>OZ022498.1:67987091-69187091 GCA_963989385.1 Ctena decussata | reverse complement strand
AAAAGGTGCTTTAGGAATTAATGTACACATGTCCTGTGACAGGCGCTGCACGGGGGCATCATTAGTGTCTTACAGACACAATTTTCTAGTTTTTAAAGAAAAACATATTTTACTCGTACTCATAACTATTTAAATATATCGCCTATGTTTTAACCTTCAATAATACACTTTTCACGCTTCCTATTTGCTTCTCCTTTTTCTGTCGAATACTAATAGACGCTTCTCAAACATGCCTATAATGTTTATGAGTGCATGTAGCAGTATAAAGATGTAAAATGAAAGGAAGCCAACAAACAATGGCAATAATAGTAGTCTTTGAAAACCAGAAATTATTTCTAGAGTTCAAATTCAAACTGATTCTAGACAGTATCCAGTTTAACAAGTTTTCAGTGGCCGGATTTCCTTCTGTTGTCCCGTCAGGTTTCTCCGTAACAAAACAAATTTTGATATAGAAGCGAGACGTTTCCTGCAGCTGGAGTAAAATTCACTCGCACACAACTTCTTCTGTCTTCACTTAAAACTTCAAATTGTTCAACAACTAAAATAAATCAAAGCATGAGATAATAGTCATTTATTTCATTTTTGAAAGTTGAACACCAAATTTGCAATTAAAATGTGCCTTTTCTTTAATTGTTTGGACACTAGAATGTCTCCAAATTGGTAATGAATGCAGTTTTCTGCTTTCCAAAATGACATCGTTTACCGATTAAGCAAACTAAGAAGAGAGAGAGAAAACAGTATTATGAAGGCGGAGGGATATAGTTTTCTCCATGTCCGTCCGTCCTTTCGTCCGTCTGGAGCCATAACTAAGTGACCACCAAACGGAATTTCACGAAACTTATAATAAATATACATCACTATAACTAGCTGACGCATATAAAGTTTCATCGCCCTTGAATCGACTTAAAATCAGTAAAATGAGCTATATATAACTAAGTAACCAATTATCGAAATTTCATGAAAATTAATCACTACAATATGGTTATGCACATAATGTTTCATCTGAATGGCATCAGTAGTGCATGAGTTATTGCCCTTGTATCAATTTAAGATTGACAAAATCAGCCGTCACTAAGTAATCAATTAATAGAACTCAAACTTATACTAAATATGTATCACCATAACACACTGGTGCATCTTACGTTTTGTCGGAATTGCTTCAGTAAGAAATGAGTTATTGCCCTTGAATTGGTTTAAAATCAACCAATTAAATCATAACAAAGTAACCAATGAATGGAATTTCGTGAAACTTATAATAATCATGTATTGTCATGACACAGAAGTGCACATTAAGTTTTGTCATAATCGCATCAATAGTCCATGATTTAATGCCCTTGAATTCATTTAAAATCCTCGAATTAGCCATAACTAAGGTACCAATGAACAAAATTTCTTGAAATTGAATTAAAAAAAATATAGCATTCTAGTGCAGTACATGTCACAGTTATTGCACTTGATTTGATTTACAATTCAAAAGTTCAGGCGGAGCGAAATTTTATGAAACAAACAATAACCCATAACCAATCAGGGCCACGTCGACGGGGGATATAAATTTCACCGAACTTGCTTGTTCAGCCTGCTTTTAATGATAGCGCTCCAGATAAAAAAGGTTAACAGGGTGGGATGATTTTCTATATTTCTGAATGAAAACATTTGTGTGATTCCTCATTTAAATCGTCTTAGCAAGACGGTTTTAATAAGGGTATAACCTGGGGCACTGTATGACATCATGCCATGCAATAAATTCTCTATGACAAAACACACAAAAGCCGGATCAAAAGCTGTAATTTTCTTATTATGCAAACTAAGTGCCAAATTTTTTGTGTACTTATAAATTGTTGACGTGACAGATACTGTTACCCCAAAGCCAATTCCATGCCTTCGAGTACTCATTCTAAAAGGCCCAATTGCTCTCATTGACATGAAATATTTTAACGTGAGATCGCTTCAAGCTTTTCACAATAGTTCCGTCATTGGAAATCACCGCGATTAGTTGTTTTAAGCTTTAAACAAATAAAGCATTCTTGAGATTCACATAAAAAATGTTTGAAAAATGCTGTGTGTCATTTTAGTTAGCAACTAAAATGACCTACTACTTTACATGTCATAAAAAGCAATGTACAGGCGTGGGACTCCATTCATTGTCCCGCTTTTGTTTATATTCTATCGCTCGATGGGGAACCAGTTAAGGAAAATTGTATTTTGTGGAGCGATTCGTGGTTTTTCAAAACCATGTTCCACCAATTTTTTGCCATTTGTATGACTCCATATAGGCACTTCAACACACATTGTATCAGCAAACGTGAAGGTTGAAGCGCTTTTCATAAGGCTTTGAGTTTAGACGATTTAACCACTGGAAGGACTATGAAGATATTAAATTCGCTTGAGCTTTCTAAAGAAAGATTCAACTTTGAATGAGCACCAGATGTTGTAAAATAGTATGATTTTGCTTTATAAAGTGACCAATGAATAGCAAAGAATAGCAACACCTGCCGTCCCTTGTAACCAGAGTTGGAAGCACTGGGATACTGGTATTTCCAGTATCAAATAGCCAATGGCGTGTCAGATTTGAACATGGCCAATTGAAACGGGGGTTATATAAAAAGTTCCAAGTGCATGCATTAAGTAAAACTACCCCACGTCACTCAACTGAATTAGCTGACAGAGACCTGCTCAGAAAATCGACGCCTCATCAAGGTTTCCAATAGTGTACCACAGTAAATGTCGATGCATAGCATGACGCTGGAACGTAAGAGGGATGGTAAAAAAATACGTGGGCTTTTGCTGTAGAAATGTTATTATCGATAGTAAACCCATTAAATTTGCAGTAACTACAGATTCATCTTTCATTTATCCAGTAATGTATTTTATTTACCGGTCAAAATTCGGGAACTTGTCAACATGTGTCGTCATAGTAACCTTATAACGGTACTACGAAGCACGGTAAAAAAAATTTTTTTTTCGATTTTTTGTTTTATCTTTGGCTTTGTCTAATATTTGCAGTTGAGTAAAATGCTTGAAATTTGGTATGTTATTTTGTTATGGTTTCCGCTTTTCACAACCAAGGAATTATTGCCGTCAACAATTGTTATGCTTCCGTAGGCAGCGTAAAATATGGTATGTCGGTCATATAAGGGTGATAAAATGACGTCAAATATCATACCTAGTATTTTGTGCAAGTTCCAGTTTTCGTATGTAATTGTAAATGAGGGCAAAATCAAAGAAATGTATTGAAATGATCAAATTTAATATTATTTGATCCGTGTATGTTAGGTGTATCTGATGTTGGACTGATTAGAAGGTTGCAGACCTGCATTTAGATGGACACAACAAAAGTGATGTACGTTGACACGATGTTGGAAGCAAAAGTTCGGCTTGGATTTAGGAACTAATATATTTGAGGAGAGTATGCTATGAAATTCTTTTAAACAAGCATATAGCATGCAGATGTGTCTAAAATTGGTCAAAATCACGAAAACCCCGCAAAGAGGATGTTAGTTTGTGAAAACAGAGACACAAAATAACCACTGCATTGTTGAAATGGGACAAAAAGTCAAGCGTCATTTATGTGGCGCTCCGCTGTAGCTGTACCTACCTGATATTAAATGAAAGAAAGTGCTTAATTTTCGTTGAAATTTCTTTAAAATTTCACATAACGTTACTAAAAGATGAAACATTTCTGGGTGTGAGAAAAAATACACTATAACTGCATTAACTTTAACGCCACAGCAAAAGTCCACGTATTTTTCGATCACCCCTCATATAACGTTGCAAAGTCATAACCCTGCAGCAACGTTGATACGACACTGTTTCAACGTCGGGTTTCTGTTGGATATGTTCTAAATTATCCTATTAGTTAGATACCAGGTTTCTGAATCTGAGATTGTAAAGGTCAATAAAGTAAATATCGTCTTGTAGTCTCAATCTTCTTTTACATTGTTTGATTAGGAAAATGTAGAAATAACAAAACGTTTCAAGGGCGTTTCTATGCAATAAACGAACCTACTGCAGCCATCCAAAATTAGTTTGATTTTATTTATTTTTTTTTTTCAGTTTGTTCCAGACAAACACAGACATGACATTTTACTAGGATAAATAATCTGAAAAAGCATTATTTATTTTTAAAGTTAAGGTTTTACATGTCCCAAATTTCATGTTATCAGTTCACAATTTTGCTCACTGTTGTCTGTAGTTAGGTGGGGTAAGCGCTGGTCTTCTAAGCTAGCGGTCCGGGCTCGATTCCGACTGGAGGCTGGAATTTTCTCAACCGTAAAAGGGGTTCCATTGCAAACAACCTTTCATTCTCAATCCCCACTCGGCTTGACATGACTGAAATACTACTGAAAAGGACGTGAAATCGAAAGTCGTCCGTCCATCTACTGTTGTCAGTAGATTAGCCAGTGTGTGAGCCTCTTTACTGGCCATTGATTGCTTCGTGCAAATAGCATATCAGAGCTTTATACTTTATACATTTCAGAATTTCTGCCTATTCCATAACCTTACTAGGTCGTTGGGGCACCACAGATGACTTTGAAACCTTCACTTTCCACCTTGTCCTCTCTTCAGCTTCCCTAGTTGAGCTGGCAAATCCATCCCTGTCCACTCTTTAATATTGCCTTCCCACCTCTTCTGTCTACCTCGTCTTCTTTTTCCTTTCACTGTGCCCTGCAGAATCGTCTTTGCTAAACCAGAAGACCTTGAGACGTGGCCAAACCACCTTAGTTTCTGTTTCTTGACCAGCGTCAGGAGTAATCATATTCTCCAATGGCTGCTTAGATCTTCCTGCGAACCTCCTCATTTCTGCCTACTACCGAGAAATTCCTTTAATTGGTTATCATTAGACGTTTCTGAAGGTTTTCATTTATATCTAATTATAGTTATTAGATTGTCAGATAGTTGTCAGATTACAATTACAATTTTCCGGTGCATTACCACCACATCATCTAGTTTTGCCAGTCTATACGGTAGTCAAACATGCTTTTTGCTTAAGTAAACATGCGTCTAAGACATCTGAGTAGCCAGACTTACGAAGTTGTTTATGGAAAGAGATTAACTTCACCGCAGTTACATGCATCCTAAATACTGTTCTATCATATGACGTCGCTGTTATTCAGTGAATAACGTCGTGTCATAAAAATCGTATGACCACACGTTTAATATTTTGGCGCATACATGTAACGTCTTTGACGACGACCGTGTCAGCAATGCGTTTTCTTATTGAAATAATGTTCACTTTGAAGACGATAAAATCCCATTTTAATGGGTCATATGATAAACAGAATCATTTCATATGAAACTTATGAAACTAGCCGAAATGAAATGACCACTCGTGTAAGAACCTCTATATAGGAGCACTAAGAGTCAGTCTGATCAGAATCTGCATTGTTTACTATCCCGCCTGTATATATGACGGGAAAATAGAAATAGATTTCCAACGAAACGGTACACTTTCAAGGGAAGCAACTTTATCGTTTCTTATTGCCTCCCTTCTCAACGGAGTTCAACTCACAAGGGAAAGAATTTCCTCTCCTAGAAGCAAAGTGTTTCCTTCAAGAAAAGACACCTTTTTTGAATGACGTCTTTGTCTAACATGCAAATATAAAATCACAAAACTTATTTCTGTTTGTAAAAATGGCGAAGAAACAAGGAGGTGCATCCATTCATCCCATTTCGTTTGTCGGCTTATTCCGACAGATTTGCTTCCTAACTCGATTTCTGATGTTATGGTCAACCGCCAATTAGGTACTCTTTAAATATTTTGAGATACAATGTGTAGTGTATAGTGTATTGACGAATTCTTGTTCGTAGTGGTACAATTGAATTTTCAAGTGCTTGTGTCTCTGTTAGTACGTTAAACATACGTTGACGATGACGTCATTGTTGAGATTAATTCTAAATTATCCTCTGACTGATGGTTGAAATAATGATTTATTTTATACATTTCACACTTTTTCCCTTACATTACTTACACAACAGACAACACTGGATAGTTTTGACTATATATATGTGACCTCGACCGCATTTCAAGGTCATTGTACACAGTTTAATCCTTCAAGATCACAGTACTACTCTTGACTATTCTTCTTCTTTTGCTTACTGAGTATCGCCCCCACCCCGTGACCCAGCTCCCCACTCATATATATTGCGTATTTGCCAAGCATTAGTCTGCTGCATAAAGGAAATGTTGGGTCACGGGGGGGGGGGGGGGAGTACTTGTATTTTAATTATAGTGATGCATTCCCTTTTGGCAGTTTTAACCGGAAGTACATGTATAACTATGGTTTTGCAAGTTTAAATGCTAATCAGGCGTTACAAGAAAAAAACAACAACATTTCTTTGCATTGTGATATGCATGTATTCAGCATACATTTATGACAAAAAGTAAGGAATGAATGACTGATTTCAATATTTTTATTCCGTCAAAAAATGAGGTAAGTGAAAAACTTGAATTTAGGGTAGGTAAGTTCAGTCAGGATTATCTCCCCATGTCTTTGGGTCTGAATCACAAATGATCTGACTTCATACGGTTTACATATTTGTGGAAGCTCTACTAGGAAAAATATGTAGACTTTATACTTTTGAAAATTCGAGCGTGTAGCGCCGGTCTAATGGGGAAAATCCTCGCCTTAAGCATTGAAGTCCTTATATGCCAGATAAATACTTCCATGCGACAAGGTGCGTTCGGATTAATGCTGCTGTACGACAAGGTGCGTTCGAATTTAAATCGCTGACTTGTAGGTGTCACTAGTCACCGACATCAATTAAAAGCCAAAGCAAAACAACGACAACCACAAAAACGTTGTATGCTACAAAATCACACCAGGATGATATAAAAAAATTCGACTAAAATTGAAAATTATATGCTAAGCAAGCTCCATGCGGACAGTGAAGACTGCATGATCATCATCAGCGAA
Organism: Ctena decussata; assembly: GCA_963989385.1. Lineage (NCBI taxonomy): Eukaryota > Metazoa > Mollusca > Bivalvia > Lucinida > Lucinidae > Ctena > Ctena decussata. The sequence continues at coordinate 69,180,177 of OZ022498.1, read as the reverse complement.
CGCCCATGCGGATCTGATTCTTGGCTTGGCACATAAGCCACTTTGTTGCTTCTGTTGTGTCGCGGCTCATTTATGGACTGATTTCAATAATGTTAAGTGTAATATTACCTAGAGCAGCCTCTTGTTTTTTTAATATCCATTTCTCATATCACGTTTGTGGAACATTTCAGGTCCATACCGATCACAAAGGCTTTGATCAGACTGGAGGCAGAGGCCACTTTGTTGGTTTTGTCGTGTCGCGCCTCATTTTCAGTTGTATTGAAGGGAATGGGTAACAAATAGCCATGTTCTCTTCCGTTTTTTTTTTTTTTTTGCAAGGGACACCTTTTCTGGCTTCCTTTATCTGTCTTTTCTGGACAACGTAGCCCTTCAAAATAGGATCTCTGCTCTTAAGGGGAAAGACTCAGCTCGCTCCTACGGGAGTGAATTCTTTCCTTTTAGATTTACCCTTTTAAATAAGGGAGGCAAAATGCATATATCAAAGTTGCTTACCCTTAAAGTGCATTCAGTGTTTAAGCTATAGTTTCCGTCGGGTTTGCATATATTCCGCCAGGTTTTGTTTTGATTCACGGTTTGCACTTTATACGTGTTTATGCGATTTCAGCCACTGGTTTGTCTTGAAATATGAGCCACGATACAAGAAAACCAACAAAGTGGTTGAGCGCCCAGCGCACTCAGATCTGCTAGGGCGTCCGCCCTGTCTGATCAGAGTCTTTACTGTCCGTATGGAAGTAGCTTAGACCGTTAGCTACCCTTTAAGCGGACAGCAAAGACTCTGATCAGACTGGGCGGATGCCCAGGCTGATCTGAGTCTGCGCTGGACGCACAACTACTCTGCAGGGTTTCTCGAGTCGTGGCTCAATTTATGTACTAGTTAATATATAATCAAAGGGCCAATTGCCCTGGAATGACAGATTCTATCAGAATAAAGTCATGGTACGTCGGTCAAAAGTTCAAACTGCAGCCCTAGTATTGTCTAACTTTGTATACGCTATTCAGCCTAAATCACTTCATGCACCTGCCAGGATACCATATCCTGTATGCAAGAAATGTCTTAATTCCGACAACGATAATTAAATTCTTAAAAAGTTTCTTCAAGAGCAGAGAATACATTCAGAAGAAGGAACTAGTTTTCACTGACTTTTAACCACACAGTGTTCGCGGTATTTCGCATTACCGATGGCCCAAGAGGATGTCCACTCCAATGTTTTCAAAATGGCACAGTGTGCGTATTGGTCTACAAATAGCCAGCGGTAAACATACAAATACCGTAAGATGTCCAGTAAAACACTCGCGAGAGACATGGCTATAAACTTGAAGCATTTCTGGAACAATAAATTCTCTGCAATGATTGACGCACTCCGAATACTGCACTGTAGAAAAATCCATAGATTTTACGGTAAAATAACTGGCAACCAGCTGCCAGTCCTTTTACCATTATTTTTACGGGCGCCCGTAAAAATTGCAGGAATCATCAGGGACAGAATAAAGCAGGTGTCGTTTTGGTCAGATAGCCCTTCAACAATACAAGTTTTTTTTCGAGTGCGGCCAGTTCACATAAAACTTCCATTTCGTGATTTCCAAAAATGCCTTACAGGCAAACGCCCATAAAAATAACGGGGAAAAGACTGGCAGCTGGTTTCCAGTTATTTTACCGTAAAATCTACAGATTTTTACAGTGTGTTTTATGTAAGTTTTACACTGTGTAACAGTATTTTAAGCGGCAGCTAATTTATTTTACTAGAAAAAGTATAAGGAGTGCTTAAAGGGACGGATGCGCTTAAAAGGATGAATACGGTAATTGGCGGACTTATTTTAATATGCCTTTGTTATTTTTCTGGCCGCTGAACCCATTCTTCGAATATGTATTTATCATTTTACAGAACTACATAAATAATTTAATAAACATGCACAAAAATGTGTTCTATAAGTTCTCATAAGCTTATTTGTAAATCCAGACGTTTTTTTAGCGAAATGAATTTACGATCACTTCATTTCGGAGCGACAGAATACAGTTGTGAAAGTCACTTTCTAAAATACGCTTGTGACAGCCTTGAACGACTGATAGAATCAGTCATTAAAACCCATCCACCACGGAGGTAATACCAATTTGGCTACATGTGCTTTCGACCGGGTCATAGTAGTCAAAGTGGTTTTCGACCGAGAATACGATCGTAAGCATTACCGATAATAGTAAATGGTACTTTTGTTAATGGCTGGAGACCGAGCTGATACTGCTGTCGATTATCTCGGTCGACAGCCACTTTTGCATATATGGTAACTGACTGAATCGACCGAAAGCACAGGTAGCCGAATTGGTATTAGCCCCCACTCCAAGGCCCCACTCCGGCAAAGGTTGAACCCACTTCATGGTTTAGTATATGCCTCATGAACGACTGTCTTATCAGAGTCTCCCTTATTTTTATCTGCAGACTAAGCACCATGAAGACTATGCCTCGCCAGTTTCTGCTACATACTTGTATCTTCTGCATTCAGAAACCTTGATTTTGGGTAGCCCATCATTTAGATAAGAATGGTGGTTTCTCTCTTATCGGTTAAGAAAGGAAGCAGACAGCATTGAGGTATGGTATATATGGTTTTGCCATTATGCAATGTTTGACCCTATCAAATGCCGATTAAGTAACTTATTCGGCCAAAGGTCAGAAAATGGTGCAATTCTGGTTAGATTCTCCAATATAAGAGGTCTTTAATTTGATTTTTATTTTTCTTCAGAATTTCCTGTAATTTAAGGCCATCAGTGTATGACCTAACTAGACGCTGTTTTCTGTGACGTCTGATCTTGGTATTAGCGTATTCCTCAAGACTTCTATTTGACGATATGCGTAAATTTTATGAGTGCATTTAGCCTACTGCGAACAAGTTCAGTTACCGTAATGACCCGAAATGCTGGACAGCCGGTGTAGACCTAGATCTGAGCAGGGGTGGGGGGGGGGGGGCTTTTAGCCTACTGCGCATAAGTGACCCGAAATGCTGGAACAGCCAGCGAAGACCCAAATTAGTTTTTAGAATACTGCACAAAAGTTCAGTTACCGTAAAGACAAAAAATGCTGGAACAGCTGGTGTAGACCCAGATCCGAGCAGAGTGTGCATTTGTACATTGCTTTGGCAATGTATCAGTGTATACCTTGAAGGATGAGTCTGAAAGAGAGTGGAGATCAAGATCAGGTTTCATGAAATGAAAACTCTAGAAAGCTAAAAATGAAATTATTACAGTTTTTCCTCTGTTGAATATTGTCTTTGGCGTATATTGAACACAGGGAAGTATATATGGCATTCAGTGTTATCATAACTGGCGTAGTGATATACGCAAATTTATGCTGCACTATATTTCATTTCGGATGTACATGTATACTTGGCGGTGAAAGCCAGTTCCAATATTTGGCCTACGACAGCTAGAAATGACAGATAGAATCTGTCAAAAAAATGCGTCGTTAATTAATAAAATGCTTATTATAAGGCCCATGCTCCAACTAACATGTTTCACTCCATTGTTTATCTTGGAATTCGATTGAATATCAGGAAACAGGTTAAGGGAAAGGTGTGTTGATGTTATTCAGAACGTTTACTGACGTCATTGTGTTAAAATCCTCTGCGAAATGACCGGCGTTCGAACTCGAAGTGTCTGTAGACACAATTTAAGAACCTGCGAAAAGTCGTTTTAAGGCTCTGTTACAGATCCTTTTTGTTAAACCTAAAGTGCATCTTTTATTCCAAATCTGTCGTTCCGTTTTATATACTGACAGAAAGAAGAAACGTTCGCTTCACATGTTATGTGTGTCTGTTTATTCAAAACGCGTGCAGGCCTTTCATTCAAATGTTTTGCTTTAGTAAGGTCAATTATTTAGCAATGGTATGCGCTAAACGAAAATTCATTCGCTGAAGGTAAGCGCCAATGGCAACGCCGGAAGCATCAGTATCCAAATTTCGAAAGTCACAAAATCAATCCCGTGTGTTTCTTATGTTTTAACTTTCGCAGCACATCCCAGCATCACTGAGCAGACACGCTGCTGGGATTTTTGAGTGCTAGATGCATTCCTTACTGTCACGACCACTGACTTAAATCTGTCACGTAAAGTGACGTCACAAATCGTCGATAACAACCGTGCGTAGCTACACGCAGACATTACCTTGTTGGTGCATTCCATCCGTTTTTAAAATCACTGGCATAGGACTACTTCAAAATTCATTTCTAGCCATTAGTAGCATTGGAATCAGTTTCATTTAGCATCGCAAAAAGTTGTCTGCAGGATAACTTGACTACCTTTCTGTAAGAGGTGGGATAATAGGTCCGGGCTTAAGTAAACCTGAATTTCAAATATCAGTCTTAACTTTTATTTTCTGATGCATGCTGTTATTATCATACACAGAAATAGTCAATTTACACAAAAACGATGTCAAAATCATGAAAGGTTAAGGAGATATGGAAGTTCTAAAATCGTTTATTTAATTCGAAGGGAGATAGTTTCTTAACTCGAAGACTTTGGACTGCTTTCTCGTTCATGTAATCAGCGGTTTTTGTTTTAAAAAACTTGATTTTTTTCGACGTTCGTTGCTGACCCCCGTTTAATGCAAAAAGTTTCATGTTTTGATGAATAAAATGCTGCTTAGGATGAAAAAGCTGCTTTCACATAAGGTTCGATAAACCTTGTGGTTTTGGTAACAAATTAAAAGGGTTGCAACTATATGTGTGCCAAATGTTCGGAAAACATTTTGTTTTAATTTTTTGGCTAACCTATCTGATTTAAAAGATACAGAATCTTGTATCATGGCTTTCTGTGTTTTCCTTTGAAGTCGCCCGTTCATTAACTTTGTTAACTTGCACTGTAAGACAATTCTGGGGTAGGCGGAGCTAAACGTTGCATTCATTTTACATTGAAGTGTACCTGGATAACTGTGCGGATATCACAGATATACTGCACGGCTTATAGTTATTGCACGGTTCTGTCAAGTCTGATTTATATTGAACAACTGAGCAGCACTAGGACGAAAAGGGTCTTTGAGCATTTGCAAAGAAAAAAAGAAAAAATATATTTTGATCATCCTGTGCGTCTGCTCAGTCTGATCAGTGTTCTATCAACAAGGTAGTGAACCTGAGGGATCTGCATTGCCAAAATCAAAGACTGATCAGACTGCAAACTGATCCAAGCGTTTACAGTTTACACACGGCTAAGGACCTATTTTATTGAGCACAGCTCGATTTAAGTTTCATTCAAAGAAGGAACAAGGCCATATCTAAGATATCTTGTAGCACCAAACTCTACCATATGGACCCTAAGTATTGTGGCAAACAGTAAAGACCCAGATTAGGCAGCTGAATAAGCAGAAGTGAATGCCCTCTAAGACTGCTCTATTTGCCATTCTTAAGATATTAGTTGTAAAATCAGTGTGTTGAAAAATCATCATTTCTGTCAAGTAATATAAATTCAACAGAATAAGCAGACATAATTTTATGTTATTTTCAGTTGATGCTGTGCTGGAATTTATAATTGCCTGTGATTTATTTGACCTTCAGGTCAAGAACAATACAGCTGTAGCAGATATAATTACAGTAGATATGCCACTCTTCATTAAAAACTGGATAAGAGCTGTTTTTAATTCAAAATAGACAAATGTGATTGGCTGCCATGATACAAAATACATATAGAATGATGTCACTCATATTTAGGATACCCTTCTCGGGGGCTACGTCCCCTCGAAGGGTATCCTAAATACTCGTGAAATCATTCTATATGTATAACTTATAAATCGGACTTTATCTTCTTATGCATCATTTCTTCTACTTTCGGTGTTTTGATATGGTTGATATTTTACGACTTCAAAGCACAAGTAAAACTGTTTCATCATACGCGTTAAAGATATGTACGGTATTTACTGTAAAAAAAGATTATTATTCTTTTTATCATATGCCTTTCTAGCGTATGTATGCCCTCTGGGTCTCCGAGGTTAGACTTCCGATAAATGTAAGTGTCTAAGACTTTTTGACTTGTAAAAAACTCTAACTACATGAGAACTCTACATGAAAACCTACACACTGTCGCCTCTGATTTTGGCTTTATTGCCTTAATACCGAAGTCCATTAACATTTTGTATCATCGCCTTGGGTTTCCTTGGTTATTAATCAGCCGCGACACGAGACCACCAACAAAGTCGCATGTGCGCCCAGCGAAGACTCAAATCAGTCTGGGCACCCCTAATCAGAGTCTTTACTGTTGACATGAAGGTAGCTTAGACCCTCAGCTCGTCTTTAAGCGCACAGCGAAGAACCTGATCAGACTGGGCGGATGCCTAGGCTGATCTGAGTCTTCGCTTGGCGCACATGTCACTTTGTTGGTTTTCTCGTGTCGCGGCTTAATTATGCTATCATGGCATCAACAATTTTGCATTATCTATCGCTACAGATAGTTAGTTAACCACAATGTCACTATGATTCTGTATGGCAGTTTATTGGAGCTTTTTTTTCAATACAGTTTCCGAAGTGCTACAAGTCAATGTGATGGATTGTCTTGTGACTCTCGCTGCTGTAGTTTTTTGTAGAAATGAGATGTAATAATTGTATTCCGCTTGACTGATGAGATTTTATGATAGATTGATTCAAAAGGCGGATATTTCATTATTGCTCTTTTGTCAACAAATTTACGTGGACGGACTACATATTTGTATGGAAGTGATTGAGAGAACAGTGTAGATAAAGATCAGACTGTTCCTAAGGAGCACCGCAATATAAGAAGCAATTACGCGAGCAATTTCTGATACGTTATCACACAGCAGAAACTATAAACAAATGTGTTCAAATTTTACAACGATTACCGGAATTTGTTACGGTGTCAGAATATTTAGGGTCATCATAGGACATTTCGTCCAATTTCAGAAGCAAGTCCAACAAGTATGTGTGAAGCAATCAACGCAGCAAAAAGTATAATCTCGTATAATTGAAGTCCTATTTCAGGTAAGATTTAATTTCTCAGGCTCATTTTCACTTTTAGCCTCCCTTGGCAATTGGGGTCAACTAGTACTCTTAAAGGAAACCTTAGCTCCCCGGGGAGCAATTGCACGGCCCGTCAATATTGGTCGATATACCAATTTGATGTAGTGCTCTATATTTAAGCCAAATTTGTAACGGTTTAAAGGATTGGCCAGTTCCTAAATCTCTGTTTTTCATTGGTCACAATGCACCACACCCCCAAGTCTGGTACCCTGTCCAGAATACTACCGTTCTATTACGGAAATCTCAATAAACGTCGGGAACCACGATACACACCAAGGTAGTAAATATCAGAAAAATCTCTGCTTTTTTTTATTGGTCACTATGCACCACATCCCTAAAATGGGGCCTATAGAAAACCCGAAACACACGAAACACCGGATCACGCTAAATTTACCGAAACGCACTTAAAATAATACTTTTCCATTGCCTCTGACAGACAGTGCGGGCTGTGCATAGCTGCAATAGCTGGTTATTTGTTTACTTTTAAGATAAGTATAGACCTTCAGTTTGGTTAGGATTTTGCTACTTATGGAAACAAACGGGCAATCAGAACAGTTGTTTTGTAAAACAAAAGTCAGAACAGCATTGAGGAATATCGGTTTTATGTTTTGCTTATTAATGTTCTGGGACAGAGCTAGGAGTTATGAAAACATTTCCGTTACACTCATAAACAGCACTGTTCAGCATATGTTTCGGGCAGGTAGCAAGACGTTACTTTGCTGTCTTTGACCGTTCTAAGGATGTGGGATGTGGTTCACTTGTTATATTATACTCGGTGCCTTGTTGTTACGTTTGCTAAGTCCTATCAACACACTAGGAGAGAGACGACTTATTTCCTTGCTTCATATTATTACGTTTCGTATGTACTGCATTTGTCTTTCTTCTTTTACGTTCCTCCACAATCACAAATTACAGCCTTCCAATGGACTCCTACTTGGTGCCATTGGAAAGCTGTGATCTTGGATTTTAGCACTAATGGGGTATCTTCGTTAATGTTTTGAATTAGCTTTTTTCGCTATGTTATCGCATGTAACTAAGCAAAAACCATGTTTGGTCGTGCATTAACATTCGCAAGGTCCCTCGGAAGATGTTAACACTCATCGGGACCTGAACCTGAGCGGTTGTCCTGGAATATCATCATTCGGACCCGGCGAAAGTTTAAAAATTCGTGAGAAGCCAAGGTTGATTCCCACGAGTATATTGCTTGCGCTAAGCGTCATCGAGACTACATATGAGCCGCGACACGAGAAAACCAACAATGTGGTTGTGCGCCCGGCGCAGACTCAGATCAGCCTGAGCATCCACCCAGGCTAATCAGACTCTTCGTTTAGTGCTCAAATGGTAGCTAAGGGTCTAAGCTACCGCCATGCGGAAAGCGAAGACTCTGATCAGACTGGGCGGATGCCCAGGCTGATCTGAGTCTGCGCTGGGCGCACGACCACATTGTTGGTTTTCTCGTGTCGCGGCTCATATCAGTCTGTATGGAACTGTCTCCCAGAGGCAGGCAAGAGGTAATGAACTGGTACTAATAGTCATCAACTAAGAAATTATGGTGTATCTAGAAGATACTAACAAATTTCTCGGTGCAATTCTAGCGAAAATACGTTAGTTTCATAATTATGATAAACACTATACGGAAATACTGTTTTAACAACCATTCATACGAAAACAATCTTGATCATAGATAGGTGATGCGATAGAAACTGTTTCAGGAGCGAAAAGCGTCAAACATGAACATACAATATCGCATTACACCATATTGCTAAAATATATTTATAACATTAAGCCCTTGCCCTACTTTTACCAAAATTAGTAGGACGTCCTGGCACCGCAAGTTACCACAAGCACCGACCACCCCAGAGGGAGAAAAAAAAAGAAGATAAGATTGAGGGGAAAAAAAGCCCAAACAACCCCACCCGCACCTACTGCAGCACAGTAAGCCCTTGCCATACTACTAACCAAATTAGTAGGAAGCCCCGGCACTGGAAGCTACCCAGCACCATCGCCCCACCACGAACATCCCAGTATTTAATGTCTCCATAGTCCTATCAGTGGTTATTTAAAACGTCTTTAGAAACACAAAACATTAAAATCATTATGAAAAGCGTTTCAACCTTCACGTTTGGTGATAAAATGTAGGTTGATATGCATGAACTGATCCATATAACTGGCAAAAAGTATGGAAAACAGGTTTTCGAAAAACTGCAAATAGCTCAGCAAAATATGGTTTAACGGTTGAATGGTGCAATATGAGCAAAAGCGCGAGAGCGAATGAGGCCCCACCCATGTATTTTGTATTTTCCATTTTATTCAAGTACAGGAAATCGAAAGTATGCCATTTCAGTTGCCGGATTAAATGACTCATATCATTTATTCAACCCTTTTAATGCAAAACTCAAGGATGTTTTATTTGTTTTAAGGTAGCTCCTCGCAGTCATTTACAATGATAAAGATATCGTGAAAAGCTTGCAGCGATACCTCATGATAAAAATTTTCATGGTTATCGAGCAATAGAGCCTTTAACGCTATAAAATACAGAAATGAGCGAAAAAAGTTCTACTTGAGGATTCATTTTTGACAGTCAAGTATATGGACCAGGTTGAATCAAGGCTAAATTGTGGGTTTAATTTAAATTCAACACACGAATCTAAAGACATGCAGCATCCTTCTAGGTCTCTGTCTCAAGCCGAGTGGTTGAGTTATTTTGCTATTCAAGAATTGGGGCATTTCATTTATTTATTATAGCATTTGTCCTATATTTCAACAAATTGCTCTTTGTAGCATCCAAACATACGCACACAGTTTAATTTGTAAATTGGCAAACAGTGCAGGTCCTGAGTAGACTGCATCTTAAGCAAACCCTGATCTAGATCTACACAGTTTGCGCATCAGAATGTCTTCTTTCGATTATACAAATGTTCGTTACACTTTTTAACGCAAAAAGCCAAAACTACCTTAGACAGGTATAGAATCAAGCGAGGAAGCCAAACAAGCACTGGTTGCCAATTATTTTCAAAAGATTTGAATGGCCTTTGAATTAAAGCCAATGAATGGGTTAGACGAGAACCGTCAAGAAAGATAGGAGACGCGATTTAAAACATGGTTGAAGCATATGCAAACAGCAAAGGTTCAGATCAGACTGCGCATCTGCGTCTTTCCAGTTTGTGCACACCGCGTGGATTATCTAAGGAATAAACAAGCTTAAAATTTCTTTCCAGCGAGGCTTCATGGACTTTTAGACTGGTTGAAAGTATTGCTGTTTGCAGATCTTGAAGCACCTTCTTTGCATGGAGCGGCTCATATCATATAATTAAAGGATGGCTTGCACCTGTCATCGTCATCAAATATCCAATTAAAACTTTTCCTAGGGATTTTAGAAATTTTATAAAACATGTAGGCTTGTGTAAGACCGTATTAATTTCAACCCCGCTTTGAATAATTCCAGGAATTAAGTAAGTGAACTCGGGTGAAACGTCCCGACAACAACGAGGTCATATGAAGACGGGAACTCGGTTTAAAGTCTCATCCGAAAGACCGGAGAAGCGGGGGCTCGATCTTGCTACCCCTAGATTGGTAGTCCGGAGTGTTATCCACTAGACTACAGCCACTTCCAGGAGTTGGGATTGGTACATGTATACTGGTTTACGGCTGTCCATTGTTTCGTCATCCGTAGAGACTGAAAATTCTCAATAAACCGGAGCGGATGAGGCACCGGCCTCACACGATAGTTGCCCGGTATTAATAGATTCCGACCGTGGACCAACCAAGTTAAAACAAATAAACCATAAAAGACAAACGCCTAAATAATTCGTACGCACCATGGTAAAGCAAATTTACATCACTATCTGCTTCACAAGCAGAGCAGTGGAATGTTCCGCATGACCACAATTCACAAAAGCTAATTAAGGTCTAGAAACTGCACCGTTGATACACAAACCACTAGCGTCCATACATACAACGTACCCCTTGTAAAATTGCACCAATGGCACAAACAAGTCATATACCAACTAAAAACGTCAGTACACCAACTGACACATGATAGCGTTGACGTATCATGATACAGTGACGTTGATATTTATGACAGAGGACATCACGCAACGGTTACTTATATAATTGCATAAACGCAGACATCTCATCCATATACGTAAAATTCCAATTTGTACAAACGCAACTTAGACAAATGGCACGTGGTTTTTACGTCTGTGCTACGTTTTCCATGGTAACCAAACCTCTGGACATTGAAGATATAAAGTACGATATTCACGACTAAATGAGGTATGTCTTATTGCTTAATCACCTCAGAACATCATCGTGACGTGGACGAAGCATTGCAAAATGTTGCCTCAGCGCTGATGCAACGTTGGCCAAATACTGAAGATACACTAATACACTGTAAGAGTGAAACCATTCTGATGCATCGTCAAAGTAATGAAGTTTCATCGTCAATGTCGTTCGGATGAGGAGGAACGCCAAGGTGGAACTAACGTCAGAGCATTGACAGAAATGTTGAACTTCAACGTCAAAATAATAAGATGTATCGTTAATGTCAATCAAATATGAAGGAACACGAACGTGGAACTAACCTCTGATAAAAAGAAAGCAGTGCAAGACTGCTACAACGAATTGCTGAAACTACGCGCTAGTGTGTATGTAATGTAGTGATTGCCGAACGTGATAAACCTTCAGAACTAGCAACAGATATCAAAATGCAGTAACAAGATACGACCTTGCTGTTTTCACTTTTAGCAGAATATTTGCAGGCGGGCTCTTTTTTGTGCCCTCGTGACGATAGTCGGGGGGGGGGGGGGGCATTATGTTTTACCCTTGTCCGTCTGTCCGTCCATCCCCTCTAAAAAAGTTTGTATTAACAATTCCTCCCACAATTTTTGAGCAATCAATCTGAAACTTGGCATAGAAAATACAGGCACACTGTAAATGTGCACCTCCCTTTTTGGAAAGAAAAAAAATCATTTTTGACAAAATAACTGCCTTTTCAACTTAGAATTTTTTCAAGAAAGGCCAACTATACAGGATGCCAAGTTTGTATAATCAACTCCTTCCACAGTTTTTAAGCAATCAATCTGAAGCTTGGCACAGATAATGCAGGCATACTGTAGATGTGCTCTACCCTTTTGGAAAGAAAAAATATTTTTGAAAAAATTAAAGCGTTTTCAAACTTAGAAAATTTTCGAGAAATGGCTACTGCAGGATGTTAAGTTTGTATAATCAATTCTTTTCACGGTTTTAACCAATCAATCTGAAACTAGTCACACATGTTACAGACTTACTGTAAATGTGCGCCTGCTATTTTGGAGAGGAAATACTTATTTTTGACAAAATTACAGCCTCGTCAAACTTAGAAATTTTTCGAGAAACCTTTACTACGGGATGTCAAGTTCGTATAATCAACTCCTTTCACAGGTTTGAGCAATCAGTTTGAAACATGGCACGTATGTTACATACCTACTGTAGAAGTGCACCTGCCATTTTGGAAAGGAGAAATTAATTTTGACAAAATGTGTAAATGTGCACCTGCCAATTTGGGAAGGAAACAAATATTTTTGACAAATTACAGCCTTGTCAAACTTAGAAATATTTCGAGAAATTTCTACTGCGGGATGTCAAGTTTGTATAATCAACTCCTTCGGATCCACAGTTTTTGAGGAATCTATTTGAAACTTTGTATAGGTATTCAAGACATACTGTAGATGTGCACCTGCTGATTTGGAAAGGATTTAATTTCTTTTGACTAAATCATGCCTTTCTAAACTTAGAAATTTTTCGGGAAAAGGCTAATAGGATAGATGATTACAAGTTTGTATAATTAACTTCTTCCAAACTTTTTGTGCAATCAGTTTGGTACTTTTTATCAGTGCTGTAGACATACTGTAGATATGCATGTGTGTTTTAGAAAAGGCAAAAGCATTTTGACAAAATTATGGCATTTATAAACGTAGATTTTTTTCGGGGTCTGGCTAATTGAAGACATGCATTTAATGTATTAATTCCTTTTGAAGTGAAGAACATTGGTTGGGGTAAAGGAGAGAATGCAGTTTGTCGGGGGTGGGCCTAGGGGAACAGGCATTACACGGGGCATCATCTGTGTCTTACAGACACAATTTTCTGGGTTTTTTTTCAAAATACTGGCTCTGATAAGGACCATAGACATCATTTAAATTCATTAAAGACGAAACGTCCAAATCATAAATGACCTTACAACTGATATAAATTTATATGTCGTTGGGGAACGAATCAATATTCAAATCAAAATCTCTTGAAATTAGAAAGAAAAACATTCACCATTTTCGCCATGTTTTGTACTCATTATATCTATTTAGTCTGTAAAACCATATGCATTCAGTTATATATTTGTAATGTTGAATGTAAGTCTATAGTATAGGCCTAATGTAATGTGGTTTTCTAAAAAATCTTAAGCCCGACATTTTTCGCCAGACAAGAAAATATTGCAGGTTGATACAACTCATGCATACAGACTTCAAGTGATTTACCGTAACTTCATCAACAGAAATCACATGATGAAAGTTAAAGTATCCATAGTCCTATCAGCGGTAAAAACGCCTAAACTCAAATCATTGTAAAAAGCGGTTCAACCTTCACGTTTGGTAATAAAATGTGGTTGGTGTTCATATATTGAATCATATAACAGGCAAAAATCAGAGAAAACAAGTTTTTGAAAAATAACAAATCGTTCCACAAAATACAATTTCCTGTTCTGGTTTCCCGTCTAGCAATACTATATAAACATAGGCGAATTAGCGATTTGGACCCCACGCCTGTACATTGTATTTTTACCATTTTATGAAATTGAAAGTAGGTCATTTTAGTTACCAACTAAAATGACCCAAATAAGTTTTCAAATCCTTCTTATGTGAAACTCAATAATGTTTTATTTTTTCAAAGCTGCCAAATCACGGTCATTTACAATTACGAAACAGTAGTGAGAAGCTTGCAGCGATACATCATGATCAATTTTTTTATGCTGATAGAGCAATGGGGCCTTTAAGTAAATCTGGCTTAGCGTCCAAGGAAAACAGAAAACGTAATTGCAAGCAGACAAACTTGAGCCACGTCTTGTGATTTCTAGCTATGTGGCAATTTTACCATGAGATATTCAGATCATCCGTCTCAGTTATATAGGGTAATCAGAGAGCTCACTGTTGGGCTTATGGCTCGGGCCACTTCAACTGATGGCTGATTTGACAAGCAAAGACTCTGATCAGACTACACTTATCTGCAGTCTGATCAAAGCCTTTGCTGGTAACCAATGCCACATTGTTGGAAATTACAAGATGTGACTCAAATATATTCAAAAATATGTGATGTTGGGCTCTAAATTATGAAACGAACTTTTCTTGTTTTAGTACCTATAGAAATTACAGTCGGAAAGCACAGCGCCTCAGTAAATGATACTTTTTGCCAGTAATATGATTATCAACAAATATAATCACCTAAAGGTTAAATATTATTGCCAGCTTAGAACATCTCATCGGATTGCCGAGACTGCCCGAGTTCATCGACATCTCTCTGGTTCGAAACAGGTAATATATTTTACTTGATTTAACCCTGAAATTAGTTATGAAATTATTTGATCTGGTCCTGAGATTTTAAAACCTTTTTCGAGCTTATCTGAGAATGTACTCAAATTCAAATACCGAATAAAATTAAAAAACACCTCAATTCTTATTCCGAGCTTTCAGATATGAAATGTTATATATGTGAAAAGCAACCACTGGAAACAATAAAGATCTCCGTAAAATATAAAGTGCATAAATTTCTTAAGTTTGAGTTTGACTGTCCATGCTTAGCTGAGTTGATCACAAGATAGTTTTATAACCTCGAGGTTTGCTTTATTTTCATATAACGTAAAAGTCTCAAAAAAGAAATTCAGTACAAGATACGTGTAAATTATGACATTTAAATGGGACACATAAGACCCGTACTATAACTAATTACCTGTATCGAGAATAATTTTTTCCGAGCTTATGGTGTTTACCGTTTGAATCACGAAATCGTCACAAATATAGTTCACATTGAACTTTCGTGACCACGCTAGGAATCATTATCAGATAAATTTTCACCTTCTTTCATCAACTAGGAAAGCGAATATAAAATGATCAGAACTAAAGCAATCAGCATCAACATTCAACACATGATACAAAACGGGAGAGAAATAGAATAGACAGCACGTGGTGGCACTGAATAAGACAACACGTGAACTGCTGGTATGTGGCTGTGAAGAAGCCTCAACTCGAGCCTGTTTGATGACCACCTACAGCCTCAATGTGAGACAACTTGATGGTCACCTAACAGCCTCCTCTCGACGCTGATTGATGGCCACCCACCCGCCTCAACTTGAGTCTACATATACATGTATAATACGAAGTGATGTTTAAACTATAATTACTAGAACTGTTTGGATTGTATGTGAGCCGCGACACGAGAAAACCAACAATGTGGTTGTGTGCCCAGCACAAACTCAGATCAGCCTGGTCATCCGCTCAGTCTGATCAGAGTCTTTACTGTCCGCATGGAGGTAGCTCCTTAGCTACCTTTTAAGCCCTTAGCGAAGAATCTGATCGGACTGGGTGGTTGCCCAAGCTGATCTGAGTCTGCACTCGGCGCACAACCACTTTGTTGGTTTTTTCGTGTCGCGGCTCATGTTATCTTGGGCTGAACACCTCTTCAAGTCGGCATATCTTGCTCCGATACAGGGAGGCATGACTTACAAGAGGAAAACATCAAAACCGTTCCTGCTGCAAGCATAAATGCCTTTTCAATACCATGAAACAAGACCAAGAGGCCGTCTCAGTGCCTAATGTTTTCGCACCAACCCAGCCGTCTCAGTGCCAAATTTTCGCACCAACAACTGGGAAACCTATTAAGTCACAAGTCAAATCAGGCAGCTGCTGAATATAACAGCCAAATTCCTTTGAACCTGATTAAAAAAACTGACAAGAAAGCCATTAATTGCAATGATGATCTTCTGTTTGTTTCAAATTCTAAGTTTGTAAGACGAAAGGGTAAACGTTTATTTTTGTTCAGTTTTAGTTTATTTTAAGCGTATTTTATTGCTAAACAAAAATAAATAGTACTGATCACAAGTTCTAACTACTTTAATGGCCCCATCACCAATTTAGCGGTACAAATTCGTGTAATATTTTATCGTGAAGTATTGATGCAAGCTCTTCACCTCAGTTTCGCCATTGTAAATGACCGCGATCAAATAAAACATCCTTGAACTTTTTATTAAACGATGTTGAAAAAAGATTCGGGTCATGTTAGTTGGAAACCCAAATTATGTACTTTGATTACATAATCTTGAGCAAGTTATAAGACCACAATGTGCCGGCATGGGCCCCCATTCATTGTTCCGGTTTTGTTTATATAGCCCTGCTCGACAGGAAACCAGAGAAACAAATTTGGTTTTATGGAGCAATTTGTCTTTTTTTCACAAACCAATTTGCCTACATTTTGTTAGTTATATGGCACACTGTGTGTACACTATGCGTTTTATAATAGTTTGTGTTCAGACGTGTTTTAGCACTGGGAGTAGGGGTGGTTGGGTGGTGCAATGGTGCTGGATATAACTTCCAGTGCCGGGGCGTCCTACTTATTTGGATACTAGTAGGACAAGGGTCTGCTGTGCTTGCAGTAGTCGCGGGTGGTGGACATTTTTTCTCTCGTCTATCATTTCTCTCTTCCTTCTCCCTCTCTTTGGGAGACGGCCCGATATAGACTGAAATACTGTCTCAAAGGGCCGTTAAACCCAAAACAATCAATCAATCAATCAATCAACCACTGGGAGTACTAGGGCTCAGGTATACCAGCGCCACTGCCTTATGAAAACAATCTTAACAAAACACGTTTATGCCAGTGTACTACATGTAGATATTTCAAAGCCTTTGACCTACATCTTAGGTCAGCAGTACAGCAGAATCTTGTTGGTGTCAACTCCTTTGAAAAAAACCTAGTCATGCATCAATAGGCTCCGTTCAAGTATATTTGGACTGGAAACAAAATGATTACAACAAATGCCTATGTCCTACATGTACTTATTGAATCTTGGCCTCTTATGGGGGACTGACGAAGCATTAATTGCCATGCTTTTTCTTCTGTTTGTTTCAAATTTTGAGTTTGTAAGACGAAGGGGTAAACGCCTGTTTTTATTCAGTTTTAGTTTATTTAAAACGTATTTTAATTCCAAACAATACAGATAAATTGGTCCGACCACGAGTTCTACTACTTTAATGGCCCCTCACCCATTTACATTAAAAGTAATGCAATAGAGGTACCGTGAACTAAATAATACTGTGAAAATAGTCTGACATGTCGTTACATTAGCAAAGGTTAAACGCAAATCTTTGACGTAAATTAACTAACGCATGGACGAACGACCGACCGCAAAATATATATAAACACCTTGGCATGCTAAGTATGTCGGGGTTATATTTATGAACACTTTAATAACTGTCCTCCCCATGATAAGACTATACAGAACAGATACTGGCAGTCACTAAAATATACTGCATTCAAGTTCATGTTATTGCCAACCAAAGTACAAGTGAGAGAAGTGAAAGCAGAACCGATAAAAATGATTTTTTATAAGCTAAATATACCTAATGGTGTTAAATACATGTTCTGATTGCCATTGTAAGGATTTAAAATCCTTACAATGTTCTGTAAGGATTTTATAGAAATACATGTTCTGAGTGCCATTGTAAGGATTTAAAATCCTTACAATGGCACTCAGAATATGTATTTAACACCATTTAGCTTTAGAACTAGAAATTACGAAAGCAAGTACACAGATAGGGGAATAAGTCAACACAAGGTAAAATTTAAAATAAATAAACAATTAATAACAGAATAAGAAAATAAATATAAACAATAATGGAGAATAAATAAATTGAAATAAATAAAAAAAATAAAGTATGAGGTAAAATTAACTGCATAATGACTGTTACAACACGCGAATTAATTCATAGAGTTACTGCCGGGCCGCGTAGCGCAATCGGTAGGGCACCTGACTCATAAGTCAGTGGTCCTGGGTTCGATACCCGGTCTGGCCACATACTTTCGTTTCTCCTTCAGCTGATTCAACCGCTTAGGAGGCCTAAGCCTGCACAGGAATAGTGTGGTTAGGTTAACTGACCGTCCCGACATGACTATAGCTGTTTGCCCTGGACGTAAAGCAACAAATCGATCAATCAGTCAAAGAGTTACTGTACCAGTTATACATATATATATATATATATATATATATATATATATATATATATATATATAGAGATCACCGATCTCATAGAAAGTTCATGTCCATTCAGTCATTTCACCATAACTCACTATTCGACGCAATTTAAATTTTTTCGCACAGCTGGGTCGCCGTGTGGCAAATTTCTCATTTCGGCAATCAGCAAGCCAGTCTGAGATGCAAAGTCATGTCTGCTATAGAAATTATCACTACACGCAGTATATTTACATAAGATGGTCTGACGCACACTATGTTACTCGTTTATTTTCACATGTGTGCACTGAACTTGTGACTGCAGCTACATGTATGTGCTAACCCCAATGGCAAACAATCCTGGGCAATCATTGAAGATCCAGATTAGACACATTTCGAGCAGTCTAATCAGGTTCTGCATTCGTTGCCAGCCTGTCGGCAAGCATTGTCTTGACACACGGCCGTCGCGCAGATTTAGGAGACCATGGTGATAAGTTTAAATGACCCAATATCAAGGGTGTCTGCGGAAGCTGCTGCTACACCATTAGCTTTATAGAATCTAACAAGTCTCTCATTGATCAGCCGTTACAATGATTCACAAAAGCAACTTGTCAAAGCAGTTGTAAAGCAATTGACAGGGCGTGAATTATTTATCCTTCCTAGGTTTTGGACTGGGAATTGTCCATTGAATACAACGATAATCATGATAATTCTTAGTAGTAAGGAAAAATTTGGACTGGAACTTGTCCATTGAATA
Organism: Ctena decussata; assembly: GCA_963989385.1. Classification (NCBI taxonomy): domain Eukaryota; kingdom Metazoa; phylum Mollusca; class Bivalvia; order Lucinida; family Lucinidae; genus Ctena; species Ctena decussata. Next base: position 69,161,169 of record OZ022498.1, on the reverse strand, counting down.
CAAGGGTTATCTTGTTAATACTTTCAAATGAGGAACTATTTGGACTGAGAGTTGCCCAATGAGCACAACGATAATCATGACAATACAAAGTATATAGGAAATTCACCCCCCCCACCCCCATCCCCCCCCCCCCAAAAAAAAGTCAGCTCTTTTAGTCAGAAAAGGAGAGGAGTATTAAAATCTTGCGACATATGACAGATGCTTTGCAAGTCGACAGTGCACAAACTGCAATCTAAGAGAAAGAATAAGTTTAGAATATGAAAAACATGAATAAAGTTAAGGAACAGTAATACCAATCAAGGACTTTCTCTGGTTTCGTCACCAGATATTGTCAGGGTCACTGACGAGGCTTTATTAGCCGAAACGACGTAGTCTGGCCCATTTTCCTTATTCTGAATGTATTTTCTGCTCTTGCAGGAACTCTTTAAGATTTTAATTTTACTTCGCTGTAGCTGGTCTTGTGCCGTGTGGCGGCCGTAAAACATATCCCCATTCACCATTCATTGTGTAGATTGTATTTTATTTTCGTCTTTTGAGATCACGGAATATATTCTGAGAAATCTGAAATTTTAGATTGATTTAGACTCTTATTCTAGATCATCATCTTCTATATTATTTTGACCCTTTTTATACAAATCAGTCTTTTAATCGACTGCCCAATACAAATTAAAGAAATTTCAATATGCTTTTCTTTGGTTTCGTCACCAGATATTGTCAGGGTCACTGATGAGGCTTTATTAGCCGAAAATACGTAGTCTGGTCCATGTTCTTTCTTCTGAATATATTCTCTGCTCTTGAAGGAACTCTTTAAGATTTTAACTGAAATGTTATGTATATACTGTTCAATATTATTGTGCAAAAATAGCCAGGTCCCTATCGTAGATGTTTATTATCCCCTCACACCACGAAGTGGTGAGGGGATATAGGTTTTGTCCCGTACGTAAGTACGTATGTACGTACGTACGTACGTACGTACGTATGTTCACCTTTTGTCAGCGCTCTAGCACCTTCATTTCTCAATGGATTTTGAAATAACTTCACACAAGTGTAGGGCATGACAATATCTCGAGCAAGTTCGACTTTCAGGGTGCTGCGCCCAAGGTCAAGGTCACTGTGGCTATTTTTAGAAAAACTTTGTCAGCGCTCTAGCGCCTTCATTTCTCAATGGATTTTGAAATAACTTCACACAAGTGTAGGGCATGACAATATCTCGAGCAAGTTCGACTTTCAGCGTGCTGCGCTAAAGGTCAAGGTCACTGTGGCTATTTTTAGAAAAACTTTGTCAGCGCTCTAGCGCCTTCATTTCTCAATGGATTTTGAAATAACTTCACACAAGTGTAGGGCATGACAATATCTCGAGCAAGTTCGACTTTCAAGGTGCTGCGCCCAAGGTCAAGGTCACTGTGGCTATTTTTAGAAAAACTTTGTCAGCGCTCTAGCCCCTTCATTTCTCAATGGATTTTGAAATAACTTCACACAAATGTAGGGCATGACAATATCTCGAGCAAGTTCGACTTTCAGGGTGCTGCGCCCAAGGTCAAGGTCACTGTGGCTATTTTTAGAAAAACTTTGTCAGCGCTCTAGCGCCTACATTTCTCAATGGATTTTGAAATAACTTCACACAAGTGTAGGGCATGACAATATCTCGAGCAAGTTCGACTCTCAGGGTGCTGCGCCCAAGGTCAAGGTCACTGTAGCTATTTTTAGAAAAACTTTGTCAGCCCTCTAGCGCCTAAATTTCTCAACGGATTTTGAAATTACTTCACACAAATGTAGGGCATGACAATATCTCGAGCAAGTTCGACTCTCAGGGTGCTGCGCCCAAGGTCAAGGTCACTGTGGCTATTTTTAGAAAAACTTTGTCAGCGCTCTAGCGCCTACATTTCTCAATGGATTTTGAAATAACTTCACACAAGTGTAGGGCATGACAATATCTCGAGCAAGTTCGACTCTCAGGGTGCTGCGCCCAAGGTCAAGGTCACTGTGGCTATTTTTAGAAAAACTTTGTCAGCGCTCTAGTGCCAATATTTCTCAATGGATTTTGAAATAACTTCACACAAATGTAGGGCATGACAATATCTCGAGCAAGTTCGACTTTCAGGGTGCTGCGCCCAAGGTCAAGGTCACTGTGGCTATTTTTAGAAAAACATTGTCAGCGCTCTAGCGCCTACATTTCTGAACGGATTTTAAAATAACTTCACACAAATGTAGGGCATGACAATATCTCGAGCAAGTTTGACTTTCAGGGTGCTGCACCTAAGGTCAAGGTCACTGTAGCTATTTTTAGAAAAACTTTGTCAGCCCTCTAGCGCCTACATTTCTCAACGGATTTTGAAATTACTTCACACAAGTGTAGGGCATGACAATATCTCGAGCAATTTCGACTTTCAGGGTGCTGCGCCCAAGGTCAAGGTCACTGTGGCTATTTTAAGAAAAACTTTGTCAGCCCTCTAGCGCCTACATTTCTCAATGGATTTTGAAATTACTTCACACAAGTGTAGGGCATGACAATATCTCGAGCAAGTTCGACTTTCAGGGTGCTGTGCCCAAGGTCAAGGTCACTGTGGCTATTTTAAGAAAAACTTTGTCAGGGCTCTAGTGCCTATATTTCTCTACAGATTTTGAAATAACTTCACACAAATGTAGGGCATGACAATATCTCGAGCAAGTTCGACTTTCAAGGTGCTGTGCCCAAGGTCAAGGTCACTGTGGCTATTTTTAGAAAAACTTTGTCATCGCTCTAGGGCCTACATTTCTCGGCGGATTTTGACATAACTTCACACAAATGTAGGGTATGACAATATCTCGAGCAAGTAGTCTTGTGTGAGGGGATTTGTATCGCCTGCGATGCCTTGTTTTTTCTAGCCCTTTAGTTTTTAAGCGTTAAATCATTTTCATCCTGTGCAACCAGTTTTGGAAAACGTCACTGTATACGAATTTAGATATTCGCAATAGGCACTGGCAAATGACTGAACTGATAACCTGACTGTCACTGACGGATCATAAACCGAATGTTAAAAGCTGCCAGCAGCGAAGAAACGCACACAAATCAGAGCCTGGTGTAGGAAATTTGGGTATGCTTCCTTTTGTTGATCTTTGAAGCTTTGCTTTAACTAATTCTGCATGAAAGCAATTCCCTAACTTCTTCTTTGAATAGTTGTATATATCGACTAAATATACCACGTGATATATTTTGTTTCTGGCTGTAGCACTACACATCAGACAACGCATTGGCAGCCAACTTCAATTTCACCTAACTAGCTGGTTTGAAGTATCACGACAGGCGATATATTAGCATTAATCCTAACGAGATTCTAATTGTTAAATTCATTTGTTAAAATTGTGCTCTCTAACCACATTTAATGGTAACTGTAAGAATCCGTCAGCACTAACGATGCAATGAACAACCAATTCATATTTCCTGATTTCTGCGGCACATAAACCAATAAAAAATGAACTACGTAAAGTTAGAGGTTTTGATGTCCTGGTTTCTTTGATGTATCATGTAAAGCTGGCTGGTTTTTATGTCCTGATTTCTATGATGCATCCTGTAAAATTGGAGGTTTGATGTCCTGATTTCTTTGGTGCATCTTGTAGAGTTGGAGGTACTATGTCCTAGTTTCTTTGGTGCGTTATTAAGGGTTGGATGCTTGATGACCTGATTTCTTTGGTGCATCGTATAAAATTGGAGGTTCGATGTCCTGATTTCTTTGGTGCATTGTGTAGAGTTGGAGGTTCTAATTTCGTTGGTGCGTTATTTAGGGTTGGATGCTAGATGACCTGATTTCGTAGGTGCATCGCGAAGTGTTGGCGGTTCGATGTCTTAATTTCGTCGGTGCATCGTGTAGAATTGGAGGTTTGATGAATTGGAGGTTTGATGTCCTGATTTGTTTAGTGCATGCACCAAAGAAATCAGGACTTCGGACCTCCAACTTTTTCACGTTAATGAACATACTCAGAAATGGTATCATTTACAAGACAAAACCGAGCCAAGCCACCGAAAGTGTTAGATGTAATGATTATTGTTATTCTTTCGGCATAGTAATTTAAACGATTACTTGCTCCACTGGCACAATGTCCTTTAGCATCCTCCCTATGGGAATAAGTAGACAAAGTTTTAAATGTTAAGGCTAGAACTGTGCTGAATATTATATTAAATCGTCTGTGAATACCTCAGTGTCAGTGAGAAAATTAATAAAAGTGTGTGATCACTTAAAACTTTAGACCTGTTTCGGGAATACAACTGTTTTTTTAGCTCGCCTGAGCACGAAGTGCTCAGGGTGAGCTTTTGGGATACCCTGATGTCCGTCGTCCGTCGTACGTCCGGACGTCCGGACGTCCGTCCGTCCGTCAACTTTTGCTTGTGTACACTCTAGCGGGCACAGTTTTGATCCAATCTTTCTGAAACTTTGTCAGAATGTTTATCTCCATAAAATCTAGGCCAAGTTCGAAACTGGGTCATGTCGGGTCAAAAACTAGGTCACTAGGTCAAATCTTAGAAAAACCTTGTGTACACTCTAGAAGGCACAGTTTTCATCCAAAAGTCATGAAACTTTGTCAGAATGTTTATCTTTATAATATCTAAGACAAGTTTGAAACTGGGTCACGTCGGGTCAAAAACTAGGTCACTAGGTCAAATCTTAGAAAAACCTTGTGTACGCTCTAGATGGCACAGTTTTCATCCAAAGTTCATGAAACTTAGTCAGAATTATTATCCTCATAATATCTAGGACAAGTTCGAAACTGGGTCATGTCGGGTCAAAAACTAGGTCACTAGGTCAAATCATAGAAAAACCTTGTGTACGCTCTAGAGGACACAGTTTTGATCCAAAGTTCATGAAACTTTGTCAGAATGTTTATCTCCATAAAATCTAGGCCAAGTTCGAAACTGGGTCATGTCGGGTCAAAAACTAGGTCACTAGGTCAAATCTTAGAAAAACCTTGTGTACACTCTAGAAGGCACAGTTTTCATCCAAAGTTCATGAAACTTTGTCAGAATGTTTATCTTTATAATATCTAGGACAAGTTCGAAACTGGGTCAGGTCAGGTCAAAAACTAGGTCACTAGGTCAAATCTTAGAAAAACCTTGTGTACGCTCTAGAAGGCACAGTTTTCATCCAAAGTTCATGAAACTTAGTCAGAATGTTTATCCTCATAATATCTAGGACAAGTTCGAAACTGGGTCACGTCGGGTCAAAAACTAGGTCATTAGGTCAAATCATAGAAAAACCTTGTGTACGCTTTAGAGGACACAGTTTTGATCCAGTCTATATGAAACCTTGTCAGAATATATATCTCCATATACTCTAGGCCAAGTTTGAAACTGGGTCATGTTGGGTCAAAAACTAGGTCACTAGGTCAAATCTTAGAAAAACCTTGTGTACACTCTAGAAGGCACAGTTTCGTCCAAAGTTCATGAAACTTTGTCAGAATGTTTATCTTTATAATATCTAGGACAAGTATGAAACTGGGTCATGTTTGGTCAAAAACTAGGTCACTAGGTCAGATCATAGAAAAACATTGTGTACGCTCTAGAGGACACAGTTTTGATCCAATCTTTATAAAACATTGTCAGAATGTTTATCTCTATAAACTCTAGGCCAAGTTCGAAATTGGTTCATGTCGGGTCAAAAACTAGTTTTGATCCAAAGTTCATGAAACTTTATCAGAATGTTTATCCTCATAATATGAAGGACAAGTTTGAAACTGGGTCATGTAGGGTCAAAAACTAGGTCACTTGGTCAAATCATAGAAAAACCGTGTGTATGCTCTAGAGGACAGTTTTGATCCAATCTTTATGAAACTTTGTCAGAATGTTTATCTCCATAAACTCTAGGCCAAGTTTGAAATTAGGCTATGTCAGATCAAAAACTAGGTCACTAGGTCAAATCTTAGAAAAACCTTGTGTACGCACTAGAAGGAATAGTTTTGATCCAATCTTCATGAAACTATGTCAAAATGTTTATTGTCCATATATATATGCCCCTTATGAAACTGAGTCACGTCAGATCAGAAACTAGGGCAATAGGTCAAATCTAAGAAACACTTTGTGTACACCCTAGAGGGCACAGTTTTGATCCAATCTTCATGAAACTCTGTCAGAATGTTTACCTTTATGAAATCTAGGTAAAGTTTGAAACTGGTTTGTGTCGGATCAAAAACTAGGTCACTAGGTCAAATATAAGAACAACCTTGTTTACACTCCAGAGGGCACAATTTTGATCCAATCTCAACGAAACTTTGTCAGAATGTTTATTCTTACAGTATCCGGTTTGAAACTGGGTCATGTCGGGTCAAAAGCTAGGTCAATAGGTCAAATCTAAATTAAGTTATGTTGCAAGAATCAGAACTAACATTGCAATGATGCCAGCCACAAACTCCTTGGAATACATTAGTTTCACCACAGTGAGATAATGATGCTACCATTCTATCATCTGTGTTTGCCTAGTTAAGTCTAGTTCAAATCCATCAAAGGAACTCAACATGAACGGGAACTTTTCGGAGAAGCGACTCTGCCAATTTCAGCTCACCTGAGCCTTACAGTATTGGTGTTAGCTGCCTCTTTCATCCATCCATAAACATTTTCAAACATCTCTGAAACCACTGGGCAGATCAAATTTCATATGGAGCCTGCACATGGGTCAAAGGATTGAAAGTTCTTCAAATGATCTTGGTCACATGACTAAGGTGGCCGCCATTCCCATGTATGGTAAAAACTCTTATAAATCTTCACCAGAGCCAGTGAACTGATTAATGCTCAGGTGAGCGATTCAGGGCCACCATGGCCCTCTTGTTTATTTTTTTAATTATTTTTTTTTTATTGGTTCATTTTTATTTCAAACAATATCAGATACACACGTAACATTAAGGATATTCCTGACATTGAAATTGTATCAATATGAGTTTTACTGTACATGATGTACAATCAGAATAGGAATCAGTGTTCAAACAGTCAGACTGCGAATGATTTGAATCTTGTATTACCAAAACTGGAGACGACTGTGCAAGCTCTCTATTTGTGCGAAGTAGTAGTCTTTTGTTGTAAAGTAATAGTTATCAAGCAAACATACGCCTACAGCCGAGACTTATATAGATTACAGACTAAATTACGGCCGATCTAATTTGTATCGTTCACACGTTTTTGTCGTATAATAAGTCAAGTAAAGCTGATGAGCATGATTGTGATATATTACTCTGCACATTATTTGAGCTTCCATTATTAAGCAACTATATTTGTATGTTGCTGAATCTATATGAGGAAGTAATTGGCATAATTTTATTATGCAAAGGTATTGCCTCTACAGTACGGGACTGAGTTATGACAGTTTTGCAGATACGGGTAACAAATTGAGACTCTATTGAGAAGTTTTCCGTTTACAATAAATTCATTGTATCAAATTTTATTTCCGTCTATATGTGAAGCAAAACAGTCAGGAACTAGCCGTTGGTGGTTGAAGAATGGATACTGCACAAAAGCCATACACGTGCGAATAATTTACAGTTATAACAAGAATCAGTTTTGCCTTTCATAAGGTAAAGCAAATAGAGTAGCTTGACGTTAAGCGTAAGCTTTGCGTTCAGTATACAGACAACTCTCGATATCTCGAAGTCAAATTTTTGCCCAAACTACTGATATCTCAAAGTAAATTTTCTGGTACCAGAAAATTTATATTGAGATGTCAGTAATTTGAGATAACAGTTGAAATGTAAATGAAAATAGGAAATATATTCTTTGATATGAGAAGATATTTTGAGATATCAGTGTTCGAGATATCGGGAGTTGACTGTATTTTATATAACTCTTATAGATATCGGTCTTTATCAGTCCGTGAATATGCATGCCAGTGGCCATACTCTTTGCAAAAGTAAACACAATTTTAAGTAACTGTAAAATGATTGTTAGAAACCATAACAATTGAATCCTTACTTTCAGTGTGACAATTTAAGTATACAGCAATTTTGATAATATCACATAACCGGTTTCAGAATGTATTTACTAGCTTTTAAACCTCAACCATATAATGGTGCTCCAAAAGGGCACAATTAAGGGATTTACCCAAATTTAGCAAAACTCAGCATGCGTCAAGAGTTGCCCTCTTGCGGTCCATTTTACGATAAGATGCAGCTTTAATGATATTCCCTGCAAACGTATCAATGGAATCGGCAGCGAGAAATGTATAGGCTAATTGCATTTAAGACAATATTGCAAAGCATTAATCTATACTAAAGTAAAAGGACCTGGGATGATTTAGGCCGTTTTTTGGCCCCATTCAAATTTACTTAAAATTACATTGTTCCTGTTTCTCATCATCTGAGTAAACAGGTTCATACAGAAATAATATGTTTCGTCTTCCTGAATCCTCAGAATAACATGATTTCAGACATTCCTGTTTTGTTTCGGTTATTTTTAAATAAAACGACAAGAAAACTGTGTTTAGAAGGGTTTCCTTTGATGAAATAAGACAGTTAACACAGCTTTTGAGAGCATTTAATCATAGGGTTTTGGTGGTACACTGATAAGTGGTACAACACTGCTTAACAGATGTGTAGTGTTCAGTGCCTGCTCAGGTACCCCACCCACTGAACTTAGCAAGTAGAGAGCCGCTAACCAAAACAATTCCAACGGATCAAAATAAAAGGTGTACCAAATAATTCCCTGTGTACTGACAAAGAAAATAAATACCCACAGCATATATTTATTTTGCCTATGAGCGGAGATATGGGCATTTTTATGTTGAGATCTCTGGTAAAATGTCCAAAAAACGGAAAGGGATTTTTTTCTGAAAAAAGGTATAAAATTAAGAGTCAGCCCTGTTAAGTTCACAGCTAAATTTTTGTCACCCGACATAGAAGGAGGGGGACTATAGAAATGACCCTCGTCCGTCCGTGTGTGCGTCCGTCCTTCCGTCCGTCCTTCCGTCCGTCCGAAATCTTGTCCCCGCAACTCCTCCTACGTCTTTCATCGGATTGATTTGAAATTTTACAGATTGTATTCTTATGATATGAAGATGTGCATGTGGTTTTCGATTTTTGTTTCGGCCATTTTTGATGGAGTTACAGCCCTTGCTGACTCAGACCTTCCGAAATCTTGTCCCCGCAACTCCTCCTACATCTTTCATCGGATTGATTTGAAATTTTACAGATTGTGTTCTTATGATATGAAGATGTGCATATGGTTTTTTATTTTTGTTTCGGCCATTTTTAATGGAGTTACGGCTCTTGCTGACTTAGACCTTGTCCCCGCAACTCCTGCAACATCTTGTATCAGATTGACTTGAAATTGTGCGGAGTGTATTGTCATGATCTGAAGATGTGCATGTGATTTTGGAATTTCAATTGTCCTATTTTTTACAAAGTTATGGCCCTTTGTCATTTTTTGGCATTTTTCCAACTTTTGAACCATTTGACAGAGAGAGCTGAAATTTGGTATGGTATTAGCATTTGGTAAATTGATTATTCTGATTATTGTTAGGATGTGCTAATTTATAAGTGACAGAGTTATTCCCCTTTCATAGATAATAGACATTCACTTAAAGGTAAAGGGATAACTCCAGAACTATTCATATTAATGGGCTGAATTTTCATAAATGCATTGTTCATTTTTCATCAGATTCATATAAGCAGGATTATGGCTCTTGTTATTTTGTTACTGGGTATACAGTCTTGATGTTTTGGTCATTTTGTAAGGATCTATAGTTTCAGTAACCTGATTTTACACATATATGCCCCATTCTGAACTTAAGTATTTTATAAAGAGGCCCAGTAATTGGGTACATGTCTTTGCTTATTTTCAGTTATCATTTGCTTACCAGGTTCTGTTATATATATATTTTCTGTTTTTGGCCATACATTTACTCTGAAACGAATACAGGGCTGAAGTTTGTGACACATTTCAAACGTCGGGTGACACTTGGCCGATGGCCTTTTATTCACATATTGTTGACATTATTAAAATGCATCAGTGTGCAAAAATGACTGGGCTGACATACTTTATGGCCCAAATGCAGGCGAAAAAGGTCGAAAATGCCAAAATGCAGCTGAGTAGGGGGCACCTGGACGTGCAGAAAAACCTAAAAGTCGCAAGAATGTAGAAAAATTGAATAATAATAGTTAAAGGTTTCACCACTCATATATTATTTACAAAGGTTTAAAGATACAATCTGAAAATGTATAAATATGAGCCAAATCAAACCAGGCCCTTCATGCAAATTTTAGAATTTTATCTTACAACTTAAAGTTTGTCTCGTCTGCGATCAGCAGAAGCGAGACATAGGTGTTACTTTTCCAGTGTCGTCGGCGGCGGAAGTGACATAGACTTTACATTAGGCTTTCCGGTGTACTCTGTTTACTGATAACTCGCAAACAGGCGAGACACCGCATTTTGTTCCTCAGTGTTTTGCTTTTTCTCCGTATTTCATGTTAATATGCTAAAGCGGTCGAAGTGCACAAATCATAAGACCGAACTCGTAAATCATGTTAACATTGACAATTCCAAAATATTTTAAACATAGACATGGATCCCAAGTAGAGGTGTGATCAGGTGCTCTCGAGTAGTAAGCATCACCTGCCTATTATAATACATCCGCCATATCTCTGAAACTGTGGAGTAAGTCAGTGAAAATGAAAGTGCATTATTTGAAAGCCTTACTATGCTTCGGCTGAGGCCATCAACACGGAAACACAAGTTTCGCTCTGCAATTACCCTGTGCCAAAAAATTCTGGTCAGCAGCTTCCCTCTATAAACAAAGTCTTGAAATTTGAACCAGACTCTTGCATAGCGGACTAGCTGAACGATATAAACTCCGTTTGCAGGTGCCTAAGGAACAAAATGAAAGTTAACTGTGGCTTTGAATGATTGACTGATTTGGGTTTAACGACCCTTTGAGACAGTATTTGAGTCCGTATCGGGCCATCTGCAAGAGAGAGGGAGAAAGAGGAGAAATGAAAGACGAGAGAAAAATGTCCAAACAACCCGCACGTACTGCAAACACATTTGGCCCTTGCCCTATTATGTTCCAAATCAATAGGACACCCCGGCACTGGAAGTTGTACACAGCACCATCGCAACACCCGACCAACCCCGTTAACTATGGCAAAAATTCAAGTCGTTCCTCTTGTCATGAAGCTTAGCAACACGCTTTCCACTGTTTATATAGAGAATGGGGCAGATGAAACTGACTCTGTGGTATCTTTCATTTCAAGTTCACAGGGATAGATGAGGTCAGTAAACCCCGAAATCGTCGAATTATTTAGAGATAGAACGTCATCTGTGTACCTGTTGTTGAAGTTGACTTTCTGTGCAAGGTGTTTCTTACTCGTTTTTAAGAGTCTTTGTAGAAACTTTGCATCATACACGTAAATAAGTCGGCAAGTAAGGGGCGCAGTTAGCGCCTGTTGGAATGCCAACTATTTGTTGAAAAATAATTGTCTACTAAACTCCACGTAAATTTTGTCGATAAGAAATTCCATCATTTTAATGACATTGACTTCAGAATTTTTTGTATGAACATCAGAGTGGGCTTGAACGAGATCCCCCAAAATAACGTATTTAAATTGACGACTCCGTTTTTTAAATAATTGTTTATAATTTCGTTTTTATTTTCAATTTAGATATTAATTTGTCATATGGACGAAGAGAAATCAAAGGTTTGATGCTTAATTTGAGGATTTTGCTTTGTAAATACATGTATTACCCCTATTTTGGCATACTTGTATGACAAATTGTACTGAAAATGCAATGGTTAGCTCTCTTGCGTTCGCAAACTCATTTTCGAACAAAAAAAAAATGATGAAAATCTATAATGTCTTTTTTTTCTTTTTATTCTTATATTTTAATGAGAAAGAAGTTTAATTGATTGGGTAAAATTCAACGATATTTATAAAAGCATTTCCTGCTTTATGCGCGTCCAACATACGGTTTTCTCCGTAGCCACTTACTTTCAAACATGCCGATTCTCCAAAATAACCCGATATGAAATGCACGAAAAAGTATGCAGTGTATATGAGGGTCATCCAATAAAGACTGGGACTTGTTTGATATTTTACAAATCCTACCCAGTTACTCAAGAATTTTAACTTTATTTGCAAAACCAATATGTAACCTCCCTGTTGTATAAGTTTCCTGAAATTTTGCCGACAACTTATTAGGCTATGGTGCGAAATGCAAAGCACCGGCTAAGTCATTAGCCTGGATTTGCTTCATAATTAAAACACACAGGCAGAAATTGAGGTCAGGCATTTATCCAAATAGAGGTATTCGAATATATTTTGACATTTTCCTTATTTGGTTGCATTTCGTTTTCACTTTGCTTATACCATTTAGACCTATATTAGCCTATTGACGAATGGTTGCCTAGCAACCGGTCTATTGTAGGAAATATGACCTTAAAGTCTCCATAGTCCTATAAGTGGTAAAATAGTCTAAACGCAAATCGTTATGAAAGCGCTTCAATCTTCACGTTTGGTTATAAAATAAGGGATGATGTGGATAGATTGATCCATATACATAGCAAAAAGTATGGGAACGTGTTTTTGAAAGACGAAAATTCGTTCTACAAAATACAGATTTCCTTTTCTGGTTTCCCGTTGAACGATGCACTATAAACAAAAGCGGTATAGTGAATGGGACTCCACTGCTGTCCGTTGTATTTTTACCATTTTTTCATTGTTTACGAAATCGAAATTAGGTCATTTTGGTTGGCAACTAAAATGACCCAAATCAATTTTCGAATCCTTTTTATATGAAACTCGATGATGTTTTATTGGTTCAAAGTTGGCTAATCGCCTTGATTTACTATGACGAAACTATGGCGAGTAGCTTGCAGCGATACCTCGCGATAAAATTTTTAATGCTGAAAGAGCAATGGGGCCTTTAAGTACTAGACACAATTTTCTGTTGCTAAAAACATAGAGCACATCAACCGTGTATTTCTTCAATATGTGCATATAATTCATAAGGTATACCTCAGCGTTTAGAATTAAGTGCTTAAAATGATGTAAGTTTACTTTTAATTTATAACACCTTTCTCACCCCAGCCCCCAATTATAATGCTCAAGTTTTGCATTTTCTTTTATTTTTTCATTTTTTAAACTAACATTCCTAGTTTCTTCGACAATTTCGGTCCAAAGTGAGTTATTTTCACAAAATATGATTAAAAAAAGTAACGTATATAACAAAGTATTTTTGAAGTATTTTTGGAGTTAATGGGAGGGTTCCAGTAACCATGACAACCATTTTTACAAATCTGACCAACATACTTTTTCCTTGCCTTCTGTTGTTGCTAGGAAACAAGAAATCAGCGGTCAGATAAAAATCTTGGATACTTTGTGGCATGCGCTATAGGATATGCCACGCAGTGGTCATATTTTCGATATGAGAAACATATACAGTCACAAATTATAAATAAAATCCCACTCTCTATTGGATGACCTTCGTATATGCATGCACGAAGTACTCAGTACATTTACATACTTGTGGAATGTAATCAGTCTATTTTTTTTCTATTGCAGCCTACGTGGCATTTCCAAACACACAAGGCAACGAGAACTTGCTAGTAGAATTGCCATCGATGCCGAGCGTGTTCGATTTGGAATTAATCGGTCTTATTTGCTCTTATATAGCAGTGTAGGTAACATCACCAGACACACAAGGCAATCAAACTCGCAGGTAGAATTGCAAGCAAGACCGACCGTGATGGGTTTGTTATGCCACTGGGAAGTTTTGACACGTTAACTGCCTAACAGTTAATAAACTTGCTGAAAATGAAGTGTATTAACACACCACTCTATCTTTCCATCACTTAAACTAAGGCAAACCACTTTTTAAGGCTTTCATAGTAAACAATCTCTTCCAAAACAGGGTCTACTATAAACTAGCAAAGAATATTAGCTCTCAATTGCAAGACAGTTTATTCTTTCCGTCAAGATTTGGCCTCTATCTAGCAGGAATGCATGAATAAAATCATGAAAAATATCCCTGAAAGTGTATTCATACACCTCAATAAAAACTATCCATCAAGGATGGGTGGATGGATAACTTGCGATTTTATGTCCTTCTTAACAGTATTTCAGTCATATCAGGACGATCGGAGGGTGGTAATCAAAGGCATGGCGCAACAAAGATCCGTTAAAAGGTGGAAAGATTTCCACTTCCAGCGGGTCTCGCACCCGCAACCGCTAGATCAACAGACCAGCGCTTAACCTACTGAGCTACCGGGACACAAACTGATTAAAGAATCCAAATATTTAGAGTTATTATGGCAACAACGCACAGAAATATATCCGATTCATATTGATCCGCTTTGTTTCACTAATTGTATGACAAAAAACGTGTGATTAATACAAATTTGATTTGCCTTAATTTAGTCAGAATGCTATATAAGTCTCACAAATCACCAATAATTATGTGTGGGAGTATAATTGCTTAATGATTGCCTTGTGTGTTTATGAACTGCTACGTCAGCTCAGACTGATCAGAATTCCCTCTGTTCATTTCAACAACCATACTACTCATATAATAACTCAAATGTCGGGGCTGCTCTCGAATGCCTTATGACACTGTTAGGGCCTCTCCATACAAATGCCGGTTTGGTTCTCACCTTTTTTCTTACTTTTAGCAATTATTAGCACTAGCGTTACTCTTGGTAAAAATTTACCCAAATGTCTGAGTCTTTTTTTTTTGCCGACGGATAGTTACTTAATGGAATATCTTTTCTAATCCCCTTTTCAGATAAAATTGTTGATAGATTTGGACTTGAGATAGTATTGGTCGGTGCATGAGGTTTTCTTGTCTTTAATCCGGCTCGCCAGGACTCAGCTGTTGGTTTTCTATTCCTCCCGTCTTTCAGTGCCTATGCTTCTGTTGAGTCACCTTCCTCCATCGTTCCAAGGCGGTGCCTCCGTTGAGGTTTATCGATATTATTGTTTGTTGCCTCCGCTTATGGGTAGTTTAAGAACAATCGGCTTGTTTTCGGCTTCGAACTTTCGGATTCTTTTGTTTGCCTTATATATTTTTATGTTTGATTAGCCCATTTCTATCCTTATGATTTGGATGGGTTATTATATTAATTTCTAATCATTTTTGTAGCCGGAAGTTCGTAGTCTGGCCCATGTTCCTTCTTCTGAATGTATTCTCTGCTCTTGAAGGAACTATTTTAGATTTTAATTTTACCTCACTGCAGCTGGTGTTGTGTCGTGTGGCGGCCGTAAAACGTCTCCCCATAATCATCCATAGTGCAGATTATATTTTATTTTCGTCCTTTGAGATCAAAGGATATATTCTGGGAAATCTAAAATTTGAGATCAATTTAGATTTTTATTCTAGATCATCGTCTTTTATATTATTTGGATCCTTTTTTATGCTAATCAGTCTTAGAATCGATTGCCCAATTAAAATTAAGAAATTAGAGTGCTTTTCTCTGGTGTCGTTAGCAGATATTGTCAGGGTCACTGACGAGGCTTAACTAGCCGGAACTACGTAGTCTGGCCCATGTTCCTTCTTCTGAATGTATTCTCTGCTCTTGAAGGAACTATTTTAGATTTTAATTTTATAGTTTATGCAATTGTGGTAGACTCTGATCAGATACCGCCTTCTCCGGCGTCTGAGCTGGGTCTGCAATGTTTGTTTATGGCATTCTTGGAGACACTAGGCATATAAATGGGTTAAGGCTAGCATTATGACCTTTACCTGAAAAACAGAGCTGTACATTTTGCTACCTGTTGTCTTATTAATGGTATTGTAGCTCTATTTTAGCATTTCCCAGCCCGATGTCGTGGGCGGTTGATGGTTGGTTGCTACGGGCTTTGCGGCTCTTTGAAACAGTATTTCAGTCTGTATCGAGCCGTCTCTCAGAGAGAGGGAGAAAGACAAGAGCTGTCGCCTGACAGCATAGCTCGCCTGAATTGGTGCTTGCTCATCACACAGCCGCTATGGTGGTGTGGACTGCTATGCATAAAACTTCATGCAAGCATGTCCATTATGAAAACACACTTATAAACAAGAGCTATCTCAGAAATAAGTCTTAAAATAAAATTAAAATAAAAAAATGAAAAGAAATTTCAAAGTCCATGAGCTTGAGGTAAAAAAAACCTGACGGGTAGAGGGGAGGGGAGGGGCTAGGATGTATCAAAACCCTGAACCATTATTTAACATCAGTCCAAGTATTAGTATCAACTGAGTCCATCATCGTGGCACTGTGAAATTATGTCTTCATAAATATAAAACTTTAACCAAAATCTTTAAGACAAAATTCTAAGTCGATGACCTTGACTTCGAGGTCGTCCGGTGGGGTAAGTATAAGGTGTTTTGTAAAAACTCAAAAAAGTGTCTAACATCAGTTCAAGAATAAACTAAATCTCTGCAAATCATTATGAATCAGTATGCAATTACAAAACTTTAAAAAAGACAAAAATTTCTTAAGTCCCTGACCTTGCCATCATGATCACTGAGCGGGGTTGGGGTATTACTCTTTAGATCTAACTACAGTGCAAATATAAAAAGAATTCATCTGTGGGTTCAGGAGATATGTGTCTTTAAAAACCTTTAACCAAAACATCCAATCAATAAAAGACAATATTCTAAGTCCATGACCTTGACATCAAGGTCGCAGAGGGGGTTGGGGGTAGTACCTTCGAAAACTTTAGACCAATATCTAACTTTAGTGCAAGTATCAAAGGAATCCATCCATGGGTTAAGGAGATATTGGGCTTTATAAAACTTAACCAAAACATCCAGTCCCAAAAAAAAACTACCAATTTTCTAAGTCCATGACCTTGACATCAAGGTCACGGAGTGGGGTGGGAGTGGTATCCTATTAAACCTTAGACCAATATCTAACTACAGTGCAAGTATCAAAAGAATCCATCCATGGGTTAAGGAGATATAGGTCTTTAAAAAACTTTAACCAAAACATCCAATCCGAACGCGGACGCGGACGCTGACGCTGACGCCGACGCCGTGGTGACAACAATAGTTCTTCCTGAACTTTCGTTCAGGCGAGCTAAAAAGAGATATGATAGGGGATTACAAAAATGTTCAAACAATCACCACCCACACCTACTGCAAACACAGTGGGCTCTTGCTCTACTATTATCAAAATTAGTAGGACGCCTGGAACTGATATTTACCCAGCACCATTGCCCGACCATGATCACCCCCGCCGTGGATGGAATGTGGAATTTAATAGCATGAGTTGTTCATCATTACCGATATACACTAATTCAGATTCAAATGCATTATGCAAATCTTCATTCATAGTAGGGTAAAGTCGGGTAAATTCGGACAGCGGGTAAAATCGGACAGTGACATTGTTTCCTTCATATGTCAGTTGTTTGGAATTAAAACAAAATTAACTAGGCAAACAGTGAAAATCCTGATGAGACGGCTCATTATGAGCTGTCTTATCTGGATTTTCACTGTTTGCAATGGTATGTCCGAATTTACCCGCTGTCCGAATTTACCCGACTTTACCCTAATGTATAACTAAACAATGTAATTTAAATGTTACGTGACTAGTGCAAAATCTAGCTGTAAAAAATGACAAATGGATATCAATGTATATTGATTATCGGCCGTTTTAAATGCACATATTATGTAGATGAAACGAAATATCCATTTAACAATGAATTAAATTACCTGAGAAAATTTTGGGTATACCAAATTTTATCTTGTAATTTCACTATAAATTCGAGTCAGCTAGCGCGTTCAATTTTGATTCAATTTTGATTGTGGGACATGTCATAACCTTATCACCATAGCATATATAGGCGATTCAGATACGGCTTTTTAGAACTTTTAAACAGGGTGTCGAAATAACAAGTCTTAGGAAGAACGGGCCTGGAATTTTGCAATTTCTGCCATTCAATAACAAAAAGAGTTAGTGCATTTATTTGTTTAAAGACGATGCGTTTATAAGGATCAAAACGGTACTTCAGTCAATTGCTATCTCTCTCACACGGTCATGTAACTTCTGAAACTCGACATCTATTGGTCAATACATGGTCTGTGTTTAAACTTTGACAACTCGTTTGAAACATTACTTTTGCGGTATTGTATCTTACCGACAGACGGCGGTCAAGGTTTTAACTGCGATGTAACAAGTAAATGAATGATGCCTCTTATCTAAATTTATATATAATTGTTACCATCATGTTTCTGTGTTTTTTTTTGTTTTTTTTTTCTGTTATTTATTACCTTCCTTGGCTGTTTGATCCCACAATAGTGATATTTATCATAAAAAAACCCCACCAAATATGTGCTTTGAATAACCGTTTATGTTGAAAATTATAACATGACTTCGGAAAATAATGGCGAAAGAGTGTATGATAGCATATATATACTTCGAATTTCTGATTTGCTACGTCATGTCACTGTCGCGCCTGCGCCTAGCTGAAGTGGGATGCAGGTATTTTCTCCAGTTTCTTCGTCATCTGCGGCAGCGGCGTAGTTTTCGTCCAAATTTCTGGGTTTCACGTTTTGCTCAAAGAAAGGCGGTCGCTTAGGGTGAGCTCGGTAATTTTGATAAACCTTACAAGCCATTATTGATTTACGTGATAACTGATTGTGTCTTAATTTACAGACAGAGAAATTGCGTGAGAGAGATTCATTGAAAGATAGATATGAGTAAACGAAAGACAGATTGATCTTAATGATTAGAAAATATATACGGCGAGACAATCTCGCTCAACGCCCTACTCAGCATGCTCAGCTTTGTATATGCAATATACGACCGCACTACAAGACGAACTTTCACAACCAGCTATGATTTTTTTTTCACAAAACGCATTACATGTATTCATAATGCAGTGGACTGGTTGGTTGTTTTGGGTTTATCGGTACTTTGAGACAGTATTTCAGTCATATGATCTTCAACAATGACTCCGGTGGCGGATGTCTGAAAAAATCCGTAGTCGCTTGGAAGGTATGAAATAATACTAAAATTAAAGACAGTTGCTGCAATAAAAATTAGTAAAATGTGCGTATCAGTATCCTTTAAGCGCCTTTAAATAATTTGTTCAGATACATGTAATCATACAATCATTGTTTGAACACAGAAAGATCATTTTAATTATGACAATTCGCATTGAAACAAATTGGAGTTATGGTAGTGTCTTTCATAACTAAAAAGGAATAATCTGTCAGAAAGATAAAATGAGCCGCGACACGACAAAACCAACAATGTGGTTGTGCGCCCTGTGTAGACTCAGATCAGCCTGGGCATCCGCCAAGTTTGATCAGACTCTTTGTTATGTGCTCAAAGGGTAGCTAAGGGACTAAGCTACCTCCATGCGGACAGCGAAGACTCTGATCAGACTGGGCGGATGCCCAGGCTGATCTGAGTCTGCGCTGGGCGCACAACCACATTGTTGGTTTTGTCGTGTCGCGGCTCAAATGTTGAAAAAAAGCGTTCTTTAAAAAGCTGAAGAATTTTTCATTGTTTTTCTTTAAAAAGCCATAAACGCCTAAATAATAAAACAAGAACTAGTCCTTTATCTGTTATTCTTCTAAAGTTCCCTATGATAAATTATCGGTAATTCGGACAGTCAAAAATCCATTGTTGCATGTGCCATGTAGAGCCGTCTCCTGAAAGAGAGGGAGAAAAAAAGGGACGTTACGCGAGAGAAAAAATACAAAAAACAACCCCTACTCGCACCTTCTGCAAGCACAGTAAGCCCATGCCTTACTATTACAAATTACCCAAATTAGTAGGACGTCCCAGCACCGTCGCCCGACCGCAGCAACCCTCTCAATGGATTGGTGTGAACAATGGATTGGTGTTAAGTTTTTTTTACACACAAAAATATTGTGTGACAGTAGGTTTCCATAATAATTAATGATGATTATCATGCTGAAACGAACTGCGAATGATATACACGCCTTGTAAACGCGCAATGCCATTCCTACCTAAACGAAAAGCAGTCAAAGCACCGAAATCATAATTGAGCCGCGACACGACAAGCAAACGACGTGGCATGTGCGCCCTGTGAAGACTCGGATCAGCCTAGGCATCCGTCCAGTCTGTTTGGATGCCCGGGCTGATCTGAGTCTTCACTCGGTTTTCGCGGATCATATGCCCGAACTCATAAACTGGATAAACATAGACAAAAACGAAATATTTTAATACGCAGATATGGACTCTCAAAAAAGAAGTGGGATCAATTGCGCGCTAGTAGTAAGCATCTCCTGCCTATAATAATACACATACACGTCTATGTATCTGATGAAAAAGTCAGCGCGTATGAAATTCCTGTATTTGAAAGCCATACTATGTGTCGGCTTGGCAATCAGGTCGGAAATCAGTTTAGGAAACGGTCACATGGTAGGGATCCACGAGATCGTGATGTCTTCCATGGAAATTTTTAAGAGTTGACTCAAGTTTCGCTCTGCAATAAACCTTTTAAACAATTTACTGGCAATAAACTTCCCTCTAGCACAAAAGTCTTGTTAATTGAAACAGGCTCTAGCATACTTAGTCTTACTGAGAAACATAAACTTCGTATGTCGGTGCCGGAGAAATATTGCTGCTCAAAAATGAAAAGCTAATTATGGGAAAATTGAGATCGTCCTTCTTGTCATGAAGCCTAGCAACTTGCCAATATAGAGATACTTGTACATGTAAAAATATAAGTATGAGGTAGATCAACTGGACTCTGTAGTATCCTTAATTACAATTTCACATGGGTTTATTATGCCAATAAACTCCAAAATCTTTGAATTATTCAGATATAAACATCATCTATATATGGTAGGTGAAATTGAATTGCTGTGCAAGGCATTTTATTACCTACATCAAACCGGTAAAGGAATAAGTCAGCAAGTAAGGAGGCACAGTTAGTGTCATTGTAATGCCAATGTCTGTTGAAAAGCATGCCCGCTGTTAATGAAAATTTCAAGCTTTTGCTAATAGATAGCCTAAATTTATCAAAGCTATTCGACTCGCATGTATGTAAAAAAACGTGAGCATAATTCTTGCTTAAAAGTGAAATAACTGGGGCCGTATTTATAAAACGACTTAAGTGGTTGCTATGCTGTTGCTAAGGCTAAATTTCTATGAAGGAGATTCCTTACAACTATGAAATTTGCTCTGGAGGAACAGTCTTTTTTAGACTGTTCCTCCAGAGCAAATTCCATAGTTGTAGGGAATCTCCTTCACAGAAATTCAGCCCTAGCAACAGCATAGCAACCACTTAAGTCGTTTTATAAATATGGTCACTGGTGTAGTTAACACAAAACTCCTGAATGCTGCGAAATTTCGGTTGGCCACTTTCAGCTGTATTGTGGTTATTCCCTGACTTTATCGTTTTCTAATGATGAAGATTTGTTTATTAGACTTTATGTACATGTAAGTTGGATAGCAGTCAATATAACTTGCAGAACCTTGATTTGATTCATTTCCAGGTAGGAATGGAAGTGCGCGTTTTACCAGTTGTGATAAAGAATACTAGATGATATCAAGGTTTTTCATTCATATCTCATATAATTGAGACAAAACCGATAGCATTCTCCAAATACTCCAACCAGTATTCTATACATATGTGATAAAAGTTTTCTTGTGAAATATAAGGTTCACAGATTATATATGGAAAAATCAGTTTGCCAAGCTGGCTGATCAAGTGTTTTTTTTTTTTTTAGTTTGTTTCTTTGAAATAGTTTTAGTATTAAAGCCTTTAGGTTTTAGTAACTAAGAATAATTTCTCCTAGTTATAAACCTACTTTGTATATGCAATCTATTCATGAGAAAAACACACTATCATTTCCTAAAAGTTATATTTTCTTTATCATTAAGTGGAAACATATGAAAAGTCACCAAAGGCTGACTTGTAGCGGATGTATAATGCATTTTATATTATCATTAACCAAGCTTTACTACGTTCTTGACACAAATGATTTCTTTAAATATTTGATTATATCATATGACACCTATAAAATAAACCCAGGTAACAGTCTTTTATCGAAAAGTTATTTGAAACCAATACGTTTTTTCGCCCGTTTATACAGAGGCTAACTCTTTCTCTCGGGGCTACCGATGAAATGTCTGGTGTAAAGGTAACTATGTTGGGAGCTTATCAAGAATAAAAGCTGGTCTTGCTGAGAGAAACCTACGCATAGGCCATACAAGAATTACCCATTCGTACTTACTAAATCGTGAAGAGCAGCCTTTCTGTATAGTTTGTAACCAGCTCTTTACAGTTAAACATACTTATTGACTGTGTTGACTTTTCACAAAACAGAAATAAATATTTTCGAGCTAATATCTTGGCACAACTGTTTCAAGATGTACCTGTTGACAGCACATTATCCTTTTTAAAAGATATTAACCTTTTAAACAAAATATAAACCTTTTCTACATTTTTACCATGTATTACTTCCATGTTAATAATGCAAAGTTAGTTTATAAAGTGCCGTACCTTTCAGTTCTGTTTATATTTTAAGTAATATGCAACCTTCATCACGCAAATGACCCAGTGGGTTGACGCGTCGTTAAATTCTAAATCATCATCATCATCATCTGAGAGAAACTGTTATTATCCGGGCTTTCGCCTCTGTAGCACTTCATTGATGATTCAACAAATGAGCCGCGACACGACAAAACAAAGAAAGTGGCATGTGCGAACAGTGAAGACTCATATCAGCCTGGGCATCCGCCCAGTCTGATCAGAGTCTTCACTGTTCGCATAGAACTAGCTTAGACCCTTAGCTATTCTTTAAGCGCAAAACGAAGACTGATTAATCTGGGCGGATGCCCAGGCTGGGTGCACATTCCTCGTTGTTGGTTTTCTCGTGTTGCGGCTCAAATAATATAAGCATGCCCAGCTGTCAATTTGATGCTGCCTGCGAAAGATAGTGTAGAACCAGTTTTTTCTTCTTCTTTCTCCCTGTCTCTGTGCTGGTTGGTTGGCTCTTATGGGTTTTAACGGTCCTCTGAGACAGTATTTCAGTCTATATCGAGCCGTCTCCCAGAGAGAGGGAGAAAGAAAAGAGAAATGATAGATGAGAGAAAAATGTCCAAACAACCCCCACCCGCACCTACTGCAAGCACAGTAGACCCTTGCCTTACTATTATCCAAATAAGTAGGACACCCCGGCACTAAAATCTACCAGCACCACCCCACCTTAGCTCTGGGAGACGGCATTATATAACAACACATCGTCCAAACGGACCATTGAGCCTAAAATAACAACAACAAAAAAATCATGTTGACCCAAGGTATTTTGATCAGATCTGGGCCAAGGTTCACAATCATTCTTAAAGTTAATAGGGACCACCTTAAAGTTAAGCTGGAAAATTTTGCCCTTAGAAAATCAAAATTGATATCATATTGAAAATTGCAGGTTTTGCGTGATCCTACTGAAGATTGTCAAAGAAATATAATACGAAAGAAAAAGCTTTTACTCACCCGTGAAATTTTAGCCCTTAAGTTTAAGGAATGATTGTGAACCTGAGCCCAGTTTAGGAGAGGGCTGGTTGCAGTGCAGTTACAGTTATGCATTGGTTGTTTTTCTCCCAATTAAAGATGTTTATCGAAAGATGGACCACACAATGTCATTTTAGCCGGGTTCATGGTAGTCAACCTGTCGACAATGACGCAGCCGTTTTAATATGAAAGTACACTTTCAACCTTGGTATTAAAATATTGGCAGGCTCGATGACAAGAGGTACCTTTCCACCGAGCCTCTAGGAGACTCGTAGACCATTGAAACATTGACAAATTTGAAATACCAGATACAAAATAATTTTGACTGTGTTTGTTTTTTTCGCGGTATTTCACGGTCACTTAGAAACCGCGAATATTAAAATCGTGTAATAATTTCCGGTTTCTTGCAAAGTGTAGACACAGTGTTCATATATTTTATCTGTTTGTTTCGGTGATTGCTGGTACTTTTCACTTAAAGCAGTGTTCATATATTGTTTCGGTAATTGCTGGTACTTTTCACTTAAAGCAGTTCTTTCATTAACCTGTGGCAGCCCTGCCGCAGGTCAATGAACGAGCTGGCTCAAGTGAAAAAGAAGTAGTTTTGCTTTCCGCGCATGTTGCTTACCGCGAAAATTAAAAATAGCGAAAATTAATGTTTATGTTTTTGATCCTTTACCGCGAAAATTTGAACACGCGAAAATTACCGCGTATACGGTATACTCATCGCAAAAAGTTAAGCATACTTAATGCTGAGCTAAGTAGCAGATATATCTGATACATAGGACTTCTGATATGTCAAAACGTTTGTCATCATCGTTCTTAGTTAAACGAAGATGCCGAGGCACTGGAATTTTGAAACATAGCGGTTGTTTGGATAAACAGTTGCAAAAGTTAAGACTACTGTATTTCAATGACAAAATTGGACCCTTTGGACCCTTTTGAAAATTGTGTCCAAAACATCACCAAATTTAAATTCATCTTCACCAAACTAGCATATTCTACAGACGAACTGTTAAATTATAATGTGCTATATTGATTGTGATCACGTCATTTCAAATTCGGACATGAGAGGCAAGAGCTTGTCAAAACTTGTCAAAATGACTGATAGTGAGGGCAATGTTTCTATGAATTCTTATCATTTTTGTCTTACGGAAAATCGGTACTCTTTGATACTGGATGTTTAAACTTTTTATGAAACACATCAGTAACACGGTTTCCTATCTGGCGCAGCACGAATTTTTAAATGCCCGACGTTTTTGTATGCAGAAAATTAGAATTTGAAAATTGTGTGCAACTAGAAAAACACATTACAATTTCACACGCCAAAATTCTTATAAATGATATGTTTGACCAAAATGCCAACAGGCACATGCCTATGCATACTGTCTATCAAAGTTTGTAAAATATATCGCAGTTTAATATTTTGCAATTATTCTGCAGGATGTGTAACAGAACCACAGTGACACTAAAACACGCTAAACTTTTGTCGAGGAGTATATTTAGATTCACAGACACGGACCCTCAAATGATGGTGTGATCAGTTGCAAATATATGCGTCAAAACATTGTGCGTTTGAGCATTTATTCTCCTTCGATAAAAGATCATTCGCTAGAATTTCATTCCAGTAAAAGATCATTTAGTGGGTCAGTTGGACTGGAATTATCTATGCGACGTCCTTCACAGAAAAATAATATTGGTTATATACAGAATGGGCTCTGAGGCATAAACTATCATTTTACATTTGCCAATACCATTAATATCAACACGGTATATCTCGATGGCATTATCTGATAATGACAACGGTCTCCAATATAACATTGCTTCAGGCAAAGGAAAGAACGCAACAGGAGGCAAACAGGATATTACGGTGTATTTTCACCACAACGCCCACTATATATACACACCTTTTTCGAACTAACATAGATTTCTTTGGCAATATACCTTATAATCACACAGAACTGAAAAGTAATAAGGGTCTTATTTGTAACTGACATGTGCAGAAAGCTCATAAGGCTCGTAAAAGAGACAAATGCAGCATAATATTAAAATGGTATCAAGGTTTCATTTCAAAGCATGGGTTCTAAGTGATGCCTAAACATCAGAAAACATGCGACAAAACAAGCTCTTTTTACTTACTGACTGAACTGGCATATAAATGGATGCCTTTCCAGGGAAAGCAGCTCTATGATTTTTCTTTTTCTCTGTGTCCGCAATAGGGATCAAGAAGAATCCTTGACAGTTTTCATACAAATTAACATTTTTTGACAGAGTATGTCTTGTTTGTAGGGAAGCCAGTGGCGTGTCCATGTGTCTTGGAGAAAATAAATCTCTGAAACAATCAATATCTTTAACATTGTAACTGGGAGAACCAACACTTTTTGTATATGGTAAAATTTAAAGTTACCAAAGACAAGAGATGTTTAAGAGGCCACATTCTCCAATGCAGAATGTTTGGGAATCAGTATTTACCTGCCGTTGTGTATCCCTGGATCTGAAGACACTATACCATAATTAATGTTGGTCTTTGGTTGTCTTTTGTTCTTGAGAAACAACACAACCAAAGTTAGGTATCCAGACAGTGTAAACATGCATTTCACTTTAACGTTGGCTTTCCGTTGAACGTTCTAACTCCTGTTTTTGTTCGAACAGAAAAGAAAAAAGCTCTGTATCAACTGTCATACTGTAAGGAAACACATCACGGTAATTCTTTCATAAAACAATCTGCAGCATAAAGCCATAAATGTGGAGGTATCGGTCCTTAAAATTTACTCTTAGTTTAATGAAAAGGGAGGTAATTTGAAAATTGACCAATTTCAAAACGCTGTCGTTTGGTAAATAGCCAAATTATTCTAGCAAAAGTAGCGGTTTTCTAACAGCTGCATATCAGAAAACATTTCTGAACACAGAATGCTTTTTTGAAAGAGGAAAGATAACTCTTGCAATAAAATTTAATGTTTTTCTAGAAAGTGAGGTAACTGTTTTATCAAGACCAAAATCACGAAAGCTTCATCGTGTGCTGTGGGTGGATGAATCTCATAGTCAGTGCTATGATCTATTTGGAATTGCCTAGTAACAGTGCCGTAAAAACAGAACATAAACTGATGGGCGTTTCGTTTGGCGTTCAGTATACATACAGCAATTCATATAGCACAGCCAGCCATGGTGGCTTGACTTCTACAGAGATAACTACGCGAATCCTTCTGCAGTGATAACTGCATTTGTTTTAAGATCAGCAGCAGATAGAAACAGCAAGTGACAAACATCAAGTAATTTTAGAGGAAACAGAATTATGCTATTCTTCAAGCTTTTAATTACGTCATTTTAAACTGTTTTCAAATCATCTCGAAATCAGAGTTAATGGAATAAACGCCGTGTAATTAATTACGGAAGCCCTTCAAATTCTGTGAATTTCCTGTTTATTGTAACCACTAATGTTATTTTCGGAAACATGTTTGATTTCCACAGAAACAAACAGTTGCCTTGACTCATCCCACCAGGCACATGACGTCGAAATGACGTCTTACTGACTCGGATGCGACGTAATGACGTCACATCAACGTCAGTACGACATCATTTCGACGTCATGTGTCTGCTGGGATAATTTCAGTCAGAACTTTCTCCATAACACTATACAGCATGTCTGTTTATAAAAGAGGCAGTTGAATTGCATAGGCGGTTTAACTTACTAAATGAGCCGCGACAAGAGAAAACCAACAATGTGGTTGTGCGCTTAGGGCAGACTCAGATCAGCCTGGGCATCCACCAAGTCTGATCAGACTCTTGGCTAAGCGCTTAAAGGGTAGCTAAGGGTCTAAGCTACCTTCATGCGGACAGCGAAGAGTCTGATCAGACTGGGCGGATGCCCAGGCTGATCTGAGTCTGCGCTGGGCGCACAACCACTTTGTTGGTTTTCTCGCGTCGAGGCTCAAATGTAAAATCATCTATAGGCGAGCAATGCAACATTAATCCATCTGAACTGTTCTCATAGACAATATCTTTCCAACTGATCTGGCACTCTTGGAAAAAATCAGTCGATGGAATCTGGGATTATTGCGTTTAAAATTTTGTATACCGCTCATAAAAGGCTTAATAAAACCGAATCTGCTACACAGAGTATCTGCTTCTTTCCTTTTTTTGTCCTCAGAGAGTTTTAGATTAAATTTTCGTTGAATATACACACACTTATGTTTCATTCTAGTCGAGACCTTTTAGAAAATGAATACCGGACGAAAGGCGGTAAAGTAGTGGTATTTCAGCTTGTGAGTAGATTTAAAAAGAGTAGATGCTGGTATAAGTAAAACTGTGAAGTTGTCTCAGACTCAAAGAGGTAGCCTGCTTGGCCGCGTAGCGCAGTCGACAGGGCACCTGACTTGTAAGGCCACAAACTTTCGTTTCTCCTTTCGCTGATTCAAGAAGGGCAGTTGTCAGTAACTGGCGAAAATATGTGCACTTAGTACTGGTTTACCGCTTAGGAGGTCTAAGCCTGCCCAGGAATAGTGTGGTTAGGTTAACTGACCGTCCCGACATGACCATAGCTGTTTACCGTGGACGTAAAGCAACAAATCAATCAAAGCATGAATTAGCTTGTGTCAGACCGTTAACAGATTAAACGTAGAAAAATGTAGTAGGTGGTTTATTGTAACATGGTGGTTGTGCATCAGGATATTTTGGACTTTACTTTTGCAGACGTCATTTGTCACTTCTCAGAAATTTATTTTAGCCACGACACGAGAAAACCAACAAAGTGGTTGTGCGCCCAGCTCAGACTCAGATCAGCCTTGGCATCTGCCCAATCTGATCAGAATCTTCGCTAAGCGCTTAAATGGTAGTCAAGGGCCTAAGCTACATCCATGCGGACTGCAAAGACACTGAAAAGACTGGGCGAATGCCCAGGCTGATTTGAGTCTGCGCTGGGCGCACAACCACTTTGTTGGTTTTCTCGTGTCGTGGCTCATATATGCATACGCTTACAGAACATATTCTTTCTTTACAGGTAATTTAACAGAAAATGACAATGGAATCTCAACTTTCCTGACGTGATTTCAGTTTGAGAAGTCAAAGGTAAAATTAACAGTTTTTATTGTACATATTTAGAAAAAAAATGAAATCATCCGTGAACGTGTACTTTATACGTTATTTATTAGGACTAAAATTAACGAATAATGTATACTAATTTTTAAAGTAAACAAGCAATTTCGATAAATTTTTGTCCCTCACCTTTGGAAAAAAGGGAAAATGCACAATCCTAAAATGAACAATGTCCAAAACAATATGAGGACACAAACACAAAAGGTATCTAGTATCAGTGCATCTTGAGACTCTACGAGAAAAACACGCGCACTCTCAGACCTTGTTTAAAAACACCTGCACCGTTTCAAAGTGATTTGATCAAAATCCTATGAGGAGCTGCACACACAAGGTATCCCGGCACTGTCTATACATTTTATTAGTATTTGGGCCTAAGTTCGAAACAAGAAAACAGTGACAAAATTATCAGACTGTAATCTTAATACTACTTCATTCAGATGTCTGAATTTATTCCTCGAGACTATTTGTCAGAGCAATGACAGCTCAACACTCACCGTCCCACCAAGTCAATCCTGGCTTTGTACATTAACCTAATTGTACACAATGGGGACATCTAGAAATTTCACCCAATTTAAACATAAACTCTGTGACTTACTTCCACAGCAATAAACAAATTTCATTGTCACTTGAATGCAATAGTAATGTGAGAAGGTCCGGCAATTTCAGATACATATGTATCATTATTATGCTTTGTTTTTAACTTAGCATTTGCAACTTTTTTATCCGTGACTTGCAACTTTCCCTCCACCTTCATACAAAGATCTTTAAAGTTGTTGTGATCTTATTTTCTTAGCTTTAGAAGGCCATGCTGATTTAGACTGATGTTCAATAAGTTTCAGGTGTTCTACTTCTCTTCAGTCGGTGTTCTAACATAACGTTGCTTCGGCTTTTCTATTCTCTCCATTTACCATGGTTTCAACCTTTCACATCTTACTGTTGTTTTAGTTTAAAGTTCATGTATTGACATGGTTTCAGCAGCTCTTGTAAGAAGTTGGACGATCTGGTATCATCTACAAAATAAGGCGGGATCATTTGTCCAGCAGCTTTTCCCGACACTAAAATTGTAGTCGTTTAGGGCTTCCCTGTTGTTATAATCAGTGCCCCAACAACATATGAGGGGACATGATTTTGACGGATGCCTTCTCGTCAATGCTATATTATTAAATTGGATTTTCTTTCAAGTTGTATTTTATCAGCACTTTTCCAGTACTCGTACATCAAACTACTTTTCAACAACTGAAGCTGATGCGCTCCTAGTTCTATGAAAGTCTAGTACACAAGGTGTGATTACGTGTATTTTCTGCTATTCCAATCCATTTTATTATTAAACCCTATCCTGTCGATATGTTTGCTATAGCCTGATGCTATAAAAAGTACTTCCTGGCGAGTGTTACCATAATCATACTAAGCAAAGTATTGAAGATGATTAACAACATTTGCTTACTCCTCTTAACTAAGTACAGGTGACCTCCCAGTTTTACAGCATCTGGTACGCCATGTTGTTTTACGGCCATGGTACCTTAAATATCTTCTTTCACGGCTTTGTAGCCATTTATCAGTGTTTGTCGGTGAGACATGGGAATACAAGCTGTTTCTGGATGCCTTTGCCTTTAGTATAGAATTGATCTGAAATACAGATCGGATTGCAGTGGTCTTTAACTAACGCAGAGCCCCACAGTCATGAATGAATACATACATGCATACTTGGTCGGAATTAAACTCGGGTAATTCTATGATTTGTGTACAGAAACTGGATGAAACCTTTAGTGTGAATGAATGAATTCCGCTCACGCTTTACGAAGAAAACCAGCATCGACGAATTTACCTCCTAAAATACGTTTGTTACTAGGTAAAGGACTTAAACAATGGCGAAGTTAATGTCGTAGAGGCCAGTTGTATCGTACTTAGTCTACAGCAAATGTAATCATTTCATGAACTGAAGCTAGTCAAAACAGCGATCTTTCTTCCCTCGCCCCTCTCCACCCCCCCCCCCCCACCCCTACAGACACACCCCAACGCACTCAGACACACATAAACATTTTCTCGAAGTGTTCTCGTAACTGGCTAATTTTCAAAAAACGACGACAGCTGCTTTAGACAACGGTCAGTAGTACGGGGTAACTTTAGTTTACTACATTTGATTCGGCCTCATGAGACCTGATATATAACCTGGGACTCAGCAAGCAACGAACGTCTCCGAGCACACACAACTGACCCTTTTGAAAGATAGGACAGTCAAAGATATCAAATAAGAGACACTTGCTAGCCGTCGCTCACCGAGCCACTTTAGCCTCGATAGCCCTCTGTGAACGACAGTCTCGGGCATTAGAAGGGGATTTATGGTGTAGAGAGAACATTCAAATGTTACTGAGCACATGTCCAGTCCTCCTTTCCTGTATACAGGGCCTTCTGAACCCTATCCTTAACCCCCAGTATTCTTTCACTTCATCTCTTTCATACCGTCCCTTCTTCAAATCTCTCCTTTTCATCACAGAGGTTGTAAAACATGTCTGGCCACTCAGAGCTTTTACCTGTGCCTCTGAAACACTAATTTGCGGAAAGACCATATCAGTCAGAGGTGTAAAGTAAAAAAGATAGGCAATGATCAGGAATTAATACAATCCAACATCCCGCCCTCAAAATTAAAAGGTACACACAAATTAACAAACGTTTACGAAAGTACGGCGATAGTAGATTGAGTAATTACGGCAAATCGTTCTCTGCAAACCTTAGCCCAACAAAGTCATGAGAAGAACAATAACTCGATCGCTGTTTCTAGAAACTTGCCTCTACCTACTGTTTTCCCTTCGCCTGCTGTTCGGGAAATGTATTATTGATTCAGCTAGATAGCAAACTACTGCGTTATTAGATACACTTAATATTTGTCAAGGCAAGGCGAGGTTATGAGCAGACTAAACGATATAAAAGCAAACTAGATACATGACTACAGGAATAGCGGATGCCTCAAGACACCTATATGGTGACAAAATTCCGTCACTATATTTTTTTAATAATTTTAATTCCCACCTTGGTTAAAATTACATAATGTGCTTTTAAAACACAGTAATATCTTATTCAGCTCCCTAGTAGTTTTTGTCAAATCTGATTTAGCAAGGTGCGATACAGATGTCTGAGTTTTCGTCAATTCTTCCCGTTCCAGCGTCCTCATTTTATATTTACCCTGACGTTTAAAATCAAGCTATAAATCTATAATACGCACTCGCACAAACGTTTTCTTTTCTGTGTCTTAGAATTATCCTTTATCGCAGAACACATTTGTTTGGGTATGTGACTAAAAGAATGTTGGTCGTGCCAGCACAGAAATATACTGATAAATTGTAAATCTTACAATCAGCACATTTACAGAAATCTTTTTTTCCGGTTTTACTATTATGCATCGCTATTATTTAATGCAGTGTCAATGTTTAACACTGTTATGCTGCTGAAGGTCGCAGGTTCGAGTCATTGCTGGGTTTGCCGGCGCTGTACCTTTTTCGAACCATGGAAGAATAATGCACCGAATTTTAAATGGAGAGGGAACGTCTCCGCCTTTCATTTGCTGTGTCCTAAAGATATGTTGGGCTTCTAACCCCCACTGCCCCTGCAGCTACTAAGCTACTGGAAAATATCACCTTTTTAACCCCAGTTTTTATGTCTGTATTTTTGTAACACATGCAATAATCAAACCCAGAAGCCCATCTCCGTCTGGTTGTGTGCAGTAGAACCCGGTTTTCGGTGAAAAGGATTCCGTTTGAGTTCGAATCCAAACCTTTACCTCAGTCAGCAGGCCAATGATAAGCTCACTGAGCTACCGGGGCTACAAGCTTTTGGGAATCAGTTCCATTTGTTTGATGATATTCTGTTTTCTATATCTTTACGAGCGTATATTTTAGTTACCCTTTAGGCGGAAGAAATTTGTAATTGAATGAGTCCATTAATCTAGCAGTCTTGTATACGTTTGATCATGGTCCCGAGGGGTTTCCCTGCAAGTGACCGATGAGCATGATAAGTAGCCTTGAGCAACGTTTTCTCATATGTTATGATTATTGATCGTTTGTTGTTCCGCTAAAAGCTATCTTCGTCAATTTCTGATATAGGAATGGAATGAATTCAGCCATCTACAAAACAGAAAGGCCACGTCATTACACCTTTACCTGGCGGTATGTCAATGAATAAATAGATGACTTGTGATTTTACGTACTTTTCAAAAGTATTTAAGTACATGTACATGTATCATGACTATGAAAGGTGATGATGAAAGGCTGTGTGCAAAGGAACCTTGTTTACGGCTGAAAAGATTTCCGCCTCCAATAGAAATCGAACCAGGGAGCACTAGATTTGCAGGTCAGCGCTTAATCAACTGAGCTACCGAGGCTTTTAGCTGGATGCGTATTCTATTCAACGACTAGAATAGTGGTCTTCTTTCTTTCTATAGCCCTGCCTTGAAAACTTGAGGCTATACTGGATTTGGTCTGTCCGTAATTCCGTTAGATTTTTTTTGTGTCACAGTTTTTTTCAGGACCTATTTAAGCTAGAAGTTTGAAACTTGGTATACATATGGACAATGAGTTGTTGTATTGTGGTATTTAGAATAAGGCTTATTGTTTTTATTCTTTCCTTTATTTGTCTATTTTTTCTGTCTTTTTGGAGTACATTTGTGCCTCAGTTTTCTCAGGAACTGTGCAAGCTACAATCTTCTGACATGGCATACATATGTAGAATAAGTGATTGTATCGTGGGATTGAGTTTCGGACTCATTGCTTTTGTTCTTCTAATTTTATTTATTTTTCTGTCTTTCCTTTTTTTTTGCAAGGCAGCATTGAACATTTGTCAGTGTCAGAGTTTTCTCAGGACGTATTGACTCTAGAATCTGGAAACTTGATATACATACTATAAATGAGTTGTTATATTGTGAGATTAAGGATCAGGCTTATTGCTCGTATTCTTTCCTATATTTGTCTATTTTTTCTGTCTTTTCGGGGTAGATTTGTGTCACAGTTTTCTCAGGAACTGTGTAATCTACAATCTTTAAACATAGCATACGTATGGAAAAAGAGTGATCATAACGTGGGATTGAGACCCAGGCTCATTGCTTGTATTCGTCCATTTATGTCCATTTTTCTTTCTTTCCCTGGGTGCAGCGGCCCTATGACACAGTTATATAGTCTATATTCAGCCATCTCCCAGAAAAATTAGTAATAAAAGGCTGACAGTATAGAGAAGGCCACCTGCAATTCCGACCCAGCTGCAAACTCATCAAACCTTTGTCCTACAATAAAGGCAAGTTCGTGTATCCTTAGATGTCGCTGCAAGCTTTTATGAACACCTGAGCAGTAGGCTCTCAGGTTAGCTTTTAGTATAGACTGTCTGACGTTCGTCTATCCGTCCATCATTTTCAAAGATCTTCTGGGCTCCAAACCCTTGGTCTATCGAAGCCAACTTTCATACGGAGCCTCAGTAGAATTGGGGATCGAAAGTTAATCGCGGGGTATGGGTCACATGACTTAGATAGTCGCAATGCCCATACATGATAAAACACACCCCTGCAAAATCTTCCCCAGAACCGTAAAACCAATGACCTTGAAACTTTGTATGAAGGATCGCAGACTCGGGCGAATTATTATTTGT
Source organism: Ctena decussata (assembly GCA_963989385.1). NCBI lineage: Eukaryota > Metazoa > Mollusca > Bivalvia > Lucinida > Lucinidae > Ctena > Ctena decussata. The sequence goes on along the minus strand of OZ022498.1, from coordinate 69,127,041 downwards.
TCAAATGATGACCCTTCTTTGGCCTTGACCAAATTTTTGCAACTCAACTTTGATAGGCCGAGCCTCCAGGGGTCAGTGGAACGAAATTTTGTCCAGGTTGCCTTGCTCATATGACCAAGCTGGTCGCCATGCCCATATAAAGGCACGTGACCAAAATGGTTTCCGTGCCCATATATGGTAAAATCCCTTTTAAAGTCTGCTTCTCCAGAACCGAAAAGTTAAATTTTTGTATGTAGAATCGGGGATTCAAACTCTACCAAGTTTATTCAAATGATAGCCCAGCACTGACATTGATCTAATTTATGGTACGGTAAATCTTGGTACATTATGCTGCTATAAGGTATTAAAATGCTTAAACAATGGGTTTCTCAGAAACAATTTAAGTCTTAGGTATAAAATCTGGTATGTATGGTTAACTAAATAAGACATAAAGACAACTTCACCATTAATGCGATAATCCCAGCATGTCCAATGGCGTTATCTGCCCCTTCCCAGGGGCTATATACAGCTAAGCGTTCTGGTTTACTTTAGTTTCGTCCTCGTCAACGACTGTGACTGTGTGACTGCCGGAAGATTTAAACGAATAAAAACATCTCTTATAACGGTTAAAAAAAAGGATACGGAAAAATTATTCTTTTCCTTTCAAATTCTCCCAACATTTTCGCCATCCCATATATATTTTTGATAGTAACACGGACAAATAAAAACTTTTCTGACGATTATATAGTGAAAAGATGTATGACTCTGTTTAACGTCAAGGAACGTCATCATACCTTCATAAAATTTACAGTGGTAGCTCACAAGTAGTAAGCATCACCTTCCTATTTTAATGCACCCGCAATGCCTCTGACTCTGAGAACTGAGGGACTAGTCATCAAACACCTAGTATTATTATCAGTTTGCGTGGAAGGTTCCTAACTCGTAAGTGTAATATCTCAGGAACACAGAAATCAAAATTTAAACTAAGATAAAACAAAAATTAGGACTCACAGAAATAGCAACACTGAAATTCTGGAGCAGAAGAAACCTATCAGTTAAACCACGGTGGGTCCGACCCAATACGTCCTGGAACGGGTGTAAGCCGCCAGCCGTCTATGTTCGATTAAATTAGGTTTTATGTCGGCGCCTTCATAAAGTCTGAGGCCCGACCCACCGTCGTCCAATCGATTATGCTGCTGTATGGTAAAATGCTTAAACAATGGGTTTCTCCGAAGCAATTTAAGTCTTGGGCATAATATCTGGTATATATGGTTAACTAAATAAGCAGATAAAGACAACTGCACCATTAATGCGATAATCCAAGCATGCCCCATGGCGTTATCTGCCCCTTCCCAGGGGCTGTATACAGCTGAGCGTTACAGGGCCATTGGTCCTCTGGTTTACTTTAGTTTCGTCCTCGTCAACGACTGTGATTGTGTGGATGTCGGAAGATTTAAACGAATAAAACATCACTTAGATTCTAATGCTAACAAAAAAAAGGAAAATAGGAAAAATAAATCAGAGGCATTGTTTGATTTTACCACCAAGCATGCAGTTTGTCGCAAAACATCCATATTATCACCAATATTTTTATATCGAATTAATATCTTCTAAAAATGACAAGGAGTGATTTTTTCCGATTATTTATCTGAATTTATTTCACCAAGTCGCCATAAAATTCAAAAGCCCGTCTTTGTTTCAATTGTGGCCGTCGAATCGCAAATGAGAAGCGGTCACATTTTAGGGATCAACGAGGTTATGATGTCTGTCATAAAAAGACACGTTTCGTTTTGACAACAATTTATTGTCGAGCCCGCTTGCGGTGAGCGAGACATAGTTGATACAATGTCAGTTTAGTGTATGTTCGTGCGTGCGTTTGTCCGGGCCATAACTTCTACATTTATGGATGGATTTCAAAATAATTTGGAACAGTTGTTCTCCTTGATGAGTAGAAGTGCCCTTTGAAACATTTTTTCATGTAGGTCCAAGGTCAAGGTCACACTTGAAGGTCGAATGATAAAATGGCCATAAATTGAGCTTGTCCGAGCCATAACTTCTACATTTAAGGATGGATTTCAAAATAATTTGGCACAGTTGTTCTCCTTGATGAGTAAAAGTGCCATTTGAAACTTTTTTTCAGGTGGGTCAAATGATAAAATGGCCATAAATTGAGCTTTTCCGAGCCATAACTCCTACATTTACGGATGGATTTCAAAATGATTTACACTGGCGCTCACGTATTTTACACCAAAAACGCGTTCGTACCGCGTTGCATGCGCGTGCTGCGTGCGTATCACCTGGAACCGCGCACCAGACGCGTCTAGACGCGCCCTGACGCGTCTCGATGCGGGAGACGTAAACAAAGATAAAATGAATATTCATGACTTGTTCAATACGCGTACAACCGCAGATTGTACGTTGGCCTAATTAAAATAGTTTTAGATAGCTTAAAACAATAAAACTCTTCACTGATAAGTTACTAAGTTAATATTGTCTCGATCCCTCTACCGGGAATCTGACCGAATCGATGCGCAGAGGACAGGAACCATAAGGTAGTCCCACATTATCTGGGTCAATTTTTACATAACAACTCGTAACGTCTCGATTTCTGAATTCAATGGGACTCATTAACTACTATTTAGACTAACTCTATGATAGAACTTCTAGGCTTAGAAACTATATGTGACTTCTATTTTTCTTAACTTCGAAGCCCAGAAAACAAACAAACAAAAAAAACAAAACAGAAAAAGTCACAACTTATCTGGGCCAGATCGGATTTACACAACTTATCTGGGCCAGTACGGACAAATCCGGGCACACGGTAACCCTCGCTAAGAATTAAACTGACCAGTGAAATTTGGACCCAGACTATTATATTGAGATGAATCTTCAAATAGAACAATATACCACAGGGTATAATCGATGCGCTAATTTTCGCTTCCTGCAGAGACTGTACATCATATTTGGCTGCCCGCTGTCCGCGAGTTCTTGCTTCCTTTCGAGAGTTCTGTACATGATAAATGGCTTCCTGCAGAGAATGTCCGTGTGATTCTGCTTCCTGCTGAGGCTCTCGGCAGGAAGCAGAGTCACGCGGACAGTCTCGGCAGGAAGCCAATTTTCGAGGACAGAAGTCTCTGCAGGAAGCAAGAGATCGCGGACAGTCTCGGCGGACTTCACATTATATTTGGCTTCCTCTGAGACTGTCCACGATCTTTTGCTTCCTGCAGAGACTTCTGTCCTTGGTAATTGGCTTCCTGCTGAGACTGTCCGCGTGACTCTGCTTCCTGCCGAGAGCCTCGGCAGGAAGCAGAATCACTCGGACATTCTCTGCAGGAAGCCATTTATCATGTACAGAAGTCTCGACAGGAAGCAAGAACTCGCGGAAAGTCTCGGCGGAAGCCAAATATGATGTACAGTTTCTGCTGGAAGCGAAAATTAGCGGAATCGGTTATACTCTGTGAATACTGGCATATTTGTATAAGATATAAGAGTTTCACAGCCAATTCAAGACTATTTCAAGAGGTCTCCATAGCTCAGTGGTCAGCGCACTCGCTTCTCACCTCTGCAGTGACAGGTTCGATCTCTGGCAGCAGCATATAGAACGACAGTGAAAAGGCCTATGACCTTGAAACTTGGTATGTAGTATCGGGCATGCGGGCCCATCATAGTTTATACAAATGACCAGAAGTTGGTGGTATTCTTCAGGTACCCCAGTTTTCTCCACAACCAAGGCCACAAATAAGCAATTATCCTTGCCTTTGAGATAATGTAAAAACATTCGCATGCCTGAATTTTCTATACCTTCAATAACCCTGTTTCGACAAGAGTTTTAATCCGAATTGAATCAGAATTCGCTTTTAATTAACTGTTTAAACTACATGTATCACAATTGTTCTCCTTGATGAGTAGAAGTGCCATTTGAAACATTTGTTCAGGTAGGTCAAGGTCTCACTTGAAGGTCAGATGATAAAATGGCCATAAATTGAGCATGTCCGAGCCATTACTTCTACATTTATGGATGGATTTCAAAATAATTTGGCACAATTGTTTTCCTTGATGTTTAAATGTGCCATTTGAAAAATTTATTCAGGTAGGTCCAAGGTCTAGGTCACACTTGAAGGTCAAATGATAAAATGACCATAAATTGAGCTTGACTGAGCCATAACTTCAACATTTACGAATGGATTTCAAAATAATTTGGCACAATTGTTCTCTTTTGATGAGTAGAAGTGCCATTTGAAACATTTGTTCAGGTAGGTCCAGGGTCAAGGTCACACTTGAAGGTCAGATGATAAAATGGCCATAAATTGAGCTTGTCCGAGTCATTACTTCTACATTTATGGATGGATTTCAAAATAATTTGGCAAAATTGTTTTCCTTGATGTTTAAAAGTGCCATTTGAAACATTTGTTCAGGTAGGTCCAAGGTCTAGGTCACACTTGAAGGTCAAATAATAAAATGACCATAAATTGAGCTTGTCTGAGCCATAACTTCAACATTTACGAATGGATTTCAAAATAATTTGGCACAATTGTTCTCTTTTGATGAGTAGAAGTGCCGTTTGGAACATTTGTTCAAGTAGGTCCAAAGCCAAGGTCACACTTGAAGGTCAAATGATAAAATGGTCACAAATTGAGCTTGTCCGAGCCATTACTTCTACATTTTACGGATGGATTTCAAAAGAATTTGGCACAATTGTTCTTCTTGATGAGTGGAAGTGTCAAGTGACATACGTGTTTGGGTAGGTCCAAGGTCAAGGTCACACTTGAGGGTCAGATATTGTAATTGTCATAAATTGAGCTTGTCTGGGTCATCACTTCTACTTATTTTACCTTTGTGAAAATTTGAAAAAAAAGAAGAAAATGCTGGCTAAGCATGATGTTGTTTGGCTTCTTTCTAGAGTGAAGCAGTTACTTAATTAGTCTTGACATACTCATAGGTCACTATAGCAAACAGCGGGCTCGACCAGTTCTCCCTGGACAACCTTCTAGTTGGTTCCAGGGTATGCCATAATCACAAACGGCAGCCAACCGCAGCCAACCCTCGAAACCAAGATGAAGAGAAAAAGGACAAACGCACACTCGCAAAACGAGCAAATGTACAAGAAGCAGAAAAAAACAGGTCCCTCTTCAACACACAAAAACGAGGACAACGAACAAAAACACTTTATAGCGTAAATCGCCTCATGGTATAAACCCCAAAGCAACACAAAAGTAAGACTAACATCGGGACTTCCGCCTTCGTAATTACGATATTTGAATCAAATTTAGGGTAACAGACTTAGTGACATTAACTCCGTTGGCAGGAACCGACAGAGGAAAATTTCTACTCGAGAGTGGAACGCTAACTATGAGGAAATTGAAGTTGTCCCGCTTATCATAAATTTCCACTGTCAATATTGAGACAGCAATCCAAGTGTGTGGCAGATAAACTATAATAATCATATATGTAGAAGTATATGATGTGGTACAAGGTGTTTTTACAAGCTTTAAAGATCCCGTGTATAAACTCCGCCTCATTTCCGTAAAGAAAAAAGGCGACAAGTAAGGGGTGAGGGTAGTGTCCACTGGAGAGCAAACTGTATTTTGAAACACCTGCTGAACTCCATGTAAGTACTGTGGGTAAGAAATTTCAGCCTTTATAGACACCAACATCAGAATGAATGTTTTTTTTTATGAGGGGAAAATGGTAGGAGGTACTTATATTAGAAAGTTACATGTATTTGTGCCATTGAGGATTTAAGAATATGTGGCTCAGAAAGTTGGGGAGGGGAGGGGAGGGGCAGGGCGGGGCGGGTTTGGTTGGCCCCTCAATGAAGAGCATTGGATTTTTTTAACTAAAAAAAGCGGGACATTTGGAGTTGATCAAGATAGCGTCGTTGTGAGCAGTCCAGGATTGAAGCGGGACCCATATATGCCTAATCATGGGAGTACCCCCTTACACACACACACACACACACACACACACACACACACACACACACACACACACACACATTTTGTATGAGCATCAGTGGAGTCCCTAACGAGGTATTTGTGCAGATACACATCTATATTGTCGATTTCCATTTATGTGAAAAAAACGATCGTTAGTTCTTTTGTTTTTCCTTTATAATGGTCACGTGATTTTGTGGTATAAAGCATAGAAAAGTCGAACGTTCTTATGCTGTCTACTACAAAAAAAAGTGCCTTGGCTTTTTAACTCCCCAAAAATTTCTTAGAACACGTAGAATTGTTTGTTCCACATCTCATCCATCTGTGATACACGCCACTTCAGGAACACTGCTGGTTAAAGATATTACAATGAAAGACGAAAGGCCAGGAAACAAAGAGTTAACACAATTTTCAGTAATCAAACAGGCTTTACAATATTAACCGACTTCTTACCAGGGAGTAGTCATATTGACTCAGTGACGATGGTTAATGAAAGATAATCGAGTTTCAGACGGTTCTTCTGGGAAAAAAATCTGTTATTTTCACCACTGGTTCTGAGTTTTAAGAGAGACATGACATTTAACAGGAGGTGACATGTCTTTCCGAAAAGAGTGCGGATAGGTGATATATATTTTTGTACGATATCTGTCTAATAGTATTTGGAAGTACACTGTCCAAAATATTTAAAGGAGCACATTGTCTTTGATTTCCATCGGTCTTCATACAAAGCTCTTCATCATCAACTAACAAATAGCCTAGGCATCAATGTCTATAAATGAGCCGCGACACGACAAAACCAACAATGTGGTCGTGCGCACTGCGCAGACTCAGATCAGTCTAGGTTTCCGCCAAGTTTGACCAGACCCTTCGTTAAGTGCTCAAAGGGTAGCTAAGGGTCTAAGTTACCTTCATGCGGACAGCGAAGACTCTGATCAGACTGGGCGGATGCCTAGGCTGATCTGAGTCTGCGCTGAGCGCACAACCACATTGTTGGTTTTCTCGTGTCGCGGCTCAAATAGACATTGATGCCTATCCTAAATGATTAGTTTTTGTTACGAAGAGTGTAATATAGGAACTTAATGATAATATATGAGCCGCGACACGAGAAAACCAACAATGTGGTTGTGCGCCCAGCGCAGACTCAGATCAGCCTGGGCATCCGCCCAGTCTGATCAGAGTCTTGGCTGTCCGCATGGAGGTAGCTTAGACCCTTTGGTACCCTTTGAGCACTTAACAAAGAGTCTGATAAAACTGGGAGGATGGCCAGGCTGATCTGAGTCTGCCCTGAGCGCACAACCACTTTGTTGGTTTTCTCGTGTCGCGGCTCAATTATACAGTGATCCTTTAGATATTTTGAGCAGTGTCTTTCATTGGAGAACCTTAGGAATGACTTTTCACAAATTATCCATTTCTTTGATAAGTCTTTCCAGAGAATTATTACATTATCGTAAATAGGCTCTCTCTTTTTATTGTTGTGCTCAGTTCTCTTTTCAGTGTCTTGGGAAACTGAGCATTCTGTTTGTGGTCTTTCCTGCGTAGCGTACCCATTACTTGATAAGTCTTTTCTTAGAACAACATCTTTGTAAATAAATTGAGCCGCGACACGACAAAACCAACAATGTGGTTGTGCGCCCAGCGCAGACTCAGATCAGCCTGGGCATCCGCCCAGACTGATTAGAGTCTTCGCTGTCCGCATGGAGGTAGCTTAGACCCTTAGCTGCACTTTAAGTGCTTAACGAAGAGTCTGGTCAAACTTGGCGGATGCCCAGGCTGATCTGAGTCTGCGCTGGGCACACAACCACATTGTTGGTTTTGTCGTGTCGCGGCTGAATTGTCTGTTCCGTTCATTTGGACCCTTTTTGATACTACTCAGTGTTTGAATCGATTGCCTTGAATCAGTTGCCCTTAACAAAATAAAGCAATTACAGTATGTTTTACTATGGCTTCCGTCATCAGATTTTGCCAGGGTCACTGATGAGGTTTGAGTAGCCGAAACTTCGAGGTTTGCCCTATGATCCTTCTTTAGAATGTGGTCTCTGACCCTGAAGGAGCTGTTGAAGATTTTGTTGTTCACAGTTCATCTTTTGGTATCTTTTGTAGTTGTGTATTGTGCTTCTAGTCTTCCCTGCGTAGCTTCAGAAGAGACAGTGTGAAAAATTATGTCTCCCACATAAGAGGCATTGCTAGCCCTTCCAAGGGGGTTGTATGAAGTTACTCTTTGTAAGACAGGGCAACTACCGGTATTTATCGACAACTTTTAGTGTGCTAATAGTTTGTATTGACAGAATATGAAATGCTTTTGTTTTGTTTGCAGGGCAAAAGCTGGTCACATCGGTTTCTTTTTCCGACAAAAATGGCGAAAAACACATAAAATAAATAAAATAAAATAAAGAAAAAAAAAACATGAAACTTCAGTGTTTCAGGATGCAAAGCAACTAAATAGTCCTCATACTTGTCTTATCTTAGTTTTAATTTTGATTATTGTGTTTCTGAGATATTACACTTATGAGCTGGGAATCTGCCGCGCATATCGAACTTGTTAATTGTGCCCTATGCATAACTAACAACTGTACAGCAACACTGACAGATCCAAAATTATATCCATAGGTAATAGAAACTATGTGTCTGATCAACAAAAGCAGAACTAAGGACGAGAGTTGGTCGCGACCGCAAACGGACTAAGCTCAATCCCCCCCCCCCCCCACCAGTAATTCATATCTGACCGTCCCAGGGTGGCACTTCTGTTTTTGGTTCTTCTTATTGGTCTTATGTGTTCTTTGTTTCTATGTCTGCTATTGATTTATTGTTTGTGATTTTGCGGCTAGCCCGGTGACCACATATACTAAACAAAAAAAGAAACGCACACAGTAATATTTTGGTATTTTCTTGGAAATTACAAAGAATTTAAGAAAATATAACATATAGTGTTAGAGGTAGACAATCGGACAGTTCAACCCGAAAATTTGATTTAATTGTGTCAATTCAGTACTTTGTGAATGGTCTCTGAACAAGGCAGGGGTCAGTTTTCAATGTCACAGTTTTCAATAGGAGGTGTAACCTCCCTTGGTTCGTATGCATGCCGTATATCTTCCGCGCATAGAACTGATGATAATCTAAATCGAATGCTGAGGAATCGCATTCCATTCTTGACGTAAAGCAGCGACTACTTGCTGACGTGTTTTGACGTTTAGAAAACACAAGCAAAACTCAATTACAATATCCAAATACACATTTGTACTCTACAGTCCATGCAAACATTAAGCTTGAAAAAACGCATGGAAATCCTTGTCAACGATTTCATTAATGCTTATTTGTTCATGCATATGGAAGGTACAGATACTCATCTGCGCCATGATGAAGTTTGAACGAGATTTGATTAGAAATACGGATTTATAGACACTTTCTAATCATGCTTTAAAAGGTAAATTAAACAGTTAAATCTTACTTTGTGCGTTTCTTTTTTTGTTTGGTATACATGGAAAATGGCTGTTTGCATGCATGGCTGCCGCTGATGATGTCTTTGGTAGTGACTTATTTTGTGTTGTATTTTTCCCACATCGCTGTGAGCCACGCTGTCTCTAATAGTTTTCCTTGAAATATCGCTGCACACCGTTCAAACGATTTTCCGCGATGTAAATGTAGGCGACTGGCCATTCCCTAAGGAAATAAAACATACATGTACTTGATTTTCTCTTTAAATACTTTATGGGAAAAAACTGAATTCTAGCGAACCGTTTTATTATGACTTTCGCCACGTTTGTTCAGTTCAATATCCAAACATTTTTATATAATTAACAGATAAAGAAAATGCTTTTTCAATCGCAATGATAGTATCCTTTAGTATGTTGGAATTACATTTGATAGCAGGAATCGATACTTAACTTTCTATCATTTTTTTTTCGAAAAATTGATATATGGATTTGTAAATCAAGCTAGCTTGGGATAGGAAGTTGAAAACCTTTTTATGGGAGAGATGATCATTGAACTGTCATCAGGTTTTCAACGGTTAACAAAAGCATGCGAAAAGAAGGTCAGTGCTTTTAGATAGATGTGTAGCATTGAAATTTTGCCAACTTATTTATTTATATTTCTGATGCAGTGTTTGGCTCCAATAAGTAAAGTACTGACATATGAAAAAGTTTTTAAATGGTTTATTAGCTTTTAAATGACGTGACTAACCTGATGTCTCACAATTAAAGCTTTAAAACAGCCTGTTGTTCAGCTTTAGGTAACGAGACTTTTATAGATATTACTTCTGGCAAATCGCATGATTCAGATTTTTTCCTGCAACAAAGTAATTTATGCACTGCAAAAAACCTCTTACATTTATTCAGCGAATCCTATTGTATGTGATCCTGTACGTATGATAATATTATATCCATTCTCTAAATAAGTAAGCGGTGATTTGAACATATCGACCCTGTAAATTCAGTAAAAACGAGATAGGCATGTGCAACAGCTCAGTGTAAAAGCTGCTATCTACCTTGGCACAGCTAGAGGCTATTTTAGGATACGCCAAGAGCCTATCACATTATGTGCTACTTGGATATGCACAATCCTGTTCTATACTTTTTGAGGGGGGTGAATGAGATGAGCCCCAAAGACAATTTCATATGTTTATGTTTTGGGGCATTTTTTAAAACCATTATCTGGTTAATAAACTTTAAGCAGGCAAATACGCAGGTGCATATTGAAATTTTGTCGTTTGACAAAATTTCAATACGCATCGCGTATTTGTGCATAGGCAGGTCCGCACTTGTTCAGTGTATGAGCCGCGACATGCAACAAGAATGCTTCATACATGTGCAAACAGCAAAGGCTCAGACCAGCCTGCGAATCTGCACAGTCTTATCAGAGACTTTGCTGTTAACACATATTAAATTGGGGGCGTAAGGAATCTTCACGACGCTTCACGGGGCAGGGTTTTCACGGACTGGTTTGAGTCTTCAATGTTCGCAAATACGTTAAGACCCTTTTTCTCGTTTTCAAATTTCACATAAATAAAAGTTCTGTGTTTAATTCAAATTTTAAATGCCTAGATCCTATACCAACCCCACATCCCCCCCCCCACCCCCTTCCCACGACAGAGGATAAACTACCTCTTTAAGTGGACAGAGCTATTATCTTACTGGATAAAAAGTTATCCCAATAAGTTGTCTTATTGTAGATATTAATCACAGTCAGCTGTCAATCATTTCCCAGGTAATTTCTCTACTCGACCATCAGCCAATCAGATCAGTAATCGGAGTTTTATGTTAACCCTTAGGTGTCTGAAGAAATACTGAGATTAGTCACCTGATTCTGCCTTTATAGTTCACATGGGCCTTTAAATTTATTCAAATGAATACCAGGGGCCGTATTCATAAAACAACTTAAGTCGTTGCTATGCTGTTGCTAAGGGTAAATTTCTATGTCGGAGATTCCCTACAACTATGAAATTTGCTCTGGAGGAACAGTCTTACAAAGACCGTTCCTCCAGACCAAATTTCATAGTTGTAGGGTATCTCCTTTACAGATATTTAGCCTTAGCAACAGCATAGCAACGACTTAAGTGGCTTTATGAATACGGCCCCTGATTTCGAACAGATTTGGGGTAATGCTACCTCTTGCTTATAACAGGCAGTTGATGCTTATTACTCGCGCGGCACCTTATCACTCTTACATTGGGGGTCCATGACTGTGTTTCTAATTTTTTCGGATTTGTCAGTGCTTCAAAAGGGTTATGAGGCTGGACTTATAATTTTCGTTTTTAACCACTTGAACTTACAAACTATTTGAGATTCAATGGAATATATACTTAAGGACGAAAGTTCTGCACGGATGTTAAATTAACAGAACTTTTGTCCTTAAGTATACATCCACAGTTTATGAGATTATGAAAATACTAACGCTGATTTATTCATAATGTATATGTGCTATTGTTTAATGTCCACAGTAAACAGCTATGGTCATGTCTGGACGGACAGTTAACCTAGCCACACTACTCCTGGGCAGGCTTAGACCTCCTAAGCGGTTATTCAGTACTAAGTGCACTTACTTTCACCAGTAACTGACGACTGCCCTTCTTGAATCTGCGGAAGGAGAAATGAAAGTAGGTGGCCAGACCGGGTATCGAACCCAGGACCTCTGACTTATAAGTCAGACGCCCACCCGACTGCGCTACGCGGCCCGGCATTTATAATGTATAAGCAATTCCTTCGTTTGCCAAGTATTTGAATAAATACGAATCATGGTAAATAAAGGAAATTCTCGAATTATATTGATATGGATTCCTGCTTTGATAAACGCTTCAACATGTGACACGAGAACGCCAACAAAGTGACATGTGTGCTTGGCGAAGATTCAGATCAACCTGTACATCCGCGCAGTCTAATCAGAGTCTTCGCTGTGCGTTTAAGGGTAGCTAAAGGTCTCAGCTACCTTCATGCTGACAGCGAAGACTCTGATCAGTGTGGGCGGATGCCTAAGCTGAGCTGTGTCTTCGCTTGGCGCATTGCCACTTTGTTAAGGAACTGTCATTATTTATCAGCTGGGGGGTGGGGGGCGTTGGAGGAATTTTCAGGAGATCCACATATTTTTTCATGACCCACCCAGTGACTTTGGTTTTCTTTGTCCGACTCCTCCCCCCCCCCCCCCCCCCCCCTCCCACCAGCATGGAAAATGATATTGTGACACCCCCTATCCCCCCACTCCGAAAAAACAAAAAAAAACAAAAAAACATTCAGCAGAAATATATATCCCCGACACCCAAACCCCAATCAAACAAACACACACATATATAGCAAAGGAAACAAGAACCTTTCAACAGAAAAGTAACGATACAGAAAAAAAACAGCTAATACATTGTATCATTACTCATAATTTCGATATGAACATGCAGACTGTAATTACAGCCAAAGTATGCACCCCCATGATTTTCCAAAGCCCATTCTGAGCGGTGGAGTTGCAAGTAATACTGGGGAAGGGATATGGGAATGATGTAGAAAAGGGGGTCTTGGGGCAAAGCCCCCCAGAAGCCAAACGATATTGGAAACTTTAAAGTACAAGACAGCATATCATTCCATGACCCCCCACCCACCAGCACCAGTCTACAAAAGATTCTGACCCCTCCCCCTCCCCTCCCACAGCATAGCAGAATTCCAAATTGCAACCCCCACTAAATTCCTCCAACCCCCGCTCTGAGCTGATAAATAATGACCGTTCCCTTAGTTTTGTCGTGTCGCGGCTCATGTCGGTCTCTGTAAACACGTTCGACATGTAGATAGCCATTTTCGCCACATTCCGTAACGATTAATTGATCAATCCATTGTTATATAAAAACAAAAAAGAAAAAAATATGTATACATCGCCCAATTCATAGCATTGATTTTACTGTGAATGCTCTGCAATCTAATAAGAAAATGTAATAAAATATCTACTCCCTTTTTTGAGAAGAAAATAGAAGCGTTTGCTACTGGTTAGATCGAAAATAATTTATTCCGTATCAAAGTGTGTGTGTGTGTGTGTGTGGGGGGGGGGGGTGCCAACAGTTTAGATCCAGATGAAGCGGCTCATTGTCTATTTAAGGGGGGCAAAACACAACTTCTCCTCCCCCTCCCCCCTCTTTCAGAATACTTCTTTGCAATTATTTTAGAAGCAGCCTGGTCTAATTCGGAATAGGCTTTTTTATTTGATACTTATAAAAACGTTTCCTCAAGGTGGGCGTTTTTCCCTCCCTCCCCCTCCACCCCTCCACTATTGTACATCTTTCAACATGTAACGCGACTCATCCAGCTTCAGAGGCCAAATCTTTAGTACCATGCAATTTCACCTTGCATTTTGCGCCCACAGTTTGCTGTAGTTTTGCAAAAGAACATCGGATACAGGATTCATCAGAGTAGTCGAAATGTAGGCGTTATGTCCAATATGGGCATTATTTGCTAGTCTGTAAATAGATTTTCAACAAATGCATACGATAAGGTTTTGTAGTAGAGTACCTTTATCTTGCAAACAGACTGTCGCAAAGTATTAAGTTCTCTTAGCAAGGTGAGCTGCAAGAAAATATTTAGTCATCCAAATTTACAGAAAACTGCACACAATGTTTAAACTTGTGATAAAAGCTACAGGTTGATGCACTTCTTTGAAGTTTCTATTTACAAAAAGTCCTACGGTCTGACATAATTGTTTCAGTAACACTTTACTCCCAAATCCATATGGATATTGATATAAATTGTCCAGCATGGGAGTTTTGTCCAACCTTACCCTACCGCCTCATCTAGATCAATTTATTATAGTGTTTGCAAAGAGTGTTTATCGAGATAAGGTGGCTAATCATGAGGCCAACATATTTGATTTTTTTTTCATAATCTTTTATTTTATAACGCTGTTAGCGCACAAGTTCATGTCTTCTGTATTGAACAATCATATCAAGCTCTATTTATACGATATGTTAAGAAATTTGCAAAATTTGCCATTCTCTAAAAGCAAGGCTTTTTTAGAGATGGATATTGTGAGTGTGTCTTGATCGCAGCCAGTTTATATGTGAACAAAGCAGTATGTCAAATAAGAAAGGTGATCTTCCCATGACAGTGTAGAACCGATTCTTTGGCAGTCAGGACAGATCCATGACCTTTGCAATAGCGAAATGAAAATGGATTAGTCTCGAACTATTCTTGATAACGTTAGTCGTTAATAAGCAGAAATCTAACAAGTGTATTAGTACAAACATAATCTTTTTCAGTGAAAAAGTTCATTCTTTGCAAATCAAACAATAACAACAAAAACAAAAAAAACAAAAAAAACAAGTACCATATTAATCCTAATAAACGTCCCTGCTCTAAAAAAACAATATATATGATAAATATATCACTTGTGCTCTGTGCTGGTGATATGATTTACTTTACAACTGACCTCCAAACAGTGAATTAATACTCAACAACTCACTGCTAGAAGTCATCTATTTCTTAAATGACCATTAAAGAATTGCAGTTTGTTCGAAGCCTTGAATGATGGATCTGCCCAAAAGGGCTGCCCACGTTAAAAACAGACGGCTGATTCGTTAGATGTGCATTCAGCTGATGTTTGAATGATGTTATAGTATTTGGATTACGAATAATTGGAGACAAATTGTTCCGCAAGAAGGAATGAAATACTGTTGTTTATCAGAATGGACGAACTGTAAATGAGCAGTATTAATATAAATATACACTTCCGACTGTTGGTGGGACGAGTGAACATATATTATCGTAGCGTAATCCATTTTCCAATAGGCTATATTTCAGCCTTCTTGGGGCAAGAGAATTGATCGAAGCAAGCTTCGTTGCACCTGTAACTATGCGTGCAGCTTCAAATGCTATTTTTTCAAGTTCGTTCGATTTGCACAGCGTGCAATTGTTCATGACCAGTTGGAACGCAGACTCATCACATTTGAGTAAATCATTTTCTGAGCGGTCGTCTACGCACAAAGGAATAATCCCTTTTTTTCGCCGGAAAAAAATGGCGGGAAATTTTGAACAGAAACAGTCCCAAAATAATGCTCGTTTGATAAGATATGCAGTCATAATTTTCCAACGGACCAGATCAGAATGAAATTTGATGTTTTGTTATTGAAATCAGACGCATATCGGTACCTCAATGCAGTTTGCACACCCAAAACAACGATCACAGTTTGACAACCGTTTTTCAGAAAAGTAAAACCCTACGACAGTACCCCAAAGTTATTTCGCAAAGAAAATTGTCCCAAAAACCAAATTAGATGCCATTAGAACTGAACCGTAGTTCATACATTCGACCGTCTTTTAGCCAGGTATATCTTCGGGAGAAAGTCTATTTTCGTTGAAAATCGATGATGAAGTTGATCATTTTTACGTATACATGGCACGTGCGTTTGTCAACAAACAGACATTTTTCAGCTGGATCGACTTGAGGAGACCAACTGTTTCTTCATTTATGGTAAAGTAAAGCTTGTAATCATTTAGCATACTGTGAATTTATTAAGATTTTGCGTTAGTCTGTCTGCCTGCGAGTTTTTGGGCTTCTGAATTTAGGCTACACGCCGAGAACGAGAGAAAGCAAAACAAACGCACTTATCAACCACAAAGTTTGACAAACGAAAAAGCCACAAGACATGTCGCCCCACCTTCAGGTGACAACTCGCCCCAGATTCTGAGAAAACTCCCCCAGACAACTTCCCCCAAGATAACGCGCCCCACATTCTGAGACCGCTCGCCCTTCTAAAGAATTCTGTCCCGGACGACCCCCCCCCCCCTCAACACACGTGCATTTCAGAAGTCATCCAACAAAAACAAAAAGTACAAGAGACAGCTTGCCCTTCCTCATACATCTGCCAAAACCCTGTCCCGCTAGGCGCTAAGGGACCGACCATTTGATATTCGTGTGTGTGGTGGTGGTGGGGGGGGGGGGGGCGGGGGCAGGCTGGTATATTTTTCGAAACAAATCCCTGTGTTTGGAAGAAAAAATATGCAAGTAAAAAATAAATTAGCTCATAAGGGGATTTCAAAAAATAATCTGGCCTCAAAAATCAGTGAAAAAAAAATAACCTGGCTCCACCCAAAATTTCCAAAAAAGAGTCTGGACCCTGTACTTTTGGTGGGAAGATAGCAACTGCCTACCTACCCACCAAAATTCTCCTTACCCCTGAGTCTGGACCCTGCACTTTTGGTAGGTAGATAGCAACTGCTTACCTACACACCAAAATTCATCTTACCCCTCATCCCCCCTCCCCCCCCCCCCCCCAAAAAAAAAAAAAAAAAAAAAAAGATGGCCACTTGGGACACCCTAGATCTGTTTTTTCTGTTTAACGGCACATTTACCGTGATCAACCTGCATAGTAAGACAAACAGGTCTGAGCAAGCAGTGTAGACCAGGAGCAGTCTGATCTGGGTCAGCAATTTTTCCTTAATACCTGCACATTTTGGGTACACCATTTGTGGGTGATATAGATATGTTCAAAATGTAGGATGCTGTTATCTTAGTATTATGGGTAATTACTGTAACTGTGTGTGATATTTTATGTAGAACTATTAATTGTTTTAGTTGTTTTCATAGTTTGCAGGGATTAAAAAGAAAGCCTACCTACCTAAGTACTCTCCAAAAAAACCTAGTTAATAGGCAACTGCAAACAAAATACTTTTCATGCTTGGCCTGAGGCTGAGATGGGAGGAGGGGAAAGGGGCATGAAGAAATATATATTCTATAGAATTAAATGCCAAAAGTTATGTTTTAGCTTAAATCTCATAAAGAAAATTAAAAGGCTTTTTTGAAGTTATATCAATAGAAATGATACCATAAACTGAAAAATAAAAGAACATTTTTATATTTCCTGATTAATTTAATCCAACTTAAATGTTTGCAGCTTCTGACCAAAGCAAAGAAACTTGTAATTACTAATCAGTTATTAAGCTACTAGAGAGAAAAGCTTGATGACGGACATTAAATGATGAGTCATGACTGTAAAGGGATGCAGTTTAGTGCAGCTGAATGAGAGGTAGCCCCTTCCTGTCTATCCCCACCCCCAAACACACACACACACACACACCAGCCTATTAAAAAGCATTTTCACAGAGGACTTTATTGGCCAAATATTTAGGACTTTATTATGCTAGCAAGCTTTTTTATATCATTATAAGTGCACAAAATAATAAATGGGGCATACCCTGCTAACTGCTGGACCCTGCACTTTATGTGGAATGTTGCATAATGCTGTTTGTCCTTCTACATGTCAAGACTATGTTAGAATGAAAGTAATTACACAGTTCCATCATAAATGTTGCACCAGCATCAATGGGCTTCATATTAACACCTGTTGTGCCCTCTCATTAGAAGCACTTCAGCAAGAGCATAGATGATTCCACAAATGTTTTTTATGGCTGAATAAGACAGAATTCCCAGAATTGCTATCATGCTCCAGCTGAGTCTTTGTATAATCCTTATCATAAAACCATCACTTGTGGAAATGTCTCCAGGATTTTTTTTTTCTTATTATGTACATATGTTATAATTTATTTTGGATATTTATTTATTTATACTTATAGGGAAAACACTGAAGGGCAATGTCAGACTGCATGTGAATATAATAATTTGATCAGAGCTTTATACATTTAGAATACCTATATAGTACTAATTTGTTCATTTGAAATTTGTGTTAAATTTTAATTTTTGATCAAAAGCAACTGTGATGAGACACCACAACATACTAATGTACATTTTACTTGAAGAGAAATGATAAAGAATACTTCCACTTTGGCTCACTAGATATGGCCCTATTATTTTTCTTGTTTAATCATGTTTATATCTTATTATATTCAACTTAGAGAATAGATTACCAAGTCCTGAGCCTTTAATTGCCACATATTTAATCAAGTTTCTGGTTTGCTGGACAGCTGTGCTTTTTATTTGTTTTGTTTTTTGTGAGTGTGACTCAAAATCATATTAGAGAACACATCTCATTGAACTAAAATTTTGAGAAATTCTCCATTCTCAATGAAAAGTTAAGGTACCATTCATTATAAATTATATAATTTTTGCATGAGATTTGCCCCTACTGATAGATTTCCATGAGATTTTTGGCAACAGTTAGAGCAAATCCCTCAAAAGATCACTGAGTATATAAACACACTGTGGCATTTTAATTTATGAACCAAGGGCATTGCAGAGCTGACAGCCCCACCCCACCTGATGAGCTAGTATTTGACAAACCTGGCATTTCATAATAAATATGTATTTTATTAAATCTCTGGTTTCTTTTTAGGAAGAATCAATAAATGCTTGTTAGTTGTTTACACTCTTAAAAAGGGGATAAACAACTAACAAGTAAATATGTATGTTGTACCCCTCATTAGAACTCCTCATTTAGGTAGTTCCACAGAGGGCCAAAACCTATGTTATAAAAATGCATACTGCAATTTTAATGCTCAAAAGCTCATTTAACAGTGCATATGCTGCTTCTCAGTGTTGGCTGAAATTATATGGAGTGTAAAGGAGTGTATAAGTATGTATGGCCAAGTCATTTTCTAAGCTTAAAGTTTAAACAAAATCTTCATTACTGCAATTGTCCTACCACTTTCACCATCTGACAGTGTGTCGAAATTGCTGGGAAAATCAAATAGTACTCACCCTGATTAGACTGCTGTTTTGATGGTACTTAGTCTAACCCAGGTCTACACTGCACTTTTTAATCAAGGATTTTAGTCATTGAATTTTGCAAGTATTTGTTATGGCTAAACATCTATTATATTTTGCTTAGTTTTTCATGTAAAAGAAAGGTTAAAAGTTGTGTGCGTGTGTGTGTGTAGGGGTGGGGGTTGGGGATGGAGGAAGGGTGGAGGAAGAAGGGGAGGGGGGTAGAGGGGCCTTAAGTTGGGTAGGGTGATCGTGTGAGTTGCAGGAGAGGCTTTGAAATATTGGCACGTGCAGGATTAATTGGATGGCAAAATAATTTTTTTTTAGCAATCCCTCTGATTGTGACCACAATGTACCGGTCTTAATAACTTATAAACAAGTAAATGCGAAGTTTGAAACAGTTGACGCAGTTCTTTAATTGCGTCACAACTGTCATAAATCGATCGATTTGTTTACAGTATGGTGTAGGCTAGTGATCAGAATTCTTTTCCCAATCATTCTGAAGAAAGTACAGAAAAGAATATTGTTGTATGTTGAATTACTAGATGCGTTCCTCTTCGTGTGTCGGATTTCAGGATTCAAGAACATTTCGGTAATGTTTAAATTTATTACAGATTATTTTGCTGTCTATCGATCAGGTAAAAAATCCGCCATTAATTTGAGAAAATGAAATAGGGTACCTAAACATTATTTTGCAAAGGAAATTGTCCCAAAAACCCAATTACTTAATTTTTATAATGGAGAAAGGGCAGACACCATGGTTTTTCATGGCATATGTCCGCCGACGGGAGAAAGTCGATTTATTTTGAAAATTGCTGTTGAAGTTGGCGGATAAGAGTCGTCTTTACATGATCACGTAAAACGTTCGATTGCAGAATATCTCGGTGTTTAGCTCTGCTCTTAAAGGCACAGAGAATTAAATTAAGATGTAAGGAATAAAACCATATCTTATTTTCGGCTTTGTGTAGCTTGAGTCGCCGACAAAGCATCACTGAAATTGCGACACGTTCGTCGATTGAATCTGAGTCTGAGAAATTTCGAACGTTATTTCGTTGCTATCTGTATAAAAATATCACTCCGCCATGGATATGCGTTCCCACTGGACTACATCTCGATAAGCGATCGGATAAAAGAAAATAAATAATTTCAAGAGATTTCCTATCTAACTGGAATTTAAGTTTACGGTTTGGCTTCTATAAGTTCAAAGTGATCATGCCAAATGCAATCACTGCTAAATCAAGTCCAAAATGTTTGTGAATAGTTACATCAGCGATTGGTTACGTGTTCATACAGGGAGGAGACTGATAAGGTCTATTTGCCTTTCTTGAAAATTTTATGACTCAGATTTTTTTTTAAAAAATGACGAAGTTGTCCTTCTTACACGCCTATCACACACACCTATCATCCCTAGCAAGTCCTTATTAAACTATGCGTAAAGGATTTAGTCCTATTTGGTGCATTATAAAGTCATTAGGTTTGACAACTGAATAAAGGTGAAAATGGGTCGACCTTCTTCCACAGAGTACACAGTCTTCAGGTAAAATTCAAAATGTAAATATTTCACACGGTTTCTGTGAGACAAACCGAAACAAAATGCATGGGAGATAGTATTCAAGGAAGAAACTGTGAAACAAACCGAAACAAAATGCATAGGAGATAGTATTCAAGGAAGAAAAAGAGGCCATTGTTATTCTCAGCCATCACATAGGTACCTGTCACGTAACTTCAACCATAATTTTCATGCAAACGGTATTTGCTTATTTTAAGAAAGCGTTGTCCTTTTGTCTGACACTTCATTAGATATATTTCCCCCTATGGGTAATATTGTAGTCTCTTGTTCAACTTACTGGGGTAAAAGAAGTCATGGTACTGACATATTGCATGTTATGGTGTCCTAACTTGCACCAAATTAAGGTTGTCACGCCGACTTAGATCCCGAAGTGCATCCTTTTAACTTCCAAGATCAGCAAAACAAGTTAGTTGGTGATGGTTGGCGTGCAAAAGACGGTCAGTAATACCGATGCGTAATTTTGTTCTGCAATATAGGGCATCTATTTGATTTGGAAAATGTACACAGCTTTAGTAAAGATATTACTTTCGGTATAAACTTTTCTCATCGGCTGTGTAAGGTAGAAATTTTATGTTTGGTATAGACGGAGTTCACATGGACCTTTTGTATGTTATAACACAGGCCAGTCCTTTCACTGCCTACTCTTCCCAGTATTTGTTTATTTTTATTATTCTCCATGCATTGAATATTGATTTTTTGTAACAGATTTCTCAACTGTTCAAGGTAGATTGATCATATTTGATATATGAATTAACAATGGCTTGTATCTTGGAATAGAGAACAGGCATTCTTTGCTTATTATTCCGTGTAATGTTTCATTTCTCTTTCTATCAGTTTTCTGTGTGCGGAATTTTTCATTACAGAGTTTTCAGCAACGGCTCATTTTAGCTAGACTGCTCATGCATGGTAAAGGGGGAGTCTCCATAAGGTCCATTTTCAGGTTACAAATGGATTTTCACCAAACCTCACCAATCTCTACTTGAAAGTGTTGGCTTTCTTTATTGAAATATTGATCTCATCTTAAGTGTACTTTGAGTGGAGCGCAGTGCCAAGTGAGTGAGGAAAGTCCATCCAAAAACTTACCATGTATCATTTTTTTTCTATTATCTCTATAAGTAATGATGACTGATTTACCATTAGGATTTGAAATAATACAGGCATATATGCTAATTAATCGGAGTATATGATTTATAATTGTTTGCTTATTCAATAATAATATATGCGATCATAAGTGGTAACAGGAATTTTACTTATTTTTGCTTCTCCAACTTTACGAAAAAAACACACACACTTTTTCATTATTTTTCCAGATATACAAAGGAAACTTTGCAGTTATATTAATATGATAGTGTGCATTGCAGAATTATGAGAAAACATTCCTAGACATATCAAAACCTGAATTATCTGCCCTTGATTCAAGGAAAATGTAGGTAGTTAAATTGAAAATGTATGATCGAAATTCTACACTGGAAGGTATATTTTTGATGACTCTTTTGTTCATGTTTCTTATAGGATACTGATTGGTGAGCTTTCAATTCCATATAGTTCCCGTGCTATTACACAAGAACTGTTACTGAACAGCAGAGCTCATCCTGAATGCGTACAAAGTAAAACCCAAAGGGAAAGAAGCGCACACACATATTGACAAACATTCATTAAAGACACATACCGTAAAACGAATGAACAGCTCTTTCCCGAACAGGTGATCATTCAGCTACCCCAACTGTGAACAGCAGCAACATCTTTTTTTTACCTATTTTCTATTTTAAATTACAAAACAAGACAAAACAAAAAACAAAATGAGGAATTATTCAGGCGACCATATTGCTGAAAACCTGACACGTGGACAAACAACAAGTAACATAATATAACCACAATCTAAATACAATGTATTTTGTACATTGTACTTTTACCATATTAATTTCCGCAGTTTGGCACGAATTTTTCTCCGTCTTCGAATTATTAATAAAAAGAGGTAGGCTTCCAAAGTCGGCCCTAAATTCTAATGACCCTCTCTACTGCTGAAGTTTTCTTTCTGTTGATTTAAAAATTTCATATCTGTGAAAAGGAGTACAAACCAAACAGCAAAATACATGTCGGGATAGGTTTGGTAAGGGACCGACCATTTGATATTCTGGTGTGTGTGGGGGAGGGGGGGATGCTGGTATATTTATCAAATAAATCACTGTCTTTGGATATGCGAGAGAAAAAATAACCTGGCTCATAAGGGGGTTTAGAAAATAATCTGGCCTCAAAAGTAAGTGAAAAAAAAAATAACCTGGCTCCACCCAGAATTTCAAAAAAAAATAAAGTCTGCAGATAATTCCATTTGAATTGAGTTTTTATAATGTTTCTGGCTTCTAGTGTGTGTGTGTGTGGGGGGGTCTGCAGATAATTCCATTTGAATTGAGTTTTTAAAATGTTTCTGGCTTCTAGTGGGGGGGGCAGACCTCACATATTTATAGTAATATTTTAATATTGTCTACAATTGTTTTACACCAGCGGGCCCGCATGTGCATACATTTACAAAAACATCATATACAACATTTACATACATGTATTATTGATCTGCCACATTACCAAGTAAATGTTTCCACTAAAACTGAATTGCTAAAGAGTCACTAGCTTATGGGAGACAAAGCCATTCTGGCAAAATAAACACTCTAAAAGGCAAAAGTCCTAAAATAAAAAAAAAACTTATTTTTATCATCATCCCTAGTTTTTCTCTGTTGTTTCCAGTCTTAAAATTGCCATTAAAATTGGGAAATTGCTTTGGCTTCTGGGGAGGAGTTACCCCCAGACCCCTTTTGTTAACTTCTTAGCGCAGAACTTTCAGCCATTTTATTAACTGGCATTCATGTATAATGTGACTCTATCAATAAGTATTTATCAAACTTTCTGAAGTTCGAATAAAGCATGTTTGGGCATGTATGATTGGGCTAGAAAAAATCCTTATATTCCTAATGTTAGGCCTAAAACTTTGTCAAAATAGCCCTAATTTTTGGCCAAAATATCCCTGATTTAAGGCCTTATTTTTTGCCAAACTCATACAAGGATGTTTATATCTGTACCTTAGATGCAGAGAGTAACATGCTCCAGGCACTGGTTTGCAAAAGCAAGCTAAGCCATGCCCTTAGTCTGGTTAAAGACAGCACCATGTTCTTTTTGTGAGAAAAAAAAAGTTGTAAAAGTTACTGATGTGGGTAAAATAAAAGGATGTTGAGGTCAGGTAAACAAGGATCTGATAGTTCAGCCTATGAAATTAAAAAAAATAACCTGTTTGAGTTAGTTTGTAAAAAAAAAGAAATTAGCTCCCTCAAGGTGAAACACTGAAATTGTTTCCAGAGGCCTGTGCATTAAAATGTCCTGTTTCCATCAAGAATACAGGCCCCCCACCCCCAGAATATCAAATGGTCGGTCCCTAACGGTCGCAGAAAGCCGTCCGGAAATTATGGAGTGCTACCCTTGGACACACGGACAAAACATGTATCATTGAGGAACACAAACAGAAGTATCGCCTTGGAACGGTCAGTACACCTGCGGAAGAAAATCCTTTTATTTTGTCATGACAATCACATCGAGCATACATGTGTCGTCATACTTTAATTTTGACTGACGCTCGGTTCAAACTAAAGGCTTGCAGTAACGATCGATATTATTGGCCACGCTTCAGTTTTGCTGCAATCAGTGCTCCGCCCCTGGTCAGCCCTCGCTATACTGTTCGTTGTCAGTCATATACCATACACACTTCATGACCTTGCCGAATAAGAGTGTCCCAAAATTTCGGAGCACAGAATTATGTCCGTCGCTAGAAAGTATATTTCTGAGGGGTTTTATAGTTTTATACTCGAAGGTGTATGATACGTTTTCGGCCATTTTTACAAAGGGTAACAACTTCCGTTGTAACTAACTGTTTGCTTCCCTGCACGACATAGCCCTTCCAAACGGTGTCTAATCGTTAAGGAAAGAAAATGTCGCTAGTGAAATATTTATTGAGGTTGGGAAGAATTAAAAACCGCGAATGCATTCGGCTAAACCAGAAAACTTGCCAAAAGAGTTATTAGGCCGACGACGAAGCCGCCTATGTTTTATGGTTCACTTCTGCTAGTCGCAGACCAGACACAAACTGAAGATTTGTTTGAAGTCTAAGATACACCTTAAAATACTGACCGTTATACACAGTCAAATTAGAATTATACGGATAGTCTTTTATCTGTATGTGTGTACGTCACCATTTATTTGTCATAATTTGTATTTTCCCCACGATTTGTATGTAAATAGAACAGTACACCACTGACCACCCCTGTTTACCATACCTTAAACTCATGAATAAAAAGCAAAGACCCAGATCAGACTGCTACAAGGAAGAACTTTATCCGGCACTATTCCGCATTCACATGGCTCAGTACTTTGCGTTTTATTTATTTTAGTTTTAGTTTTCAAGAATAAACTATGTGTTAGTAATAAGCTGCAAAACCCAACAATAATAGAAAATGTTTTCTTTACGATCAGTCTGCACACATGCGCAGTTTGGCCAGGGTACACGCAAAAAATAAACTGAATATTGCACATATTTAGGTGACTGAGTACACTTTAATCCCTTTTCAATTTTGCCATCGAGTCAAATTTTAAGGGAAAGAATTTGATCCTCAAACAGCCAATTTTTGCATAAAGAGTAGACACATTTAAGAAGCGTTTCGTCGCCCAAGGTAGCAAAGAAGTAGTCAACACTGAATACATGTACAGCTAATAGCACCGCAGAGGTCTCCAGTAATTAGTATTATTAATTTTTGTGCCTTACAATAAGTAATTCCGATTTTGTGCTAATCCGAGTCTTCTCTGGCGTCATGGGATATTCTTTATTTTGACAATAACAAGCCACGTCGATTAGTGGTTTCCAGAAGCAATTATCAATTTTGATTAACTTTATTAATATTAGCAGTAGTAGTTGTATTTCTCCACAAAACATCTGCTAATTCACTCTCTATGAAAACACATGCCGTGGTACCTCAGACAAATCTAGCGATTCCTCAACATATGTTTTGTGAAAATGAGATAAATTACCTCAAAATTACTATTACTTATTACAGGTCTAAAATTTACAAATGATAGCACGTCTTAATACTAAATTAATGCAAAAGTTTAATGGGCAGTTTAAAGTAGATAATGCCTTTGATCGTTTGAAGATTACAGTTTCTTTCATGTTTCAAGTAGCTGCTGCGTAATTGAGATTTTTTATTCAAGATTTATTTTCTTCGGGTAGTAAATATGATTGAACCACTTGACCTCCAACAGATTTCCTACTCTAGACATCTACAATAACTATTGACTTTGGTTGTGATTATTTGAAGAGTCGGATGTAAATTTCTTATGACATAATTATGCAAGGCTTCATTTTAAAGAAAGCCATGCATTATTATTTTTATTGTTACTTAATCTTTGGTGTGAAAAATGTCTTGCGAAAGGTATGAGAAGCATCACTCGCTTTTGCGTACTGATATTTCAATAGATTGTTCATGCGAAAGGAGAAGGCTCCGATCAAATTGCGCGAATGGCCAGGCTGATCTGAGTCTTTGCCGTTCGCACTTTCCGTAGTATAGTCGAAATTATATACTCTGCGATTTCAGAATAGTTTCTGAATGAACACTTTTGTCAATAAAATGTTTGAAACCATCTCATCACCGAACAAAATACGCACATGTACTTTTTCATATTTTTAGACACAGCAGTGTCGGGAAAGTCACGTGCTACTTGTGAATGACAAGGTTATTTTGGGTTTTTGTAAAACCACTAACGATTGGCTAAAGCTTTTGTTTCATCTACCCGTTACTTGTCTGGGTTGACAGAGGCTAGCGGTAAAATAACACACGTCACATCGAGCACGATGCGATCTACATGACCAAATAAACGGAATTTCTTCCGCAGGCTTAACAGAAGGTTTAAACCCCCCAGTAGTTATTACCGACCGTCCCAAGGCGGTACTTTTGTTGCGGTTGCATTTGTTTTATGTTCGGTGATGTTTAATTTATTGTGTTCTCAGTTTAATCCTTCTATCATAAAAATAGAAAATAGGTAAAAATAATTGTTAAATGTTTTTCATATAATTTGCTTAGTCCGTTGTAACCCGTCTGTTGGTCTAAATTATTTAGTTTAATAAAGATAGCTGAGTTGCCATCTACTTGGGAAAGAGCTGCTGACTCGGCTTATCACTTGTAATTTATTGTTTGTTGGGATGTCTTTGTCAATCTTTCCCTTTGATGTTGGGGATAGGGTTTGGGATCTGATTCAGTCAGTTCCTGAAGTGTAGTTACTCTTTAAATTAACAGATTACGGGGGTTGGGGGTTCGTAGGGGGAAAAAGCATACTGTAATTTCTTAATTTTAAGTAGGCAGTCGATTCAACGACTGATTAATTTCCAAAGGATCCAAATGATTTAAAAGTCGATGATCTAGAATAATAATCTAAATCGATTTAAATTCTCTAACCTTTTACATGCATGTGAGACTGAACTGTTTACCAGCCTTTTGCCAAATATTTAACCACTTACACACAAACCGTCTGAGGACACTCCTAAAACTCAGTTGGTAAGACAGAATTTGAAAGTACTAAAGAGGGCAGTGATGCAAAGTATATATTCCCTTCTGAATTTGGCTGAGATAAGCTAGTCTGACCATGTCTTGAGAAAAATTGCGCAGATAAAAGAGATTCTGAGATAAGTTTACCAAAGAAAATATTCTGAGGTGAACTTTATTGTGAAAATGTTCATAAGGTTGCCAGAAGAACTGAAACAAGAACATCCTTAAAGAATAGAATCTGTGAAGCTAAGCAAAGACAAAAAAGTGCTAACACAGAGATAATAAATCACCCCGTAGTACTTTCGTCTCTCTATTTGTTACAGATAATATAGAGCAAACGTTTGGCTAATCTGCCACCGAGGACCACACTAAACGCACTAGCACTGCAAACAAGTAAGATTAGGGTGATCACTGTCAGATATAAAAAAAATATTGCGTGCGTCTTGGACAGGAGGGTCTAGTACACTGTCTCTGTCATGAGTTTTCAGTGATACTTTTTAATTCCAAACTAAGGTATTCAATAAAATTTGATATGTAAGTAAATAAAATCCATAAATCAAACTTTGGGTCGGAAAATGATATCTAGAATGTGATGTTATTAACTGGCTATACTGGATTAGCTCTGCTGTTCAGCTACACTGCCTGTGTAATATCACGGGCAATATGGAATTGAAAGCTCAACAATCAGTATACTATTAGAAACATGAGCAAAAGAGTAATGAAAATATATTTTCCAGTGTAGAATTTCGATCTTACATTTTCTATATTACTTACATTTTCTTGAATCAAGGGCAGATAATTCAGGTTTTGATATGCCTAGGAAATATTTCTCATAATTCTTCAATGCACACCATCATATCAATATAACGACACAGTTTTCTTTGTATATCTGGACAAATAATAAAAAATGGGGTTTTTCGTAAAGTTGGAGAAGCAAAAATAAGTTAAATTCCTGTTACAACTTATAAGCGCATATATTATTATTGAATAAGAAAACAATATAAAATATATAATCCAATTTAATTAGCATAATATGTCTGTATTATTTCAAATCATAATGGCGAGTTAGTCATCATTACTTATAGAGATAATTGAAAAAAAAAAGATACATTGTAAGGTATGGGATGGAATTACCCCACCCACTCTGGCACTGCAATCCACTCAAAATGCCCTTTCAATGAGATCAATATTTCAATAAATGAAAGCCAACATTTTCAAGTAGAGATTGGTGAGGTTTGACGAAAATCCATTAGTAATCAGAAAATGGACCTTATGGAGACTCCCCCTTTGTCTAGCGTATGTTTTGTTTTCTTCATTCAGGTCATATGCAATGGAAGCCCTTCAGTTCTAGTTTTAATTTATGATCTATATTATAATACTATCCACCAAGTTTCGAAAGGCCACTAGTAAACAGATCGACCGAAAATCAAAATCAAATACGATTGGGGAGATAAGGGGAAAAAAAGAGGTCCAAAGTTGTTATCCTTGCACGCGACACAAGATGCTGACCTGGAATATGATCATACCGAGTATCATAAAATAAAGCAAACGATTTTTTACGGTCAGGAAATAAATATTTGACGCCCGTCCACCCGCCCAGCCGCCTGCTGATTTTTTGTCAGTTTATTCTGTCATTATATAGATTAAAACCTTGAACAGTTCCTTCGAGAGCAAAGAATACATTCAGAAGAAGTAACTTGGGCCAGACTACGTAGTTTCGGCTAATAAAGCCTCATCAGTGACCCTGACAATATCTGGTGACGAAACCAGAGAAAAACATACTGCAATTAGTTAACTTTTAATTGGGCAGTTTAGAATTTTCTGTTGGTAAGCCTGGTATGACATAAAAGGTTCGATCAGTTTTAGCATAATAAACAAAGACACATTATTACTTGCGCTTAAATCACCAACACAGATCTGTCTCCGCCTCCTTTTCGAATAAACACCATGAGCCTCTGGGAAGCCAGTATATAACGAAAACACAATTTCAGAATAAAGATTAGACTGCATGAAAGCAAATGCTGATCTGAATGTGTCAGTGCACTTTATAGTTGTATGGTATATACCCGCCTCATAAACATGCTGCCTACTCTTCTGATAAATTTAAAGCTTCTTGTTTCTTCACTTTGTATTTCATGAGACAGGACGTTCGCACAACGATTCATTCGAGTTTGGGGAAAGTAAATAAAAGTAAAAAAAAAAATTTTGAGCATCCCTCGTATGTCCAGCATAACGACAATAATGTCATACTCACGAAATATGATACGTCATGTACACTACTGCCCAAAATAAGATTTTCTGCTTGGATATAATGCCGATTTATTTATAGCGGTGCCTTTAGGCTGTATTATTGGAAATTTGTTTCTTTTATTCAGAAGCGCTCCTTTTCTGTTGCATTTGACAGGATCTGTGTTTGTCAGTTTGTCTTATTACGTTGTTAGGCACGTTCTTCGAAGAGCAAAATGTCATGCACATTGGAACGAGGCAAACACAGCACTTTTGCCAAAGTAAATCGTATTTATTTTTAGATATATCTCGTCTACGGTTTTGCAACCAAACGTTTATTAACAAGGTTCGTGCAGACATGAATCGCTCAGCTGAGATGCATTATTAGTTGCGTGTTACAGGCTGATCATAAAGGCTTTAATCCTCAACTTCTAACCTGTGGTATTATCCAATTTACGACAAAGGTGTGATGTAATTAACTTGGAAAAAGTGGGGCTTTACTTGATTCGGTCTGTCGTCGGTAATTCCGTAACTCCGAAATTCTGAAATTCCGTAAGGTTTGTTGTGTAGCACTTTTCTCAGGAACTGTTAAAGCTAGAATCTTGAAACTTTGTATACATGGGGACAATGATTTGTTGTATCGTAGGATTGCAAATCGGATTCATTGTATTATCTGTTTTCTGTCTTTTCAAGGTAAATTTGTGTCACAGTTTCCCCAAAAAATTTGCAAGATTGATATACACCCATGCATGCATAGACGCATATGCAGCATATTTTGAACGTAGCGAATACTAAGATGGAAAGCTAGTAATACAGTGGCACGTAGAGTTTCATAAATACAACGCTTATAATAATATTTTATTGTTGTTAATTTAATTTCATTGATATAGCTTTTTTTCTTTTCATGCCCTTTGTCAGCGAAGGAGTGAGTGATGTAGTCAATGAAATAATCTTGAATCAAATACCGTTCATGTAAGAAATTGTAGTCTGAAAACTTCGAATGCTTTACAACATATATATTGTAAGCTTGTCACAGAGAATTAATAAAATTCTGGGTTATCAATTAGATTTGTCAGACCGATTAATCAGAACTCAATATCGGTACCTCGGAATAAGTTTTTCATTACTGTAACATATTGTTTGATTGAAAGGCCTAATATTCCCATTTGACTCTTTCTATTCAAATAAGCAGTGGTCTGTGAAATGCACATCTTCAGATTAATTTAAGCCTGGAAAGTAAAGATCTAACACAGACAAATAATATTAAGCTGTCAAAGAACTTTGCAAAATACGAAAAAAAGTAAAAATTCTAATACGTACTGAGAGAGATAGGTCTGAGCAAACAGTACAGACCCAAATCAGACTGCTCCTGAGTCTGATCAAGGTCTGCACAATTGCCATTCCATTTACATCTTTAAGACGCATCATTGCACTAAAAAGACCCAAACAACTTTTAGGACACATACGGTAATTTTTCTAGTCGATGGAAATTTTAGAACTTTTTTTTTTTGTAAATCAGCGTGTTTGTTTTGCTAGATACTCACTTTCATTGTTGTTATAACTGTTTATTCGTTTTATTAATTAGTCTTTGTTTGATCAGAACTGGTTACCATTAGTTTATTCAGATCAGCCCAGCTGGATAAGGTGAGCATTATAGAAATGTAAGAGACTCAGTCTTGTGTTTATTTAGCAAATCACTTTAAAGGTGCAGATTCTGGCAAGAAGAGATTCTGGACTAGAAAAAGTAGAATGAGGTGGCTAGGTGGACTACAAAAGGCAGAATTACATGGTGTAGCTAATATTTCTTCAGTCACCTAAGGGTAAACATCTCCAGGAGGTCATAAACTCCAAAAGTAATCTGATTGCATGTTGGTCGTGTAGAGGAATTTACCTGAGAAATGATTGACAGCTGGCTGGGGTTAATATTTATCAACAAGACAAATGATAGGGATTGATTTTTATCATTAAGACAGTAACCCCGCCCACTTAAAGACTCAGAGTTAGTTACTCTTCTGTCAGGGGATACAGGATTTAGGCCTTTTAGTGCAACAGTTTATTTGTATTCACACAAATTAATTTGTCGCGGGACGTTCTCCTGAAAGCAAACCGTTTTCCAAATGCACGTATAAGGGGTGGGGGTAGGGGCTGATGGTAAAGATTTTACTCTTTTGAATATTTGGCAGGCAGAAAGACATATCGTCGAATATCATGGAGATCTCAGTTGCTGAGGTAATAACAATTTAGTACCATACTAATATTTACAGCATCAGTCGACTGATGAAGTAAATATCGGCTTTATTGAAACTATCACCTTATTTTACCACTAGAACAAGTATACCCCCGGCCAGCGCCACCCCTAGTAAAAGATATTTAATACAAAGCTTTAAAGCAAATGTTAACAAACAGACTGACAGGCGAACAATTAACAGACCCAGTAAAAAGCCTATGGACAAAATCCAAAAGTTTCCATTTAAAGTTTGCAAAAAAAATCATACATATTTAACACAAAGTTTCAACACAAATTTGCAAAAAATTCTATATCTGTGGCCTTCACCTTAAGTCAGCAGCAACATCCAGATGATGTCAACACATCAGTTTCTACCCAGACCTAAACCTAGTAGCATAATAAAAGGTTCCATTAAAGTATATTCAAACTACATGTATAAGCAAAACATATAAATTAACTTAAAACTGTAATGCAAAGAGTATATGAATTTCAAAGTCTGTGACCTTGACATTAAGTCAGCAGCAGCATTCAGATGATTCAACTAATCCGTTTCAACCTAGCAGTAAATCTAGTAGCATTGCAAAAGGTTCTATTCAAGCATATTCAAAATATAAGCATGAAAACAACTTAACACAAAACTTAAACACAAATGATATATAAATTTCTAAGTCTGACCTTGACCTTACGTCAGTAGCATCATCCACATGATGCAAACTAATATGTATATATCCTGTATTAACACTAAGCACATATAAACAAGTTAAAATTAAGGCTTCCAAAAAAAACAGAGCAAATGCAGAAACTTAACACAAAACTTTAACGCAGCTATAGTACAAATTTCAAAGTCTGTGACCTTGACTTTAGGCCAGCAGCATCTAAATGATGCTAATTAATCTGTTTTCATCCTCTACAAAAATAACAAGCATCTACGAACAAGTTCGGTTAACAGAAGCAAAATAAAAATCTTTACGCAAAACTTTAAGGCAAATGTTAACACTACGTATAGACGGACGGTTTAACGGACAGACGGAAAGACGGACAAACGAACGGACGGAAAGACGATAACTAAACACCCCGCTACATACTTCCTATGCCGGGGGTATAATAAGAGATATATGTTCATTAAATACAGTATTATAATAATCTTACACGTGCCTCTCTCACCCAGCCTGACCTAGCAATTAAGTGCTTATAACGTTGGTGCTTCGGTTTCATGCTGTCAAGGCAACGATTTTAGTATCAATTTCAACGTCGTACTGATATCTTTGCCATAGAAAATAAGATCTGAGTTGTGATCATCTGGAAGCAAGGAACACATTCAAGAAACGAAAACAGTAGATCCGGTCTAACTCAGCCTGTTCATGTGTATTAATGTTACGTTGCAATACTATTTACGCCCCCAGCCCCCCCCCCCCCCCCCCCCCCCCCCCCACTAGCGCCAGCTTACGCTAAACTTCAAGTGTTCACACATTGACCGCTGTTTATGGAAGTGTGCAATTTTCTGTCAGAATCATAATCCTTATCATGTACCTTTATATCATGTACGTTTAACCGTGTTAAAATCAGAGATGAATCATAATCCTTATCATGTACGTTTAAATCCATGAGTCACGACAAGATATAGCAAGCAAATTCGGTGAATCTATATCCCCCTCCGAAGTGGCCCTGATTCGTTTATGGTTTATTTTAAGTTTCAAAAATTTCGTTCAGTGGTTACTTAGTTTAGGCTGAACTTG
This sequence comes from Ctena decussata, assembly GCA_963989385.1. Classification (NCBI taxonomy): domain Eukaryota; kingdom Metazoa; phylum Mollusca; class Bivalvia; order Lucinida; family Lucinidae; genus Ctena; species Ctena decussata. The sequence goes on along the minus strand of OZ022498.1, from coordinate 69,093,676 downwards.
TGGATTGTAAATAAAATCAAGGGCACTAACTCTGGGATAAGTGAGGCATAAGCTGAAGTTGTTCTTCTTAAACACTTGCCTCAGCATCACTGCACTATGATGATACGTTTTTAATTCAGTTACAATATATTTTGTTCACTGGTACCTTAGTTATGGCTAAATGTGGATTTCAAATCAGTTCAATGGCATTAAATCATGCATTACTGGAGCAATTATAAGAAAACTTAATGTGCACTGCTGTATCATGACAATACATAATTATTCTAAATTTCAAGAAATTTCATTTAACTGGGTACTAAGTCATGACTCAATTTGTTGAATTTAAACAAGTTCAAGGGCAATAATTCAATGCTTACTGAAGCCATTCCGACAAAACGTAAGATTCACCAATGTGTCATGGTGATACATATTTACTATATATGTTTCATAGAATTCTATTCATTCATAACTTTATTATGGCTGAAATCTGAAATTGATTCAAGGGCAATAACTCATGCACTACTGATGTCATTCTGATGAAACTTTATGTGCATATCCGCCCTATAATGATACATATTTCGTTTAAGTTTCATTAACTTTTGATAATTAGTTACTTAGTTATGGCTCATTTTATTAATTTTAAGTCAATCAAAAGGCGGTAACTCATGCATTACTGAAGCCAGTCTGACAAAACTTCCTTTGCAACAGTGCGTTAAGTGATATATACTTATTTTAAGTTTCATTAAATTGCATTTAGTGGTTGGTTAATTATGGCTTCGGACGGACGGATGGAAGGATGGACAGACGGACGGACGGACGGACATGGAGAAAACTATTGCCCTCCACCTTCGGCGGGGGATAACCAACAAAGTGGCATATCTGCCCAGCGATGACTTAGATCAACCTGGGCATCCATCCAGTCTGATTAGAGTCTTCGCTGTCCATATGCAGCTGACAGAGACTTTGATCAGACTAAGTCTTCGCCGGGAGCACATGTCACTTTGTCGGCTTTGTCGTGTCTCGCGGCTCACATATGATTTGATTACTAGTATGTACCATCCTAATGAATTGAACTTTTGAGAATAAATAATTGTCATTTTGGGCAGGTTTTTTTTTTTTTTTTTTTTTTTTTGTTTTTTTTTTTGTTCTCTTGCATTATTGGGTATGAAGTTTGTATAATCAACTCTTACAGTTTTCAATGCATTCATTTTTATACCCCGACATACGAATTATGTCAGGGGGTATATAGTTTTTGTTATTCCGTCCGTTCGTCCGTCAGTCCGTCCGTCTTTCCGTCTGTCCGTTCGTCAACTTTACGTCAAAGTTTTGCGTTAAACCTTTTGTAATTGCTCATATTTCTGTAACCTTATTTCAGATTCTCTTCATATTTGGTTTATTGTATCTCTATAGCATAACCTTTGATTTGATATATCTAGACGGCTGGTCAGGCCCCTGGGTGGGGGTCAGGGATCAATAATTAGGACATAAGGGATTTCATTATATCAAAGTTTTGCGTTAAACTATTTTTAATTGTTCATATTTCTTTAACCACATGCCAGATTGTTTTCATATTTGGTTCATGATATCTCTTAAGCATTACGGTTGATGTGAAGAGTCTATGTCCCAGGGTCAGGCTCCTGTGTGGGGCCAAGGGTCAATAATTAGGACTCAGGCATTTTCATATAATGTCAAAGTTTTGCGTTAAACCTTTTAGATTGCCCATATCTCTGTAAATGCTTTGCAAATATCTTCCATATTTTATTCATTATAACTCTATAGCATTACTTTCGATAGGGACTTCTGGGTCAGGCTCATGGGTGGGGCCAGGGGTCAATAAATAGGACTCAGTCATTTGTTTTTTTCTGCTTGTTCTAATATATTTTAATAGAATCTGGTGATGCATGACTAATTTTATCATATACTAGTTTACATTATATGGATGCTGCTGCTGACCTAAGGTCAAGGTCACAGACTTTTGAATTTGTTCTTTTATAACATTTTTGCATTAAACTTTTGTGTTAAAGTTTGCTTTCATTAGGCCATGGCACTGGTCGGGGGTATACGTGAGCCCCTTCTCACTTGCTCTAGTTAACATTGTTGCACATGTAGAGGAGGAAAAACGCTTGTGGCTTTTTGATGGGCATAAAATGCATATGACAGTATAGTAACTATTTGAACTTTATTATTAGAGGGCCACTGTGCACTTTAGAGTATGAGTTGTGTGATTAACCCTTGTCACAGATTTCAATAGATTTTTAAGCATGCGCTGAAACACTGCACATGTAGAAATAACGCAGATGTACACTCAGGTGAAGTATTAATAAAATTGAAATTATGAAAAAAAAAAAAAAAAAAAAAAAAATAGAACACACACAGCAGCAACTTGAAACTCGGCTATGAAAGGTAACCTGGAAGCACACTGACCTACAAAGTTTGCGAGAGCACTTCTTCCAGAGTGTTTCATAGCTTTTCTTGAGACTTTACATTGATATTGAAGACATATTGAAAATATTCACGAGACAATTTGAGGGCATTAAAATGATTATTTTGAAATACAGCTATCACACTTCGTCATTTTGAGCAACAAAAAAAAACTGTCACGACGAACTGGTTCCATTGTTTGTTAGCCGGTTTTATCTGGGCGTACGGAAGATCATGCATGTAACTATTTATAGAGTCAAAACTAATTTTGTTGAAAATACTACAATTTGAACTTTATCATTGGAAAGTCTAGCTAACAGGTTAGGTAGGCTCTTAATATACGACTTAGTGATGTATGCAGCCCTATGACAGGGACCGCACGGGGGCATCATTCGAGCTATGTAGACACAATTTCCAGTGTTCTTCACACGGGCTATTCAAATAAAAGAACAACAGCATCACAGCAGCTAATATTCAAACGACATATTAGCTAGACATAATTCTTGCAAATTGTCGTACTTTGGCTTAGTTTATTGCTTAATGCCATGCCAAATTAAGATACGTTAAAATTATGACTTTTAACTTGTATAATGCGCCAACACAGGGTATAATCGATTCCGCTAATTTTCGCTTCCTGCAGAGACTGTACATCTTATTTGGCTTCCGCCGAGACTGTCCGCGAACTCTTGCTTCCTGCCGAAACTTCTGTACATGATAAATGGCTTCCTGCAGAGACTGTCCGCGTGATTCTGCTTCCTGCCGAGGCTCTCGGCAGGAAGCAGAATCACGTGGACAGTCTCGGCAGGAAGCCATTTTTCGAGGACAGTAGTCTCTGCAGGAAGCAAGAGTTCGCGGACAGTCTCGGCGGAAGCCAAATATGATGTACAGTCTCTGCAGAAAGCGAAAATTGGCGGAATCGATTATACCCTGTGGCCAATGACATTCTGAAAATGTGTTGCATTAGAGCGTTTATAGTGTTTACAATTAAGATTGGGAGAGGTTTAGGATACTGGTAGATTTAGCATAATACTGACTGATATTAAATGTATATGGTTAAATAAGAGTTAAGAATGAAACCCCGCAGAAGATAAATCATACCATAATTTGTAGATATGACTCAATTTCGACAACTACTGCTACACATCCTCCCCTCCGTTCACCAAAATGTTTGGATACCGTCGACAGCAGTTTCCGGCGGAGGCAGACTCTTAAGGGAACTTTTTACGATTTTAATTTTACCTCACTGCAGCTGGTGTTGTGCCGTGTGGCGGCCGTAAAAAGTCTCCCCGTACATCATCCATAGTGCAGATTATATTTTACTTTACATCCTTTGAGATCAGAGGATAGATTCTGAGAAATCTAAAATCTGAGATCGATGTAGGCTATTATGCTAAATCATCGTCTTTTATATTATTCGGATCCTTTTGAAAATAATCAGTCTTTGAATCGACTGCCCAATTAAAATTAAGAAATTACAGTATGCTTTTTTCTGGTTTCGTCACCAGATATTGTCAGGGTCACTGACGAGGCTTTAATAGCCGAAACTACGTAGTCTGGCCCATGTTCCTACTTCTGTATGTATTCTCTGCTCTTAAGGGAACTTTTTACGATTTTAATCATGTTTGTCCATGAATACAGGTACAAATTCACAGTAGCTCTATTCGTACGAAAAGAGCTAACGGTGTACCATTATTCGAAGGTAGCCCTTTTCGGTACATCGCCGGAAACCCATAGGTATATCATTCCGTTGCCTACATTTATAACAGGGGTACCAATGATGTATGCGGTATAACACCGCCGAAAAAGTACTACATGAGTAATAGGCCTGTTGCTGCCAGCAATATATAGCGTACTAGGCAGCCTGACCTTTGCTTTAAGCATAAGATATACTGAAGGCTATAGTTGCCATCAAGAGTCACATTTGTTATCGCCAGACATTATCACGTGACTAGAAAGACGATAAACCACTTCAGAAGTATCTGCAATGACTCTTTAATATGGCTGGCTTCTATTTTCCACTTTACAACTTACTTATTACCTAAATTATGGTGTAATTAAGGAGAGAATTGAACGGTTCACACAGTTCAAAGAGTCTCGAGGGTTTCAAGTTTCGGATCGATCTGTTACCTTTCAGACACTCAATCAAGTAGATATTTTTCTCAGTTTGGTCCGAAATGCTGCATTTGAAATAGTATGGTAGTTTCATACACGGTAAACACAGATTTCAGTTACTTTGCAGTATATTTATTTATCAAAAAAAAAATATCACAAATAATAGTGTCTGTAGCAAATGCTTGTAGCTGCATGTTGACGGCACAGTAAAGTGCGCAAGCAGACATCAATGTCGCTACCAGTACCGTTCTTCGGAAAACATTGCAAAATGCTGGTTACCATGTTAAAATCAAAAACACGAAATAGCCTTACTGATGAGAATGCCGGGTGGATGCAAATAATAACTCAATCAGACATAGCCATCTTGATTTATATTAACGAGTAAATTCTCTCCACAAGGCCACCCCCTTCATGAAATGTCACGATATTTCACGGTGCATAAAGCTGTTTTAATTTTTGCAGAGGGCATTTTATGCAAAACTTTTGAGATCTTGTGTTCTCTGTTTGGCATTACATAGTGCGCAATAATTAGGAACAGTTATTCGCATTGTTTGACGGTCCTGTGTTACGCATACATAAACTGAATGATGTGCTTCTACTCTCTTACCAGACTGAACTGCTTTACGATGCAGTGTACTGAAGCCAAGCGCTACGCAATGTTCCAAATATGGGTGGATTTTCAGACTGTTCGGTTCTGTGTTTTATTTCCATGACACATAAATTGTTGCCCTCATTTGAATTTTCGGTTCAAATGGCGGGCTACATCATGACTTTATTAAGAATGAACAAACATTATTTTTATCTATTCTCATAACCAACCCTTATCTCAAGATCTGACTAAGCTAGATGTTTACAGTCGTGATTAAAATTCCAACAGATTTCCATGTGTTCTAATATTACCAAACACTTATTGTTATAGTTCTAAGGAACAGATTTAGTTAGATAAAACAGAATTTGGTTTCTGTGAAGCTAAATAAAGAAAGCAGTGTAAAAATATCGAATTCTGTATTGCCAGATGACACTTTTGGGGAATGCAGATAAAATTAGGGTTTGGATTCAGTAAAACTAGTTTAAGTCTCCACCAGTACTCTGTTACTGACCGTTCCAAGGCGGTACTTCTGTTGTGTACTTGATGTTATTTGTTTTTATGTCTGCTTGTCTGTCATCTTCTAGAAATATTGTATTGTCACCTGTACGCTTGCCAACTTTGCTTTCTGTTTTGTTTTGTATGGTCAAGTCGGGTAAATTCGGACAGCAGGTAAATTCGGACAGTGACATTGTTTCTTTTATATCTCAGTTGTTTGTAATTAAAACAAAACTAAAAGGGCAAACAGTGAAAATCCTCATCAGACGGCTCCATATGAGCCGTCTCATCTGGATTTTCACTGTTTGCAATGGTATGTCCGAATTTACCTGCTGTCCGACGTTACCCGACTTGACCCTAATTTAAAATGGAAAATAGGTAAAATAGAATGTTATTGCTACTAGTTTTGGTTGTCCCTCGATGCTTTCGTATATGTTGCGTGAATGGTGTTTTTGATTGGATAGCTGAATGACCACCTGTCTGAGAAAGAGTTGTTCATTCGATTTACCTTGCGTAGCATTTTGGTGAACTGTTGTAAATCTTTGTACGTCTTATCTTTTTAGTTTTGAGGGCGGGATGTTTGGATCTGATTGTATATGTTCTAAACCTTTGCTCGCCATTTCAAATCAAATTTTTCTACTTGCTGAAGGCCCAGTATTGTAATTTTTCATTTGCAATGGCCCTTGATGTGATATCGTGTGTAGATGAGCAAAGCACCAACTTAAATAATGCTCTGGATATGAAACCATACAAGAAGGACAGATTGAACTACAAAAGCACAATAACAGCTTGCATATTCCCTCAATAGCATTAAAGCACTTTTTAACCTGAGAATGACTGCTTTATCATACATCGGCAGCTGACCACAAACCCAAGACACCGGATCCACCGTAATTGATCCACATGGTCCAGAACTAAGATATTTGTTTTTACCCTGGTTTCGCAATGACATTGAATCATCAGCTTTTAGGGTCTCCCTAGGAGCGGCTATAGTGTAGTGGATAAACTCCGGACTACATGTACCAATCCAGGGGTCACAAGATCGATCCCCATCTTCTCCGGTCTTTCGTATGAGACTTTAAACCGAGGTCCCGTCTCCATATGGCCTCGTTGTTTGCGGGACGTTAAACCCGAGTTCACTCATTCACTTTAGGGTCTCCCGAGACTGTCATGAGTGAATTGTGCTTATCCTGTGTACATTCAGCAGTATTTTGGCACTTTTTTCTTTCACGTTCCTTATATAGACATCCAGATACAGTAACAAACAGTAGTACATGTAATAATGATCGCAAAAACACACACAAAAAAACGCAGACATTTGCTGTAGAGTTCTGCATATTCTTAATTGTACTTGTATTCCAGTGTATAGCCTAATATCATCTTTACTAGATCTATTTCAGACGTTTCTCGTTTGTTGGTGTAAATTCATCTTTTAATCGTCTGAAAGCTTTAATGCTTCCATGCTTCTATTACTATTATGACAGACCTTTCTCCGCTAACTTGCTAAATGATAACCACCGCGCAGCCTGCTTTAGTTATATGTCTTGCTACTTTATAATAATAAATTTGAACCGCGACACATGAAAACCAAAAAAGTGGTTGTGCGCCCAGCACAGACTCAGATCAGCCTGAGCATCCGTCCAGTCTGATCAGAATCTTTGCTGTCCGCATGGAGGTAGCTTAGACCCTTAGCTACCATTTAAGCGCTTAGCGGAGAGTCTGATCAAACTAGGCCGATGCCTAGGCTGATTTGAGTCTGTGCTGGTCGCACGACCACTTTGTTGGTGTTCTCATAGTGAAGAAACTGCGTACTTGTACTTCTACAGGTGTGAACCAATTTGGTATACACGGGTAATATGGGGAAACTTCATTATCACTTAATAACTTTAATTATTCTTAATATATTTTTACATCACAAACGGTATCAGAAAGTAAAATTCTTCATCTTTAATATCGTGTTTTAATTTTGATTCTAGCACTATACAAAATGGTCTTTTTGGGGTGATTATCTAGAGGTATATAATTTAATTAAACAAATAACAAAATCTCCGCAAAACAACTAGGGCACACGAATTCGACCGCTTATTTAGAAGCAAAATGATACAAAATGTTATGCATCACAAATGGATCAGATTAGAAGAAAGAATATATTTTCATCCGATGTAATTTTTATTAGTCTAGCTAAATGATAAAATTGTCTTTTTTCATTATTTGTTCAAATTGTAATTAATGATTTTTGTATGCCGGTCGTTTCCGTGCGTTCCCGTCAAAACTTTGGCGATACACGACGCGGCTTTCAGGTAATAGCATTGGGCAAAGATTATATGTATGAAGAGTATGATATACAATTTATGATTGGATATTGTACATGTAGTAATGAATTTTCAAGTAGCTAAATTATGCAATGTAGATTCATCCAGCCTGCTTGAAACTAAAAGTTGAAAGAATATATTTTTTTTATTTTCTGGTCCAGAGCTGTCCTATAATGTAGACCAAAGTTTTCTGATTTAAGAATGAAATTGAAGCCGCGCAACTGAAAAATAATTGATGCAAACATAATCAAATTTCAGGTTTTGATCCGGTCTAATTAGCTTTACATGAAGACGAAAAGTCGATCGGCAAACTTCTTTTAACTTGTGAAATAATTTATATCACTGGTGCCGATTTGAAAGACAAGTATCTTATGATTGTATAATGCCAATTAGTAAATTAATGTCGGTGTGTTTCGAAATTTAGCTTTTGCTCAGTAGTTGCTCATTAACGATTGTTTTTGCGAGGCAAAGAGCCACACTAAGTATCTCTCTCTCTCCGTCTCATTCCATGTCTCTCTCTCTCTCTCTCTCTCTCTCTCTCTCTCTCTCTCTCTCCATGTATCTGTAATTATTTGTATGGATTCGCCTTAAAATCATAAGTATGTTAGCAAAACAGTTTTACTACTTCTGTTTATTATGAACTTTATGAAATTGTATTATCTTGGTGTCTTTAAATTAACAAGTTAATAATTTATTTATTGTATTTTTTTCGTATTTTTTCATTTTTGTATTGTTATTTTTCAGTATCTTTTTTTTTTTAATTTATTTTTTATTTCTCAATTTCTTTACAAGGGATGCCTGCTTTGGTACATAAGAAGAACTTTATTTTTGCTTTTTGGGTTTGGAAATTATTCGGCGGACTTTAGATGTAGTACAGTTTTGGTCATAAGAACCAGAAAACTGTATACTTTTTGAGCGTTAAGTTTTTTTCTGTTTTTTCATGACATGACAAAACAAACAAAGTGACATGTGCCACCAGCGAAGACTCAGATCCGCCTGGATCTTCGCCCATTCTGATTAGAGTCTCTGCGATGCGCTCAAAAGGTAGCTTAGGGTCTAAGCTACCTACATGTCGACAGCGAAGACTCATCATACTTGGCGGATGCCCAGTCTCATCTGAGTCTTCGCCTAGCGCACATGCCACTTTGTATATTGTGTTTTGTCGCGGTCAAATATATATTGTCTAAAGACGACGAAGGCAATCTGGGAAAAGACCCTTTTCACATTGTTTCCGCCCATGCGCCTAACCCTCTAGTAACGCGTCTTATCTCGATAAATGGCGAGATTACAAACATGGGGTAAATGAAACCAGTGACTTATAGATATATATATAGGTCACTGATGAAACGAATGATAATTTACCTTTTATTTTCTTATTATTACATTGAAATTAATATAGGGTGAATGGCTTGAGATTAATATGTAATACTCAAAGCTATATGTCAGAGCGCGTAGAAAAAAATCATGAAATAACTGATGATGGATGGATGGTTTGTGATTTTACGTCCTGTTCAACAGTATTTCAGTCATATCAAGACGACGGCAGAGTGATTATGAAAGGCTGTATGAAATGGAACCCCTTTTACGGTAGAAAAGATTCTCGCCACAAGCGGGGCTCGAACCCGGGTCCGCTTGATCAGTAAGCCAGCGCCTAACCCACTGAGCAACGGGACTCCTCTGATATAACTGTTTTAAGTTGAAATGAAGGAATTAAAATACAGATTTTTTATCTATTTACTTTGAAATTAAGACATCAAATATAGAACATTTGTTTATTTCATTGATTAACCCATTTTTGCCCCGTGGAATGTTCTATCCCTATCAAACGAATGGGTCTATATGTCAATTAAGGGGTATCTGGTTTAGTTTATTCTTATCGTTTTTATAGGAGAAATACCCATTTGTGTAATGCAAACAGTGTAGAGCCTGTTAAGACGCCGTGTTTTCCTGCGTCTGATCTTGGTCTGCACTGTTTGCCTATGCTCTATATTTGGGACTCCAGGCATCAATGGGTTACTTTATTTATCGCCTGATTACTTTCACATACTCTTCGATTTAGTTATTTTTTTTTTCACTGAAGTACAAACTTAAAGAAAATCTCATTGTTTGTTCGGTCGGTTTGAAATTTCACCTACGATACGAAATAAAGACTCAAAAAATGAACAAATCCTTTATTCACAGTATATAAGTTGACTTCTATCGTATAATTTTAGAATTATCTCCAAAAAAAAAAAAGAAGTTGTAAGACTGACTCATGTATTATACCTACCCATCCTACCCGAAATTAGATTTTTCATCAGAAATTCAGTTAAAGCCATAAGGATCAAATTTTTTATCATGACGGAGATAAGAGTATTTAGCCTTAGGGGTTAATTTGACACCTGGGATTATCGCCTGTTGTCGTCTAGTTTCGGAGAACTGCCGAAGGATATCCGGAGATTCTACCTGTATAGCTGTAAGAAATCAATGGTCAGTATCAAATACGAATATTCTGCCAGATGCGCGACGCGGCTCAGTTATAACTACTCTCAACCAGACACCTTAACCTTCCTCACCTAATTTTATATGATGGGCTTGTCTTGCAATGTTTCCGAGAACTGTTTGGATAAATTGTATATACTATAGAACCTAACTGCCCAAATGTTGTTAATTGTGGACTAGTTGCCAAAGTGTCGTTTGTGCGAGACTGCGCCTTTATTGATACGCTTAGCATTTGTATAACAGTTCTAAAATTTGAAACATTTGGAGTTTTTTTTTCTAGCCCTCTTCAGTATAGCACATGTAACAGATAATCTTCCACGGAAGGAATGAAGTCACTTATATGTTTTGCATGTATAGTTATCTGGTTATCAGGTTTACTGGCTCTTTTGCTGTGAAAGTGGATTACTATCTTGAAATAATATATTACATCACAATCTTATATCTGGTCAGCTTAAGATAATATATTGGGGTACAAGACAATATCTCGTTAACTTAAGATAATATTTTTGGGCCACAATATTTAAATCTTGTTACCTTGATATAATATATTGGGGTCATAGGATAATATCCAGTTACGCTAAGATGATATATTTGGACCATAGGAAAACATATATCTCCCTTAATACAATATGTTCTATAAAAGGGTTATCCTTTGGAAGCAAGGATCACACCAAAGAACTGAAAACTGTCGAGTGTACAAGTTTTCTGGGCCAGACTAGCTAGTTTCGGCCAATAAGGCCAACAAGTTCATATTAAATTCCCTTAGGATATTGAGAATATATTTAGTGACTATAAGATATCTGGTTCCCTCAATATATGATATTGCGACACTAAGATAATAACTAGTTGCCCCTAGATCATATATAGTGATTACAATAAAATATCTGGTTCCCTTAAGATAATACATTGTGACCTCAAGATAATATCTAGATACCCTAAGAAAATATATTGGGGCTAGAAGCTAATATAAAGTTCTCTATGCATATTGAGGTAGACCTAATAGATGACTGTAAGATAATACCTGGTTCCCTCAAGATTATATATTGTAAACACAATATACCTTTTGTTCCCTTAAAATATTATAAGGTGTTTGTTCCCTCGCGATGCTATTCTAAAACATTATTATGTTGTGCAATGTCTGCAAAACTATGACGGTGCAGCCGTTTATCCTACATATTACTACAAAGGTATCTTTTTCTATTGTCTTTCAGGAAAAAAGCGACAATCAGTACATTCTATGCCAATTGCTGTTGTTTGACAAGAAAAAGATATAATTACTACAAATCAGGACACGAGACTGAGATTTATATCAATATCTAAACGCCATAAATACTAATAATTTACTATTATAAATATGGAGAATAACCGCTCCAGCGAGTTTGATTACTTAATTGTTGCCTATATATTAATACCAGCAATCTTGATAGTGCTGTTTCTCGCCTTGCTCTATGTTTTTTGCTCGAAGCGGTTTAAGCTAAATTGGTATGAGAAGGTATTATTGGAGGAAAATATTAGCGAGCAGAAGCAAAGCGATGTTGATGTATTGACTGAAGCAAATATAGGAAGGAAAGGCAATAGGATACGAAAGAAGCATATCAGATTTCAGACACCTAAATCGGATCACTGGACTGCAATCGTGGAAGTCCTCAAGTCGTGGAAACAAAAGTTTACCGGGAGGATAAAAACCTCGCCGGGACGGGATATAAAGGAGAATGAGAGAACGACGGAATGGATTTATTGTTCTAAAAAGGGGCTGGGGTCAAGTACCAGCTCCCCAATTATTGAGGGAAATGATGAGAAGTTCTGGGTCCCGCCTGCTGTGATGGACCGGAAGAGAGCACAAAGTCTTGTCCCTACTGTTCCCCACAACGACAGCGAAGAAGGTAAATTATTGTCGTAAATTTAATTTTCAAAATTGTTTCAAAATATATTTCATGTTTTTGGCAGCAAAGAGTCAGCATTTTGAATTTGCCTACTACATTGCGCCACAAGCGCATTTTATGACATACATGTATACAAATGTTAAATAGGAATATAGGACAAATATAATCTGTAAAATTTTAGCGTCTGTAGATTTATGGTTGTTTCTGACTTCTTTAGTTTAGTAAATATTGTATTATGAGTTTCAACTATTTCGTGTACTGCAAAATGTGCCGGATGAACTTTAAGTGTTTATTATTTCATATGAAATACACAGTTTAATAATGTTCAGCAAACTGAGAGTCTTCATTAAGATTAATATTTTAAGCATTTCACTTCATTAGATCAGAAATCGAATTACTGTCACTGAATTTCGACATTAACAAATTAAAACTTGGCAAATGTTTAGTGTCGCAGCTTTATAAATCTTCCTCTGACAGAACAATAAGCTAGACCTGGCCCCGAGGTTATAAAACTTTTTTCATGCTCAACTCAGCTGAGCATGAAATTTTACCTGCTAATAAATGGCAAATCCCTGATAATTACAGCTGCTTTCTTGCTCAGTTTGGCTGAGTATGAAATTTTCTCTGCTTATGAATATGAAAATGCCAACTGATGTTGGCATTTTCATATTTATCAGCAGAGAAAATTTCATGCTCAGCTGAGTTGAGCATGAAAAAAGTTTTATAACCTCGGGGCCTGGTTCGAAGGTAGAGGTTTAAGATATCCGAATATTACTGCTTAAAATTGAATGTTCGACAAATACAACGCAAAACTAAAATAATTCCAGGACAAAAAGGGAGTAAAATTAAATAATTGTATGATGCTGTTTCTGCCATTATCTCAAATAATGGTATTTTAGCCTCCGTTATCATTTATTCTTGAGGAATTAGTTTTGAAATTCGTTTATAGCAGCAGTATATATGAATGTAAATGCTTCCGTAATATTTAATTGTTAATTGTTTGTATTCGGAAAATCAATTTCTATATCACGTACCTACTTGCGAAGAAAATGGGGAAGAGGGAGGGGTGTGGGTATTGATCAAAGCATTTTGGGTTCCGATATAAATTGTGGTATTTGAAAAATCTGAAATGAGAATTGTGTCCTCTGTAAATTGATGTCTTAAACTACATGTATATATATAATTTGTATTACAACATAAAAGCCCTGATATATGTTTGCTGGAAATAATAGTGCATTGTACTCCAAATAAGATTCAGAAGTTGATGTTTAAGAAATAGGGGATCTTACAAGAGTGGTCATTTCATATGAAATTTGTGAAACGAGCCTTCGGCGAGTTTCATAAATGTCATATGAAATGACCACTCGTGTAAGATTCTGTTTATCATATGACCTTTAAAATGGCATTTAAACGCCTTCGAACTGAACATTATTTTAATAAGAAAAGCATTGTTGACATGGACGTCGTCAATGACGTTACATGTACGCGCCAAAGTGTTATTACACATGTGGTCATACGATTTTCATGACACGACGTTATCCACTGAATAACAGCGACGCCATATGATAAATAGTTATTGTATTATAACAGCAATTTGATGTCTTGCGTAACCCTTTTTTCGTTTCACGTTATTTTTTTCCAAAAAACTATTGAAAACCATTGATGTTGGCGACCTTTCGTATCAGTTGTACATGTATATGTAGATGATATACACGAAATGCAAGTTTGACTCCAAATACATTACATTTATTTATATATAGTCGCTATACTTTTTCTTAGCCCTTTTTCCTTAAATCGATATACACACGAGCAACTGCTGTATCAAATCAGATATTTTTATCTTTGCCATTATGTCACAAATGAAGTTTGCAATGACTGAATGAATATAAATATGTTACACCAGGTAACATGTACTCTTGTACACCAGCTAATACTTGCACAGTTCAGTGTCAGGTACACGCAAAAGCAGCAATTTTACGGTTACCCTTCACGGTTATGTAACTATTTGAAAATCAAATCTGGCGTGTGGTTTTGTGACCGTCAAAAGCAATGCATTACTTTTATTAAAAGACCATTGATTTTGTTTTGTTGTTGTTGTTTTTTCTTTTTTAATCTGAAATGATATTCATATACTTAATTTCGGCTGCTTTCAGTTAATATCCTTGTTAAACCTGTTAAGTGTCATTTATAGTATCTTACATTTTAAACAGATATTCACTGTCTGATATGTTGAATAGAACAGGAAACAACATTTAGAGCGTTTGATGTATGCAGTTTGTAACAGTAACAAATACATACACGTTGGTCGTAAAGTGTGTGTGTATGAAGATTATTTACGCTTTGAAACATTGCCAGGGTCAGTTGAAATACTCCTACTATCTTTTTAATCATTCTATTTTCGTTCCTATCTGAGTTAATTTCAGCAATGCTTTTTCCGCAATCAAAACAAGTTATTACATTACTGCATGACGCTACAAAATGACAGAATCTTGACAAGTACAGCTAGATATTTGTTTCTGGAACAAAATCAGATGTCTCCCCCACCCACCCACTCTCACTCCTTCCTCCCCGTTTCCTCATTAAACAGGTAGGTAGGTGGAGTTATGGTTTTTATTCTCTGAACATCACATTGCAATGCATTATATTTGTTTCAAGTTTCGTGAAAATTTTTCAAAGGTATAAGTTTTAAAATTATAGAGAGGGTACAATTCAATATTAAAAAAATTGAGGGAAACTATTCCCTCAAAAATATAGGTAATTTTAGGGTTTTAATTTCTGCACATCATCAGATAAAGCTTTATACTTGTACCAAGTTTCATGAAAATATCTTCAGCGGTTTTTAAGTTATACAGCGTACAGAATTTCTATACTAAAAATTACCAAGGGCACAATTCTGGCAAAAATATAGGTGGAGTTATGGTTCTTTTTCTGTGCACGTGGTCTGATAATATTTTATATTTCTACCAAGTTTCATGAAAATATCTTCAATAGTTTTAAAGTTATTCAGCAGACATAGTTTCCATACTGAAAATTACAAAGGGGCATAATTCCACAAAAATGTAGTTGAAGTTATGGTTTTTGTTTTCTGCATATTGTCTTATATTGCTTTATATTTATACAATGCTTTGTGAAAATATCTTCAACGATTTAAACGTTATACAGCAGACACAATTTCTATCCTGAGCATTACAAAGGTGCATAACTCCATGAAAATGTAGGCGGAGTTATGGTACTTGTTTTCTGCACATCCTGTGATCATGCTTCATATTAGTACCAAATTTTGTGAAAATAGCTTAAACGCTTTGAAAATTATAGAGCGGACATGATTTCCGTACCAAAAATTGCAAAGGGACATTATTTAGTAATAATGTAGTTGAAGTTATGGTTCTTGTTTTATGCACATTGTCTGATGATGCTTTATATTCATACCAAGTTTTGTGAAAGCATCTTTTATGGTTTTGAAGTTCTGGCGCGGACACAATTTCTATACTGAGAATTACAAAGGTATAAAATGAAGGTAGAGTTGTTTTTTGTTTTTTGTTCTTTGCACATCGTCTGATAATGCTCTATATTTGTATCAAGTTTTGTGAAAATATCTTTAAAGGTTTCAGAGTTATGGAGCGGACACGATTCGTGACGGACAGACAGAGTGACGGGTGTACAGACAGACGGATAGACAGACAACTATGGGAAAAACAATGTATCTCCCCCAGAGGGCGGGGGAGCATAAAAATACATGTTTGTTTGTATGCTGCACCAACCAATAACCAGTAATTGTTAAGGAAAGTACGAATAGATCGGAATTACTTTATAAAAGAACTGGAGAATGTTGAAGGCATACACATGGGTTATAACAGCAGTTTTACATAGTTAGTTAACCGCACATGAAAGTTTCGAACGTAGTATATGCAAAAACGTAGCATTTTTTGGCTGAAAATGTGAGGATCTTTTGCAACCTTTGTTTACCAAAGAGCTATAGTTACTTCTCCTAAAAGACTAAGCAAGTTCTTGACTAATGACTTCGTTAAGCTAACGATGATTGGAACAACTGGGCTCTGATGTTGTAGCAGAAACCTGGCATGAACGTTGCTTGATTCTCGATGCCATCAGATGACGTGTGGATTGGACTGTCATTAGCCCCAATAAATAGATATGTTAGGTTGATAGAACCGCATGTCTTGATAAAAACTTGAAAAACCACTTCATAAGAACCTAACAGGGTCGATTTACAAGAATTTGTTCAAGTTGACATGGCATCATGGGGCTATTCTGCTTATATTCGCTGTATTTGTTCAGTTTCCTTATGTCCAAGGCTTGATAATTTACTATTTTTGTGTAGAGCTATCGCAGCAAGTTTTCAAGGTAGATTGTTTAAAACTAGTATATACAGGTTGCCAGCTCTTATTTTATGGTGAGATCGAGAACCAGCCCAGTTAATCCTACTGTTTCTGCCTCCCCATGGAAAATATTTCGTAGCTTACTTCAAGGTAGAGTACTGACCTTAAAAGGTACATTTTCACAGTTAGTTTTTCGTTCATTGTTTGCATGATAAAACTGCCACATGAACCATATACTTAAACTGCTTCTGAATGGGATGGGGGTATATTCGGAAACTTCGATCGTTTAAGTAACAATTTGTCAGAAATAGTAACCGATGACAGGTAAAATTAATTGTGAGGTTTTGTGGATTAGAAGGCAACGTTCAAAAACTCAGCTACTCTCGATACCTCGTAGTAGAAGCTCATCCCAAACTAATGATATCTCAAAGTAAATTTTCTGGTCCTAAACTACTGATATCTCGAAGTAAATTTTCTGGTCCCAGAAAATTTACTTTGAGATATCAGTAGTTTGAGATAACAGGAATTGAAATGTAAATGAAAATAGGAAATGTGCCCATTCTATATTCTGTGATGTAAGAGTTCCTTTGAGAGATCAATATTCGAGATAGCTCGAGTTGACGATACTTTCTTTAGTATAACTACAGTGCTAATACTTTAATTAAATATTAGCCTAAAGTAGATTACAATGCAATGATCAAGAATCCAGTTACTTTTGATCATTTATATACTTTCTTTAGAGATTCTACGATTCTATTGCAAAGCATGTTGAAATTTTACTCAAATGTTAGCCTAATAGTATATGAGAAGGAAATGAAAAGTGCTTTTGATCATTTGTATACTTTCGTCAGAAATACTACGATTGTCTATTCCAAATCAATTTGAAATTTTAGTAAAATGTTAGCCTTATATGTGACTGATATTAATTTCATCAGAATTTAAATTAAAAGTTGTTCGTACTGCTGCTGCGTTTGTTTGATCTGTTTCTTTATGAGTTATCTTTTTTGTATTTGAATAATAGTAAGTCACAAATCTTCTGAACAAATATATTATGAACTTAAGACATCATAAAATATTTAAATTGACATTTTTATATGCCAATTTCATTGCAATACCATGTTACACCAGTTTTTTTATAAATACTTCTTAAATATTTGAACGAAAAAAACTTCATTAAGATTGAATTTTTTCGTCTTAAATCCGCTTAGTGTCATTGCCAAATGGCATATTCTGGAATAAAAATCTGTTTATAGTTACACTGTTTTTTTTTAAATTTGAGAAGTTAACTGAAATGAATATGGAATTAAATCTCTCCGTGCATTTGTTTCTGGTATTCTTCTCAGTAAACCAATATTTATGTCCTTTGCTTTCTTTAATTTATCAGTTCTAACAAACTCTCAACGTTATTGCATTTTTAGTCGTCATTTTGTTATTATGTTCATGATGAGATGTTGTGATTGACATCGTCGGTCCGTCCATCAATCACTTTCTTCAAATGTCATTTCTTTTGAAATACATAAGCCAATGTTGATGAAACTTCATAGGTAGGATTCCCATGTAGTCCTTTACCATTTTTCCAATGGAGTGGATCCAAAATAGATCGTTGGTTGCCAATTACGACAGAAAGCAACATTGTGATTCCCCAAGCCCTCTTCCTTATCCCTCGGCCCCCGCCATAATCCCCATCCCAAACTCCCCTCTCAGAAACTGCTTGATTGGTTTCAAACCAATTCGAAATAGGTTTTGAGTGACTGCCAAACATATTCAAGCCATTCTATTTCGTTGAAAGTCATGATTGCAACCGGACCAAGTTGTCCTTATGTTTCCTCATTATATTCTCTTGAGATTATAACGATTTCTTCTTAAGACCTATTCCAACATGACGTTAACCTTTTCCCCAAAGCGCCTAGAAATTTATATGAAGCGACGTCGTGTGAAAATTTATGATAAATCACGTTGTTGACGCTCGGCGTGCACATTTTGGGTCTTGATGACGTCGGACATAAACATTTAACTTCTGGCGACGTCCGCCTCAAAAGAGTCCATTAGAAGACGTCGCAATAGCCATGCAATTTGATCGTGTCAAATGTTATAACTAAAATACGCTTTCCTTACCGGTAAATTATAGAAGATTAACACATGCATGTGCTGTCGGGCAGATATGAATATTAATTCACTCCGGCCTGGTGCTGTCGTGAATTAATATTTCGTGTTGCCCTCAAACCGCGGGAAATGCAACGGGGAAACCTTTCGGGATTATGTCGACTGCTTGCGTCAACTGTCTGGATCAAACCTTAACATCTTCCTCATGACAAACACGAATTAAGTTGGCGACAGTTTTCCTTGGAATATAATCTACCAATATTGTTCAAGACATATCTTTTAGTTAAGATATGATGACGGTCAGGAAGGCAGGCTTACCTTCCCTTATATATCATTTGTAAAAGCATTTAAAACTTCCGCCCTAGACCAAGCCGAAGTATGTTCCATGTTTTTTCTTTTGAATTTTTTCTCTGCTCTTGAAGCAACCCTTTTAGATTTTGATTTTTTTTTCAAACTGACGTGTCTGGAATGCTTATTGACCCTTTTGGTATACATGTATTGTGACGCTTATAAACAATATGGCCTACAAGGGCAATGGAGTTTCCCTATACATGTATGTCTATTCTGAAATCAGTAAAGATATCTTCTTTGGAATCCATGGCTCGAATTCAAAATGATTTGACAGATACTGGGTGACTGTATATCAAGATTTATGAAATTGTTTGGTCTTGTTGGACAAACTAGTCGTGCCCTTAAGAAACGATTTGGTGAACATTATCGTAGAATTAAAAATCCTAAAAAAAATTGATACCTTTCTTTATCAACATTTTAAACGTACAGGCCATTCTCCTGCTGACGTATCTATACAGCCAGCAGAGAAAATAATTTATGACACTAAATCATCCTCGCGTTTCCAAAATATAAAGAGACACGAGGTTGAATTAAAATGGATAAAATTGTTACAAACTGCATTTCCATTAGGGTTTAATGACAACATTTATCAAGAAGGTAACATTTCGAAAATTCCTAATTTTGATGTATTTTCTCTTTTTGATATTCCAAAACGCAAGCATAGAAGTCATGGTTTAAGAAAAAATGGTAACATAAAACGAAAAAATATTGCTGTTAAGAAAACCAATACTTCCCTTAAAATTTTGTCGGAAATACTAAAAAACCAAGGTCGACATTCTATGCTCTCATTTTTATGTTCTCTTCCGGTTTCTGTTAAATGCATTTTAGATAATGAGGCTAATAAATTCTACGATAAGGGTCATCAACTGTACGAGGCCGCACTCCTGACAAGATGTTATACTCAACATGCTCTTCGTCCACTAATCGAATCTGAGATCAACCATAAAAGACATTTTCTCAAAATTCCTTTTATAAATAAAGGAATTGATTTTATCGACCTACAAAGTATTTTTAAGGATCGGTCTGTAACTGCATCGATCCCGGATTATTTCGTGAATAAGGAGCCACCTATCATATGTTATAAATATAACAAACCAATTAGAAACACTATATTTAACTTTAATAAACTGGTCTCAGATCTTGATGTTCACACAAATACACCCGATACATGAGATTGTATAGACTCCAAATTTACCTATCCTCCCGCTGGCCATGTCATTACAGGGAATCTTAATATTATTTCAGATTCAAGAATTCGTAACATTATTTCGAAGGGACCAAAATATAGATAACCGTATTGATTTAAAAAAATGTAAGGAAGATATAGCCTGTTCTTTAACTGATTTTGGTAATCGATGGTGCAAGCGGGAACATGTTGAGTCTGATGCCTTAAAGGAATGGAAGGTGAACATTTTAAATGTAATGGATAAACGTATTAAATTCTATTCCCAAAACACAAATCTTTTGCCGCCTAAACCTAAATCAACATTCCGTCACCTGAAGTTGGGTATCCAGCAGTTTCATAGTAAGTACGTTCTGCTTCCAGCAGACAAGGCTGCAAATAACGTTGTCGTTGTTTGACGGTTACACTATATTAACACATTGAAACAAGAACTTGGCGGCACTAAGGCCTATGAAGAGACTTCAGAAGACGAAAAGTCTGTTGTCTTTAGGCACTGTAATGATATAGCCCTCAAGTTTTCTGTAAATGTAGAGGAACGGCAGGACAAGCTTCCTACGATGTACTGGTTACCTAAACTTCATAAACGACCATATAAAGCCAGGTTTATTGCTAATTCTGTGCTTGTACCACTACTGAACTTTCCAAATTATTAACTTCTTGCCTTACCGCTATCAAAATTCATGTAATTAGGTACGTAGAAAAAGTTTACGAACGGTCAGGAAAAAAATTGTTTTGATCAGTTCTACCGAGGTTCTTGATAAACTGAAGTCTAGAGGATATCGCGCGTCTAGTTTGTCTACATACGATTTTTCTACACTCTATACAACTTTGCCCCATAATTTAATAAAAAAGAAACTAATAAATTTAATTGAGACTACTTTTCAGAGAGAGGGTGCTCTTTATCTTGCTTGCAATGATAAACATGCTTTTTTCACTTCCGATGACCAAAAAAGGTTTAAAATGTGGTCTTGCCAAAATGTTTGTGATGCTTTAGAATATCTTCTAGATAACATTTTCATCAGATTCGGTACTAAGTTACACAGACAAATTATAGAAATTCCGATGGGTACTAATTGCGCTCCTCTTGTAGCAGATTTGTTTCTATTTTGCTATGAAAGAGACTTTATGATGTCTCTTTCTGATGATACTCAAGCTCATGTCATTGAAGCATTCAACTCAACGTCTAGATACTTGGACGACCTTTTAAATATTGACAACCCTTATTTTGAAGAAATGGTTAGTCAAATTTATCCTGCTGAATTGCAGTTAAATAAAGCAAATACATCTGATACCGAGGCCCCATTTTTGGATTTACATTTATCTATTTTAGATGGATTTGTTTGATCTAAAATTTATGACAAACGCGATGATTTTGATTTCGACATTGTTAATTTTCCGTTTTTGGATGGTGATGTTCCCCGCACCACTTCTTATGGTGTTTACATTTCTCAGCTTATTCGCTTCGCTAGGGTGTCTAGTCATCTAGCTGACTTCATTGCTCGTAATAAAAGTTTGACTGCCAAGCTTTTACAGCAGGGGTATCGGTATCATAAACCTCGAAAAGCTTTTTCTAAATTTTATCGTAGACACTTTGAATTGGTTTCTAAATATAATATAGGGTTAAGGTCACTTTTGCAACAAGGCCTATCGGAACCCGAATTTTATGGTGACTTAGTATATAAATTACGCAAAATCGTAGGGAAAACAGAATTTCCCGATCAATTTAAGAAAATTATCATACGATTTAAACGCATTGGCTATAACATAGATGTTATGCGACAGTCTGCATGCTTAGTGGTTAACCCAATCACGGTTGACAACTTTGCTGTCCTCTTTAATTGCACGCCGGTGGGTCGGGGTTCAGACTCTATGATAGCCCCTACATAAAGCTATATATTAGTTGGTTGTGGCCGGCTGTTTGTCTGTTTATTTGGCCCACCGGGGTTCAACTGGTGGTCTTCTTTTGCTCCAGTACTTCAGTGGTTTTGCTGACGCCCAAGGGATCTCCGGGTGTCTCAACACGTTTTGGCTGACGAGTCCTCATCTTTGCTTCATCAAGGTCTTTTCTTGATCTTAATTGTTGACCGTGATGACTCTCTAATGAGTTAGGGGACCTCCATACGAACCGAACTACCAACTAATTGTGTGCACCGCAGCGGAGGGTGAGGGTGAAGGTTTGGGCCCAGTAAAACCGGTTTAAACCCCCCAGTAGTTATTACTGACCGTCCCAAGGCGGTACTTTTGTTGCGGTTGCATTTGTTTTATGTTCGGTGCTGTTTAATTTATTGTGTTCTCAGTTTAATCCTTCTATCATAAAAATAGAAAATAGGTAAAAATAATTGTTAAATGTTTTTCATATAATTTGCTTAGTCCGTTGTAACCCGTCTGTTGGTCTAAATTATTTAGTTCAATAAAGATAGCTGAGTTGCCATCTATTTGGGAAAGAGCTGCTGACTCGGCTTATCAGTTGTAATTTATTGTTTGTTGGGATGTCTTTGTCAATCTTTCCCTTTGATGTTGGGGATAGGGTTTGGGGTCTGATTCAGTCAGTTCCTGAAGTGTAGTTACTATTTAAATTTGCAGTTTTTTTTTTTTTGTTTTGTTTTTTATTTGTTTTGTTTTTTAGCTTGGCTTGCCTTATTGTCTAGGGGCTGGTGACGTGAAATGCAATTCTTTTTCAACCCTAAGGTAGAAAAATTTGGTTGGTATTAGGGCTTAGTATTACCAAAGAGAGTCAAAATAAGGATAGACGCCGGAACCAAAAGCGTTGCAGATTTGTTGTGGTGACTTTTCCTTACTCCACCCACTGACATTCAATGGAATGTGATAAATATGCATAATACTCATGTTCTGGAGCACAAAATGTACATCTGTAGAAGATATTTTATTACAAAAATATTATCTATCATTTCAGGTGATTTCTCAACTAATTTAAATACCTAATATATGTGACTGAAATACACATTCTTCAGCTTGACTACGTTCATCCTTAATAATTTGACAAGAGTGTTACTTTGCAAGACTTATATTTCAAATTGTTGTCCGATTGTACCTTGAGTGACCATCCATCATCATTGTTCAGATCAAGAGGAACCTTAAAAAAAAAAAAAAAAAAAAAAAAAAAAAAAAAAAACGGGCATGAAACGTGTTTTTCTGGCTTTAGTGAGTGATAACATTATAAATAATGTTCACAGAAACTTCTCAGAAAACACACGTACTGTTGATTAGTTTTGACAATAATTATGAATCACAACTGAACTGTTTTGGATGGTGCTTTAAGTAATGGGTGCACTGATGAAGTGGTGATACATTTTTTTAATGATAGTACCGACAAATCAATTTATAGTTATAGTCATAATTTTTTTTCTCATATTGTGTGAAGTGTCTTGATAGATATTTGTTTCGTAAATGGGCACCGACCCATGTCTTTTCCGCCATTTTTGCAAAGCGAAACAACTTTTAACGTCCTGAAATGCAGTCTACTTTTAAAGGAAAACAGTATCGAATGAAATATTTTTATTGAATTAAAATAATGATTGCACAAGTTCAAAACAGTACTGCCAGTTGCAGAATAATGTAAGTTACATAGTTACCTTGGTAACATAGTTACATTAAGGTAACGTTAATTAAAGCGACATTTGCAGATTTATAATAATGTCATTCTTTCTGACAGAATTATTTCCCAAATTTGCTCATAAATACTGCCTTTGGAAATTAATTATGAAACAGAGAGCCTACATATATAGTTAAAGACATGCTACTGACAAATTTGACCTTTTATTTATTTATACGAAGGTTTCTAGGTGCTAAATTATTCCTTTCATACAAAAGAAATTTCATAATGCACCAAGAATCAATTTCTGTATACAAGTTCATTATCGTAAAACACTCATTATAACACCTAAAATCATTACCGTAACTACTAGCTTAACGATGCAGTGATGCAAAACAGTCCGATGAAATGGCAAACAATTGCTCCTGATACATGTATAGGTATTCACGTTTGTCCCAAGCGCGGTACTTTCGTTGCGGTTGCATTTGTTTTATGTTCGGTGCTGTTTTATTTATTGTGTTCTCATTTTAACCCTTCTATAATAAAAATAGAAAATAGGTAAAAATAGTTGTTAAATGTTTTTCGTATAATTTGCTTAGTCTGTTGTAACCCTTCTGTTGGTCTAAATTATTTAGTTCAATAAAGATAGCTGAGTAGCCACCTATTTGGGTAAGAGCTGCTGACTCGGCTTATCACTTGTAATTCATTGTTTGTTGGGATGTCTTTGTCAATCTTTCCCTTTGATGTTGGGGATAGGGTTTGGGATCTGATTCAGTCAGTTCCTGAAGTGTAGTTACTCTTTAAATTTGTCTGTCCCAAAATTAAGATGTTTTACGGTAAAAAGGATTTATTCACCATGGGTCACTGAAAGTTCTTAAAACATGGGATTGCTAAAAAGACTAGAATAGGCTTTTAACTGGAAATTGTAATATTTTGATTTGTGCTTACACTTATTGGAGTATTAGATTGTTTCTTTGAATTATATCTTTTTTCTTTGGAAAGGAGAAACTACGTATTGACTACAAAACTGAGCCGCAACCCGACAAACCATACAAAGTGTAATGTGCGCCTTTCGAAGACTTAGATCAACTTGAGCATCCGCCCAGTCTGATCAGTCTTCACTGTCCGCATGAAGCTAGCTTAGGTCCTTAGAGAAGAATCTGATCAGACTGGGTGCATGTCCAGGTTGATCTGAGTAATTTCTTGGCGCACATGCCACTTAGATGGGTTGTCATGTTGCGGCTCAAAAAGTGTCTATAAAATGAGAGCGCAGACACATGGGAAAATCTAAAATGATTAGTCTAGGACAGAAACACAGCTACCAAGGGGCCGATCTATTTTAAAAACTTTATTACTGTTTCTTACATACTTTAAGACAACTTCTTTCTATCATAATTTGGCTGTCATAGAGGATGTATCGAGCAGTAACTGCTTCGCGATCGGCCACGTGGAAATGATGATGGAGCAGTAAATTGGGTCAATGTCCCCTGTTCTTTCAGCATCGATACCCTTTAGACTTTAAATTTGAATTGTTTGTATTAGAGGCTCTACCAAACATCAATTCAAATTTGGTATGTTTCTGATGTTTTCCTGACAAAATGGGTTGGGCTCAGCCAAGAGATATCACTGACGTCAGTCGTCTAAGAAATAAAAGCATATGAACGCAAAGCTCAACCGTATACGGAGGTTTTGCATGCTAAGACTGAGTTTGCTCTCCGGATAAATCTAGCCATATTTTTTCTACATTTATATAGTGAGCGGCGAGGCATGCAATAAAAAGAAAACTTAATAAGGCACTAAGAATATACAAGCTTATCTAAAACGATTTACGATTCGCAGGTCACTGAGAGTACCAGAAATACTAGAATAGGCTTTTAAGTGGAAATTGAAATATTTTGATTTGTGCTTACATTTATTGGAGTATTAGATTGTTTATCTTTGACTGATATCTTTTTTCTTGGGAAATAAGAAACTACTTATTGTCTACGAATGAGCCGCGACACGACAAAACCAACAAAGTGCCATGTGCGGACATCGAAAACTCAGATCAGCCTGGGCATCCGCCCAGTCTGATCAGAGTCTTTGCTGTCCGCATGGAGCTAGCTTAGATCCTTAGATACCCTTCAAGCGTACAGTGAAGACTGGTCAGATTGGGCGGACGTCCAGGTTGATCTGAGTCTTCGTTGGGCGCACATGTCACTTTGTCGGTTCTGTCGTGTCACGGCTCAAATGAGAGCCCAGACACATGGGAAAATCTAAAATGATTAGTCTAGAACAGAAACACATCTACTTTGAGGTCGATCTATTTTTTTAAAAAAAATATAACGGTTTCTTACATACTTTAAGACAACTATTTTCTGATTCATCATAATTTGGCTGTCATAAAAAATGTATCGGTTAGTAACAGCTACAGTCGCGTGGAAATTATGATGGAGCTCAGTGAAATGCGCCAATGCCCCATGATCATACATTTGTATGAACTATACTCGAAAACAATATTAAGGGGTCAAACTTTTACCCTGCGATTTTGGATCATTTCAAACATTTGGTAAAATAACTCATTTCTATCTTCAATATCATTCATTATACCCCCGCTTTGAAAAAGTGGGGGGTATACTGGTTTACATCTGTCCGTAGTTCCGTCCGTCCGTCCTTCCGTCCTTCCGTAATTCCGTAACACTTTTTCGTCAAAGATATCTCAAGAACCGAATAAGATAGAAACTTCATATTTGGTATACAGGATGACAACGACAAGTTGTATTGTGGGATTGAGAACAGGCCCTCTCCTGCTTGTTCTTCCTTGTATTTGTTCACTTTTCTTTCTCTCCAATTTTTTTCGTCAAAGATATCTCCGCAACTGTATAAGATAGAAATTTGATACTTGGTATACAGGTTAACAATGACAAATTATATCGTGGGATAGAGAACCCGCCTTCTCCTATTTGTTCTTCCCTGTATTTGTTCACTTTTCTCTCTCTCCATGCATTCAGTTATGTAATTTTTCGTAAAGGATTTCTCAGCAACTGTTCCAGGTGGAAGGTTTATATTTGTTATATGTGTTGACAATGACTTGTTGTATCGTGGGATTGTGAAAGAGCCTTCTCCTGCTTGTTCTTCCTTGTATTTGTTCACTTTTCTTTCTCTCCAATTTTTTTCGTCAAAGATATCGCCGCAACTGTATAAGATAGAAATTTGATACTTGGTATACAGGTTTACAATGACAAGTTATATCGTGGGATAGAGAACCCGCCTTCTCCTATGTGTTCTTCCCTGTATTTGTTCACTTTTCTCTCTCTCTCCATGCATTCAGTTATGTAATTTTTCGTAAAGGATTTCTCAGCAACTGTTCAAGGTGAAAGGTTTAGATTTGTTATATGAGTTGACAATGACTTGTTGTATCGTGGGATTGTGAACGAGCCTTCTCCTGCTTGTTCTTCCTTGTATTTGTTCACTTTTCTTTCTCTCCACACTTTTTTGTCAAAGATATCTTTGCAACAGTATAAGATGGAAAGTTTATATTTGGTATACAGATCAGCAACTACAAGTTATATCGTGGGATAGAGAACCCGCCTTCTCTTTATTATACCCCCGCTTTGAAAAAGTGGGGGGTATACTGGTTTACATCTGTCCGTAGTTCCGTCCGTCCTTCCGTCCTTCCGTAATTCCGTAACACTTTTTCGTCAAAGATATCTCAAGAAATGTATAAGATAGAAACTTCATATTTGGTATACAGGATGACAACAATAAGTTGTATCGTGGGATTGAGAATGGGTCCTCTCCTCTTGTTCTTCCCTCTATTTGTTCACTTTTCTTTCTCTCCATTTATTTTTGTCAAAGATATCTCCGCAACGGTATAAGATAGAAAGTTAATACTTGGTATACAGGTTAACAATAACAAGTTGTATTGTGGGATAGAGAGCTGGTCTTCTCCTATTTGTTCTTCCCTGTATTTGTTCACTTTTCTTTCTCTCCATGCATTCAGTACTGTAATTTTTCGTAAAAGATTTCTCAGCAAGTGTTCAAGTTGGAAGGTTTATATTTGTTATATGAGTTGACAATGACTTGTTGTATTGTGGGATTTAGAATGGGCTTTCTCCTGCTTGTTCTTCCCTGCATTTGTTCAATTTTCTTTCTCTCCATGCATTCAGTACTGTAATTTTTCGTAAAAGAATTCTCAGCAACTGTTCAAGTTGGAAGGTTTATATTTGTTATATGAGTTGACGATGACTTGTTGTATTGTGGGATTTAGAATGGGCTTTCTCCTGCTTGTTCTTCCCTGTATTTGTTCACTTTTCTTTCTCTCCACTTATTAACGTCAAAGATATCTCTGCAGCTGTATAAGATAGAAAGTTAATATTTGGTATACAGATTAGCAACTACATGTTGTATTGTCGGATAGAGAATCAACCTTCTCCTGTTTGTTCTTTCTTGTATTTGTTCACTTTTCTTTCTCTCCATGCATTCAGTACTGAAATTTTTCGTAAAAGATTTCTCAGCAACTGTTCAAGGTGGAAGGTTTATATTTATTATAAAAAATGACAATGACTTGTTGTATTGTGGGATTGAGAATGGGCCTCCTCCTCTTTGTTTTTCCCTGTTTTTGTTATTCTCTCTCCTCTCCACACTTTTTTGTCAAAGGTATCTCAGCAGTATTATAAGGTAGAAAGTTCAAGTTGGTATACAGGTTGATAACAACAAGTTATATCATGGGTTTCAGAATGGGCCTCCTTCTCTTTGTTTTTCACTATCTTTGTTCCTTTTTCTTTCTCTCCAAAATTTTTTGTCAAAGATATCTCCGCAAAAGTATAAGATAGAAAGTTGATATTTGGTATACAGGTTGACAATGACAAGTTATGTCATAGGATAGAGAACTGGCCTTCTCTTGTTTGCTCTTCCCTATATGTGTTCACTTTTCTTTCTCTCCATGCATTCAGTACTGTTATTTTTTGTGAAAGATTTCTCAGCAACTGTGCAGGATCATATTTAGTAAATGACTTGTCAATGACTTCTGGCACTTTTCAGAGCAGAGTTCTCAGCAACTGTTCAACTAAGATTTGTTTTCTTTCATGTTTTGTTTCCTCCATACAGGCCATAGACATTGGATAACAGCGGGGGTATAGTCAGATTTTCTGACAGTTCTAGTTTGTTCTTCCCTGTATTTGTTCACTTTTCTCTCTCTTCATGCATTCAGTTATGTAATTTTTCGTAAAGGATTTCTCAGCAACTGTTCAAGGTGGAAGGTTTATATTTGTTATATGAGTTGACAATGACTTGTTGTATCGTGGGATTGTGAACGAGCCTTCTCCTGCTTGTTCTTCCTTGTATTTGTTCACTTTTCTTTCTCTCCACACTTTTTTGTCAAAGATATCTTTGCAACTGTATAAGATGGAAAGTTTATATTTGGTGTACAGATCAGCAACTACAAGTTGTATTGTGGGATAGAGAACCAGCCTTCTCTTATTTGTTCTTTCCTGTATTTGTTCACTTTTCTTTCTCTCCATGCATTCAGTACTGTAATTTTTCGTAAAAGAATTTTCAGGAACTGTTCATGGTGGAAGGCTTATATTTGTTATATGAGTTGACAATGACTTGTTGTATCGTGGGATTGAGAATGGGCCTTCTCATCTTTGTTTTTCCCTGTTTTGTTCCTTTTTCTCTCTCTCCACACTTTTTTATCAAAGGTATCTTTGCAGTATTATCAGATAGAAAGTTTCTATTTGGTATACAGATCAGCAACTACAAGTTGTATTGTGGGATAGAGAACCAGCCTTCTCTTATTTGTTCTTTCCTGTATTTGTTCACTTTTCTCTCTCTCCATGCATTCAGTTATGTAATTTTTCGTAAAAGAATTTTCCGGAATTGTTCAAGGTGGAAGGCTTATATTTGTTATATGAGTTGACAATGACTTGTTGTATTGTGGGATTGAGAATGGGCCTTCTCATCTTTGTTTTTCCCTGTATTTGTTCCTTTTTCTCTCTCTCCACACTTTTTAATCAAAGGTATCTTTGCAGTATTATCAGATAGAAAGTTTAGATATGGTATACAGGTTGATAACAACAAGTTGTATCATGGGTTTAGAATCGGCCGCCTCTTTGTTTCTCCCTGTATTTGTTCCTTTTTCTTTCTCTCCAAACTTTTTTGTGAAAGAGATCTCCGCAAGAGTACAAGATAGAAAGTTGATATTTGGTATACAGGTTGACAATGACAAGTTGTATCATTGGATAGAGAACTGGCCTTCTGATTTTAGTTCTTCCCTGTATTTGTTCACTTTTCTCTCTCTCCATGCATTCAGTTATGTAATTTTTCGTAAAGGATTTCTCAGCAACTGTTCAAGGTGGAAGGTTTATATATGTTATATGAGTTGACAATGACTTGTTGTATCGTGCGATTGAGAACGAGCCTTCTCCTGCTTGTTCTTCCTTGTATTTGTTCACTTTTCTTTCTCTCCACACTTTTTCGTCAAAGATATCTTTGCAACAGTATAAGATGGAAAGTTTATATTTGGTATACAGATCAGCAAGTACAAGTTGTATAATGGAAAGTTTATATTTGGTATACAGATCAGCAAGTACAAGTTGTATTTTTGTTCTTCCCTATATTTGTTCACTTTTCTTTCCCTCCATGCATTTGGTACTGTTGTTTTTGTGAAAGATTTCTCAGCCAATGTGCAGGATCATATTTGGTAAATGACTTGACAATGACTTATGACACTTTTCAGAGCAGAGTTCTTAGCAACTGTTCAGCATAGACCGCTCATACATGTTAGATTTGTTTTCTTTCATGTTTTGTTTTCTCCATACAGGCCATATACATTGGAAGCCATACAGCGGGGGTATAGTCAGATTTTCTGACAGTTCTAGTTTTGCAAGTTTTATACACTTGAAGTTTGAAAGTATAGCCTTTATCTTCACCAATTCCAGACTTCAATTCACACTACCCTCAAAATCAAAGCGGTCAGAAGTCCATAAAGAACAAATTCACCAAAATTTTCGATTTCGCCTATTCACGGTTTTCTTGCAAAATTGCTTGATAATCATCAAATTTAATCATTTTTAAGGTCAGTAAGCTGTAACAAGTTTAAACTTCATAACAATTTTAGAAGTTATGCCCGACCAAACTGACACACTATCAGTTCTCTATGGGAATTCAAACCACTTTCATTTTAGGGGTAGTTTGACTTAAAGCCCGGACTTGGTCAAGACAAAGGCTATAGATTCAAACTTCATGTGTATAAAACTTGCAAGATGAATAAAATGGAAGGTAGAGATGATTTATTTTACCAAATGTTTGAAATGTTCCAGAAATCGCAGGGTAAAAGTTTGACCCTTTAATATTTTTTCGAGTATATTTCAGATTGTGATTAATATAATGGCTCCAGAATTTTTCACACTTATAATGGTTTGTTTATATTAGAGAGTATGCCAAAAATTAAATAAGATTCGGTATGTTGCTGATTGTTTTCCATCGAAATGCAGGGATATCACATGTCTGTCAGCTATATGACATATAGTGAATAACTGAGACATCTTAGCCGTGTTGCCATGAACCTGTCCTAAAACACATTCGTACTTCGCATGCTCATACAGAGAATGCGTAGTTCGCTCCTAAGGTAGTCGTATATGGAACGACTCTATTCTTTCTTTATTAAAACAAAAGAGAGTTATTGTTCTTGATGAAATCGATCAACTGTTGAGTATATACAGTTATAATGCACACTAACAATGCCTACCGTAAAGATCCTAAGTTTTCGGGCAGATAGGTCTGTACAAACAGTGGAAACCGAGATCAGACTGTTCCTTAGGAACCAGAATGATCAAGGTCTTCTCAGTTGCCATTCCATCTGCGCATTTCATAGGCATTAATCTATGGTAGAACCGCAATATCAGGAAAATTAATAGTAGGGCAAGGACCGGCTGTGCTTGCAGCAGGTGCAGAATTTGGGCAATCTGTTTTGGGGATATTTTTTAACTTCAACACTGTTTTTTCTAGGAAACGAAATGGTGAAATGCTAGTTTATTTTTTGTTTTATGCTGTAATATACAATGTAAGTTTTACTAAAATGATACGCATAAGCATGCCCAATTGATTGAATATATTTTTCGTGACGTCTTCATGAATTTCAATTTTCTTGCATTTTTTTTTAATGTAAAAATATACTTATTGACAAGATAACTGCAATTGTTTGTTACCAGTTTGTTTCAAATACCCTGTATTATAGATATAGAAAGTGCATTCATGTGCTAGAGATAAGAATTTCAATGGAAAATTTGTAAAAAAATAATGTAGAAATATAAAATTTTGTTTTTAGGAAAACAAAAAAAAAGGTGAACATCTTTTTTTCTTATCCAAATGTTTTATAGCTTTTTGGGTTATTTAGATGGAATAATGGTTTGAATGCCCCGCCAATATTAATTTTCTATTAAGTATCCATCTACCTTAAGATGAATTTTACATGTTTGAACTGAGTTGCGCATGTCATGACTACAGGTAGAAGGCGTCTGTAACGTTGTTCAAAAGTTCAAATTTACAACACGCTCATAAACGTAGGTGGAAAAACCTAACCACCTTTGGTTCTGACACAATAATAGAATATGAACCCAGAGTTCTAGGAAGCTAAAGATGAGGTAAATTTGACAGTTTCACTGGCAAGCATCTTACGTATAGCTGGAGCAGAAATACCATTAAGGACCCGAGTGTTCAAAAGTAAACGACATCGAGACGTTAAATACGTAAAAACACCTGCTACTTTTTGCCAAAAATGTGAGGAGCTTTTGTAATGTAAAAGCTCACAGCTTTTGCAGGTGAAAGTTCCTAATTCCTTTTCAGCATAAAATACTAACGCAGTTAATTTTGAGAGTAATGTAAGACTTAGCGAATCCTTGACTAACGACATAACGACGCTTCGAACAAGCCGGCCAAGATGCGCCGGCGTAGGGGAACATCTTTAAATTTAAAAGAGACTATAATTCTTCATATGGCACTTCTTTCACTTCGGTAGAGTTTTCAAGACGGCTTATTATTTTACTAAAAGTTTTTTTTTCTTTTTTCATTGCAAACTGAATTTCTGTTGAGCAATTGGATCTGATCTGCTCTGTGGTGTTGCAGAATATTTAGTTTCTTTGCTTACTTCAGTTTAGTGATTAGATGAGTGCAGCGTTACCCATATAGACAAAACAAAAAAAGCCATAAAAGCCAATAATTCTTGCAATGGTCACCAGCAGAAAACATTTTATTGTTTCCTAAATTAATGTTGTGATAAAACACATATTTTAGGATTCTCATAAATCATATAAACAATGTATTTGAGCCGCGACACGACAAAACCAACAAAGTGGCATGCGCACCCAGCGAAGACTCAGATCAGCCTGGGCATCCGCCCAGTCTGATCAGAGTTTTCACTGCCCGCTTGGAGTTAGCATAGTCCTTTGGCTACCCTTTAAGCGCACAGCTAAGATTCTGATCAGACTGGGCAGTGCCCAGGCTGATCTGAGCCTTCGCTTGGCGCACATGCCACTTTATTTGGTTTTGTCGTGTCGCGGCTCATTTAAAGTACCACATGCCCTTGGTTGTTTAATGTAACTTTGTGCCAGCTGTCGGAAATTTCCCGTAGGTCTGTGTGAGTGATGCATAACATGGTCCATAAAAAACATTTAAACTATGTGACAGAGTCCGCAGGGATAATTAAGTATGTAAAAAATGCTTGAGACTAGTAGCGGCCACGTACTCTTGGCGACAATTGTCTTTTTGCACGCGCAGTCACATATTTGTTGCGTCAGAGATTTCGAACGTTTTACATGTATGAAAACAAATCAAAATGAACTTCACACAAAACGAATCGGCGCAAATTACAGGAAAGGAGCCAAAAGCTAAGCAAAATCCGCTTCGAACCCTCACAGTGTTTCTCCTCGTGGGACACTAACATTGTTTCTCCTCGTGGGACAATAAACGCGCAAAGGTAGAGTCACTTGGTTTGCATACCAAATTCGCCCACACTATCAAAATTGGACCGAGACCAAATCTTACATCTGCAAAAAAATCATTTAAAACTTAAATTCACATAAAGACAATCGTGATGGTCGCCACTGTTGCATTACGTGCGCGTTTGGCTGCTTACCAAGATTTGGCAAAGCCACACATTAAAGTCTGTTTCAAAAAAATGAAACGGTATTATAAAGAAAACGCCCCTCGTATATCTTATCATAATATAGAATAACTAAATACCCTGCCTAGCGTACAGGGTAAACAAGCTTTACAGAAACAAAAGTCCGCCGCTGTCGCACGCCAGTAGCCAGTACCCTAAACTGTCGTATATGTTATGGTGGAACATATACGTGTTAACGTTAAGCGGTACTGGTTTGCATAATTCAGAAAAATGCTGGAACAGAAGACATTTGTGCAGCCTGAGGGGAGGACAAGCATCTCAATCATTTTCTGCGAACCCTTTGCCTTACTCTATAGACCTGTCTTGTTTATAATCATTTAAATTTTATTGAAACACAAATACTAAATTTTGCATTTAGGTTATAAATGAAGATGTACCGTTATAGTCACAACTACGATGAATGGATACTTTTTCATGGGAATTACTTTGGCCATTTTCATTTTTATTTCCCTTCTGAATGGGGGCCAGGTCCTAAAGGAAATAATTTGCTCTCTAAGGAGAGTAGACCCAATTTTGAAAGGGCTTTTGGTGTCCAGAAAAACAAACAGGAAGTCATAAAAGTCGTCTCCCTTTGTTGAAACGGTAGAAATCATGGGAAGAGACCCATACACATAAACAAACTACTGCTCAGGGACAACAAGCATTTTAGAAGAAATATATTTTCTGATTTTATTATTCATAAGAACTAGTGGGCACTTGAAGTTGAAGTAGTTATTGAGTTGATTCAAATTTGTTTAAAACGTTTTATCCTGCTGAGAAATTCTGTCTTCTTAATGTCAAGACGTAGTTTGTCAAACGGTTGGCACTGATGTAAGTTAAGGCTTCGTAAAAAAGTATACAAAGTTAAATGCCATGATATTCAAGTATACGGTGAAAAACTGCTAAAAACAAATAATAATTATATTCGTTGTAGTATTAACTTAGTTGCCTATCAGTAAACCAGCGGGACACACAACTTCGAAATGACGTCGTGTCGACATCAGTCCGACCTCGTGCACTGACGTCGATATGACGTCATGTGCTGTCGAATGCCTTGTGAGAAAAACATGAAACAAGTTGCAGAGAACTGCGTAGTTTACCCATAAACATGACAAGAAAACACGTCTATGAAAAATTAAATTTGCTAACATACAAAGGATTCCAAACAATGCTTGTCGTATTCAGCTGTATATCATACCAGTCCAGCAGAACTAACCGAGTTTCATAAAAGCTTTGTTTATCCACATTTAGCGTAGCTGTTTAACCCTTCAAGCGCCAAAAAGTAGACGACAAAATTTACGTCTGCAAAATTTCAAAATATGTTTCATCCAAGCTATATCATATTGAAAATTCAAAAACTAGAGGACAAACAGTGTAGATCTAGATGAGGTGGCTCATTATGAGCCACCTCATCAGGATCTACACTGTTTGCAAATTCAACTATTTTAATTTTTGGCGCTTTAAGGGTTAATGAAGTTCCTGTTTTCTAATCTCTCCTGCGCAACACCGCGTTGTCCAATAAATCAGATGAGCCTTCCTGGTAAAAACGGCATTGGCGTTGACAAACTATTGGCCACTTTGTTAACAGTTAATATAAGATTTGCTTGACTGTAAACCTTGAATTAACTTATTTTAGAATTCTACAATGTGACAGAACATTGCTGTTGGAACAACAAACAGTGCAAACCCAAATGGCAGCCTGATCTAGGTCTGCAGCGTTCGCTCAGACATAGTCACATTCTAACACAATCTCTACAGTCAGCACGGTACCATCAAGGTTGTCTGATCCATGCTGGATCAGGACATTTTTGTCCTTATCTTCTTGAAAAAGTTGACGTGCAATGTCTGCTAGTTAGTTCTTGGGCTTCAGATGATTTCACAAGAATCGAATTTATCAGTTTGTTAGCTTGATTTTATCTGCAATTTTGCAAACAAAAAGGTTTCAGAGAAATTGACATTTACGACTGCTCAAAGCCACACGAGGTGGCAACAGATTTAAGTGGCATGCTTGCGTGAATAAATTGGTCTGTTGAAATAATAATGAACAAATGACATCCACAGACTTGCACAAACAGAAACATAGTAACTCCATAAGGCAAATTGGTAACAGCCTGGGGTGAACTTTAGTAGTGCAGACAAACCTCTTGGTGTTTTATCAATGAAGCTGTTTATTAGTAGCTGAAGAGTTGGTAGGATTTTGCCAATATATGTATTTTATATCATATTTGTTTATTTTCCCCTTTTTTTGAATTGCCTTTCGTATGGCGATATCCATTTTGCTCTAGGGCATGATTTTGAAAATCTGTGACTTTTGATCAAACTGCAGTTTCAGGTGAAAAATAGAAACAAGGTATATTTGATCAGAGACTTTGTTTTCATTACCTTAGAAAAAGAATGATTTGGTTTTCATTGGCGTTTTTGCAATTAAAGTTATTAAAATCTAAATTTTAAGAGTCATTCTCTGTAAGCACCAAAAATTTGCAATAGGGGGTGAAAATGACATATCTCAGATTTTGATGAAAATTAGTGTCTTTTTTGCTTATGTCAAGTGATGAACAAAAATACAATTTTTTCTTCAATCAAACTGTCCGTTTCCATGGCAACGAGGATTTTCTGTTTTTTGGCCTAATTTGGTGATTTTTCATATAAAAAATGCCAGATTTGACACCAGTTGAATTGATAGTATTTCTCAACAAATGGTATTGACTTTCATGTCTTTTAAGAGACCCATGTAGGTGCTGTGTACGGATAGAAATTTTTTTCTTTATATTGCTATGGTCAAGGAGTTGGTGACCTTGATTTCTATCTAGTAAAGCATCCCTTTAAAAATATCAAAAATTGGTCAACTTTGAAAGCACTTTGTTAGAAAATGCGGCTATAGATTCTTTTCATTCTCTTGGTACAGAGAGTATAACACCTAGCTCTTAATATATCAAAAAATTGGAGATGGTATATTTTTTAAATTGAAAATAATTTTCTTTGAATTAAGTCACCGTCAGGAAAATCAGAAGAAACTGTGATAGCAGAAAATCTGTTATAAGAGATAATATCTGGAGAATGTTAAGCAAATATGAGCAGAAATACAAATAAATACATTGAATACAGTGGAGGGAAGTTACATAAATACTTTTCTCATTCAGAAGTATGCTTAAAATTTACAATTTGGGGTGCAATTACCCCACCCACTTCCACTGAATAT
This sequence comes from Ctena decussata, assembly GCA_963989385.1. Taxonomy (NCBI): domain Eukaryota; kingdom Metazoa; phylum Mollusca; class Bivalvia; order Lucinida; family Lucinidae; genus Ctena; species Ctena decussata. The sequence continues at coordinate 69,056,537 of OZ022498.1, read as the reverse complement.
GAAATGAACGCAAAAGTTACTTGCCATGGATAATATATCTCAAGTTTCCATAATTGTGAGTAAACTGAAACATTTTTAAAAGATCACCACATGCTTGCTGTCATTTTTTTTACATTGTTTATCATTTGGTAACCATGGTAACTGTTATTCTATTATGGGTCAGTGTTCATTTACACGGATGTTTACAGAAAATCGTTTCAATGTTGATGAAATATATTCCTTGTTATTTACTTTTTACATATGCATACGCATTCTAAGTGTTGATTTGTTAAATAATATACGATAAATCAGTATGTTTATAGTTGCTATGACAAAAACCACTCATTCCTTCCACAAAAAAAATCAGTCAATCTGAGTGTATGTAGTACAATGTAGAGAAAGAACAGCAACTGAGCATAAATAGAGATATGCATTGGAGAAGAAATAAACCACACATACAATGTTATATTTTTCATTCCTTAATATGTTTAATCTGTATATCTAGGGGTTGAGTTACCCCACCCACCTCATTTAGTTATACAACAAATTCATAAGTTGTATACTATGAGTTTTGATGATAAAATAGCACCTGGTACACTTGTTTTAAAGTTGCTCATCACATGTCTGGTCTGGATAAGCTTTCTTGTCTTTTGTCCTTTGTTTTTGTAAAAGTTCTTGATGAGGCATGCATGCATATATGCATGCACATACACCAAACTGAAGTTTTGTCGACTGCCTCGCTTACGGCAAGCGGGTTCGACAAAAAACTCCTGTAACCTTGAAAATGGCATCAAGGTCGCCAAGTTCTAAGTCTTTATCTTGCCTAAAAGTTTGTAATGAAAATAAAAGGTAAAAATGAATCTACTGGTTCAAGATACATCTTCGTTTTTCAGGACAAATCAACAAATGACCTTTAAAAATAGGGTCAAAATCACTAAAACCTAACTAGAAACATGGTAACTAACAGGGCCCCGCCTTTATGAGACTGCTGGTGGAATTTTAGTCGTATGTACCCGACCAGAAAATACATTAACAGCTTTCTGTTATCATGTTGTTTAGAATTAAGCCTCTGGTAGAGTAATTAAGATACGGGCAAAAAACAAAATTATGACTGATTAAAACAAAGGCAACCACTCTGTAAAGCAGGAAACTGGAGTTACCATTCTTGCACTCTGCATACCTTCAGATATTCTTATGATGCTTTATATTTGTACCAAATTTTGTGAAAATATCTTCAAAGGCTTTAAAGTTATAAATTGGACAAGGTCTCAATACCCAAAATTACAAAGGGATATAATTCTGCCCAACATAAATGAAGGTGCAGTTATGGTTGTTTTTCCTCTACAAATTGTTTGATGATGCTTTACATTTGCATCAATTTATATGAAAATATCTTCTACAGTTTTAAAGTTAGAGCGTGGAATGATTTCTATACTGAAAATTACAAAAGGCATAATTCTGTAGAAAATCTAGATGAAGTGACAGTTTTAATTCTGTTCACATCATCTGATAATGCTTTATATTTGTATAAATTTCCAAGAAAATATCTTTGATGGTTTAAAAGCTGTATAGCAGACAACATTTCTATACTTTAAATTACAAAGGGAAATAATTCAGTACAGAAGTTGATGGAGTTGTGGTTCTTATTCTCTGTACATCGTCTAACAATGTTTTGTATTTGTACATAGTTTCATGAAAATATCTTTGAGAGTTTTAAAGTTATAGAGCGGAGAAGATTTCCGTACTGAAAATAACAAAGGGGCATCATTCAGTATAAAACATAGGTAGAGTTATGGTTTTTATTGTCTGCAAATCTTCTGATGATGTTTTACTTTCGTACCAAGTTTTGTGAAAATATCTAAAACGGTTTTAGAGTTATGGAGCAGACATGATTTCCGTTCTGAAATTACACAGGGGTATAATTCAGTGAAAAATGTACAAAGAGTTACACTTCTTGTTCTTTGCACATCGTCGATAATGCTTTACATTTGTACCAAGTTTCGTGAAAATATCTCAAACAGTTTCAAAGGTATGGAGGGGACACGATTTCTGTACCAAAAATTACAAAGGGGCATATTTCAGTAAACAATGTAGGTGGAGTTGTGGTTCTTCCTCTTCGCATACTGTCTGATGCTGTTTAACATTTGTACCAAGTTTCATGAAAATATCACAAAGAGTTTCAGAGTTATGGAGTGGACACGATTACCGTACCCAAAAAAATTACAAACTTACAAATTACTTCGTCTGGCGGGGCCCTAATAATCAGTTATGAATCATCTCCAAATGATGATTTAGGGCTAGTTTAGCATAATTCCAACAAATGCTTCGTAATATAGGCTATAGATAAGCCTTTTTAAACATTTTAAGACCATCTTTGACCTTCAAAACAGAATAAAGGTCAAACAATCCATTTAGCAGCTTTCTATGACTTCCTGGGACCTTTAAAACTTCTATCTTTATGGATAAATTTCAAAATAATTGTGCACAGCTGTTCTCCTTGATGAGCAGAAGTGTCATTTGAAACATTCGTTCAGGTAGGTCCAAGGTCAAGGTCACACTTAAAGGTCAAATGGTAAAATGGTCATATATTGAGTTTGTCCGAGCCATTACTTCTACATTTATAGATGGATTTCAAAATAATTTGGCACAATTGGTTTTTTATGAGTAAAAATGCCATTTGGAACATTTGGTCAGGTAGGGCTAAGATCAAGGTCACACTCGAAGGTCAAATGATAAAAATTGTCATAAATTGAGCTTGTCCGGGCCATAACAGCTACATTTATGCATGGATTAAAAACAAACAAAAAAACAAAAAAAAAACGGCACAGTTGTTCTCCTTGATGATTTCAAGTACCATTTGAAATATCTGCAGGTATATCCAAGGTCAAGGTTACACTTGAAGGTCAAATGATAAAAATAGTCATAAATAGGGCTTGTCCTGGCCATTACTTCGACATTTATGGATGAATTTCAAAACAGTTTGGCACACTTGTTCTCCTTGATGAGTAGAAGTGTCATGTGGAATTTATTAAAGTTGGTCCAAGGTCAAGGTCACATTTGAAGGTCAAATTATAAAAAAATGTCATAAACTGAGCTTGTCCGGGCCATATAATTTATACAGTTATTCATGAATTTCAAAATAATTTGGCACAATTGTTCTCCTTGACGAGTAGAAATGTTTGTTCAGGTTGGTCCAAGGTCAAGGTCACACTTCAAGGTCAAATAATAAAATTGTCATAATGTGTGCTTGTCATGGCCATAGTTCCACTTGTTTTCCTTCATAAGAAAAAAAAAGAAAAATGCTGTATCATGAGATTGTTTGGATTCTTTCTAATAAGTAAAAAATGGAGCAGTTAGTCTTGACATACTTATAGGTCACTAAAGCAAACAGTGGGCTCAACAAGTTGTCCCTGGACAACCATCTAATTAATTTTTTCCCATGTTCCAATGGTGTGTCTGTGCAAGTTTGGTCAAACTCGATCTGTTCATTCTGGAGATATGGTGCAAGCAAGCCATTTTTAACACTGTAAGTCCTCATGTGACCTTGAATATAAGGTCAATGTCACCAAAGTGTAACAGTGTTTCCCCACCTCCTTATAATATACCTGTGCAAGTTTGATCAAAATTCATATATGATATGGTGCATACAAACCATTTTCACTGTTTTTGACCTCCTGTGACCTGAAAATATTTTCAAGGTCACCAACTTTTTTCAGTTCTTTTCCACTTCCCTCTGATATATTTGTGCAAGTTTGATCTAAATCTATCCACCCGTTCAATACATATGGCGCCAACAAGCCATTTAGATACCTCATATGACCTTGAAATGTGGTCAACGTCACCAAAATCTAATTAGCTCTTTTTCCCCACCCAAAGATGCAAGTTTGGTGATAATACATGTATCCCTTCAAGAGATAGAGTGCAGACATGAAGTTATGCTGACACACAGACACCGACACCTATGCAGGCGGGATCTGCATCACAACAATATACCCGCCTTCCCCAACTCCCCTCCCCCCAATGGTGGGGGACATAAATATGCTTATCAATATGATAAGTATACAAGCAAATTTTCTTCTCCATTATGAAATATTTAAATGTAGTTCTGCTCATTTTGTGTCCTTTCTTTGCTTGCTACCAGATGCACTAAGATTGTCAATTGCTGTTTTGGTGGAACATCTGGTTGTATCCATAGCAACTAAAATATACCGAATTATTGTCCAAGGTGAGACTAATTTGGTCAATAGAAAGTGTGTACATAGATAGAAAATCACAATCAACACTTTTCAACTAAATTTGAATGTTTTTTAAATATCCAGGAGCCCCGGTAGCTCAGTGGGTTAAGCGCTGGCCAACTGAGGTAGCGAACCGGGTTCGAAACCCGCTTGAGGCGAGAATTTTTCCTACCGTAAACGGGGTTTAATTGCACACAGCCTTTCATTATCACCGTCCCATTGTCCTGATATGATTGAAATACTGTTGAAAAGGACATAAAATCGCAAGTCATCCATCCATCCATTTTAAATATTCATTTCCAACAAAAACAGACTAGTGATAGGGTATTGGTTGCCATGGTTACTACGTGATAAATAAAATAAACTAGAAATGTTTCTTTCACAAAAACAGATGAACCCCCTCCTATCCTTTCTCAGCTGTATCATTTTCCCTAAATATTGCAAAGTTAGGATCTCTTGTAAATCTTGAAATTTGGGTCAAGGTCACCACCATCTAATCAGTACTTTTCCACCTCCCGATTATAAACTTATCTATGTTTGGTCGCAATCCATCAATCCCGTTAGGAGTTATCATGCAGACAAGCCATATTTCAACACGCTACAACCTCCTATGTCCTCGAAAATGAGGTCAAGGTTACCAATATCTTATCAGTTTCTTTTCCATCTCCTATTGATATGTTTATGCAAGTTTGGTTAAAATCCATCCATCCATTCAGAAGATATGGTTCAGACAAGCCATTTTTCAACATTTCTGACCTCCTGTGACCTTGAAAGTAGGGTCAAGGTCACCAAAATTTAATTAATTCTTTTTCATTTCAGAGTGATATATCTGTGCAGATTTGCTTTAAATCCATCCATCCATTCAGTTCAGAAGATATCGTGCTGACAAGCCATTTTTCCAGCACTCATTGACCTTCCGTGACCTTGAAAATAAGGTCAAGGTCAGCAAAATCTAACCAGTTCGTTTCCATTTCACAATGATATATTTGTGCAAGTCTGGTAAAAATCAATTTATCCATTTAGGAGATACGGTGCAGAAAAGCCACTTTTCATCATTCTTTGACCTTCTGTGACCTTGAAAATAGGGTCAAGGTCAGCAAAGTCTAGTCAGTTCTTTACCCATACCCAAGTAGGTATGCATGCAAGTATGGTCATAAACCATTTATTCCTACAGGACATAGAGTGCAGGCAAGGGCTACACAGACGCTGATGGGATCCGCACAAAAAAAAACAATATGTCCCCCATCCTGCCCCCCACCCACCAACCACTGTGGGAATATTATGAAAAAAAGAAAGACGACAGAAATAATGAGCTTGTAGAAGCCCCCTAGACCATTCAAAATCAGCTAAGACTGAGATATATTCATTGTAGAATGCAACTTTTAATTTGGTTTTGCATTGAAAGAAAGTGGGTGGGGTAATTTAACCCCAAATTGTAAGGTACTAACGTATTTTTGAGGGTGAAAACTCTCTATGTAGTTTTCTTTAGTTGTTAATCATGCACCAACTTGTATTTTGGCTCATAATTTTTGAAAATGTTCAAGGTATTGTATTTTATCTCAGAATTTCAATTATGAAAGTTTCTTCTGATTTCTCTGACGGTGACTTAATTCAAAGAAAAATATTTTCAATTTAAAAAATATACCATCTCCAATTTTTTGATATACCAACAACTAGGCTTTGTACTCTCTGCACCAAGAGAAAGAAAAAAATCTATAGCCGCATTTTTTAGTAAAACGTCTTAAAAATTTGCTGATTTTTGATGTTTTGAAATAGACGCCTTACTAGGTGGAAGTCAAGGTCACTGACTCCTTGACCATAGCAATATGAAGAAAATTTTCTGTATTTGTAAGCAGCACTTACATGGTTCTCTTGTAAAATGTAAGTATCAATACCGTTTGTTGTGAATTACTACCAGAACAATTGGAGTCAAATCTTGCATTTTTCATTTGAAAAATCACCAGATTAAGCTGAAAAACACAAAATCCTGGTTGCCATGGCAACGGATAGTTTGATCGAAGAAAAACTTTTATTTTTATTCATCACTTGACATAAGCAAAAAAGACACTGAGTTTCGCGAAAATCTGAGACATGTCATTTTCACCTGATTTTGGTGCTTACAGAGAATGACTCTTAAGCTTTTTAGTAATGGCATAGTTTTTCTCCTTCATTCTAATTCTGTTGCATTTCTGTTGCGTTGAATTGGCGTAAAATTTTAGATTTTCAAGGATTTTGTTCTTGTTTAGTCCCAATGCCCCTTACATGCCAGCATTCACTGTGCTTCTCTAACCTCTTCCACCACTCTTACATCCAAACATGGAGCCAGTAGAGGATAGCAACTTATTATAGCCAAGATTTTTTTATGTTTAAGATATTTCTGAAAGGTTTATTTATATTGATGACTTACTTGTGACCCTTCCACAGTCAGTCGCGACTCCAGCCTCAAAAACATTCAATAGGGATCAGTTTCTAATTATGTCTCCCCCCGAAGGGATCAGAGGCATATTGTTTTTACCCTGGTCGTCTGTCCGTCCGTCCGTCTGTTGGTCACAAATCATGTCCGCTCCATAACTCTGTTACCAATTCAGATAATTTCACGAAACTTGGTACAAATATAAAGCATCATCAGACGACATGCAGAGAGCAAGACCCGTAACTCCACCTTCATTCTTTATGTAATTATGCCCCTTTGTAAATTTATGTATGGAAATCGTGTCCGCTCAATATTTCTGTAGCCGATTGAGATATTTTTACGAAACTTGGTATAAATATACAGCATCATCAGACAACGTGCAGAGAGCGAGAACCGTATCTCCACCTACATTTTTATGGAATTATGCCCTTTTGTAAATTTTAGACTTGAAATCGTGTCCGCTCAATATCTCTAAAACTATATGAGATATTTTCATGAAGCTTATTACAAATATAGAGCATCATCAAAGAATGTGCAGAGAATAAGAATCGTAACTCCAACTACATATTTTACGGAATTATGCCCCTTTGAAAATTTTAGTATGGAAATCGTGTCCGCTCAACAACTCTGTAACCCATTGAGATAATTTCACGAAACTTGGTACAAATACATGTTTAAACATTATTAGACAACGTGCAGAGAGCAAGACCCGTGAATCCACCTACATTTTTTATGGAATTATACCCCTTTGTAAATTTTAGTATGGAAATCGTGTCCGCTCCATAACTCTAAAACTATATGAGATATTTTCATGAAGCTGAGTAAAAATATAGAGCATTATCAGAGGATGTGCACAGAACAAGAAGCGTAACTCTACCTACATTTTACGGAATTATGCCCCTTTGAAAACTTTAGTATGGAAATCGTGTCCGCTCACCATACATCCACCTACATTTTTCACAGAATTATGAGCCTTTTAATTTTAAGTTGGCGACTGTATCCGCCCTTGTAACTTTTCAGCATGGAGATCTTGTCCCCTCTATAACATTATAACCACGAAAGTTGGTACAAATATAAGAGCATGGTTAGTTGATGTTCAGAGAATAAGAACCATAACTTCATCTACATTCCTGGTGAGGGGTGGGGAGAGAGGGGGAAGGGGGTGGGCATCTGCTTTGTTTCAAGAACAAATATTTAGTTAAAGCTGATTCCACTCCTATTGGTCAGCCTCAAAATATTGCCATACTATCTGATTACTTCAATAACTCTAATTACCTAACCAGGACATCTGACATAACATCCACACGCATTCCAGGAGAGCTACAGTTCCGTATAGAATCTCATAGTTCATAACAAAACTTTATTCTATAGACATTTTTTAACAAAAGTATCATTTTTCTTAACATAAAGAATTTATCTTACATATAACTTTATTTTGAACAGAAATTTAGTATTTCCAGAAAACCTTTTCTTTCAAAACCTTAGCAAGACTTGGAACTTTGTTAAAATGGCATTTCAAACTGCGAATATTAAGTATTGGATGGTGGTTAACGCAATGGTTATGTACTTTTTGTCAGACCCAGAGTTCGGGGGCATCACCAGTGTCCTACAGACACAATTTTCTCGTTTCTATTTTATTTGTCAGAGTGACAAAGCCGAAATGAAACGCTTTCTATTTCAATCACGTCCATCTTAGTGTCCCCAAGCAATCTGCGAATAAAACCTGACCAACTGCTGTGTAATGAAATGTAATAACGACATAGTTATACTCTTATTAATAAAATTGAATATCGTTGAAGTTATAAATATTGGGACATATAGGTCTGAGCAAATAGTGCAGACCCTGATCAGACTGCTCCTTGAGGAGCAGTCTGATCAGGGTCTACACTGTTTGCCAATCCATCTGCATCTTTTATACACATTACTGCACTAAAAAACAAAAAGTTCAATATTTAGGATAGCTATGGTAATTATGTTAGCTGGCACATTTTTTATAGTATTTACGGTATATTTCCTCCAGACTGGAACAGCTGCTGGCCGTTTATTATCGTATAGCTAAGGAAATAGCGAAGAAAAACTTTGCGAACCTCGTTTAAATGTTTGCTTAGTATATCTGTATATGCGAATTGCGGAGACTTAAATGAGTCTATGAATCCGTGCATTCCGGCTTGAACCCTCATTTTGTAAGAGTAAATTTTGGGGTTCCGTGCATGGTTAATACGAAAGGCTCTGGGCAGGCTACACGGATGCACAGGCTGGTTTGGAAATTTATTTTTACATACGTCATTAGTGGCCTTTTGATTTGTCGTGACTTATGTCTAATAAGCAACTCTTATTGTCGTTTTGTGCGTGCAATATGGCTAGATTTCTCCAGACTTTAAAGAATTGCTTGCAGTTCTGTCTGGTAAAAAGTTGAAAATAATTAAAAGGTACTTCATTAATTAGATTTTTGCGTGTAAGTTAACTAGCATAGATGCACTGATCATTTTGTGTCCTTCCCTTTTACTGCAGTCTCGCAATCATTTTTTTTTTTTTTTGGCTGATAGAATGAATTAAAAATGAAATAAAACAAGCAAATTCGACGAATTTATGTCCCCCGCCTTGGAAACTAGGTCTCCACTGTATAAACACTGAAGTGTTTGAGCTGGAAAAGCGGCTAAGTTAAAAATGTGAAAAAAGTAATAAAAAAATAATGTGAGGATTATATCCAAACCACATGCATATCTTCAGGCCATGAGCAAAACACCTGTGAAGTTTCAAAGGAATCGGCATAAAACTGTAGGAGGAGTTGCACACACAAGGTACCCACTATCTATTCACTTTGATAGTAAAAATGTATGAAAAATGGCTATGTTCAAAGTAAAAATGTATGAAAAATGGCTATGTTCAATTTGCGAAAATTGTAATAAAAAATAATGTGAGGATTATATCCAAATCACATGCGTATCTTCAGACCATGACCAAAACACCTGTGAAGTTTCAAAGGAATCAACATAAAACTGTATGAGGAGTTGCGCACACAAGGTACCCACTATCTAGTCACTGTGATAGCAAAAACGCCTAAAAATTACTAAGTTCAACTTGTGGAAAAAGTGACAAAAAATAATCTCAGGATTATATCCAAACCACATGCGTATCTTCAGACCATGACCAAAACACCTGTGAAGTTTCAAAGGCACCGGCATAAAACTGTTGGAGGAGTTTCGCACACAAGGTACCCACTACCTAGTCACTTTGATAGTAAAAACGCCTAAAAAATTACTAAGTTCAACTTGTGGAAAAAGTAACAAAAAATAATCTCAGGATTATATCCAAACCACATGCGTATCTTCAGACCATGACAAAAACATCTGTAAAGTTTCGGAAGAATCGGCATAAAACTGTAGGAGGAGTTGCGCACACAAGGTACCTACTACATTAGGGGGCCGGAAGGACGGAAATAAGGACGGAAGGACGGACGGACGGACGGACGGAAGGACGGAATGCCGAAAACTATGTCCCTCCGCTTTTCTTCAAAAAGGCGGGGGACAATAAAACAGAAATAAAAGTAATGTGAAACCATGCTCGTAACCGGTTGTAAATGTACTTAGTGTCAATGTACAGCCATGATGTTTCATGGGCGTTGTTTTAACGTTTCGAGTTCTCATTGCTTCTTTTAAATTTTAATCTACACGGTAGGGTCAAGTCAGCTAAATTCGGACAGCATGTAAATTCGGACAGTGACATTGTTTCCTTTATATGTCAGTTGTTTGTAATTAAAACAAAAATAATTGGGCAAAAAAGTGAAAATCCAGATGAGACGGCTGGATTTTCGCAGTTTGCAATGGTATGTCCGAATTTACCTGCTATCCGAATTTTACTGACTTGACCCTATGATGTGCCTGGTGAGATATTGTATTCCAATATGAACATTACTTTTATTTTATGGAATAACTCTGATATTATTGACAAAAACAATCAATCATGTAACTATAAAACACTGACGAGCATACAAATGCAAATTTTACTGTCCCTGAAGTGTTGTCACATCCGGATACATCCGAATTCCAGATTATAAAAGGATGGCATTATTTTGATTTTATTTTATTTAGGTTACGTACCACTGAGCCACTAGGGGAACGTCGTTACTAGGATTGAAAGAGATTTTATTTAGTGTCGCAATTACCCTGAATACCCGCATAAACGTATCTTATCAGTTTGTATATATCCTTTTGGTTGAAAGTAGTGATCAAAGTAACAACAGCGTATGTCCGAAGTTGGAAAACACAAAATATAGACGAATCCGAAATGCACTGGCGAGGTGTGGCCAGGTGCTTGCAAAAAGTAAGGATCACTTCCCATTATCCTACACCCGCCATGCATATATGTCTGAGGGACTAGTCAATAAAATTGAAATTGCGGTGGCTGACAGCACGACGATGGTTCAGCCGTGGCCATTAAATCGGAAATAAGTTCAAAACGGCCACATTGTAGGCATGGACGGTGTCGTGATGCCTCGCACAGAGCTTTGAAAGAGCTGCATTTACTATCTGCTGGTGACAAACCAAGACAGTTGGTACATGTAAACTGGAGGACACTGCACGTCATAATCTATCTCCTCTCTGGCACTTCGAGTCCACGTCATAATCTGGCTCCTCTGTAGTACTTCGATTCCACGTCATAATCTGGCTCTTCTCTAGTACTTAGATTCCACGTCATAATCTGGCTCTTCTCTAGTACTTCGATTCCACGACATAAACTGGATCCTCTCTGGTACTTCGATTCCACGTCATAATCTGGCTCCTCTCTGGTACTTCGATTCCACGTCATACTCTGGCTCCTCTCTAGTACTTCGATTCCACGTCCTACTCTGGCTCCTCTCTGGTACTTCGATTCCACGTCATACTCTGGCTCCTCTCTGGTACTTCGATTCCACGTCATACTCTGGCTCCTCTCTGGTACTTCGATTCCACGTAATACTCTGGCTCCTCTCTGGTACTTCGATTCCACGTCATACTCTGGCTCCTCTCTGGTACTTCGATTCCACGTCATACTCTGGCTCCTCTCTGGTTCTTCGATTCCACGTCATACTCTGGCTCCTCTCTGGTACTTCGATTCCACGTCATACTCTGGCTCCTCTTTGGTTCTTCGATTCCATGTCATACTCTGGCTCCTCTCTGGTTCTTCGATTCCACGTCATACTCTGGCTCCTCTCTGGTTCTTCGATTCCACGTCATACTCTGGCTCCTCTCTGGTACTTCGATTCCACGTCAAACTCTGGCTCCTCTCTGGCACTTCGAGTCCACGTCATACTCTGGCTCCTCTCTGGTACTTCGATTCCACGTCATACTCTGGCTTCCCTCTGGTACTTCGATTCCATGTCATACTCTGGCTCCTCTCTGGTACTTCGATTCCACGTCATACTCTGGCTCCTCTCTGGTACTTCGATTCCACGTCATACTCTGGCTCCTCTCTGGTACTTCGATTCCATGTCATACTCTGGCTCCTCTCTGGTTCTTCGATTCCACGTCATACTCTGGCTCCTCTCTGGTACTTCGATTCCACGTCATACTCTGGCTCCTCCTTGGTATTTCGATTCCACGTCATACTCTGGCTCCTCTCTGGTACTTCGATTCCACGTCATACTCTGGCTCCTCTCTGGTACTTCGATTCCATGTCATACTCTGGCTCCTCTCTGGTACTTCGATTCCACGTCATACTCTGGCTCCTCTCTGGTACTTCGATTCCACGTCATACTCTGGCTCCTCTCTGGTTCTTCGATTCCCCGTCATACTCTGGCTCCTCTCTGGTTCTTCGATTCCACGTCATACTCTGGCTCCTCTCTGGTACTTCGATTCCACGTCCTACTCTGGCTCCTCTCTGGTACTTCGATTCCACGTCATACTCTGGCTCCTCTCTGGTTCTTCGATTCCACGTCATTATCTGGCTCCTCTCGAGTACTACGATTCCACATCATAATCTGGCTCCCCTCTGGTTCTTCGATTCCACGTCATCATCTGGCTCCTCTCGAGTACTTCGATTCCACGTCATAATCTGGCTCCTTTCTGGTTCTTTGATTTCATGTCATAATCTGGTTCCTCTCTAGTTCTTCGATTCCACGTCAGAATCTGGCTCCTCTCTAGTACTTCGATTCCACGTCAAAACCTGGCTCCACTATAGTACTTCGATTCCACGTCTTCATCTGGCTACTCTCTAGTGCTTCGATTCCACGTCATTTTCTGGTTCTCTCTAGTACTTCGATTCCATGTCATACTTGGTTCCTCTCTAGTTATTCGATTCCACGTCATATTCTAGATCCCCTCTAGTACTTCGATTCCACATCATAATCATGCTCCTCTCTAGTACTTCGATTCCAGTGTTCAGGACCATTGGAAGGGGCGTAACTGGCTATGCGCAAATACGCAGGTGCATATTGAAATTTTTTCGAGATGACAAAAATTCAACACGCACCTGCGTATTTGCATCTGGAAATTTATAAATTCATAAATCAGACTAGATATTAGTTTCAGCAGCAAACCACTTAAAGGTAGGTTCCTGTACTAGCGATAACAATTATGTCCACAAAATAATTTCATCTTTTTCTGAGCAGTATTGAATTCTCATATTTTTCTGAATTTGTTGCTGCTGAGAAACTCGTCAGATGTTAAAGAAAATAGTCGTTTTCCCTTTTGGTTTATTTTCTTTCGTTGGAATTCCAGTTCTAAAAATAAATATGTTTATTATGTCTATAAGTGCGTGATTTCTGATGCCATTCTCCAAAGGTCAATTTTCTCTTGTCGTGAGCTCTCCTAGAGGTCCTGGCATGGTGGATGGGTTAAAACTATCCCAAAATGCAATGCAGCATGACCTCAGCTGCGTTATCTATTTTTGGCGCGAACTAAAAATAGCGCTAACTGGTGTGCGAAGCAGAGTTAGGAAATCCCTTGCAAAACAACTTTTCTAATATTTTTTTTATTTACACTTTTTAGTGAAACTTATTCATTCCCTTTTATAAGTGCTTTCCAACAACTTGGATGAAAGATCATCAAAATTATGATGCATTTCAAAGTACAGGAACCTACCTTTAACAATATGAAAAAATAAGATTTCCACTGAAGGACTATGACACAACATTTTGCTTCATGAAATTGCCAATAAATACCTCCCTGGGAAGTTCTGCAAAACTGTCATCTGTACAAATGTCTTGAGAACCAGTATGACACCAACTCTCTGAATGTGCACTATATCATTACCAACTGATTTCCACTTTATAACCTTAAAACATTTTCTGCAGCTCCAATTTAAGTCGCACGAGAAAAGAATATCTCGTTTCCAATACATGTATGAACTGCAAGGTTCCGCACATAAGCGCATCCAGTATTGCCTATGCCCAATGTTGTCTGTATTAAGCAGCTACAGTGTACAGATGGTGTTTTCGATCAGACATGATGAGCTTAATGTGATACATTGTCTGTGGGCATGCTTCTTTTGAACATCACAGTGTGCATTTTCTGACAGTCTTGACTTCTCGAGATTTCTGAATCACGGGCTTAATGGAATAATATGTGAAATTAGTTCTGAATTCTTTATGAGGCCTGCTCTCGTAACCTGCTGCTTTTCCATGATGGATCTTTTGTCCTTGAATTGGAACTATTCCACTTTTCTTATAGTAAATGGGTACAGATTGAAAAGAAACAACCCTGGGGCCGTATTTATAAAACGACTTAAGTGGTTGCTATGCTGTTGCTAGGGCTAAATTTCTATGAAGGAGATTTCCTACAACTATGAAATTTGCTCTAGAGGAACAGTCGTTTTCAGACTGTTCCTCTAGAGCAAATTTTATGGTTGTAGGGAATCTCCTTCATAGACAATTAGCCTTAGCAACAGCATAGCAACCACTTAAGTGTTTTTATAAATACGACCCTTGTTCTTCCTTTCTGAATTGTGTTCAACTCTTAAAAGAAACAATTTGTTCCTAGAGGAGCATATTATTTCCTTTAAGACAAGTGGGCAGTGATCAAGAATTAGTACAACCAGGTCCAACATCCCGCCCTCAAAACCAAACGGAAAAGTAGTATGATACATACATTGACAATAGTTCACAAAAGACACGCATGGAACACCGAATGAACAGATCTTTCCCTGAGTGGTGATCAAATGAACACGAAAGTAGCATTTTTTTTACCTTTTTTATATTTTTTAATGACAAAAGAAAACAGAAAGCAAAGCGAGCCTCTATACAGGTGATCATTTTGCTAGAAGTCCACTGATGAGCGGACATAAGAGCAAGTAACATTGAGAAACCACTACAGATGTACTGCCTTGGAAGGGTCAGTAAAAGAGTACTGTGGGTCGGGGGATGGGGGTTAACTAGCCCTCATCCGAAACATATATTTAGCTGTTGCCTGTCATATTGGCCAATGCTGGTTAAAACTTCCAGTGCCGGGCCGTCCTACTTATTTGGATAAAAGTAGGGCAAGAGCCTACTGTGTTTGCAGTAGGTGTGGGCGGGGGTTGTTTTGAATATTTTTCTGTCGTCTGTCATTTCTCTTTTCTTTCTCCCTAGCCTCTCTCTGGGAGACGGCAAGATATAGACTTAAATACTGTCTGAAAGGGCCGTTAAATCTAAAACAACCAACCAACAACCAAATGATCTTTCTTAAACACTACACCGATTCATTTTATTACGAGATTTGCCCAAACTTACCAAACTGCAGTTAGAAGGGAGGAAACATCCCTGGAAAGGGAAATGATAAGAAAATATCAGGGGTCGTATTTTTATAAAACCACTTAAGTCGTTGCTATGCTGTTGCTAAGGCTAAATTTCTGTGAAGGAGATTCCCTACAACTATGAAATTTGCTCTGGAGGAACAGTATTTTTTTCAGACTGTTCCTCCAGAGCAAATTTCATAGTTGTAGGGAATCTCCTTCATAGAAATTCAGCCCTAGCAACAGCATAGCAACCACTTAGGTCGTTTTATAAATACGGCCCCAGGAGCTGATACTGTCAGATCCCATATCCTGCAGTCAAAACTAAAAGGGAAAAGAGTGTATTAAAAAAGAAAGCAATTCACGATAGGCGCTTACAGTAAAAGTAAGGAGGATAAAGCCAAGCGAACAGCCCTTTCCCAGACAGGTGATCATTCAACGCCCTTAACTGAAAATGCAACTCGCATTATAGGTAAACAAAAGAAGTGATATATATGAACAACAAGAACAGGAACCACAACAAAGGTACCTCCATGGAATGGTCAGTAGTAATTTCCTTGGGGTGGGGGTTACGGGGCTCCATCCCTCGTCCATACAATCAGGTACACAACATTGAAATATCAATGTTTCAAAATCATTAAATGGAATCAAAAATGATTCAATGTTAATTTAAAGATGTATGCCTCCTTAATGGGTCAAGATTGTTTGTTAGTTGTTCGGGCTTTTGGAGGATTTTTATCATCATGGGAAGCAAAAAAAAAAAAAAAAAAAAAGAACGTTTTGCAACACCTCCCGGGATGTCAAACAACTGAAATACTGGAGCAAAAGTAAGCCAACAGGCGAACCGCATCTGTACACTTTGAGTATTAGAATGTTTCGGTGAGTTATATTTCGTTTCAACAACGACTTTCGAAAGCAGTCTAAACAATATTGGCATACTGATGGAAGAGAGCAAAAGGAAGCATCTGAAATTGTTAGAATCGGAGACATAATTTCTGTCATGGGACTTATTTATTATATGGCTATTTACTGTTTTCCTAACATTCTTTGAGACAATTACTTTCTCCTATGTCATAATTCCTCTGTTTTGGCAATGACTTGGGAATTAGCCCTTTTCAGATAAAAATCAACACCATTCCAAATGTTTGAGGTTAACATCCTGTCCAAACATGCGTAATTATATTAACACCGATTTAAATTACTTAAAAATGATTTGTTTGAAAAAAAAATCGGTATGTCTTTGGGTACATGGATGCTGTTAAGGCTCCATTACCATAGCAAATAGAAGTAAAATTGATGTCACTGATGTCATCGAGACGTCATTCTGCTGAGGTGTTAAGCACAACCGTAAGTAATTCCATAATGGCTATGTTAACAGATCTATGACCCCATTGGGATCTGCTAGGGCAAACAGTGTATGCCATGCTCCGCTCAAAGTATAAACAAGGTCCTACCTAAATTTCAAGCCGGGCCGGGTAGCGCAATCGGTAGGGCACCTGACTCGTAAGTCAGAGGTCCTGGGTTCGAATCCCGGTCTGGCCACATACTTTCGTTTCTCCTTCCGCTGATTCAAGAAGGGCAGTTGTCAGTTACTGGCGAAAGTATGTGCACTTAGTACTGGTTAACCGCTTAGGAGGTCTAAGCCTGCCCAGGAATAGTGTGGTTAGGTTAACTGACCGTCCCGACATGACCTTAGTTGTTTACCGTGGACGTTAAGCATCAAATCAACCAACCAACCAACCTAAATTTCATGGAATGGAACGTTTAAAAGCCCTATTGCTCTGTAAGTTCACGTGAAATTTTATCGTGAGATATCGCTGCAAGCTTCTCACTACAGTTTCGCCACTGTATATGATCGTGTTTGGCCAGCTTTAGACAATTACAACGTTTTTGAGTTTCCCATACAAAAGGATCTGAAAAATATCTGAATCATTTTAGTATGCAACTAAAATGACATACTTTCGATAACATAAACTTTATTACATGGTAAAAATACAAGGAATGGGTGGTTAAAATACAATGAACTGACGATAAATAGATGGTAAAATTAAAATGTAAGGGAAGAATTCCATTCGTTGTCTCGCAGTTGCTTGATTTCATTTCTCAACGTGAACCATAAACATTTTTTATGAACAGACTTGTCATTAAAAATACTGTTCCTCTTTCTTTTTGCCTAATAAATGATAGGAAAAAAGCACACCAACCGATATATGAGCCGCGACGTGAGAAAACCAACAATGTGGTTGTGCGCCCAGCGCAGACTCAGATCAGCCTGGGCATCCGCCCAGTCTGATCAGAGTTTTCGCTGTTCGCAATAAGGTAGCTTAGACTCTTAGCTACCCTTTAAGCGCTTAGCAAAGAGTCTGATCAGACTGGGCTGATGCCCAGGCTGAACTTAGTCTGCGCTAGGCGCACAACCACATTGTTGGTTTTCTCGTGTCGCGGCTCATATTAAAACAAGTTGTGATTTTATAATGATTTGTGCTCCAACGACTTTTACCATTGGTAGGACTATGCAGACTTTTAAAGGGTGATTTTTTTTTTCAAGCCTTTTTTAGTCTCAAATAATTTAATTCTCTATTACATGTATTTATGTCTCAGTAGATATGAAGTCAGGTAGGCGTTAAAGACCAGCTTTAGCCTCTTGTTCAGGCTTTGTATTACGGTTATCGCAAATCTCCTATTTCGATTGACAATATAACCCAACAGCCACGTGACGTCTTACGGGAGATGAAGGGTGATGAAAACTGCATGGCATTGCACTATATTCGAAAGCAAGGCATACATTAAATTTCCCTAATCAAGTTAAAAAGAGAAGATCTTGATTTTTTTTACCGCAAAGCAAATGTCAAGTTGTTATTCTATTGTGCTGTATAGGCAGATCAACCAGCTTTTACAAGATTGCCCTGCAAAAGATGTTAACACCTTGTTACAAACAGTGTAATCTTTCTAATGTCAACAGCTGCAACTGACAATATAAAGGATGACAAATAAGAGCATTGTGTGATCGTGGAGGTGAAAATAATTAGTTATAAAATGTTACAAAGGATTTTACGGCGGCACTAATTAAGCTGGACACTTGCTCATTAATCATGATAATCCACTCTAAAATACCTGTAGGCTGATAAATCTAATGGATTTTATCTGAACTTTGTGTATGTTTACATGGATCGCAAGATGTCTTCGTAACTTATGTATCAAAATATACTGAGAGGCAAATGAAAATATACACCTTTTGAATGCATGTATTTTTCCCCTCTCTTCTGTAGGGCGGGGGCAAATGTAGTTCCTGTGAGCATGCGTATTAATTATTTGAAACATATATAAACTTCATCAGTGGTGGGTACACAATAGAAAAACCTATGTTGCTAGTTTTTCTAATGGCTCTTTGGCTGTAACGATCGATTACATACGGTACCTACTATGTATTCTCATTAAAATAATGTATTTTAAAGATAGACTTCTTTTGTTTTGTTTCCATTCTTACTTTCTCTATAGATTCATCCTTAAGTGTAAGAAAATACAGCTAGCTTTGTTTTTTTAACACTGACTACCATTAGCAGTAACGTAAATAACTTTTATTTATAAAATATATCGTCCATTATGATACATCTTATAGAATTTCATCACGGTCTCACAGAGACCAATAATAAATATAATAACCAGGCAGTTCTTAAGAAATACTGTTTACTTAGAGATGTCAGCTTTTTGTACCAACTGATTTAAGGACTTCATGAGGTGCGTTTTATACGTGATCAAACCTAGAATATTTCAGATTGTAACAAATAGAGACTTATCCTTTATTTGGTCTACGTATATGAGTTTGATACTAGAAACCCAACAAAGTGGCATGTGCGTCCAGCGACGACTCTGATCGGTCTGAACATCCGCCCAGTCTGATTAGAGTCTTCGCTGTAAGTATAGAGCTAGCTTAGACCCTAAGCTACATTTTAGGCGTGCAGCAAGGACTCGGATTAGACAGGGTGAATGCCCAGGGTGATCTTAGTTTTCGCTGGTCGCACATGCCACTTTGTTGGTTTTCTCGTGTCGCCGGTCATATAGTTTCCAAAAGTAATGTTCTAACCGGGACGTTGAAAATATCTAATGAGCCGCGACGTGACAAAACCAACAATATGGTCGTGCGTCCAGCGCAGACTCAGATCAGCCTGGGCATCCGCTCAGTCTGATCAGAGTCTTCACTTTCCGCATGAAGGTAGCTTAGTCCCTCAGCTATCCTTTAAGCGCTTAGTAAAGAGTCTGATCAAACTAGGCAAATGTACAGGCTGATCTGAGTCTGCGCTGTCCGCACAACCACATTGTTGGTTTTCTCGTGTCGCAGCTCTAATATAAAAGGGGAAAAAAGACAAGAGGAGTCGAATCACGGGCAATTGCAACAATATAGAAACACATGTATACATGCACTTTGTTTAAAGATTATCTTTATTACAATATTTGATGTAGGATATTGCTGCTTATATATTTCTCGGCGAATCCCAGTTATTCGAAAGAATGTATTGAACCGTACTTAAGTTTTTAGCACAATAACAAAACAAAGAGAAGGAAAACGCAACGAGTAACGTATACAGTACTGTACAACCAATTACTGGGTACATGTTGTGACCTGAGCAGTGAAAGATAAGTGAAATACGGGCATTCAAAAAGTGTATACTTTCTTTTGTCTCTATATATATTCAAATACGAGGGGTGATTATTAAATAACAGAAACACATTTGCCGATTAGTAATAAATATACATCAAATATGTATCCTTGATATTACACAAAAGGGTTTCTTATTATGCTCCAATATATGATTTAAGCTGAAATTTTATCATACTTGCTGGGTAAGACGTGTGTTTGTTTGACGTCATTTTAGTAAGGAGACGGTTGTATTATCTTTATTATCTGGGACACATAATGTGAAATTGAGAATTTAGGAACAGATTCTGTTTAAGTTAGGCTTTGGCTATAAAAATACATATAAAATGACTTCTTATCTGGAATCTGATATGAATTAAACAAAGAACGTTTGTAAAAATAATTAACTTTTTTGACAGTTTATTCAGTTATATTCAGTAATATGCTAAATCTAATTGATCGATTGTAAAGTCAAGAATAATTTGGTTCTTTCTGCTAAACAAATATTTTAGAACACTGCTTGTTAAAGTGCACTGACGTCTCAATTTGGTCCCTCAAGCCCAAAATCAGCGAAAAATTAGGTCAAATTTTGTTCCACTAGCCGTCTGTATTTCTACCAGGCTTGAGAGCAAGTCATGAATAAATACATCTGTCTGCAGTTTCTTAAACTTGCATTTATCCAACACAACATCAGAAACACGGAAAAGCTACAATGAATGGATAAAAGTTTCAGGTGTTGTGTTGGTATGATAAGGGCCAAACACGACAAGGGCCGTTTTGGCCCCCATTCGTTTGTAGTAATGCCTTGCTTCTATTGCTTATCATCTGTGTAATGGGTACAAACAGAAAGTATAATCTATAATATTTCTTCTTTGTAAATTTCCAGTAAAAAAACAACAACAAAAAAAAACATGTTTTCTTATGTGCCTATGTTTCAGCAGTATTAAGGAAAAAAGAAATGCATTTAATAGTGCATCCTTCAAAGATATAAGACGGTTAGAATACCTTTTGGGAGCATTTGATAAAGGGCTTTTGGCGAAAAGCTTATGAGTTGGATAGTACTGCTTTCCAGTGCGACACTTCACAAGGCCTGTCCAGATACTCCATCCACTCTTGTTAAATGTCCTGAATCGCTAACCAAAAACTCCAACGGTTCAAAATATCATGAATTGTATTAGATTAGGACGCTTTAATTTTAAATGTTAAAAGGCAGGAACGAGTTGAGTTCTTGGGCTTCAAACGGTATCAGAAAAATCAAATTTATTGACCGACCATTTTCAAGTGGCAGTATGTTTTCAGATAGATAATTATTGACATATATTGCTACTCGCAGCCACACAAGGTGGCAACAGGTTTAAGCCGCACGCCTTTATGAATGAACCATGAATTGAATAAACATCAGCCAAAGATTTGCTCAAATAGAAACAAAGAAACGCCATAGTGAAAACTGGTAACAGTCTGGGGTGAATCAGAAGTAGTACATAGAAACTTCCTCAAGAATAAATCTACGCGAAAACAATATCTAAAAGAGTGAATATTCTCATAAATAATGCTAACGAAAATAACCCAGTTATTATATTATTGTTCTTGATGGTCTTGCCAAACGCAGTAAATGGATTCAAGAAAGCTAAAAGGTTTGGGAGCCTTTCCGCTCAGGTTGCCGTTTTTACCTGCTGTAGTTGCGTTCATACTGCTGTCTGTATACATAATTTGATACGAAATTTTACCAATACGATGCCGAAGGAAGCTGGTGCAAAACAGTAAGAAAAAAGAAAATATGTGTTAGTTATAAACACTCTTTATTTCCTTACATTTCGGCCTATACCAAACTTCTTCAGAGGCAAATTCAAGCAGAATTTAAATTTACATTTCTTGTGATACACGTATAAGTCTAATTAATTAGTTTAACGCAAGGAAACATAGTTAATAACTAACAAACTGCTGTTCATCCTGCCTTAGAAGAACCCAAAGATTTAAGAAAACAGCATGCAAGACGCATTTATATAATATTGAGCCGCGACACGAGAAAACCAACAATGTGGTTGTGCGCCCAGCGCAGACTCAGATCAGTCTGGGCATCCGCCCAGTCTGATCAAAGTCTTCGCTGTCCGCTTGGAGGTAGCTTAGACCCTTAGCTACCCTTTGAGAACTTAACGAAGAGTCTGGTCAAACTTGGCGAATGCCCAGGCTGAACTGAGTCTGCGCAGGGCGCACAACCACATTGTTGGTTTTGTCGCGTCGCGGCTTAATTATAATGATGATTATATCTATAATGATTCTCTGTAAACCTGTGAATAATGGAACTTGAGAGCAGAGTTAGAAAAAAGTACAAGAACTACATGTACGTACAGTACTAACAGGGATGTTCGCACAGAAATCCAATCAACAATGGACAAGATGATGAAATTCGAACCTTAGTCAAGAAACGGTGACTAAGATGGTGGGCCACATTTCAAGGTCTTCTGGCTTATCAATGACGGCACTACAGGGCACAGTAATAGGAAAAAGAAGGTATTGCCAGAAGAAGTGGGAAGACAATATAAAAACGTGGAGATGGCTGGACATTTCAGCAAAGCTATAGCAGCTGAAAACAGACTACAGAAGAAAAGGAGTGTTAAAGAGTCATTTCTGGTGCCCATACGACCTTGCAAGGCTGTGGGATAGAAAAAAAAACAGAAATAGAATGATTATAGAACCACGTGATCAGTAAATTGTATTTAACCATAACTGAAAGTTTATGCACTGGAACAAAAACAACAACATTTTATGCACTGGAACAGGAAATATCACTGGAATAAAAAAGAATATGCACTAGAACAGAAATTATTTGATGCACTGAAACAGAAACTATTTTATGCACTGGAACAAAAAAGAATATGCACTGGAACAGAAATTATTTGATGCACATGCACTGGAACAGAAAATATTTTATGCACTGGAACAGAAAAAATTTTATGCACTGGAACAGAATTTTTTTAAACATTTAATACACTGTATGATGGATGATATGCGATTTTCAAGCCCTTTTGAACGGTATTTCAGTAATATCAGGACAGCGGGGTGGTGATAATAAATGATGTTTGCAATAGAACCCCCCTCCACCTCCCCCACCCCCGTTACGGTTGGAAAGATTTCCGCCTCCATCAGGTCTCGAACCCAGGACTGCTAGATCAGCAGGCCAGCGCATAACCTACAGAGCGACCGGAGCTCCTCATCACTGGAGCAGAAATATTTAAATTTTTCATGCGTTTCATTGTTGTTTCATTTATAGACCCCAAGGCCAGCAGTTACAAACATCTGACCAACTGCTGTGTCATGAAATGTAATAACAACATTTACCGCAAAACTTATAAAAATTGGGGCACCTCAAATAATGACTGTCATTGTCCTAAAAAGGAACGTTTTGGTTTTACAATGCAGTAATGCGTGCAAAAGATGCAGATGGAATGGCAAACAGTGTAGACTCTGATCAGACTGCTCCTGCAGGAGCAGTTTGATCTGCGTCTGCACTGTTTGCCAAGACCTATCTGTCCAAAGTTTAGATTTTTACGGTATTTTCTCTAGACTGTGACAGCTGTGGGCTGTTTACTAATGTCTCGTGAAGATTGCCTTTTCTTGTAACTCAGCGGCAGTTTCTTTGCATGCTCGTAGCGAGCTTTGCATGGTTTCAGACATGCCTTAAGTTACACAGATTTTTCAACTCCAGGCAAATTATCAACAAATAACTGTCCTGTATTTATTCCAGTCTGTAATGTTTCAAGGTCAGTGTGAATTTATCGTGATGCGGACTGGAATTTGTTTAAAAGATTCTCAGTTTAGGCCTTGCAAATTAGAAAACAGTAATGACAGCAAAATGCAGGGTCGAATGACTACGACATCACGCATATAATGTGATAGGCCTAGGTACGGTTCTAAACATATCAAAACTTGTAAAGTTTCTCTAAATAGATATATTGTTCAGACTTACTGGGTTTGGGAAACAATGTCCATACCCCTTTTATACCAACCTTTGTACTTAACTATATTTCGTAAGCATGTAGGCGAAAGGGCTGTTTGGATAACGGGTTAGAGAAGGTTGCGGAAGTATAGTCAGCCTTCGATATCTCAAAGTTGAAGTTCATATCAAACTACTGATTACTCATAGTAAATTTTATGGTCCCGGAAAGTTTACTTTTAGATTCATGTACCAGTACTTTGAGTTAATAGGACTTGAAATGTAAAGAAAAATACAAATGCCTCCAAACTATATTCTTTGATGTAATAGGGTACTCTGAGATACATGTATAGTGTTTGAGGTAACGAGCGTCAACTGTACTTCAATATAAGAGAGCATCACGAATCTGTCGATTCCAACATTAAGTTCTTTTAATTAAAAGATGTTATATGCAAATAAATCAATAACACATGTACAATAAATGAAAAAAAAAAGTAGTTTCTAAATTTAATTCAACAGTTCACTGAATATTTTGGACATTGATATTTTGCCTTGTTCGATTCCATCGCAAAATAAACAGGATATGGTAAAGTAGAATTTATCATATGACGTCGCATCTGAGAGTGTAATAAAGCCATGCATTAAAAACGATAATCCACTGGTTGATTAAATATGCAAATTACGTCGTAACGTTATACGTTGACGTCCATAAAAACGTCGCGTTTTGTGATGGCGAAATCGTGACGTTTGAGTGCAAATTTTGCTAATAAAATGCGATTTTAGTGTCATATGATAAATAGAATCTTGCATTCGTGCTCCTGTATTATTGAATTTATTAAACTCGTTGGGGAAAACCGATAAGATGCTCGGCAAAGCCTCGCATCTTATCTTTTTCCCAAACTCGTTTAATAAATTCAATAATACATGAGCACTCATGTAAGATCCTCTATATATGGAGCAGCAAATTGTTTACGGGCTTTTGTTTATTGGTTTGAATGATACTTTTTATTCGGAGCCGTCAAAACCAAATAAAAATTATAGTGTTGAAAAATTCCTTCTGCCAATGGCCAGTGTGTCAATTCAGGAAGCTCGTGATCTTAGGGTTATAAGTCCTTGAACTGTAACAATCGCAAAACTACGACTCCATTAAAGCTCTGATGTTAAATTTTATTCAATAAAAACTCAAAAAGATCATCCTTGTATCAATATTTTCGCCTTGGATCTTTCAGGTCGCAAGTTTTAACTGCGCAGGTCGGTCATTTAACTTTTACTTTTTTCAACCAATTTTAAGCGTTAATATCAGCTAAAATGGACATCTGATTAGCTGTGATACATATACATGTACGTATATAATTAACTCCAACACGGGTCATGAAAAAATACGCGGACCGATAATTTTATCGATGAACCTATAATATTTATCGGTCGAGCGATATTTTTGTAGTTGCACCTGAAATTTTATCGATGCACCTGTTAATTTTATCTGTCAACCGATACATGCTAAATATCGGCGGAGCTGTTAATTAGCGGTCCACGTTTAAATTTTATCGGCCCACCGATTAAAATCACGTGTGCACCGTTAAACTTTGGCGATGCACCTATATTTTTCAAGACGTGGAACGGTATTGGTAGTCTTGACCCTTTTGGTACACCATATAAATGACGGCTATAGTGGCAAAAGAGCCTCTTAATGTGATATAGAAATGCAAACGGGAGTACATATTACAAAAAGAAAAGGAAAGACAAGAAACAAATGTCGCATTTTAGTTATTTTAAATTTCTAACAATAATGATTGCGGGCTCACAAAATCAAGTAGATGTTTCACTTTCAGGGACAATAGTCGTGCCATTGTCAATTTCGCCGACATTCTTAACATTCTGAATTTGCTTCTGTATGAACCAATTCTTTACTTTAAGAGTAGACCACTTTTTGGATAGGTTTTGTGGTCCTTAGAAGCACACGTAAATTCACAAAAGTTATTTTCCTCGGGGAAAATTGCGGGAAAATATAGTGGTGTAACAAATTGCCTTAAAATAGTACAAAAACCATACAGAAAAGGCCCTGACGTTGCGTCAGCGTTGTTTCCGCTTTGTCAGCTAAAGTTTTTTCTTCACTTACAACTGTATTTGTGACTTTCTACGGACTTTAATAAGACAAAGACAATTGCAAAAATAGATATTGTCAAGCAGTTGAAATGGTAAACAGTCCTTTTAAGTATTCCAAGAATCCTGTAAAGTGGAGATGATGCTTGAAATATCTAAGGCAAGTAATGTATCTTTCATAACGTATAGCATTCTCTTGACTAGTTTATAAACAATGTTAACAGTCACAAAAAAGTATATACGCAGTTGTAATGTCAGGCTTTGGTTTAAACAATATTTTATTCATACAAAATATACTGACAAGATATATACATGTAATGTTCATTGAGGATCTGAACGGAAGCATATTGCTTATATAGTTCATTTCCTCTGAACGGAAGCATATTGCTTATATAGTTCATTTCCTCTATCAGGCTTTGACAGACGACTATAAGTTGCAACTGGCACTCTTTCTGTAACACCTACAACATGATAGTGGTGCTCTTGGTAACATGCACATACTCAAGGGCTTTAACGTCACTACTACAAAAAAAGGTAATGTTGAGTGAAGACGACGTGAAACTTTCGGATTAAAGAGCAGTAAGTAGGATAAGAGCTCGCCGAAGTTGAAGTAGGTGCGTAGTGGGTTATGTTTGTATCTACCCTACATTTCTCTTGACTCCCCTTTTCTCTTAAGAGCCAGGCTGAAATAGACTGAAATACGGTCTCAAAGGGTCGTTAAACCTATAGCAATCAATAATCAATCAATCAACCGGGCAGTCATTTTCATACCAAATTGGTTTTTGTTAAATATCGTGTTAATTGGTCAGCTCTCAATCAACTGATTATGCGCCGTGCTTCATATTCATCACGTATAGTGTTGTCCTATTATTATCAGGTTTATCTAAGAACTGTCGCCTGTTAGCTAAAGCCAATTAAAAATTATCCTGCAACCTAATCACAAAGTAGATCAAGCACAGTTATCCCTTTTGCGCGAGTTGCACTGCTGTTTAATTTGCCAAAGAATTCCATTAACACGGAAAGGGCTTCATCAAATTGATATTGTGCCCAGACACGAGAAAACCAACAAAGTGGCATGTGCGCCAAGCGATGACTCAGGTCAGCCTGGGCAGCCGCCCAGTCTGACCAGAGTCTTCGTTGTGCCTATTGAGCAAGCTTAGACTCTAAGCTACCTTTTAAGCGGACAGCAAAGACTCTGATCAGACTGGGCGGATGCCCAGGCTGATCTGAGTCTTCGCTGGGCGCACATGCCACTTTGTTAGTTTTGTCGTGTCGCGGCTCAATTATTGAATTTCCAGTTCTATTTTAAGGGTTATCGCGAAAAGGAAAAATTCTGTGACATTTATGTCCAGGAAATTAGGGTCGATCGTTTAGCTTTTTGTTTTCCTTGCTGATAAATGATCAACATGCAAAAACGCAGTGGGTTTATCTCTCGGGTATCTAGGATAAGCCGTATTCTTCCGTCTACACCTACATGTAATTTGCGAGTATAAAGAATATCAAAATTAAAACCAGTATATGAATTACTTTTCCGTTCAACCTTATATTCAAATAAAACTTCCCACTAGGGAAACAGTGTTGAATCCGTATTTAAACCCGTGGTGTTGAACCAAAGTTGATTCAGTGTTGTTTCAAAGTTGACTACAACCACCTTGTGTGTTTGTTTGGGTGACTGAAAGGCTATGTTTCGGCCGGGATCATTAAAACTGAAACTGAAACAGTGCAGCGGTCAACGAGGTCATGATGTATCCCACAGAACTTTTCAATTATTGATAAAATGTATCCATAAGATAGCCACAGTCTTAAAAGGGAAAATGGCTCATACAGGAGCAAATCCTTTCTTTTTTTAAAGTGTAGACACCTAAATGGGGTATAGCTTTTTCGAATCAGGGAAAAATAAGGCAATAAAAAGGAGAGAGATGGGCTCCGACTTTCATATGATGTCCTCAAGATACTGTGGGCCTCTAACCCCACAGGCACAACGGCCACTGAGCTATGGGAAACAGTAATCTTTTATGTTCTTAAATTTTACCCTGTTTTGGAAGTCGTTGTTGTCCAGGGAGGCAAGCACGAAAGGACTAACGTTATGTGAGCCGCAACACGTGAAAACCAACAAAGTGGTTGTGCGCCCAGCGCAGACTCAGATCAGCCTGAGCACCCGCCCAGTCTGCTCAGAGTCTTCGCTGTCCACACGGATGTAGCTTAGACCCTTAGCTACCATTTAAGCGCTTAGCAAAGAGTCTGATCGGACTAGGCGGACGCCCAGGCTGATCTGAGTTTGCACTCGTGTCACGGCTCATTTCCTCTTGTCTTTTGTGAAAAAAAGCAGATTAATATGAACGTAATCTAATACCCATTCACCTCAGGGTGTTCCTCTTTCAAGGGTAGTTATGGTAACTAAAGACAAATATTACGTTTGACGAAAATTCCTTGAGAAGCATTATCAATTATCAGAATGTTCACTATATCATTACCATTTGATTTTCAATTTAAAATGTCAACCATTTTCATTGAATCGCAGAAAACCCATTATCAACAGCTTTTAAAACACTTCGCTATTAAATGTGTCTTATACAGACTACGGAACAACACATCTCTGACGAGCCTGCGCATATCTCTTATTTAGCTGTTTCAACAAAGTGTATCCATATAAGACGGGGATCAGATAAGACGAGATGTCACACTGAGTTGACTGTTCCCTGACGCATAAGCTAGTTTAATACATTTTGCTATTGACGAAGTAATACTCCTGTTTTAAGGCACGGTTTATGTGTCAAGGCCTTATTGGCATAAAATGTGAAATTTATTTTGTATTTTATGAAGTGCATTGTTTTCAGGTCAAACATCCCTCAGAAAAAAGTGATATTGTATCGATAGTGTTGATATGCTTGCATTTGCTATCCCTTTTAATATGGCCATACAATAATTTCCTACTAGCAAGGACACAATGTAGTTAAGACGCAATATTTAAAACACACACACATGTTAGTAAAAGTGTAAGAAACAATGAAATTATAACTACTTGGAAGCTAGGTTCAAAAGAGGTACGGGTTGAACCAAGGTTAATCCATCTTGGCCTGACTAGGGCAGAAAAATCAGAAACTTCCGTCAATATCACAGAAAGAATAAGTGCAGCCCGAAGGACCTTGTATGCCCTGATGAAAACTGGGGTTCATGGTACGAGTGGACTAAATCCGAAGATCTCCTTTAGGATATACCAGGTCTATGTGATTCCCAGGTTGTTGTACGGTCTGGAGACATTGTCGCTGACTGACACCCAAGTCGGTCAATTACAACGGTTTCACGTATCAACTCTGAAGAAACTACAATCGTTACCAGAGCGGACGGTCTCTTCGGCAGTACAGCTGCTGTTGGGCGCTCTTCCAATACAGGCCGAACTACATAAGAGGCAGTTAAGTCTACTCCACTCCATTGCCCGTTCTAGAAATGAGAAGATAAAGGGGTTGATGGCTCGACAGCTGACACTTAAATGCCAGGGTAGTTTCTTTTGTAAGGTTGAATGCATCTTGGATATGTATAACCTTCCTCAGCCCTCTTGTCTTGAAAATTATACAAAGTTCTCCTGGAAAAAGATCACTCGTGAGTCAATATGTCAGTTCTGGACCCAGCGTTTGGTTGCAGATGCACAGACGAGGTCTACCCTGGTTAACTGTAATCTTACTTCGATGGCGGTGGGTGTTACTCATACAGTATGGGAATCAGCTGCAAACAACGTGCATGATATTAGAAGAAGTGTCACTAAAGTACGTATGATGACAGGAGTATATATGCTTCAGTCCACAAAAGCTAGATTCAATCAGTACAGTGTGGATGAGACCTGTCCGTTGTGTAGACTCGGCCCAGAGGATTTACCTCATGTTCTCCTTCGTTGCCCTGCTCTGGCTGAGATTAGAGACTCGTCATTGAAAGATATCAGGGTGTTCCTGGCTAGTCAGTTTGGTCAGCAATTCTGGGCATCCCGATCAAGGACGGAGTTGGTGAAGATTCTGCTAGATAGTCACAACCTGATGAGCCTGCAGGGGGCCCGTGTTGCAGAGGAGGTCTTGTTGCAGCTGGAGGCTCTGAGTCGTAGGTACTGTTTCCGGTTGCATGCAAAAAGGTTGCAACTATACAGAAATTTGTCCAATTAAGCCATATCCCCGATTTATCAATGTGGCCGCCACCACAAGTCTAACATGTCTGTACATAGTGTATATAGCTGCTATTCCTGGATTTACCTACTTATGTGAAACAACAAATCAACGTAATCAACGTAAAACATCTACCGGTCAACGACCTGGGTGCGCCATTCTACTGGCGGGATTTACAGAAACAGAAACAGAAACACGCATAGTTTAAGAGCCCCTTTTGATAGTTCACATTGTCATGATTGTCGGAAGCTGGAAAGAAAGCTCTCTTTAGTTAAAAACTTCCACTATGTCAATATTCAGGTGCGTATGAAAACTTTGTCCTTTAGTGCACCAGCATATCTGAGTAAATTCAGTTATGATTTTATATATGAGCCGCGACACGAGAAAACCAACAGAGTGGCTGTGCGCCCAGTGCAGACTCAGATCAGAGTTGTCGCTGTCCGCATGGAGGTAGCTTAGGTAGCTTAGACCCTTAGCTACCTTTTATGCGCCTAGCGAAGTCTGATCGGACTGGACTGATGAGTAATCATGCTGAGAAAGTAATATTCGTGTGTATGTTACATGTACCACGGAACTTACTTAACTAAATAAGAAACTTAGTAACCATGATAACCTTAAAATGCTGACCTGCCTCTTGATGCTAAGAGGACCCTTTAATTGATGGATGACTTGCGATATAACGTCCTTTTTAACAGTATTTTAGTCATCTCAGGACGACAGGTGGCTGATAATTAAAAGCTGTGTGCAATGGAGCCCCTATTAAGATGGGAACGATTTCCACTAATAGCGGGACTTGAACCCGGGGCCGCTAGATCAGCAGGCCAGCGCTTAACCTACTAAGCTACCGGGGCATAATTTTTTCAGTCGATATGTTTGTCCAGAGAAAAATAAAATGTGTGCCTCATCCACGGCGGCTATGTGTTTTGACAATTCATCATGGCTTGAGCAATTAGGGTAGCTGGCCCTTCAAGATAAATTTTGAAAGTAGATGAGGAGATTTTTGACGGTGTTGATATAGAAATATACGGAAATCAAGTCCACCTTCCAGAGATAGATTACAGTTTGAGCATTCTGTCCGAGGACGACTTTAGACAATTCTTTGCAAATGACTTGAAATCGAAACAACAGCTTCTGAGATTTTTTTTGGATTTTTTTTTTCATTAACACTCATCTGATATGCAAGGAAAAAAACAGTTCCGCCCCAAACAACCAAGCTCTCAGATAATCATAAGGCTTGAACAGTCAAGGTAGAGGGTCATCTTAGGAACTTGATTTGGGGCATTTTTTTGTAAACGGGTCAGCAGTTGCCGCGATCTAAGTTTTCGTGACGCACAAATAATCAAACCTATTCCGGCCTACTAGCAGTCATCAAAAACACACGGGGTAGAAAATCACACAAGAACCAGTCGTGTAAAATTCTCGGGAGGTCGGGCCAAAAGCTGTTGAGAACATTTCTAATGGTTTTGTGCCTTGAGTCATGCCAACCAAATTTCCGTTCCATAGAAATACTTTGAATAGTTTTGGTAGACAGAAATTTAACAACTTTGGCATAAAGCGTTCAGAGGATATACTGTTTGAAGAAAGTGGTGGACGAAGGACGGACAGTGATGGTCATAGTAGCTGACCATGAGCGAATCGTGCTCAGCCCTTACAAGGGCGTAGCTACCTGTACGGAAATACGCACGTGCATATTAAAATTTTGTCAAATTATGCAGGTGCGTATTGAAATTTTGTCAAATTGACAAAATTTCAACAAGCACCAGCGTATTTGTATTCTGAAATGTTGTAAATTTGGCAAGATTTCAATACAAACTGCCAACTGACATGGCAAAATGAAATATCTAAGGGGCTAAACCCCTTGATTTCTTCTCAGGGAGTATAAAAACCTGCTTGTGCGAATCAGGTACTAGCCTCTAGCTACGCCCCAGCCTTAGCTGAAACAACGTGCAAATAAAGTTCGTTTTCTTTTATCAAGGTTTCTGAAGATAATAAACAAAATGCCATGGACATGAAAACAGTGGATAGGCTTGCCATGGACATGAAAACAGTGGGTAAGCCTATCCACGCCCGACCCATTTCAGAGCGCGTCCTCGTTAATGTTTCAAATTGAACAAGCACCGTCTTTTTGGACATTGGGTGAATTAGAAATTGTACGTTAGAATTCAGAATTGAGTCCAACTTTATTCCAGGTTCGATAAAGTCTGTCTTTCCATTGCCAAGGCTTGCACTCCAGTTAAATCTGCCAAATAATTGCATTTAATCTAAAAGATCTCCCGTAAATTAATATTGAGTTTCAATTCCGTTTCCTGGTTTATTTCAGAGGGATAATTATTATCTCATTCATATCAATGAAATTAGGCTTTATCGTTCAGTTTTTTTTCTTTAAATGTCAAAATGATGCAAAAAGAAGTTCGATAGTGAAGCCCACGTTCATCATACTGATAAAGGTAGTGTCGACCTACAACATGTATCTAGACCTGTCCTCTGAGTCAACAACCAACATCAAAATTGCTTTACATGATCGCAAGAACAAAAGTAGTAATTACTGCGCCCATTAACGGCTTCAGTGTGCTTACATTCCAATACTTGAACAAACCAGAAACTTAGAAAAATGTAACTAGACGGATTTTGTAACAATTATTTACAGTCAAGCGACTCCATTTGCAGCTGGACAAAAGCATTTTATGACCCATAAAAGCGGATGTCTCTGATTTGTCAAGGGGCCACCACTTATCCTCAGTAGAGAATATGTCACCGACGACTACAATTTTATTCAAAATATGACATGTTTGAGACTGAAACTGCCCAACGTTACTTGCTTCTTACATATAGATCTACCACAATAACTTTCTTTAGTTGATGTCGAAATTGTATGATGTCAAATATACGTCTAATTAATGAGTAACATGTTTCCATTTAATGAACTGTTTTGATGTTTACTCGTTGATTTTCAACAGACTTTGCCAGGTTTCTGTAAAACAATGTTGCCAAAAATAATTTAAAATGGTGCCCAGGTATTTAATAGAAATAGATACCAGCAGCGGGATTTTTTATGCCTGAATCAAACCAAGCAACTGGTATCTTTCATGTACCCACAGAGTCGCCAAACGACCTTTAACCAGCTCTGTGCCAGAGGGCCACTTCAGTGACCACAAATAGTTCCGAGATAAAATGACAAAAAATAACGATAATGTTGAGAAAATCTTGTATAAAATAGTTATTTTAATGTTACCCTTATCTTGGTTATTCTTTTTATTGATTTACCATCGAAAAAAAAGCTTTTAAAAGTTTCATTGTTTCGATGACGTAACGTCCGGCAGACTTGGCGCCAGTACTGACGCGAGACGTCCCGCCATTGAGCAGGGCTGTTTGAAAAGTACTCTACGTCAGTGTAAATATGAAGGTTGGTTCTTTCGAGACAGACACGCATGTAAATATGCTAAAACATATGCGTATTAGCATATGCTGATAAAATCAGTAAAACCAAACCTGCTGTTACAAGTAAATGACAAATTTTACAATAAATAGGCAAGTTTTAATGTAACAAGCTCATTTTTCAAGTTTTTATAGAAATATAGCGTGAAATTCACCAGTTCTTTGCATATGCATCAAAATGAATTGTTAACTGTAATAATAATAATAATAGTTATTATAATTATAATTATTATTATTATTATTGACACCTTGTACCAAATTTTGAACAAACAAAAGATCATTCTATTTTTATGTTCTGTACAGTCTCTGAAGTACGTAAGCTCGTAGAAGGATGGTTATGATGAGAATTTCTATAAAATAATGGCGCCCTTGCTAAATGTTGTTGATCTATTTCTCGTTTCATAGTTTTCAAAGAGGCTCAAGGGAATTGATTCATATCATGTATCTACTGGGGCCCCAAGCTAACGTTAGGTTAGAGAGACCATGTTTTGAGTGGTGCTGAAGTGCAGAAAGTCCCACGATCACTTCCCCATCGAGCCAAAAGCTGATCAACCCGGCAATAAGCCTATTTCGAACCAGACAGTGCAAAATACAGCGAAAGAAAACGACTCCCTCTCTTGTAAGATGTGCCCAAAATAAGATACCAAACACCAACTGCCGGAACGGCCACAAAGCATCAGGACACATCTTTTTATTTTATTTTTATTTATCTTTTTTTTTCTTTCTGCAAATCAATAGCATAAATATTTTTCGAAAAAGTGGTACTTGTTGTAAGCGCGTGCTCTTTGATCTGCGGCATTTTTTTTATACTATTTTTTTTTTCTAATGGGTTTTACGGCCCTTTGAAGTATATTTCGCTTATGTCGTAGAAGTTTGTGAAAACTGGGGCTCTTGAGGGGAAAACCGCATGACCTTCCCTAAGCAGAACTTGGCATTCTCACGTGCGCCATCCGATGACTCGAACACACAACGTATACAGATTAATGTTTTTAAATTCATAAGGGCACGGCCCGTCTGCGTGTTGGGAAAATATTTCTGAAAAGACCACCTACTTACTGTACGGGCTATGTCTGATCTCTGATCAAGGCATTTATAATTTCCCAAACGATAACTCAACAGACTGTGCTGTGTGAGAGCTGACCTAGGTGTACCATTGACCTATATAGATGTTTATATAGGTCACTGGATGTACCTAACAGATCAACATACCGACATATGTATACATTTAACTCTTTCTGCTTCCGGTGGGGAAAGTAAGTGAACAGGACACAAACCCTGCAAGAAGTAACTGGCCTTGATCAGAATAAAGGGTTACTGTCTGAAACGCAGAAGTATGTTTAATTTCTGACCAAATTCGGACTGACAGAACATAAAAGAAAGCACTATGTACAGTCAACAAACCTGTATTAGAATCAACAGAATTACGAATTTACTGTACAATATACATGTATATCAAGTATGACATGGACAACAAAACAACATCCGCGATTTGCAACATAGCTATATATAAAGGCCGACAGTTCAGAATACTGGACTAATTTCTACAGGTTGCGGATTCGAGTCTAAACCGGGTCATGAATTTTCTCTGGTATCTGGATTATTACATCACACGTTCAGATCGTCCAGAACTAATTGCTAAAATACTGTTGAAGCGGCTTCGAAA
The DNA here is from genome assembly GCA_963989385.1 of Ctena decussata. Taxonomy (NCBI): domain Eukaryota; kingdom Metazoa; phylum Mollusca; class Bivalvia; order Lucinida; family Lucinidae; genus Ctena; species Ctena decussata. The sequence continues at coordinate 69,021,300 of OZ022498.1, read as the reverse complement.
CCCCAAACTCACTCATGCCTTCATCTCCATACAATATACAATATGATAGTAAAATGCATAAATAAGTATCAAGCACCATTTGTATTACAAAGTCAAAATGCTTTGTCCTGCACGTGCCCGATATTTGACCCTCGGAAATCAGTTATCCCGATATTTTCCGGCTTCAAAATCAAATATTTTGACCCGGAACTTGTCAGTCTAATGACTCCGAAAATGATTGCCGTCGCCTGAAAAGATACCTTACAACCAATGCAAACAGTTCAGGCTGAGATCACCCTGCGCATCCGTGCTGTCAACTCAGAATCTCCACTTTTTGCGAATGTTCATGAATGCAGAAAATGAAAAGAGATGACTGCTCGGTTTGCTCAGACGCGCAGGTTGTTTAGATTATTAATTTGCTATACGCACATGGATTCTTGTCCTTTCTCATGCGACGTCAGTCATTTTGGTTCAAGAAGTTTTTACATCATGTAATAATTATATATTTACAAATATATGAAAAATCAACAATACACTGGCACTGGAAGTAAGCGATGTATGACGATATGAGACTGATTTCATTTCTTTAGTGTGACGGTCATACGTATCTAAGATTAAAAAAACACAGACCTGTGACAGTAGCAGATGAACTGTGGAGTGCACTTCATATATTTTCATATAGATTATTCTTCGAAATTGATGCCCAGACATTGATGAAACTCGTACTAAGGTTTCTAGATAAGATACATTTAGTTCATATGCAAACCGCAAGTGTTCTGGCACTCACACACCAATTACCTCTACTCGGGGCGCGACCAATGTAGTAATGATAACTTATAATAACTTATTAGAGCATGGTTCGTCCCTCTCTCACTAATTTATTCCATCTTTACCAGGCGTACCAGGAGCTTAGTAGGTTAAACACTGGATTGCTGATCTAGTAACATCGGGATGAGACCCGCTGGGGACGGAAATCTTTCCAATGGTTAACAGGGCTCCATTGCATACAGCCTTTCATTATCACCCTTCCGCCATCCTGATGTGACTGGAATATTGTTAATAAGGACGTAAAATTGCAGGTCATCCATCTATCAACAAGGCTTGCCAGAGCAAACCTTACAGACCACACTACTGGCTGGAGACCAATGGCGGCCGCGTACCAGTGGCGGCCATATTCGATTTGCACACGCAGTTTCGTATTTATTGTGTAATACATGTAGATTATATAAATTTGTAGAGAACCCACACAGAATGTTAAGATACAGCTTGTCAAACTCAGTGTAAATTTTGAAATCAGCTAGTTTTCAATGACGTTAATAGCAACGTCGCTATAAAATGTACCAAAAACTCAAAAATAAAAGTTAGAGTCATGCTGGGACATTACAGGGTGAATGAATGAAATAAACAAATTTATTGCATGCATGATTCGTTTAGCTTTCTACCAGTACCAAAATAATTGTAATCCGTTTAGCAGAAGTGCCAAAATTTAAGTTCCAGTAAACATGAAAATACACTGACGTCTATGGGAAAATTGATTAGAATTACTTAATGGTCCTTGATTGTATGTATTCGGCACAAAATAGCTAATTCTGGGTTTATGTGCCGCAAAACCAATACCACTTACTTACTATACCACTAAACTTCTCTACATGCCACTGAGTGGCGTCGAAGACAACCTGGATGGACACCGTTTCCGCAATATCTGCACTGATATCTAGTCCTGCGCCGTTGCCCTCGTCTACGCTGGGAACAAACAGTGCACTCTTTTAGCTTGTTATTAGCAAGTTTCTGAAGTCTGTTGCCTCCAGGTACTTCTGGTATATTTTGATGTTCGGCAGCTAGTGCGTCCACTACTGACTCTGTGAACTGTAGTCTACTTTTCAGTGGCCTGTCGTCAGAATTCTTTGTATACAGAATATATGCGTTAATCATCATTCGGTGGAAAATGTTAAAGACAAGCTTTTTCCACATCTTGACTGACTTCCTGTTGTCATTATAAAAACTGGCCATCATGTCATTTAGGTCGACCCCACCCATGTACTTGTTGTATTTAGTCACACATTTGGGCTTGCCGTTTTGAGCTTCCTTTGCGGAGTGAAATGTTGACAGTAATCTGACTGGTTTTTTAACGCCGTCCCTATAGACAAGAGTCAGTGTATCACGTTTCCTCATATACACTGTTTCATTTGGCCGTATGTTCGGGTCTCTCAGTCTTTGAGGCATCGGCCTGTTTCGGCGAAGTGTTCCAGTTAAATACGTATTGCTTACCAAGAGGTCGGATCCAAGCTTCAATGATGTAAAGAAACTGTCGCAGTAAACATGATAAAACTTATTCAGAAATCCCCCTGCCGCCAAAAGGTTAAAAACAACAGAACTTCCTAACGTTTGACCTTGCGGTGCTCTATCATAAGTTTTACCTCGGTATGGAATGCAGTGCAATACGTACCCTGTGGCTGCCTCGACCAGCATCCATAGTTTAATACCAAATTTCGAATGTTTAGTTGGAATATACTGTAACATCACGCTTCTAGCCTTTGTACCGACCAATGTTTCATCCACTGACAGCTGCCTTGTTGGGGTATATACATGTTTCGCTCGCATATTGAGATGGTCAATAATCGGCTGAAATTTGGCTGCCGGATTATAGCCTGGTTGATGTCTAGTTGGGTGTTTTGTGTTGTCTATCAGATGAAAAAATTTCAGGATAAGTTGAAAGCGATTACGTGTAAACATTTTCCTAAACCACGGAGTTGACTGACTAGAACTTTTCTGCCTCCAGTATTGCTGTATCGTGGGTTTCTTATTTAGGCCCATGTTGAATATCACCGCTAGAAACCCTTTAAATTCCCTCAGAGTCAGTCTGCCCGTCCTAATCCATTGATGAACTCTCGATCCAGGTCTTAGTCTTTGCCTGTTCCGACTTATAAACTGGCGAGCGTACCTGTAATAATTATTGCATATTACAAATCCTGGTCAAATTGTCCCTTTAAGGGCAGTATCATCTTTCAATTACCCCTTTGGGAGCAGCCTGATCACCTGTAATAATTATGGTATATTACAAATCCTAGCCAAACTGTCCCTTTAGGGACAGACTGATCAGCCAAATTATTCCTGCTGTAGGAGTAGTCCGATTTGAGGTCATACTATACTCAAAAAAAATATTAAAGGGTCAAACTTTTACCCCGCGATTTCTGGAACATTTGGTTAAATAAATCATGCCCACCTTCCATTTCATTCATTTTACAAATTTTGTACACATGAAGTGTGAAACTATAGCCTATATCTTGACCAAGTCCAGACTTCAATTCAAACTACCCTCAGAATCAGAGTTGTTTGAAGTCCATAGGGAACGAATTCACCAAAATTTTCGATTTCGCCAATTCATGAGATTTTTGAAAAATTGCTCGATTGCCATCAAGTTTAATCATTTTTAAGGTCAGCAAGCTATAAGACGTTTAAAACTCAGAGCAATTTTAGAAGTTATTCCCAACCAAACTGACACACTATCAATTCTCTATGGGAATTCAAACAACTTTCATTTTAGGGGTAGTTTGACTTCAAGCTTGGACTTGGTCAAGACAAAGGCTTTAGGTTCAAGCTTCATGTGTATATTACTTGAAAAATAAATAAAATGGAAGGTAGAAATGATTTATTTTACCAAATGTTTGAAACGCTCCGGAAATCGCAGGGTAAAAGTTTGACCCTTTAATATTTTTTCGAGTATATTACATGAGACATAGTCCGAACAACAGGGTCCTTACGGTATTTCAGTAAAATGCAATGCTATATAAACATAGGCGGGATAGTGATTGGGGCTCCTTGCTTGTACATTTTATTTTTACTATTTTATTCAACTTATTGAAATCGAAAGTAGGTCATTTTAGTTGCCAACTAAAATGACCCAAATAAGGTTTCAAACACTTTTTATGTGAAACTCAAGGATGTTTTATTTGTTTAAAGCTGGCTGATCACGGTCATTTACAATGATGAAACTATAGTGAGAAGCTTGCAGCGATACCTCATGATAAAATGTTTCATGTTGATAGAGCAATGGGGCTTTTAAATATACTGAAAAATATTAGCAACTGCACTGATAAAGTTCCGAATATCTATGATTCTTAGAGAACTGAGATGAAAGGCCGATTGAAAAAAATCGATTTCTGTCTAAGTATGTCACTGTGACATAATTTTGTGGAAAGTGATCTGAATCCTTTCTGTTGCTTGTGCTACAAAGTATTTTATAAAAAAGGACAAACTACTTCATTTTGAATAAAATGAGCGTTTTACTATGAATATTGTATTTAGACTCAAACATTTGGGTTAAGTTTCATCAAAACTGTCAATGAATAATGGGGCTAGAGGGATGATAAAGTTTTTTTTCTAAAAATAGCAACTGTGACCTTGACCTTGGACCTGCGGTGCTGAAACGGTAATTTATTCAAGATATTGTTATACTTAACATTTATGTGAAGTTATATCAAAATCGATATATGTATAAATAAAAACCCTAGACTGATGCCCAAGTTTTCCCGAAAATAGCAACTGTGACCTTGACCTTGATCCTACCAACCTGAAACGCAAACTTGTTTGAGGGATTGTCATATCCAGTATAGCTATGATGTAATACCAAAATCGGTTAATAAATGAGGGCGCTAGAGCGACGACAAAAGGGTAGCATGGAAATATGTCAAAATATGTATGTCATTCAAGGAGACACAATTCTGCAATAAAGACCTGACTCAAATTCTGTTTCCTTTATGCACATGTTCAATGCATGTCTGAACTGTGTTACAAGTTTCAAATTGCTACATCCAATACTATTGGAGGAGTTGCAGAGACAAGAACAGTACTACAAAGTGTGAAATATGGTCAAAATATGAGCCGCGATACGAGAAAACCAACAAAGTGGTTGTGCGCCAAGTGCAGACTCAGATCAGCCTGGGCATCCGCCCAGTCTGATCAGAGTCTTCGCTGCCCGCATGGAGATAGCTTAGACCCTTAGCTACCTTTTAAGCACTCAGCGAAGACACTGATCAGACTTGTCGGATGCCCAGGCTGATATGAGTCTGCGCTGGGCGCACAATCACATTTTTGGTTTTCTCGTGTCGCCCTGTACCTCACTATAAAGAGTTAGTTGCAGAAATAGGACTTTTAGGAAACAAAACTATCCCAGGACGGGAGTGTGGGGTGGGTGTTGCAAAGAAGCTACTGGCCAGCGGAAATCCATTCGAGTAGTACTGGGAGCCACAATTAGCAGTGCATATGCACTGTAAAAACGTTCCGTAGATTTTACGGTAGAATACCTGGCAACCAGCTGCCGGTCCATTTCCCGTTATTTTTTTTTTTGGGCGCCCGCACACATATGCAGGAATCAACACACAGAAGAGACAAGTATTGTTTTGCTCCTATAACCCTTCAACACTATAAAGGAGCGGCTGTAGTGTAGTGGATAACACTCCCGACTACCAATCCAGGGGTCGCAGGATCGATCCCCCGCTTCTCCGGTCTTTCGGATGAGACTTTAAACCGAGGTCCCGTCTTCATATGACCTCGTTGTTGGTGGGACGTTAAACCCGAGTTCACTCACTCAACACTATAAAGGTATTTTCGAGTACGGTTAGTTAACCGAACTCCACCATATCGTGATTTCAAAAAATGTTCTACAGGCAGACGGACGCCCGTTAAAATAACGGGAAAAGGACTGGCAGCTGGTTGCCAGGTATTTTACCGTAAAACCTACGAAAAAAAATATAGTGCGCATATTATTTAATCAGAGGAAGCCTAAACATTGTATCTCACTTTGAAACTTTGTTTTAACTTTCAGGAAAATCGCTCTCAATTCTGATTTTATACATTTTTCCAAGATATTATACATGCAGCAAATGTCGGTATGATATTTACGGAAGGTCCATACATATGATACGCAAATTTCACTCTAAAAAGGTTGCTACATGTACATGCGAAGGTTAAGGATAGCGCTCCGTAACCTTCATACATATATATAAGTGAGATTCTGTCATTCCTCGGTGCAGTTTTTTTTTCACGGAGTATCTGTTACACTGTAAGAAATCCGTAAAACTTTCGGTATAATACCTTGCAACCAGCTGCCAGTCAATTTCCCGTTATTTTTACGAGCGTCTACCAGTGGGAAATAGTGTTGAAGGCTGTATGACCAAAACCAAAACAATACATATCACATTCTACCCTACACTGCGTGATGAGTCCTGCAAATGTTTACGGGCGCCCGTAAAAGACGGGAAATTGACTGGCAGCTGGTTGTTAGGTATTCTACCGTAAAATCTACGGAATTGTTTACGGCGATACCGTGTTTAGATTGAGTCGAAGGCTCTTAGTTTGATGCCCAGAGCATAACTTATATAGTGTTAACATGTATAAGAAGCCCTAAGTGCAGAACCTGCGCAAACACATAGGGAAGACTGCATGGAGCTGAAAGTGTCCAGGGTTGATTGTGCCAATGGGCATTATCGTGCGGTTACTTTGTCGATGTCGTAATGCCTCAAAGTTTTAAACGCGTCATTCTTAGAACAACTTCCTGAGATAAGATCGCTTTTACATTATCGTTACTTTTGATTTTATATTCGAAAATTGATTTTTCCCCACGTGTAAGAAGAATTTCAAAATTCTGACATATTGGTTATCATCCAAAACCCGATAGAAAATACTTTCTACATCATCATCGTAAGTAACACAAGCCCGGATATCTAGTCACTGCCATTTTAATCCATATAATGTGAGCGGTTTCTTTATGCATACTTATCATGAGTGACAAGGGTGGGGCGGGGTATGTTGTGCCATCAGACATGGGGCAGGTTGTGCAAGTGTGCCATGGGGCAGTTGTCGCCTCTTTGTGCCAAATGTGAACCTATACGTTTGAAGTAATGTGTGCTAGGTAATTTGTGCGCAGGTTTGTGCCCATTTGTACAAGTTTCTTTGTACCAATTCATCCTGTTATTTTTTATGCTTGAAAAGCAAAAAAAAAAAAAGGTATGGTTTATATTATCCGTTTAAAAAGGGTTTGTTGCTATGGTAGCAGACACATGCACTATCGCGCGCACGCACAACAGTATTAATGAACGAAAATACAGCGTAGTATGGGATGCCGTTTTACTATTGATTCTCCATGATTCGATTTTTTGGATATCCATATTCGATTTATGGATATATAACACTAATCATGATATTCTAAATACGATTATGTATATCCAAATATATGCTTATGGGTATCCACAAACCGAATGCTTGATATCCGAAAATCATGCAGCATAATGGCTATCCATAAATCGAATTATGAATATCCAAAAGTCGAATAAAGGACATCCATAATTTTGGCATAAATCACATTCATGCAAATGCAAAATCAATTAAATTTTGGATATCCTAAAATCGATTTATCGATATCCATAAATCAAATTTTGGATTTCCAAAAAACTAAATTGAACATCGTATAGGGTAACCGTTCGCTATTTATTCCCTATTTATAGAAGAAAATAATTCGATTTTAGGATATTCTTGATTCGATTTATGGATATCCAGTATTCATCTTGCTTTTTGGCTATCCACAAATTTACTTGCGGATATCTAAGATTCGTTTTCCATAACTCGAATTCTGTATGTCCCAAAATCGTTATTCGATTGAGGGGTTTAAGATAGTTGCATTGAGTTTTGCATATCCAAAATTTGTTTCATAGATATCTAAAATTCGACCATAAATCTTATTTTGGATATCCGAAAATCTAAGCATAGGTATCCAGCAATCTAGTTATGGACATCAAAAAATCAAGAAAAAAAATATTGGATATCCAATAGTCGACTGGTTGAATTTCCAAAAAATCGAATTATGGATATCCAAAAAACTTATGATATCCAATATCATTTTGTGATATCTAAAAATAAAAATATAAGAAGTCCAAAAATGAATTATGGATATCCTCAAATGACTTATAGATATCCCGAAATCGGGAATATGTACCAAAAAGCAGCCAATGGCATAGTAGCAGCTGATTATACACTGTCCGACTTGAAAACAATAATTTTATAAAAGATCGCTATTTGTTTTAGAATTAGAATTTTTACTGGCATTTCACTACATGTACATGTGTATTGTATGCAGCAGTGTTCATGGTGTTATAGTTTTATTATTCTTGGAAACGAAAATTAGCAAAATATAATGCAACAAATATTTTGAGGTATAAAAAAAACAATTTACAAAAGCCTCTTAATGGATATCACACCCGACCCGGGATCTGGCACAATCAACCGCGTGTGCGGGGCTGGTTGTGCCATTTGACCAGACGTCTTTAGAACGTCACCCTGGCGCAGGCCTTCAATATCCGAACTTCAACATTTACATAAAATTGCGCAAATATCACGCTCTCTTTTCAAGTTTAAGTCAATGTAATACCTGAAAAGGTAGATAGCTTTGGCACACTGAAATTCAAAAAGTGGCACTTTCATTCCCGGTCTCCCCTACATGCACATGATTACACACACGCACACAGGCACGTATGCACGCTGAACACGTACACAACCATGCACACCAAAGCACGCCGATGGCATACTCATACAACATACAGTCTTAAGAAAAATATATGATGCTGTAAGAAGATAACATGGGAGGAGCAATATGAAGAAATTGCAGTCAAGGTGATATATACCTGTTTGTTTCTGTCACAAACTTCCTCATCAAGTTTACTGTAAACATCAAATAGAAGTACTTTATTGCTGGCGCCGTTCTCTCTGGCATATGCCTAAGACCAGGGTTTTCTTGAAGGCGAAATACTCTTCTCCTCTCTGGTGGGAAGATACGCAGCCACAAGTCGGCCATGATGAACGTTCTTCGAAACACGCGCATGATGACGTTAACGTCGTGACGTCATTTTCTTGCAGCGTCAAACAATAATTACGGCTAAATAGGAACCCTCCGGAGCACTATGCTGTGCTTGCTTTGCATTTCCATAGAAGTAGAGATCATTTCGAGAAGAGTGTGTATGCAAATGGTTAGTAACACGGGAACTGTTTATGAAAGGAATTGACCTAAACATCCGAGTCGACGTTACGGTGGACGTCACCCTACTTAACAAATACAGAATCAACAGTACGAGTACATGAAAGCTATTGTTTTTAAAATTACGGCGTAATGACTAATGAGACATCACGAGAAAAAAATATGGCCATGAATTTCTTCTAATAATAGTCTCCATGATGTTGCTCTATCCTGTTCTCTCAGCTTATATTTCGTACAATTTGACGGGCACCTGTAAAGCACCGTATGATTAAAACCGTTGCATGCCATGGACTGGACATGAATATAATCGATCATGTTCTATAAGTATTAGGAGCCCCGGTAGCTCAGTAGGTTAAGCGCTGGCTTGCTGATCTAGCGGTCTCAAGTTCGATCCCCGCTTGAGACGAGAATCTTTTCAAACGTAAACGAGGTTCTGTTACACACAGGCTTTCATTATCACCCTCCCATCGTCCTGATATGACTGAAATACTGATGAAAAGGGCGTAAAATCGCAATCCATCGATCCATCCATTATTAGACGGACCTAGATTTTTTAGATTTTTTTTGGAAGGGAAATCCCCGTCTTATAACCGAAGAAATATGGTACAAACATCAAAGGCACAGATCACTTTGTCATGATGACAGGTAATGTGGTCAACTTCAGACAGCTCATAAAAATCGATCTAAATTAGTGAAGTTGTGATCTCAAATAAATGGACGGGTCATGGGTGATACCTTTTGGAAAATGGCATTACTTACATGAAGTACAGAGAGAACAATGTCTTGAAAGTGTCCTGGGAATCGCTTGAATATTGACGGTTGGATTGCAGTAAAAGTACGATCTGTATCAGCAGAGCAATCCGATATAAGGCATGCTATCAGGATTCCAGAGAAATATGACCTTCTTCAGATTATATGACAATTAGCTAAACGCTGAAAGAAGAATTGCCGCCATAAGAGTAAGTAGCTGGACAAATTAAAGGCACTGACTCGCCGAGCGGAAAGGGCCAGGTCATAACCCTTTGTATCCACAAAATCCATCTCAATGATCTGACCAGGGGCCATATCTTGTGCAGAAGTGTCCGATCATAGCCCATTTACTTCATTCAAATAGTGATAATAGCATCTTGATTTTAGTTTTAACATAATCAAATGAAAGCAGGAGGATGTGTTGCGACTGGCAGATAGTAGCTACCACCTTCCTCCCCTAGTATCTCCCCGGAAAAATGAATATGATTTTTCATAGCTCGGAAATAGGACTCTTTAGCCAATATTCCCGAAGCAAATCTACCGTTTTTGCGCAGCCGTTTTTCTCCCCTGTAGCGGATTTGCCCCTGGTAACACGGCTGCAAAAATGTTTTATCGTGGAATTTGCTCCTTCACCTCTCATAATAGTGAAGTTCAAATTTGAAACAGAAAAGCGGGCATTAGTCCGAAAAATACCGCCGAATAATAGATGCTGGAACCTCGTGCACGTATCAATCAGTCTGTCTTATTTTTGTTTTGGTGAGATCTGTCTTTCCGTGCCTGTCATGAAATACGTCGCTGTGCGCATATGTGTGTGCATATGTTTGTGCGAGCGTCCACCCGTGCAGCGGGGTGTCTTGCATGTGTGACGGAGAGTTCGCTTTTCACATGTGGTTTTATGTGTGTGGGGGGAGGGGGAGAGACTGTGATGATAAATCAGCTCGATGAGGTGGGGATAATCCCCTATATTATCGTCAGTGAATAACGTCCTGTCATAAAATCGTATGACCATAAGTGTAATAACACTTTGGCGTATACACGTAACGTCACTGACAACGTCCATGTCAGCAATGCGTTTTCTTATTAAAATAATGTTCAGTTTGAAGGCGTTAAAATCTCATTTTAAGCGGTCATACATGTACAATGTATGATAAACAGAATCTTACACTCGTGGTCATTTCATATGAAATTTATGAAACTCGCCGAAGGCTTGTTTCATAATTTTCATCTGAAACGACCACTCGTGTAAGATCCTTATACATGTATATGAAAATGAAGTATTGTTCAAGCTAAACTAATGAGGATTCTTAAAAGTTGTCTCTATTTAAAATGGCAGAAGAACACGGCGATATAACAATACAACTTAAGGTAATTTCTGTCAACAATAACGTTGAACTGAAAGCCAGCTGACACTGGTTGTTTCTGCGAAAAACGTTTCAAAACAGTTTCGTTCGTAAAACTTGTAGTTTTATATTTTCCAGCTGAGAAAATGATATTGTCTTCATTCTGTAGTCCTGTTTATTGCCAGTGAAAAGTGCAAAATCGTTACAGGAAGAAAGGGATCACAGTTTGAAAGTCGATTACAAGCAATCCATTATTAATGACTTTCAGCAATATTTTGTTATGCACTCTTTCCATTCTCATATACCGTTAATCATTTAGTATGTGATGGCGAAGGATTTGGCGTCTATTTATTGTCGAGCCCGCTTGCGGTGAGCGAGACATAGTTGTTACAACTTCGATTCGGTGTATGTGCATGCGTTAGTCCGTGCGTGCGTGAGTACGTGCGTGCGTGCGTCCGTCGGATTTGTCCGGGCCCTAACTTCTCATTTACGGATGGATTTCGAAATAATTTGGTACAGTTGTTCTCGTTGAAGAGTAGAAGTGCCATTGAAACATTTGTTCAGGTAGGTCCAAGGTCAAGGTCACACTTGAAGGTCAAATGATAAAATGGCCATAAACTGAGCTTGTCCGAGCCATAACTTCTACATTTACGGATGGATTTCAAAATAATTTGTAACAATTGTTCTCCTAGATGAGTAGAAGTGCCATTTGGAACATTTGTTCAGGTAGGTCCATGGTCAGGGTCACACTTGATGTCAAATGATAATATTGCCATAAATTGAGCTTGTCCGAGCCATTACTTCTACATTCATCAATGGATTTTAAAATAATTTGGCACAATTGTTCTCCTTGATGAGTAGACGTGCCATTTGGAACATTTGTTCAGATAGTTCCAAGGTCAAGGTCCTACTTGAAGGTAAAATTATAAAACGGCCATAATTTGAGCTTGTCCGAGCCATAACTTCAACATTTATTAATGGATTTTAAAATAATTTGGCACAATTACTTCTACATTTATGCATCAATTTCAAAATAATTTGGCACAATTGTTCTTCTTGATGAGTGGAAGTGTCAAGTGATATATATGTTTGGGTAGGTCCAAGGTCAAGGTCACACTTGAAGGTCAGATAATGTAATTGTCATAAATTGAGCTTGTCTTGGTCATCACTTCTACTTATGTTTCTTTGTGAAAGTTCGAAAAAAAGAAATATGCTGGCTTAACATGATGTTGTTTGGCATCTTTCTAGAGTGAAGCAGTTACTAAGTCTTGACATACTTATAGGTCACTATAGCAAACAGCGGGCTCGAACAATGTCCCTGGACAACCTTCTAGTTTAGTTGGTCTTTGCTTTTATGAGAATTGGATATGTGCGCAGTTCACGTTTTAGCGCGCTCATATATAGTTTGATATTATGCCCACAGTCCCGGTAGCATTATCCCTTCCATTTATTCAATGAAAACGCCCTGTAATTACATGTAGCAAGGGCACTCCATGGAAAGAACTGCTACCTATCTGTAGAGTATCATTCCATTCCGTTGTGATCGTCGCGGTAACCTGTAGCTATGTACAGTACATGTAAAACGTACTGAAAACCTGAATAATGATGGAATTCTGTCTTTTAGTTTTTTTTTGTCATTAAGCCAATATTAAAATACCACCAAACTTGGTTTTTAACATTACCGCCGAAGTAGGCAGTCCCTCATTGTCCGATATGTGGGGGAGCAATTTTATAACAGTGTATTCCCTGGAAACAACGCAGCCGTTCCAAAGAGAGGTTTAGTCGTGAAGTTCCAAAATGAGGTTTTCTCTATAAGGAAAGAATTTGCAAAATTTGCAAATTCTTTCCTTTTAAAGTTAACCTCAGGAAGAGGGGAGCCCAAAAAAAAGTATTGCAGAGTCGATTCCCCTTAAAGTGCACCATTCGCCTTAATCGGCAGTATCGGGACAACTTACATGAACAAGGCAACTATCCTAGATTTGAACAAATTTATATGACATGTTCTTCAGGCGATGCCGATCCAAAAAAAAAAAAAAAGAAAAAAAAAGAGAACTGTTGGCGGAATCGCTTACATCACAGACTATCCTAAAATAAGTTTAGAATGAAGATCCCCCCCCCCCCCGGAAGCAAGGAACACGTCAAAGACACGAAACTAGCAGAGTCGGTTTAATTGAATCTGTTCATGTGCAGTAATGTAATGTGGCAACATTGCACGGTTAGTATGTCTGATGGTTTACTTTAATAGAAGGGTATTATGATAATTATGCGTCGTGACATGCATAATGGATCTTAGCATTTAAGTGAAACGGCAAAGAACAAATGTTCCCGTTGTTGTTTGCTTAGAGCATATCGCCTATCCACAATCATGAACAATATTTCATATAATCCACGTCAGTCTGATGTTCGAACTGGCATGGAGCAAAGATATGTACTGGAAACGAAGTGGCGGGAATGAAATTCAGCGGGTTTTTTTACATGTACCTTCGAATATATAGGGCTTTAATAACCCTGAGAAATTAGCAGGCTAACAGTGAAGACTCTGAACAAGCCGCACTGACGCACAATCCCGTCCGAACCTTTGCAACTGACAAAATGAACCGGTATTAGTGTAGGAGCAGGTACAGTCTTGTCACAGTCAAGGCCTGTCTAACAAGACAAGGCCTACACCTGACGTCTAAAATGGTACTTCGCGTTATGTCGTCGAAAAGAAACTTTATGACAGGGCATGCTATCATAGTGCGAGCTAAAACCCTAGACTAATTACTACAGGTGTTGGCTAATTTAGGTCCACCGCTAAATTCGACATCGTCTAATACGATGAAAAAAAGAACTGCACAAAGAAAAGATTACAAATACATGTATTTCCTATTGTGGGGTCAAAAGTCTTAAGAAAATAACACTGCTCTGTTACTGTCTTAACCCTCCCATAATAATGAAATAGGCAAGCAGTGCAGATCCAGATCAGACGCCGCACTGTTTGCACAACCTCTACTGTAACAATAATTTATACCAATGTGTAAAAGAAATAAACAGGCAAATTCGACGAATTTATGTCCCCCGCCTTGGAAACTAGGTCTCCACTGTATATACATTTAGTGTTTGAGCTGAAAAAGCGGCTAAGTTAAAAATGTGAAAAAAGTAAAAAAAAAAATAATGTGAGGATTATATCCAAACCACATGCATATCTTCAGACCATGATCAAAATACCTGTGAAGTTTCAAAAGAATGGGCATAAAACTGTAGGAGGATATGAACATACAAGGTACCCACTATCTATTCACTTTGATAGTAAAAATGTATGAAAAATGGCTAAGTTCAATTTGCAAAAAAGTAATAAAAAATAATGTGAGGATTATATCCAAACCACATGCATATTTTCAGGCCATGACCAAAATACCTGTGAAGTTTCAAAGGAATCGGCATAAAACTGCAGGAGGAGTTGCGCACACAAGGTACCATCTATCTAGTCACTATGATAGTAAAAACGCCTAAAAAATGACTAAGTTCAACTTGTGGAAAACGGTGTCAAAACATAATGTGAGGATTATATCCAAACCACATGCATATCTTCAGACCGTGACCAAAATACCTGTGAAGTTTCAAAGGCATCGGCATAAAACTGCAGGAGGAGTTGCGCACACAAGGTACCCACTATCTAGTCACTTTGATAGTAAAAACGCCTAAAAAATGACTAAGTTCAACTTGTGGAAAAAGTAACAAAAAATAGTCCCAGGATTACATCCAAACCACATGCATATCTTCAGACCATGACTAAAAAATCTGTAAAGTTTCGAAAAAATCGGCATTAAACTGTAGGAAGAGTTGCGCACACAAGAAACCTACTACTTTTAGGGGGACGGAAAGACGGAAGGACGGACGGAAGGACGGAATGCCGAAAACTATGTCCCTCCGCTTTTCTTCGAAAAGGCGGGGGACAATAACCAGGCGTCCCTTAAATGATGACTGGATGGACTGATCCAATTTGTATGGCTAGAAGAGTCCATGGGCATAAATAGGTTGATACCAATTGTGTGATTGAGACACTCTGAGAAAGCAGGCATGAGACACAGAAACTTTCCTGATCAATATCAGACAGGGGATTACTGTAGGTTTATAGCTCCTTGACATACAACTGACAGACTGCAGCACAAATAGAAATATTATTGTATTCACACCCACTTGCCAAATGGCCATTACTGACACTGATTTCTTCCTGAAATTTCTATGTGTAACTACTATCAGTTTTACAAAATTCAAATACTGGGGACACACACACACACAAACACAGAGAGAGAGCCGCGCGCGCGCGTGCACGCACGCACGCACACATACATTCAGAAACTATTTACTGGTCATTATTGTGATATAATGTAAATAGGTTAATAGCAGAATCAGAGTTGTTTACTGGTGATACGTCCAAGGACAAAAAAGAGTAAAAACTGTGATAAAAGAGTTTAAGAGTTGAAGAAGTTATTTCTGCCATCTGAACTGATTTTATCTCACAAATTACATGTTAAAATCATGAGTCCAAAAAGTAACACAGATTGTGATTGTGTTCAAAATGGGACTTAAAATCTGTTTCAAGCTGCTACCGGTTGCTCAAAATAGAGTTTGTCTCGCTCGTCTTTTCTTGCGCATTTAAACAGCATTTAATTTCGCAGCATTTAAAAGCATTAAGCTTTAATGCTAAATTGCCGTCTTATCGCAGTCGTT
Organism: Ctena decussata; assembly: GCA_963989385.1. Taxonomy (NCBI): domain Eukaryota; kingdom Metazoa; phylum Mollusca; class Bivalvia; order Lucinida; family Lucinidae; genus Ctena; species Ctena decussata. The sequence goes on along the minus strand of OZ022498.1, from coordinate 69,005,493 downwards.
TCTATTAGCTGTTGGGGTCGTTCTCTGTTAAAAGGCTTCATACACTTTGCACAACGTGCAACGGCTCATATTTACCGAAATATCCCGCAGTCTGCCAAATTCTTTCCTGCTGCCATTTATAGATTCCTTGAAGCCCATAATTTTTTAACGCGAACATTAAGACTCAGATCAGACTGCGCGGTCGCGCAGGCTGATCTGATCCTTTATTGTTCGCACATTTGATATGGTACATTTTCATCATTCACGACATAGTTTATTTCTTCCAAGTCTACTGCTCAGAGATATTTAGAGGCACTCATCTGCAAATCTGGATTTAAAGCCTAAATGCACTATTTTATCTATAAAAAGCCTCTAAATACTAAAACGTTTCAGCTTTATTACTATTTATATCGACTCTTAAAGTACCTGTGCAACTAAAATAATGTGTATTGGTACACATCCATGTTTTTCCACAATTTTTCAAAGGGGAATAATTTCTGTGACTCTTTGTTGGCTTTCCTTGACGATGAAACCTTCTGAAAAGGGGTCATCTCGTTAAGGCAAGAATTTGCTCTAAACAAAGCAAATTCTTTCCTTTAAGAATTGACTCATATTGAGAAAGGAAGCAAAATTGAAAATTACTGAGTTGCTGCCCCTGAAAGTGTATATATTTATCTTAAAAGTTGTATTTATGTCTTTGTTTGGTAAACAGAAGTAGCTTCTGGCGAATAAAAGTGCATTTCATTCCGCTGGTGTTTTGAAGTTCGAAGTTTAATTGTCCGTTCATTGCGCCAAAAGCGTTAGCTTTAAATAAAAGTTCCCCAAAAAGCAATTTAGAAATCATGGTATAAAATATCGTATTACATGTATTAAATTCAGCCAATACTGTCAAACAGCCTAAAACAGTATGATGTTAGCTACCTTGAAACCACAAACAGTGTAACAATTTTTTCCCATTCCTTTACAAATTCTTATCTTCAAAATGCAATTTTGAAGATAAGAACCAGTTTCAGACATATTTTTTGTTTATTGGGTGTCATAATCCTATTATGCAACAGTCCAGTGACAGTGCTATTTCATCATAGAAAATACCCTATCTCACACAGGTGAAGACAGAACAGGGTCATCAACCCATTGCAGAGTAGCACCATTTTTTTACGTATCCCTTTAAGGGATGTATAGAATGTTGTTGAATCATGGTATGCAAGTTGCAGCTTCCATAAAAGGATTCAACAACTCTCTATCCGCATACTTTTAGCTAACTTTCAACTTCTTCAGTACTACTTGTTTCTTCTATACATCTAGTGATATACATTTTTTATAGCTTTAAACTTTTACATCTTGCATAACACGATTCAACAACACTCCATCCGTATTGTATTGCACTACAGCTGGGAAGCCTGTTACTTCGATTACATAATGTGGCATGCTTCCTATGAAATCAAAAACCTAATCTCAAGAATACCCTGCAATTTGTTTATGTAACAGCGGGAGCCAAAGCATTAACTGTCAACAATTTATTGCCTCGTCACGAGGACGAGGAAAAGGTCATGTTCAAAGATTAGCAGTCAGATCAGGGAAAATATAATTGTGGTGTAAGAAATCAAAAACCTGATCTCAAAAATACGCTGCAACTTGTTTGTGTAACAGCGGGAGGCAATGCATTAATTGTCAACAGTTTATTGTCTCGTCATGAGAAAAAGGTTTATTTTGACTTGTTCAAAGAGTAAGCATTCAGATCAGGGAAAATATAATAGTGGTGTAAGTGGGGGGTTTTGGACATTACATTACTGCTCATAAACATACTCAATATAACTGAGTCTGGTTTTGTCGCTTCTCTGGTTTGTTTCTCGCTTCCAAAGGCAGCACCCATCATTGATGTGCATATTTAGATAAGGTATAATTATTATGTTTTATTGTCGAAAACATCGACATTTTCTGCGCCGATCTGTCGCATTTCTGGCATGAAAGCTGGCACCTATTCTTTCCAGCCTTACCCACCATTTTTGTCAAAAAAAATTATAATACGAGCTACCCACCATTTTTGTCAAAAAAAACTTGATAGTACGAGCTTCAGAATGACAGATATTCACCAGCTGATTTAGATCATTTTACTTGTTTACAAAAATGTGACACATTTCCGATGCAATCAGATGCAACCCCAGCATATCAGTCAAGCTTTCATTTCTGTAACAGTTGGTAACTTACTGCACCTTTACTGAATGTTACCATTTTAGCCATGTCATGTGACTTCCAACAATGTGACAATTTTGTTATGTGATATTCAGATCATCCTTCTGTTCCACACAGGCTTATCAGAGACCTCTCTGTTTGCTCTATCGCTTGGGTCTTCCATAGAAGGCTGATGTGATGATCGAAGGTTCTGGCCAGACTGCACTTATGTGCAGTCTGATCAGAGCCTTTGCTTGTCACCAATGCCATATTGTTTATAATCACATCGGTGGCTAAAATTATTTTCTGTTTGTGTCCTAGTTCAATACTTTTTCATGTAACAATGCTTTAAGGTGTGTGTGTGTGTGTGTGTGTGTGTGTGTGTGTGTGTGTGTGTGTGTGTGTGCACCTTCATGTTTTTTGTTCACGCCATTTTGATATTGGAGGAATCTTTTGTGAGTTCCGGTTTGCTTATTTGGACGAAGCCTTTACAGAAAGAGCATTCACTGTTAAAGGAAAGAACTGCTTCTAGACAAGAAAATTCTTTTCTTTAAGGGTTTTCCCCCCGAGTTGATCCCACCGACTCTTAATGAAAATAATCTCTGTCTCTGCTCCAGGGTTATATACATGATAAGAATCGTGAGTAAAACGTGTAAAATAAAAACAAAATGAAAATTAAAAAAAAAGGAAATTGGTTTGCAGTGGCGGAGTATTACGCAGTCGTATACGATGCACGATGTTTTACTATTACTATTATTTTTTATGATAGATGGACCTGTTTCTAAATAATAATATTTACTCATAAAGGCATCAGAATATGAACAAAAAATGAAATAGAATTATCATCATAGGCAGGCAAACACAGTATACAGACGCTTGAAATGGTATGTTAATTTTTCTAGTTTTTATTGTGTAGCACACATTTGTAATAACAAGGATTAATGTTCGCCTTTCTGCTTAGAATAGAATACAACTCTGTCCAATTTTCTTTTCATTGCAGAGATGAAAACGCTTCTTATGTTCCTAATGTTTGAACAAATTGCCTCTAATACCAGACTAAGGCAATTTATCTATATGAATCAATATATTTAATACTTGACATAGATAGTTTAATGACACTGTTACCATTATATTGTTAAAAGGCCTCTGGAGACGCTGAGTACCAATCATCCATCTATATAATCATATTTCTCAGCGTCAACAAGTGGCTAAATATAGTTTCTTATTTTCTTGGACGAGGCACTACAGGGGCAAACGTACAGGAACGCACGTGCACCCAACATATAACAACACTCATCTGTGTTTTCGCGCAATCAGATCAACTAATACAGTGTCCGTCTTGATTCTGATATTAGTTATATGATTCAAATATTGGGTGAAAATGCCCATGTTGGTCAGTTTTTTTATTCGGACATGCCAGTTTGGACCTTTTTCCCGTGGAGGCCTTATTTGATGACATTAAATGCCATCAGGAGGAATATTGATTTCTAAAGACCTTTCTCAGAGTTTCTTATTGAATTAACTCAATGACAGAAAGTAAGAAGCTTTATCCCCAGCACTGTTTTACTTCTTCACTGATTATTTGGAATCGATCTCTCTTTCTTCCTATAGTGTCATGCTTTTATACCGTATTTTATATTTACCGTAAACATTTGGCCACTGGATCTTGTTTCTTCAATTAACTATTTTATTGTTTAATTGGATAACTACAGCTGTTGTACCAAAGATACGTTTTAAAACTGTGGCAAACAGTGCAGAACCTCGTTAAAAGGCCTCTGGAGACGCTGAGTACCAATCATCCATCTATATAATTTTCCCTCTTTGCGCTGACGTACATGCCACTGTCCGAACATTCTGGTTGATACGGTATCACTGAGCATGAATGGTGTGGAAGCTGTCTTTGATAATGTACTGTCAAAGGGATAATATAAGGAAACAATTTTGACCACTCTCATAGAGTGGTTTGGTTAAGATAAACAGAGGGAGCCAACATTATGCACTATTGAAAACATAGCAGAGTTGGACATAAGGGAATAAATTGACACGACAAAACCAACAATGTGGTTGTGCGCCCAGCGCAGTCTTAGATCAGCCTGTGCATTCACTCGTTTTTATCAGATTCTTTGTTTAGTGCTCAAAGCGTAGCTAAGAGTCTAAGCTACCTCCATGCGGACAGCGAAGACTCTGATCAGACTGGGCGGATGCCCAGGCTAATCTGAGTCTGCGCTGGGCGCACAACCACATTGTTGGTTTTGTCGTGTCGCGGCTCAATTAGATCTGATATTCTACTTTGTTAATTCTCACTGTCAGCATACGTTGTGACACTCTCGCTAAGACGCTTCTAATAAAAATCACAACCTTTTGCAGAAATATGACAAATTATCTGCGAATTTTCAGCTGATAACCCCCAATGTTTATCTTTTCGCACGTGTATTAAAAAGTAGTGCTTATTGACCAGCCAGCTCTTGCACCCATGTGTTTTGCAGATACAACGTTACGTAAAAATCTCAACATGGCTGTGAAAAACCTCTCAGTTTGTATCTACTGGTTAGAAAATTGTTGTTTAACAGAAAGACATTAATTAATTTCTGTTGCATAAATCGCTGGCAAAGGTGATTATACAAAACGTGATTTGTTGCTACATTGTATTTCTTCAGAATAAAGCAGGTTTAGCATGTTTTGATGCAACATTCGTACCAAATTTGTTCATCACGAAGAAACATCTTTTAGTAGGTTTCAATTCAATATTTGTATCGAATTGTTTCTTTGATCAACATTTGTACTGAATCATTTCTTGAGCATAAACATTTTTCAACATTTTTTGGATGCAATGCGTCATGTTATGCACACTGGGGTCCGGCAGTTTTGGTTTCTTTAAAGCTGAAAAAAATCATGGCTGAACATCTGCACTTCCAGTTCCAATATATGGCCTTCAAAACATTTGAAATCAAATGCTACCTACTTGACACCTTGATATGAGCAATTCTTGTGACAAATTTCAATTTCACGTGTTTGACAATAATTGAATGATGGTTTGCATAAATTATCTCCAATATAGAGGTCGACGTGTTTTGGATTCGTCATTGTTTCTATGGTTTACGTGTTTACACACACTGACCACTTTTACTTTTAAGTGTATTTTCTGTTAACGTGCACAATATATAAACGGTACGGGCTAAACCCTGTTCTTAGCGATTCAGCTGTCTGCCGAGTATTTTACGAAAATGTGCAACAGTCCAAATTATTATATACAGCCATTCATTCTGACCAAAAAAGCATTTTATGTATTTTCAAGGTCAGTTTACCATCCACTTAGTTAAATTAAGCCCATTCTTCAAAACTGGCGACGTCGTTAGTTATCAATGTTTTACTTTTTCAAACGCATTGTAAGCATTAACAGTGCCATGTTTTGCGTTACAAAAGTTCCTCAATGTTTTTTACTTGTAAGCAAAAATTTTAGCACTCTTGATTTATACGTACATGTACTTAACAAATCGTCTACTAACGAACTCATTAAACTGACAATGCAGTGAACAAGTGGGCCCTGATCTTTTAACTAGCAAATGCCTTTTTAGCTCACCTGAGCCGAAGGCTCACAGGTGAGCTTATAGTATAGGCAGGCATCTGTCGTCCGTCCATCGTCCGTCAACATTTTCAAGCGACGTTTCCTCTGAAACTACAGGGCCGATTGTTACCAAATTTCATATATAGCATCTATAGGCAAGATGAACTGATATTACTGTTTTTTATTTAGATCACTTCTTAGATTCCATTGCTATGGCAACTAAAAGTTTCCTTTGACTTGTATATGGAAAATTGAAATTTCGTATTTATTGTTATGTCATGGCAGATATTTTGACAAAACTTTAACAGAAATGTTCCTAGCATAGTCCTCTTCAGACCAGATCATTTTTTTTCTCCTGATTTCCTTGTTTTTACAACAACCCATAGAGAATTGAATTGCTTTAGTGCAATTCTATTTGTGGTGTTGTAAGAAGGGAAATACTCCAAATTTGAATTTGTTATACAGAGATAACTGTATAAAAGGCATAAAATCTCTGAAGAGTTTCAATTTGGGCCAGATCAGAATATTCATTTCGGAGTTACTTGCCCCTAAAGACCGAAAAATTTCCCATAGACTTACAATGGGGAAAATGTTGTCCTGGGCATAGCAGCTTTATTTTTTATTGTAACACTCAATTTCCTGATAACCAGGACATCCATAAACTCTCTGACAAGTGAGAAATTTGGCTTTATTGTATATTTTGTGTTGGAGTTACTTGCCCTTGAGTGTTTCAACAGCTCATATTTGACCTTATCCCGGGCATAGTGACTTTATTTGTTCTGTTATAACTTCACCAAACTTGCTGATGTTAACAAGGACAAGCATAACAACTCAGATGAATTCGAAATTAGGCCCTTTTGTACAATTCACTTTAGAGTTACTTACCCTTGAGTGCTGAGGATGAATGAACTCAGGTGAGCTACAGGACCAATGGTCCTCTGGTTTTAAATCAATTGTACAGAGATAGTAACTAATCATTCCTTTCATATATTTTACAGAGGCAAGCTCCGGTACGGTCACTCCAGCGTCTCTGAGCAGTGGAATCAGTACCACTTTTCCGTCAGCCCCTCTTATAAACACCGATGGTTTACCACCCGCTGTTCCACCATGCAACAGACAGCGACGAGCATCCATGCAGGACGCCATAGATTTCAGGAAAATAGACTCGAAATTATACGACCGAAGAGTAAGTCAGACTCTACCCAGCTGAGGCACATAACGTTAAAATGACCGTCGCACCGACGTCGATGCGACGTAATGACGTCGCACCGACGCCAGTGCGATGTCATTTTGACGTCATGTGCTTGCTGGGTATTCTCTCATAGTAACGAACTAGTGGTGCTAAAATTTGTCAAGGGACGCCGATATCGATTTAGCAAACAGACATAGCTTTGCAGTATTTATAGTTCCGAAAACCACGCGTATTTTACATAGGTATGCACCCCTCCATTAACTGGAAAGTAAAACTGCGAACTTATTGTGGGATATTGAACACGTGCGTTTTTTATGAGCCTATGTAGCGGGCTAAGTTGTCGCATAAACCAGTAATACACTATCAGTTGACTTTTGAGTGACATTCTGTCCGGCTCGGAACTATCAACCCTGTTAAAAACCATTGTTTGGCCATGATCTTTTGTGTTCCTATTTTGTGGCGATAAAATGTAAATTATAATTCACTGAACTGCACGTGCAAAAATCAATAATATATTCTGTAAGAAATAGACGTCACTGTCATAATTTTGAAATCAATTCGTCCATAGTTATTATTTTTGTATGCAAGCAATCTGCTGTTATATACATATTCTCCAAAAGTACAAAATTTAAAAACGTGGAGATAGAAATGAGATTTTCCAGTTTGCTTGCTGAGATTTAAACTGCCTGGCTGCGGGCTACAACATTCAATTTTCCAGTATCAAACGATTGTACCCTTTTTCGAAAATATTTTACACAATTATAAAACCGCCCACTGAAAATTATTCTTAATCAAAATATTTGAAGCGTTGATACTAACTGAATAAAAAAAGGGTAAAAGAATCTAAGGCAAATAAGTTCATATACTTATAAATTGCTTTCGTTCTGCATTATTTTTCTGTGTTTACTAGAAATTGCTCTTTCTAGCATAGTCACCCAATAATATGGTCACGTGGCTGACGATGCTACACAGCATAGCTTTGGCGTATTAAATAACGCGAGTGCTCGGTGGGCGCTCAATACACTCATTACAGGTTGTACATGAATAGTGTGTAGCCTGGCACCAGCACATGCAGGGTCCTCCAAATGTCCCGGACACTCTTTATACTGGTACTGTACCAGCACATCGACTGCTCGAGCGTTCTTGGGCACTCGGTGTACTGGTACCAGGTTGTACACAAATTTCGTACAACCTGGTACCACTACACCGAGCGCCCGCCAAGCCCTCACGTTGTTTCTTGTTGTAAGCCTAAAAACTCTTCAATCAAATGTGTTTTCTACTTGCTAACAGATTACCATAATGTTGTTCCATTATCTCGTCGATCCACTTAGCATCGTTTTGGGACTAATATAGTTAACTTATGATGAAAAATGTCATTCCGACGCTCCATCGTTCATGCTCGCATTGTCATAACAACGGTATATAAGATTGTGACATGAATGCTTTCTAAAGGAAGAGCGATATACTGTCAGCAGATAATAAAACATATCGTATCATTTGATGCACTAGGGGACTGTCACGCGGTTAATTGGAACTGTTTAAAGTGTGCCTCTCGTATTTCTGTAGGCATGGCTGAGGAAAGAACGGGATCTCCTGGGAGAGATATGAAAAATTAGATGTATATAAATAATTGACTCAGCTGTTTTGATATGCTATTAAAGACGAAAACTTTTGTTGATGAAAGATGATGCTTGACCTTGCAAAAATCCATGTATGATCTTACAGTTGATAAACAGATCTGATCAAATTAAAGCTTTTTTATACAACATTAATTTTCACATTGTCTTATACTGATGCCAGCTGGCTTGGCTAAGGGCAAGGAAGTCTGGTCCAGAGGTTATAAAACGTGAGTACATTCCCAAACTCAAAATAAAGCACACTGATTGGCCGCTTCCGAGCACATGCTCGGAAGAAGCCAATCAATGTGATTTATTTTGAGTTTGAGCAAAATAAAGTACACTGATTGGCTGCTTCCGAGCACATGCTCGGAAGCAGCCAATCAATGTGCTTTATTTTGAGTTGAGATTATTCTCAAGTTTTATAACATCGAACCCTGGTTTACTTGGCACTAGCTCCAGTATGTTTAATTCACTACTACGTGACAATTTCGATTTTTTTTTTCAAAATCGTCATGCACTATTAGCCAATATAAAACGTAACAGCAATACACAACAAGATAACATGGAGATAGTACAATAAACTATTCTCCAGCACAGCTTACAAACTTTTACCGCAAATTGAAGCCAGACCCAAATTTAGTTTTTTTCGCTCCTCGCCGTCCATGTTAATGCAACGACATTTTTAAGAGATTGTGTATTAGACACAGATATCTCCTATGGGAAATATTTACCCCGTAACACTTCAATATATTTTCAAGAAAAAAAAATACAGCAAACATTTTAATTTCTGAACAACAAATGGATCCTCTGGAAGCAACCCACACAATAAAAAAAAATTAGATCCAAAAACTGTTTATTTGTCCTAAAAAGGTAGAGATTATTGGACATTTATTAATTGCATTTTTGCCTTTATCAAGTCCCACCTTAACTTAACGTCATTGACATCTAAATGACTATTGTAGTGTCTGTCCATATGTCATGGGCTAGTTGTAAACAAGTTATAACCGGCCTAAGCCGTTCTGAAAGGTCATCTTGTTTGTGTTACTACTTCTGCGAATTACACTTTAGTGCTGAACAGTGTCCTTTAATTTTACAGTTAAAATCTTCCCGCACTTCATCATAGTGCAAATTTATTTTCTGGTGTTTTTGGATAACAGGGCTCATTCCAAATGACTCATTCCAAAGGGCTCATTCAGTTTGAAAATAGAGTTCCATTGTAGCCCATGCAGCCCCGGATCCAGGGGGATGGGCTTTGGGGCTTCAGCCCCGCCACCTGGGACTCGTGTGTCCAATATAATGCTAGAAAATGTAGGTAATAAGGAGAATCTGATGGTAATTTGAGATGATATTCCATTGGGTGAGATTGAAATTTATGTTGTGACATCTCAGGAATCGCCTCAGTCAGGCGATTCCAATGAGATGCCACAACATATATTTAAACATCTTTATTTCTCATCGAATACTCTATTTATCTGGAATCCTAATTATGGCCTCTTTCTTTGGGCCCTAAGCCCCACCATTTGTCCAGAGAGAGCCCCACCAGCTGGTTGTGGTCTGGATCCGGGCCTGCCATGATAGGGGGCATGTGCATTGTTGCAACATTACATCACAGCACATGATCAAACAGACTCAATTAAACCGATTCAGCTATTTTCGTTTCTTTGGTGTATTCCTTGCTTCAAAATGATCTTCCATAAATTTATATTCGTACTTCTGAAAGATCAGCCATGCACAGACTCACTCTTAAACGTTTTAGGGCACATAGACTTGACTTATGATGAAACTTCAGTCTTTCAGGCTTTTTATCATCAGGTTAGCAGATCACATGAATGGGACAATCATATCTTCGAATATCTAACAGCATACACTAGAATGTATGATTATTTGCACAAGGGCACTGTCAGTCGGTTAATTGGGTCTGTATAGTTTGTATTCGATAACTTAGCCTAGATGAGGAAAGAGTAAGATATCAATGGAACTACAATAACAATAAAAGCATCGCAAACGACTGCGTGATACCCCGCCACTGCAAACCTATTTCACTCCTTGACTTTTTGCTGATTTATTTAATATGGCAGGAGCAGCCAACCCCATGGAACAAAATTTTTGTCATAAGACACTTTCATTTCTCTGATCTTTTGATGTAAGCTTCTGAAAAAAAACCTGTTCTTTCTGAACACATACATGTAATGATTTTATAAATGTATGTGGCCACACAGCAGGGGCAGATAACCCCCTTTAGGTCAAATTTTGATAATCACAAGAAGCTTTCATCTCTCCTGTCATTAGCTACAAGTTTCAGAAAAATCTATCTAAATTATGATTTTATACAGATTTTATCAAGATTTTATGCAGGTATATAGCCCGAGGACAGGGGCAGATAATCCAGATGGGATAAATTTTGAGCGTTACAGAATGCTTTTATTACTGTAATCATTTGCTGTAACTTTTAGAAAAAACACTTCAAATTCTGATTTTATATTGATTTTATTTCATGATTTTACACATGTATTGAGCCCCCGGGGCAGAGGCAGGTAACCCCTGAGGACAAAATTTCTTTGGTAACACAAAGTTGTTGTTGCTTTGATCATTTTTGTGAAGTTTCACCATGATATTCCAAACAGTAATGGAAGTAGAGGCCAAAAACCTTTTTTTTGTACATTGACAAGTGCCAGAACTCTGTCAGAAACAATCGAAATTTGCCCATTAACAATTCCAAGCGAGACATCCTTGGTACAAATGCATATGCAAAATTTGGAAAAAAAAATCCGTTCATAAATACTTAAGCTATCGAACGGAACGAAGTGCGGACGGACGGACAGACACACGGGCAGCCAACGTGAAAACATAATACCCCGCCACTAACGTGTGGCGGGGTATAAAAATAGATGTATATATTTGAGTGTCTTGCTTATAACAAAACGCGTATATGTTTTGAAATAAGTACATACTACGCGTTTTGAAATAAGTATGGCTCTCAAACATTTTATATGCTATTTTAGACGGACAAATCCGCTGTTGAAAGAATGTGCTTGAAAATTCAGCTGAGCTTGATTTATGGCCTTTCTATTTCATCAAAAGAACCAGATCACGTTAAAGTTATTGCATCAGGTTATTGTCTTATTGCCGTATAATAAAAGGCTGGCTGGCTGGCTTGGCTGAAGATAAGGAAGTCTGATTTACTTGGCTCTGGCTATGTCTTAGAATTTCGATTTAGCGAGGCAGGATAATTCAGAATGATCGTAATTCAACACAAAAGGTACAAGTAAAAAGTTGCTCTAGTATAGCGCAAAGGAGGAAGCGCTGCGGAAAACGACTTAATAATCCATTTTTAGTAACTTTGTATAAAATAAGGAATCGATGTATCAATGAATTAAAGTAGCGATAATATATATCCTTAAATCATTAAAATGACACGTAATGCTGGATTGTGATTAGTATTGTAATTTGGAACAACACAGCATAAAACAAGGCTATATATACATTTGGACAGAAGTTCTTTTTAAGATTGAGCTTGAGGCTGTTCAATAAATTGTACTCAAAATAATCTAAGAACATGTCCAGCTAAGATTTTGTGTGTGAGTCAAATGACGTTTTTGCAAAACGTTGCGTTATTTGTTTGTCTGTGACTCTAAAACTTTTATTTATTTATTTATTTATTTTGTTGGTGTTTAGATTAAAGTGGTAATTAATAGCGTGTGACTTTTCTGATAAAGACTACCTAGTTTGTGGGGGGGGGGGGAGGCGTGGGGGGGTCATCATTTTGCTCAGGGGGCAAGTTCTTCAGTTGATCTCCACTGTGAAGGGAGGCAAAAATGGAACTGGCATGAGTTGCTTCCCCTGAACGAGTACCCGTTCACCATTAACACTTTATACGTGGCACAGCGTGAACCAGGTCATTACTATATTCCTTCATTTGACTTTCTCTTAATGGTTCTGTCCGTAAGCCTAGCATATAAAAACTGTTTCAGTCTGTCACTGAGTCGTTGCTATTCATCAGGATACAAATCAGGGTTCCGAGGTTACAGTTTTCTACCCGATACATACAATAATGAGCCGTAAAATTATGATAATAGGACATACACCAAGAGAGAGAGGGGGAGGCGTGGGAGGGGGGGGGGGGAGGGGGTAAGGATCAATTCAGCTGAAGGAATTTATCCCGTGTCGTAATATTAACAGAAGATGCGCCCCTTTCTGTTTCACGGAGCAAATTTTGCCAGCATATTCCCAGCAGGCACATGACGTCGAAATGACGTGATGACATCGCATCAACGTCAATAAGACGTATTTCCGACGCAATGTGCCCGCTGGGTTGCCTGTAGTGGAATGGACTCTTTTCCACTCCATTCCATTCCAGATTTCAAACTATGCCCTACTGTAGAAATGTGTAAGTCAAAATTATAATCATTTTGTAATTAAAAACAAAGCAACAAAATAGTTAAAGAGGTGATTAGCTCCGTTATCTGAGACCAGATCAATCATGGATGGACATATAGAAGAAATGCACGTTTCCTATTCGTATCCTAATATCCGATGATATGGATAAACCGATTCTAAAAATAAGGCAGTTACGCAATAGATGAGTTCCATCGCGCGGTTTTCTTCTTCGCTTGTCGGTGACCTCAAATCTTGTAGGTCATATATGAAAAGAGGACTACCTCGAAAAATCGAAAGGATACTATAGTTAAAGACGATATGTATATGCTAATAAACTTTTCTTTCTCGCTAAACAATTAGTTCCATGATTTTATCCCGAAATATAAAAAATAAAAATAATAAAGATCGAAAAAAGATATTTTAATGTTATGTTTCAGGTAATTTGATGTCACGATCAAAATTTTGGTGATGAAATATGCATGAAAGTTCACTATTTAAGTCGCTTATAGCAATAATCAATAAAACAAATCTACACCCAACGCCTTCCCAAACTCATCACAAATAGCACTGCGTTGGTACGCAGCGCAATAAAAGTGCATTTAAAGAAGAAAATGGCATTTTGACTCTTTTAAACTTGTCAGCAAGATTCCCCAAATAATATTTAAGATAGTGACTTTATATTTGGTCAACTGATAAGAGATGATAAGAAAATGGATTAACATTTGAACTAAGTCCATCATTGTTTTCGTAAGTATGCCCTACGAAAGGTCCTTTGAAACATTCAGCAGCATGATAGTTTGGAAAGTATTGAACTAGGAACTTGAAGCTTGGTCAGTTGGATCAAGATGATAAATAAATAGAGGATCATACATTCGTGGTCATTTCATATGAAATTTATGAAACGAGCCTTTGGCGAGTTTCATCAATTTCATATGAAATAGCCACGAATGTAAGATTCTGTTTATCATACGACCCTTCAAAATAGAATTTTATCGCCTTCAAAATGAACATTTTTTCAATAAGAAAACGCATTGTTGACGCGGACGTTGTCAATGACGTTACGTGTTCACGCCAAAGTGTTATAACACGTATGGTCATATGATTTTTACGACACGACGTTATCCACTGGATAACAGCGATGTCATACGATAAATTAATTTACTTTCGTAAGAATTCTGTCATTTGGATTAGTACAGGCCACTCCCTTCAATGACATGTCCCTTAAGGTTCTGGAATATTGTTGGGGACCATTACAGTAGTGTTTTTAGCTCACCTGAGCCAGCGGCTCCGGGGAAGTTTATAGGATGGTAAGGCTCCGTTGTCCGTCGTCCGTCATCTTCCGTCCGTCCGTCCGTCGTTCGTTTACACTTTCAAACGACTTCTCCTCTGAAACCGCAGGGCCGATTGTGACAAAATTTCATATAGAGCCTCCTGGGACCTTAGGAACGAAAAGTTGTTCAGACGGTCCGGGTTACATGACCAACATGGCCGTCATGCCCATATATGGTAAAATTCTAAAAAAATCTTCTTCTCTAAAACAATAGGCCGATGGCCTTGAAACTTGGTATGTAGCATTGAGTACACAAGATCGTTCAAATTATGACCTTGGGTAGACCCTGACCCTTTTTACGGTAAGGTCAATTTGCTTCCTTATGCTTTTATATGGCAAAATGCTACAACATAAGATATCTTGGAAACTATTGAAGAATTTGGGCTAAAAATTAGTTTCTACAGTCATCTTTATGAGTACATGAAGATTTGTGAGTACATGAGGTCAATGTCATTCTTTGACCTTTGACCCAGAACTCTCATATTTTGACCAGTTCTAACAATCTCCTCAAAAGCCACTTGGCGAATTGAAACCAAATTCCATATAGAACCTTCAGGGGTTGAGCGAACGAAATTTATCCATATGGTCCAGGTCACATGACCAACCTGGCCACCACGCCCATATATGGTAAAAACCTTTAAAAATCTTCTACTCCAGAACCAGTTGACCGATGGCCTTGAAACTTGGTATGTAGCATTGGGTACTCAAATACTATCAAGATTGTTCAAATTATGACACTGGGTTGACCTTGACTTTTTTACGGCAAGGTAAAAAACGTAAAATGCTAGAACATAAGATTTAATGGAAAGTGTTGAAGATTTTGGCCTAAAAATTGGTTTATATAGTCATCTTAATGAGTACATGAAGATTTATGAGTACAAGAGGTCAATTCCATTCTCTGAACTTTGACCCAGAACTCTCATATTTTGACCAGTTCTAACAATCTCCTCAAAAGCCACTTGGCAAATTGAAACCAAATTCAATACAGAGCTTTCAGGGGTTGAGCGAACGAAAATTTATTCATACGGTCCAGGTCACATGACCAACATGGCCACCACGCCCATATATGGTAAAAACTTTAAAATCTTCTTCTCCAGAATCAGTTGACCGATGGCCTTGAAACTCGGTGTGTAGCATTGGGTACTCAAATACTATCAAGATTATTCAAATTATGACACTGGATTGACCTTGACCTTTTTTACGGCAAGGTCAAATATGGGAAAATGCTAGAACATAAGGTTTAATGTAAAGTTTTGAAGATTTTGGCCTAAAAATTGGTATATATAGTCATCTTAGTGAGTACATGAAGATTTATAAGTACAAGCGGTCAAGATCATTCTTTGACCTTTGACTCAGAACTTTCATATTTTGACAATTTCAAACAATCTCCTCAAAAACCACTGGGCCAATCGTGACAAAATTTCATATAGAGCTTCCAGGGCTTGAAGGAATGAAAAAGTTTTCTAACGATCCTGGTCACACGACCAACATGGTCACACGATTTTATTACAGTTTTTAGTGCCCGGTTTTTATAAAGATTCCAGGTGGACTGAGTCTTTTATTATTTTCACTGTGAGTTTTAAAGTTTTATTAAAGAAAGGAAGAAGGAGAACTGATCTTAAAAATTTAAAAGTTTGTCATCCCTAGAACTAGTAACAGAAATTTTAATAGACCTGTTTTACAATGGCTGGTGCAATAAGGAGGAGTGCTAGAAATTTGCAGAGGCTGTCTGTGCGGGGCGGGGATGAGCAGGATGACCAGAGTGGGCTGCACTTAAGAGACTATACCCTCAATATGAGTAAGGCTATGAAGGTAAAGGCAAATGCATGTGAGGTGAAATATAAAGTTAAAGCAACAAATCGTGGTGGAAATCAGATATTTGAATTCTCGGCAGCAATGTATGAACTCTATAGAAATTCTCTTACACAGCATTTTGAGTCGCTACAAAGTCATATCTCCACAAATATGAAAATTGAGTATAGAGACATAATTGATAAAGGTAACTCCTGCGTAGAGAGTGTGGTGAAGGTGTTTAATAAAGACGATAGCAGCTTGAAATATACCATAAACTTATACCATACTAAGTCAAAGGTCATGGTGAATGGAAGGGAGGCAGGTTTATTCAATGTTGAACATCTGCAGATAACTGAAACAATACTGAAAAATGAAGACGTAAATCTATTGGATCATGAACTTCGTGCTTGCATTATTGATTGTCTAAAAAACATTGAGATCAAAAGTCAGAATCGTAAAAGGGGTGGTAGGGCAGAAGATCCAGCAAACATAAGTGTAAAACGACAAAACAGAATTGACTTGGAAATCACAGACTCAAAAATGGAGAACTCTGATGATTCAGCCTTACAACCAGAAACTTTAAGTCAAACACAGGAAGAGACTGTGCTATGTCCCGCATGTGATGAAGCAGTAGAATTCGGTATTTGCTGTGACCAGTGTCAAACCTGGTACCATTTTCACTGTGAAACACTAAGTGAGGAGGACATTACAAAATTTGACGAAACAGATTGTCCATACTTTTGTATATCTTGTGTCTATGATGGACAGTGTCAGACTCTTGATGATTCTATTCTTTATACACAATCCAGTATCACTGAGTTAGGTGAAGAGACACGCCCTAAGACACTAGACCAAAGCATGGACAACACAAGTGCATGCACACAGATACAGACAATTGATACAAACCATAATCCAACCACTGAAGCCGTGCAATTGCAGGCACAGGCGGTAGGTGCAGACCAAATTAGCTTCTCAAATAGCCAAACTAAGGCAAAGGGTACATTTACAAGCTCATCTGGGGCAAACAAACCTAGGTCAAAAGACACAAACCATGTGAAAAAAAATGGGTACACCACAGGGAAGCTTTAATGCAAGGAACTTGTCCTCGCAGACTCCTAGTATGCATATAAATGATGAAAACTTGAATAAAAACTCAAATACTCTACCACACACAGGGGCACAAAGAGAGTCGGCATCTGTATCTAAAAGGCAAAATGTAAGGCAGGAAAAAGGGGTGCAAGATGGGGAAAAAGAGATCATGAACTCAGTACCAGGGATAGGGATGGATATAAAAAATGGTGATGTAGATGGGGTGGGGGATCAACGGGGTGGGGTTGCTAATAAAGGTAGTAAGCAGACACAAAGGCAAGCTAAGAAGTCAGAAAAGTCTAAATTAAAAGATACCGAACAAGAAGAGCAGATAAAGTTAGCACGCTCGCTAATAAGTAACCTCGAACGAAAGGTAGGGGAGTTAGAGAATACTAATAAAATTTTAAGACAGGGCATAAATTCAAATAGAAGTCCAAGCAAGAGTTTAAAAATTGAGCAGAATTCTCCAGTATGTGGTTTTGAATATAGTGGTGTGAAGGAAGTGCCTACAAGGGCCGACCCCCGTATCGCCAATACTGTTGAAAAGGAAATTATGTACCTAAAAGAGAGTATGAGGTCCCTAGAGTTAGAGCAGTTAAGGGCAAGAATGTCAAATATTGAGCAAAACTTACAATTGCAAAAGCAAATTAATTGCATGTCCCAGTCGGGTGGTTTTCTACAGGTACCTGTAAATCCATATATGGGAAGCCAAGGCGCATGGGCGGCTGCTCAAAATCCAGTTTACCAAGGGAACTATCCCTACTTCACCCTCCCTCATGTACATCAAGGTCACCTTATGGTTGCCCAAAATACACCATTTATGAACCCATACCCTCCTATGGTTTCAGCAGTCCCACCCATTGGACCCCATGTCTCAACTCACGCCGGGGTTCCTCAAATGACACAAACAACTCTACCTACACAACCCGTATATAGCGGCTATCCAATTTATTATCAGTCTCACCGACTTCCAACTCAACCGATATATCCACCGCAGCATGGGCAGGGGGGGGGGGGGTTTCAGCCCAACCACGACAGGGCCAGGTAATCAGTAGAAACACCAGTAATGGGGAAATGGGGCATTTATCTATGAACCACACCCAGGAAGAGTTAAGGGGGGCTAACAATGTCAGGCTTCAACAGAAAACATGTACTGGCCTCACTGGAACTTCAGAGACTCAAAAATATCAAAATTGTAGGAATGAAGAGAAGCAGCAAGTAGAGGAAAGTGTTCAGGAAGTCATTTCACACCAATCTCTCATGGGACAGAATGAAGGATCACAGAGTGAGATGCCCTCTAGACGGCAGCCTGACATTGTTGAGACACAGGAGTCGATGGTGCAGAGAGATGATGGAGATGAAATGGAGCTCCATTTGGCAGCAAATAAGCAGAGGGATTACATAGAAGAGATGAAGATTTGTGAAGATGGTAATAAAGCCAAGAAGAGTCCTTTTTTAGGAGGGGGCAGAGCCTCGGAGAAGATCTGCAAAAGAAAAAGCCTATAACTATTGGAACCCTGAATATCAAAAATATTGAGACAAATGATGTTTTTCTTAGGGAATTATTGAAAAGGTATGATGTTCTCGCACTGCAAGAGCACTGGTTGTTTAGCTTCCAACTTCCGGATATAGAGAAGAGGTTTCATTCTCATGGCGCCTACAGTCGAGCTGTGGATGAGGACAGCCCACTTCCACCTACACAGAAACCAAGAGGCTATGGGGGAGTTTCGGTCATGTACAGGAAAGATCTGGACTATAAAGTTAAGAGGCTGCCACATGGTGGTAATAGAATTGTTGCTGTAGAGGTTGACTCCGTTCCTCCGCTTTGTATATGCAGTGTCTATATGCCTAGCAGAAACTCGAAGAGCAGTACATCAGACAAGGACAACTATGCGCTCTGCCTAGACCAGGTCGAGGAGGTGTTGAACACATATAGCAACACGCATGCTGTCTTTATCATGGGGGATATGAATGCTTCGTTGATTTCACGTAGAGGTAACATACAAGATTCTCTCTTGGCAGACTTTGTGTCCTCCAACTCCCTAAAGTGGAGACAGAATGGGGAAGAAACCTTCTTTCATCCAAATAAGACGGACAAAGCTGAGTTGGACTATGTCTTTTTCAACAAGCGTGGAGATGAGATTGTGAAAATGGTGGCCATTGAGAGTGAAAATGCCTTAAATACTTCAGACCATCGGCCAGTGTATGCGGAGATCAGTATTGCAGCGAAGGTGAAGACGAGCCCAGAAACGTCAGTCATTCAAGTTAAACCAAAATGGGACAACTGTGACAAAAGTGCATATCAGAGGTCAATTAGACAAAATTTACAAAAATTTGATACCGTCTTGCCATCGCTAACTCCAGAGATTGATATTCTGCAGCCTCTGGCACACTTGAACGCAGTGTTAAAGCAGGCAACATATGACAGTATCCCAAACCACAAATCAGACTTGAAAATCAAGAACCAGAGAAGAAGATGCTGGTCTCAGAAAATACAGTCAGCAATGAAGAACTGTCGCTTAGTATGGTGGGAGTGGCGAAAAGCAGGTGAATCACGAAATCCCGAGGATCCAACCTACCAGAAGATGAACACGGCTAAGAGGGTGCTTAGAAAAGAACAGCGTCTGGAGGCAGCTAAGCAGAGAAATGCAAGAGTGGAGAACATTATGAGTTCTGGAAACAACCCAAAAACCTTTTTTAAATTAATCAACAATCAGCGGAAATCCTCCAATGTACTGCTACATAATCTGGTGGTGGATGGAAAAGTATGTGAAACAGATGAAGACATAAGGGAGGGATGGGCTAGCCATTTCCAGAACTTGGCAACCCCACTACAGAGTGACAAGTTTGATGAGGAGTACAAGGAGTTAGTTGATGCTGATGTTGAGGCCATTTCTACCTTATGTGAGAAAGAGGATAGACCAATTGTACAAATCACTAATTAATGAAGAAGTACAGGCAGCATTGAAGAGGCTTAAAAATAACAAGGCAGTTGACGTTATGGGTTTAACTAGTGAACATTTCAAGCTGGGGGGGTGGTGTTTGTCAGAATTCATAGCAGCATTCCTTAATTATTTAATCAGTGTAAAGCGGGTGTCTGCCGTCTTGAAGGAGGGTATTTTAACACCTATCTTCAAGAAGGGAGACACCAGTGATCCGGGAAATTACAGAGGAATAACAGTGACTCCTGTTCTTTTAAAGATACTAGAACACATTCTGAATGCTCGGCACAACGATATCTTCTACAGTACACAATCACGTCTTCAAAGAGGATTCACTCAGGGCTGTTCTTCTCTGAATGCAGCTGTCATCCTTACAGAATGTGTGCTGGAGGCAGGGAATAACAGGCAGGAGATCTTTCTTACCACTTTGGATACACAGAAGGCGTTTGACGTGGTGGACCACAGTTCCCTACTAAGGAGGCTCTATCTTGATGGTGTCCATGGGGATGACTGGCTCCTTGTTAGAGACCTGTACTCTGACTGTTCTTCCAGAATAAAGTGGGCCGGAGGTCTATCTCACCCAATAAACATCAACCAGGGAGTACGCCAGGATGGAGTCTTGTCCACCAGCCATTACAAACGATACAATAACCCAATGCTACTTCAGCTTGAGCAAAGTTATGAGGGGGTGAAGATTGGATCTATCAGGATTCCTCATGTCACTGTTGCAGATGATTTAGCATTGCTCGCTCAAGATCAAAAAGAGATGCAAGTGATGGTTTGGGATGTGGAAAACAATGCCAGTAGAGAGAGATACTTTGTGAATCCAACTAAAAGTCATGCTCTTAGATATACCTCAAGAGTGAGGAAGATTACAGATACAGATATTTTCATGTACAATCAAAAGATAAGGAATAGTGAAAGTGCAGTGCATCTGGGAATAGTCATAGATGTTTCTGGGAAGCCTGACATTGAAGCAAAAATAAGTCTTGGTAGAAAAACAGCATACTCTCTTATGGGCGCTGGGTTTCATGGGGGTGGGGGGTTGAAGGCATCACAGAACGGGTATATATGGTCAACTTTTGTCATTCCGAGATTGCTGTATGGCATGGAAGCGTTACTTCTCAGAAAGAAGGATGTCGACAGTCTTGAGGGGTTTCAGAGGCAGTGTTTAAGGCAAATCCAGGGGCTTCCCGATAAAACAGCAAATTCTATCACTCTAGCCTTGTTAGGCATTTTGCCATTAGATGCAGTGTTGCATAAAAACGCACTCACCACATTTGTAAACATGATAAGGCATAAGTCCTCGGTTGAAAATGACATAGCTTTGAGACAAATTGTTATGAAGGATGAGTCGGATAAGAGCTGGTTTATGTCTATCAAAAAGACCCTAAAACAATACAATCTCCCATCTATATTTCAACTTTTAAGTAGTCCTCCTTCTAAAATTGAATGGAAAAAGCTCCTGAATAATGCTGTGCACAGTGCAGTTGAAACTTCCTGGAAAGCAGACATACAGAGCAAGCCCTCCCTAAAGTATGTAAATTCAGACTCCCTGAAAATTGGTAAAAGTCACCATGTGTGGGCCACGGTCAGAAATAGCATCCATGATAGCCGAAGAGCCCAACTCAAGTGTAAAATACTAACAGGGACGTATAATTTGCAAGGAAATAGGGCAGCCTTTAACCAACATCAAGTAAACGCAACCTGTAGATTGTGTTCATCAGCTCCAGAAACAAGACAGCACTTCCTTAGTGAATGTTCATCTCTACATATAGAAAGAGTGACGTATATAGAGAAACTACTCAGCAATGCAGTTTTACAAAGTATTATAGCCTCAAAAGTACATAATACAGAGTTCTTGACACAGTTAACATTGGATGCTTCAGCAGTTCTTGAAATGGAGCAGATTGACAAGGATACATGGGGGTTGCTTGAACTTTATACGAGAGAATATATAGCCAAGATTCATAATAAGAGACTCACAGTGTTAAAGATGATGTCAGAATTCTGAGCGACGATTAATACAAATACCTGTACAAAATCACCTGTAAATAACGAACTCACCAGTTTTCAGTAGTTAATATTAAGATTTACGAGCTCATTCCCTACTACGTCGAAAGGCGGTTCTCCGAAAAGTCAGCGGAGGAAACTTACGAAACAGAACAGAACAGAACATGGCCGCCACGCCCATATATAGTAAAAACCTTTTAAAATCTTGTTCTCCAGAACCAACTGACCGATGGCATTGAGAGTTGATATGTAGCATTGGGTACTCGAGTACTATCAAGATTATTCAAATTATGACCTTGGGTTGACCTTGACCTTTCTTTACGGCAATGTCAATTATGGGAAAATGCTAGAACATAAGATTTCATGGAAAGTTTTGAAGATTTTGGCCTAAAAATTGGTATATACAGTTGTCTTAATGAGGTCATGAAGCATTATGAGTACAAGAGGTCAAGGTTCTTTCTTGATCTTTCATCCAGACCTCTCATATTTTGACATTTTCAAACATTACCTCAAAAGCCAAAGGGCCAATTGTAAACACATTTCAAATAGAGCCTCCAGGGGTTGATTTGAATAAAAATTTGTACAAAGGTACAGGTTACATGACCAACATGGCCGGCATTACCATTTATGGTAAAAATCTTTAATATTTTTCTTCTCCAGAATCAATACACCTATGGCCTTGAAACTTGGTAAGTAGCATGGAGTACTAGAGTACCACCAAGACTGTTCAGATGATGACTTTGGGTTTACCTTGACCTTTCTTGCGTCATGGTCAAATATGGGAAAATGCTAGAAAGTTTTGAAGATGTTGGCCTAAAAATGGTATATATGGTTGTCTTATTGAGTACATCAAGATTTATGAGTACCAGTAGTCATGGTCATTCTTTGACTTTTAACCCAAGACTCACATTTTGACAATTTCAGACATGATTAGAAAAAGCCACCTTGCCAATTTTTCAGGTGAGCGATTCAGGGCCTCATGGCCCTCTTGTTTTGTTTTTGTAGGAAACCAGCTTTAGTCTTAACCAGTAGAATGTCTACTGGAATCAGACAGTTTGGCAAGGTGGTTCTAGTGTGCGGTCACAGCATATAACATGTGCGTCCTTGTAGCAAATCTCAGCAGTGTCACAAGATATACTCATTTCTGTTTCTCAGGGCTCTGGAAATGACTAAGTTATATAATATTTAAGGCAACAAAAATGGCTAGCTGACATGAACATACCCCAGCAGTCAACGACACTGACATCTGATTAACTCTTTCGCTGACTGTGATCCAAGATGTCAAATCCACGTCATGGAATATTTGTTAACAAGTTCAAATCAACGTATGCCAGTCAAAAGTAGGCTATCACGTGTTGAGTTTCTTTTCTACAGAACTTCCTGAAACTACACGTTATTCATATTAAGGAGCTGACATCAAAAATGTCATTTTTTATTGAAGTAAGTTTGGAAAGAATTCCAAACTGCACTGAATTACTCCCTGTCGTTTTGGACCTGAAATAACTTAAGTTTAATTAAATTTGCCATTTGGTCTTTGAATCTTTTAGAATTTTGTTTACCTTTAAAGCGCCAAAACGCAGACGACAAAATTATTGTCTGCAGATTTGAAAACAAAATAAATGTTTTGTCCAAAATATATCAATTTCATAGTTCAAAGACTAGAGGGTAAGCAGTGTAGATCCAGATGAGGCGGCTTGTTATGAGCCACTCAACTAGATATACTTTGTTTTCCAGTTCAACTGTTTCATTTTTGGCACTTGAGGCTTTATTATTGTAACAAACCGTCTGAAAGTGACAGAGAAATGTGATAAAATTATAAGCATGAGAATAATACAATGCATGAGCAGTGCTCCAGATAAGAAGGGGGATTAAAGATAATTTAGGGATAATTATCCATATTTCTCCGTAAAAGCGTATTTTGTGACCCATCATTAGAACCGTCTCGTCCAGACTGTTCTAATGAGGGGTCACAACATATGTTTTCATTGAGAAATAAGAAAAAATATCTTCGAATTATCCTCAATACCCCCCCCCCCTTATCTGGTGCTCTGGCATGAGTCTAACGAAATTCGCAGGTTCTTATCAAAACTTTTTCCATCTGACAAAGTTTCAATAGGTCTATGAATATTTGCATATTATGTTTTTGTACTTTAGACAAAATATCAGCACGCATTTTCATGTATATTCGTGCATCAAAATGACACGAGACAGTCTCCCGATGTAAGGAAAGCCACCAGAACACGCTTTTGTCAAATCTCAGCTTATGAATTATTGGGTGTATCCTAATTTGCCTCTAGTTTCCGGGGTAAACTATATTGTAAGAGAATCGGTCATTTAAGTGGGATGCTAATTTTCTTCCTTCAAACTCGCCCGAGTCAAGGGACATCTCTGACAAATTAGATGAATATGTATTTACGTGTCTAGAATAAACTGAAAGAAAAATGAACTGCTGTTATACAAAACAAATCATAAATTGGACCCGTTCTCGATTTATGCGTTGATTTTATCAACAAAAGCAATCAGCCATATAAAGCTTATTCAATAAGGAGTTGCCATTTTCTTTCGATAAAAAGCTTCGACTATCGTCTAAATGTGATTTATGAGTTAGGTATTTTGAAATTATAAAAATGAGCCGCTTTCCCAATTACGGGATTCATGGCATGCTCCGACTCATGAAATCAGCCTGTAGTTATACATGTAATAGCCTTTACTGGCTCAGTTGTCGTTGAAACAGTACTGAAGTCTATGGTGGCTGGTTTGTGCCATTTCGTCTTTTCGTCTTTTCGCCGCGAAAAGACGCCACGCGAAAAGACTAAAAGACGAAAAGACGCCATGCGAAAAGACGAAAAAACGCCAGGCGAAAAGACGAAAAGACGAAATAACGCCATGCGAAAAGACGAAACCCGCCACGCGAAAAGACGAAATTTCAGCGCGAAAAGACGAAAAAACGCCATGCAAAAAGACGCCATTTGAAACTCTTAATTTGTCGTCTTTTCGCGTGGCGTCTTTTCGTCTTTTCGCCTGGCGTCTTTTCGTCTTTTCGTCTTTTCGCATGGCGTTATTTCGTCTTTTCGCATGGCGTTATTTCGTCTTTTCGCGTGGCGTTATTTCGTCTTTTCGTCTTTTCGCGTGGCGTTATTTCGTCTTTTCGCGTGGCGTTATTTCGTCTTTTCGTCTTTTCGCATGGCGTCTTTTCGTCTTTTCGGCGCGAAAAGACGAAATAACGCCATGCGAAAAGACGAAAAGACGAAATAACGCCATGCGAAAAGACGAAAAGACGAAATAACGCCACGCGAAAAGACGAAATAACGCAATGCGAAAAGACGAAAAGACGAAATAACGACACACAAATACTCTTCTATTGATAACTGTATTGTTCCTGTATTGATTCCTAATACTAAGACAGTTTGTCTGAGTAAACAATATAGACTCATATCAGACTACTGCAAACGCAGCTACAGAAGCAGTCTGATCACAGAATTTGCCACTGAAATGCTTTTTAATATATCTTTTTGACAGCTAAAAATTGTAAGGATAGACTATAAAATTAACGTGCACTGGGGTCGGCAACGTTTACGGTCAGTATGGTACAGTTTAGATTGAATAACAAATTTATGCCTTGTTGACTGAGATCAAACACAGATCTAATCAAGATAATCAGTGTCAAGCAGCAGTCTTATGAAAATTAGAAGGGATTTGCCACTGAAACTCTTTTTTATCCCACAGAAAAATAAAACTTGTTAAAAGTGAAAAGGATAGCTATAAGTATTAGTATGGGGTCGGCAATAATTACAGTTATTGATTTAAAAATCTGAGCCATGTTGACTTAAAAATTAGCAGACGCAAATTTATGCATTGAGGAGCATCTTTAGGCAGACCTAGTACATTGTTGTCGCAAGCATTTTTGAGAAATACCGTCAAATCTGTCTTAAGGGGTCACCCAAGGGAAGGACAAAAAGTGGCTTCTTAAGACAGGTGACCCCTTAATACATTTCATTTGCACTGTATTTTGGTTCAAAGGACCAAGAAAAGGTGGCTGCTTAAGACAGGTGATCCCTTAATAGAGGTGACCACATAAGCAGGTTTGACTGTATAGCTGAATGTATGCCGGGCCGCGTGGCGCAATCGGTAGGGCACCTGACTCATAAGTCACAGGTTCTGGGTTCGATACCCGGTCTGGCCATATACTTTCGTTTCATCTTCTGCTGATTCAAGAAGGGCAGTTGTCAGTTACTGGCGAAAGTATGTGCACTTAGTACTGGTTAACCGCTTAGGAGGTCTAAGCCTGCCCAGGAATAGTGTGGTTAGGTTAATTGACCGTCCCGACATGACCATAGATGTTTAATGCGGACGTTAAGCAATAAATCAATCAATCAATCAATAGCTGAATGTATACACCTCCAAGAAAGATCTCTCTAATATTGAACATTTTGTCCCCTTCTGTCATACTTACAAAGGGGAATAACTTTTGTGACATTCTATTTGCTTCCCAAGATAGGAAAGTGAAGCAAACAGAAAGTTAGATTCTTAAATAGGTCTGCTCTTCAAGGAAAGAATTTGCTCCTAGAGGACCAAATTCTACTTTCAAGAGCTGACCCTCCCTAAGAAAGGAAGCAAAAATGCAAAATTGCTTCCCCCGAGAGTGGTCCCGTTCACCTTAAGCACAGATACGAATATGTTGAAGCCTGTGTACCATGCATCCTACGTAAAAATAACCGTTTTTTTTTTTTTTTTTTTTTAATTTGAACAAGTTGATTTTAATATATCGAGCTGTATCATAACATACGCAGACTGGTTACCAATGCAGAGCCTGACCAGACCACTGTCTTCCTAGGACAAATATGTCCTAGGATTTAGGATCATAACGGTAACATGGTCCAAATTTATTACTTAATGCTAGTACCAAATCTAAGTACTACTTAATGTATTTTCTGAGTAAACTGTGTTACAATATTATTGTTCAAACTGAGAGATAGGGAGAATTGGGTAAAACGTCCCACCAATGCTAAGGCCATATGAAGACATGACCTCGCGGTTTAGAGTCACATATGAAGGACCAATGACGCGAGTTGTGTGTGTGTGTGTGTGTGTGTGTGTGTGTGTGTGTGTGTGTGTGTGTGTGGAAGGGGGGGGGGGGGGCGAGCTGACTGCAACCGCTGGTCTAGTCTAGTCTATCCCATAATCTTGTGAGGTCGTTGGGGCACCACAGATGACTCTACAACACTCCTTTTCCACCTAGTCCTGTCTTCAGCTACCCTAGCTGAGCTAGCAAAATCCATCCCTGTCGTTTAAAGAAGACTTGAAGAGGATGTAACGGTAGTTGTGCCCCTTCGTAAAAATGGCGGAAGGGGCACATTTTCAATATAAAATTCTTATATATTGGGACACATATGCGAAAGCCAAAGAGAAGTCTTATTCAGGCTCCGCTTTGTCTGCGATTGGCATGTCTTTAGAAAACTATAAACTTGTTCAAATTTTGGGTTAGCTGCAGTTAAATGTATGTCAAATTAGGGAAAATACTGTATCATTATGTTTTCATATCATAACACTTACAGCGAAGTGCAACAATGTCTCAATGTTTGTATAGACACCTTCGTCTTCCATAGTTTGAGAGAGATTACATGGTCAACAAGTGGTTAATCTTTTAGGTAGTTTAAGATCAAAATTAAGATAGGATGAAAATTGTTTGGAGTATTTTACACCAAAACATTAGGACGGCTCATTTTCTTTTCTGCCCGTTCAGTAGAAATACCATAATGACTTCTTTCCTCATATTTTTGATAATGTTTTTAAAAGAACAGTTTAGCGGCAAAAACTGCAAACCGTTATTAGTACACTTCTTTACAGACTGCATTCTGATCAGGGTCTACACAGTTTAAAAAAGAAACACCTGTCTAAGTATTCAAAGTAATAACTGCATTTAGAATAGGATTTATTGATACATCTTAATGCAAAACATGTGATGCGAAAAGACGAAAAGACGCCATGCGAAAAGACGAAAAGACGAAATAACGCCACGCGAAAAGACGAAAAGACGAAATAACGCCACGCGAAAAGACGAAAAGACGAAATAACGCCACGCGAAAAGACGAAAAGACGAAATAACGCCATGCGAAAAGACGAAATAACGCCATGCGGAAAAAGACGAAAAGACGCCACGCGAAAAGACGAAAAGACGAAAAGACGCCACGCGAAAAGACGACAAATTAAGAGTTTCAAATGGCGTCTTTTCGCATGGCGTTTTTTCGTCTTTTCGCGCTGAAATTTCGTCTTTTCGCGTGGCGGGTTTCGTCTTTTCGTCTTTTCGCATGGCGTTATTTCGTCTTTTCGTCTTTTCGCCAGGCGTTTTTTCGTCTTTTCGCATGGCGTCCTTTCGTCTTTTCGTCTTTTCGCGTGGCGTCTTTTCGCGGCGAAAAGACGAAAAGACGAAATGGCACAAACCAGCCACCATAGAAGTCCGTTTATATGTGGTTATTCAGCAAACAAATTTCCGCATGACTAAGCGAGAGCGAAAATGCAGGATAGTTTGGGGGTAGCAACATAATGTTTTTATTGAGTTACCGGTACTTCTAAATAACATCCATCCAAACTAGAAGCGACAATGGAACAATATATAATATCAGAGCATCGGAATACCCAAGATGGACAAAATACATATCGATCACGTGCTAAGAAGGGCAAATATCTTACTTTTCAAAACAAAAAAAAAATGTATTCTCAGACCAAATAAGAAAATAAGTTATACCTCTGGTCCAGACCTACAAGACCGATTTCAATGTCGTAAAAAGCAGTTTCCCCGCACTAATGTCAGTCGTCTGAAGCAACTGTCATTCGTTAACTGAAGCCATTTACCAGGACACTTTGAGAACCTGGTCAGTTTTCCGCCTTGTTCTAAATGACTTCATTTCATAAAATGATAGCATCTGGTATAGACAAAGGACGTTAGTGCGTGGTAGCCCCGCGTTACGACATAAAAATCGAAGTTTTAAGACCTGAGATATAGCTGATTTTCTTATTTGGTTCGAAATTAATTTCTTTTAAATCCCAGTCTATTTCTCGTTATTAGCACGTGGAAGTGATGTACATTGTCGAAGAATTAGCGGTCGTTTCAAACCCGGCGAAGAAATACACGTACAAATGATACGATGACAGGTTTGATAAACACCAACATCAATAATTCGTGGAAGAAAAGAAAGATATGGCCCGCCGATCATATGCTGTGCCCAGGCACAATGGGGCTCTAGCAACCCTCTGATCCTAAGGCCAAAACGGTACGGGAATCCTTTACCTTTCCGGCACTATGCTTTACCATTTGTAACTGAAGAGTCTGGTGAAAGCTTTTGCCCCTTCAAGACTAAACCCAGATTTGTTAGATTGTAATCAATTCATACCATTTATTGTTGTTGTTGTTGTTGTGCTGTGGTTTAATGTCTCAGTAAACAGTATATCAATCATGTCGAGACGTAACCTCCGAATTTGTAGGACTCTTACCCAACCTGAGATAAATGACACTCAGGTCCTGCTACAGTTACTAGCAGCTCTGCCGCAGAGACACCAGGCAGCCCATCTATTTTGCGGGCCCCGATGGGTGGGGGCTGGACACCGTATTAGTTCTAAGTGTTGGAATGACCGAGATCAGACTCCTCCTTAGGGGCAGTGTAATCATACTTTTTCCCATTCCATCTGCACCTTTTTGACGCAATACTACATCGTAAAACCAAACTGTTCCACATTTAAGACAATTACGATCATGATAGCTGTCTCAGTTTTTTGTAATTACTGTATGTTTATTTTACTTTCTTATTCCAGTTATTGCAGCGCCAAGAGTCTGTAGCCAGCGTAGAAGACGAACATCTGGGCAGTATCAATTTCTCTGTAGACTACAACCAAGAAACACATCTGCTCACTGTCCACCTGCTAGAGGCAGAAAATCTCGTCTCTCGCTCCTTTAGTGGGACCGCCGATCCCTACTGTAAGGTATGCCTGCTGCCGAACAGGCGGACACAACTTCAGAGTAAAATTCACAGGAAGACAACCTACCCAGTGTTTGATGAGGAATTTATATTTGAAGTTCCTCCAGATGAAATACGAACTTTGACACTGGAATTACTACTTTATGATTATGATGAATATTCAAGACATGATGGAATAGGTCAAGTTAAAGTGCCATTACGGGACACTGATTTTGAGCAAAAGCAGATATATTGGAAACCTATTAGCCAGATGGAACAGCCAAAAAACAGCGAGGTAAGTTGTCTGCATTCCTATTGTAAATCGGGGGCATTTGTGATAGGTTTTCATATTGGATACCTCTCGAAATCTTTGATAATAAAATTGATAAAAAAAATACTCAGAGGCAAACGATACACTTAATAATCTATCAGTCGTGACTCAAATGTATTCCATTCTACTTTAAGCGGCAAGCCGTAACATCCAAATAGCATGATTTGAGTCGCGACACGAGAAAACCAACAATGTGGTTGTGCGCTCAGCGCAGACTCAGATCAGCCTGGGTATCCACCCAGTCTGATTAGAGTCTTCGCTGTCGACATGAAGGTAGCTTACATCCTTAGCTACCCTTTAAGCGCATGGCAAAGACTTTGATCAAACTTGGCGGATGCCCAGGCTGATCTGAGTCTTCGCTGGGCGCACATGCCACTTTGTTGGTTTTCTCGTGTTACGGCTCAATTATATACTCAGAGGCAAACGATACACTTAACCTATTAATCGTGACTCTAAGATATTTCATTTTACTTTAAGCGGCAAGCCCGTAACATCCAAATAGCATGATTTATGTATGCCATTGAGCGTCATGCGAACATGCAAATGAAACAAAATTAATGGACCGGGTGTGGTTTAATTAGAAAAAAAGCAATGGAGAAGCGAAATACTTATTTACAGCAAAATAATATCTGGCAATATGGAGCACGTGGTGGAATGCAATAGTGTCGCTGTACCAGTATTTCATTCAATTGTGCAGCGAGCAAATGGAACCTAGAAAGAAGGGGAAGCATGGTTTCCCGCAATTGCTTATTTATTCCTTCTGTACCGCCTCCAGCTCCATTAAAGGATATTAAAAGCAAATTTAGTTTGAATTTTACCTTTTCAAAAAATCCATTTAAGTTTTTCACAGCGCATTGAAGGTGGAGTAAAATTGGAGAAGACCTCCTAAACTCCCGTTTGCAGAACTTCGCTTTCGCACATGTTGTCCTATCTAGGCCCCGAGCACATGCTCGGTGCCAGCCAATCAGTGTGCTTTATTTTGAGTTTGAGTTAATGCTCAAGTTTTATAACTTCGAACCCAGGCTAGAATGATAGTTGGTGTTCATAATTAACAGAGAATTAAATTATTTCATAATGAATTATATGTTTGAGAAAATTACACTTTTCCATTGTATAAAATTTCATGTAGCATATAACTTATAAATTCGACCAGAGCATGGCATCCACTGTTTGCCATATTGCGACACTACTGACGTCATAGGTCTGTTACCATAGCAACTATTGGATTAACAACTGTTGTGTTTATTACCTTGTCAGGCAAACGACTGAATGACGTCACTTTGACATCAGTATAAACTCTTAGTTGCTATAGTAACGGATCTTTGACGTAATTGGTATCGACGCATGGCATACAGTATTTGCCATGCTCCATCAATTTTTCATTGACATTAGAAGCTGAAATTCTTTTAACAGAAACTTTAGATTTTCTCAAATAATTTTCAATGCATTTAATTTGTGTTAAAATTTTACTAGGCTACGGGGGACAACTATTGGGTGCATTTATGATATCCATTTGAATATAACTTAACTCTTTTTTATTTCGGTCAGTTGTAAGTAGATAAATCACGCGCGCTCCGCGCTCGTGATATGATCTACTTTACAACTGACCTCCAAACAGTGTATTATTACTCAACAATTCAATGCTAGAACTGAACTATTTCTTAATTACATCATAACAGACTCACCCAGTCCAACAAAGAGAAACTGAAACAGAAACAGTCACACTTCGTCACCACCGAACTTTTGACATAGGTTTTTTGAAGCCTCGGTACATGCAGCTCAGTGGGTAAAGCGGTGGCTTGCTAAGCTAGCGATCCGGGTTCAAATTCCGTCGGAGGCTGAATTCTTTCCAACCGTAGACAGGGTTCGATTACACACAACCTTTCCTTGTAACACTTTCATCGGTTCAGTATGACTGAAATATTCTTAAAAGGGCCGTTAAATCGCAAGTAAGCCGTCTTGGTTTGTTGTTCTGAGCACCACTCAGATGCATAAAAGACACAAGGTTTCAAATGAAACAACTATAAAGGTCTTACAAACCACAACCATACTACTAAACAAGCACGATACCGTGACATCTAATATCATTCTGTAAGATTTAGTTAGAATGTCGCTTGAACAATGCCAAACATCGCGTGATATTGCATAATAAAATTTCTTGCGTGGGAAATCTGCTTAAACTTCAACATTATGTCAGAGAAAACTAATTTGTAAGATTTTTTATATCTCTTTTCTTGCATGCACGAACGAACATTGACTTTTTAAAATTTAACGAAAAGTAACATATAAGCATTCTAGTAAATAAAAAAACAGTTATATCATTTATATTCTGTATAACATAGGCGTACACTATATTGCCCCGCTTGCGGTGCTCTTGTTTCATTTTTTTTGTTTGTTTGTTTTTGGAAAAGTGACAGAATATCTCGTTGTCACTGACAGCGTTTTTTTTCTTTGTTTTGAAAAAGTGACGGTTTCTGGTACATGGAACATATCGTTGTCACTGACCGTTTTTTTTTTTTTTTTTTTTTTTTTTTTTTGAAAAGTGACAATTTCTGGTACAGGGAACATATCGTTGTCACTGACAGCGTCTGTACATTTATTGTTTCAGGAGATAACTTTCTATTCGCTTAACGCCAAACTTTTATACATGTATAAGCCATTCGCATACCGCCAGACCCTATACTATGATTCTTATTGTATTATCAATAACTATGTATGTTTTCTTGAATAAATTTTGCTGAAAACAAAGTTTTAGTGATACAATGCTTTGTGCAATGACTCAATGAGATTAGTCAATGATAAAGTGCACGATGTTTCCGGACAGTCATTTTCATAAAAATGTCAAAAAAAGAGAGAGAGAAAAAAAACGATAGAGAGATAAAAAAATAGCAAAATATTGCTTTATCACAGCATCCAAACTCACTGTACCAGCTCTTCCGGTTTTCATAGCGTTGAATCGAGAGTACTAACTTTCACTTATAACCAGTAGTCGGAAATCATTATGTTTTGAGATTTTATCCGGAATCTGCTGCGTCATTTATAGTTATTCAGCTTCGAAAATGTAAAGAGGTAAGTTTAATATAATTTGCTCTTCGGTCTTTTACTTTATTGCCCTGTACAATGTCGTGTATGGATTGGTAGTAATAAGTACAGTATTCAAATCGCCCTTGGCATGATTCTAGAACCATTTTGAGCCTTTTCTTACATGTTTTATAAAAAATCTTTAAAATAAACGTAAGGCGTTGTCAATCTACAGTTTGTTAATGTTTATAATAGGATGATATCTAGGTTTTGCACGAGACAAACTCGTGTTAAATTTAACTGTTCGGAATAAAATTTCTGTGACGGCCATGTGTTTTTCATTGTACAGGGTAATAGAGTAAAAGACCGAAGAGCAAATTATATTAAAACTTACCTCTTTGAATTTTCAAAGCTGAATAACTATAACTGACGCAGCAGATTCCGGATAAAATCTCAAAACATAATGATTTCCGACTACTTGTTATAAGCGATTTTTGTACTCTCAATTCAACGCTATGAAAACCGGAAGAGATGGTACAGTGAGTTCGGATATTGTGTTTATAGGGCTTTTGCAAATGATATTTCTGCCTATCAACAGAATGCATTCAAGTCTGCTAGTTTCGATTCTTCTGTACGTCAGGATGAATCTTTCAGAAGTAAGCGAAAGAGTACATCTTAACATTCCTCAGCCATTTTTACAGAAAAAAACTCATTGTGTTATGGGGACAACAAAGCCCTTCCAAATGTTTGGCATTGTTTTCCTTTAAGAGCTGGTTTCAGTGAGAAGGGAAGCAACCTTCTCCAGAAGAATTGGAAGCCATCTTCTCTAGATAAATCGATGAAGACGCCGAGATTAAAAGATAAACAAGACATTATGAGTTTTCGGTGGTCACACGTCATGTCAATTCTGCTTGCCAAGGGCTCAAATACAAACTCTTAGATCTATTTTTGATGCGCCAATCCAGTTAGGAAATTAATACAGTAATTGTATCTATAGGCAATATATGATTCTATCATACAAACTGACCAGAAACTACCGTAAAAACATCTAAATATTAGGACAGATAGGTCTGAACAAACAGTGCAGATCCAGATCAGACTGCTCCCCAAGGAGCAGTCTGATCAGGGTCTAGACTGTTTGCAATGTCTACATCCGCATCTTTTGGAGGCTTTACCGCATTGTAATATATAACATCAAACTGTTCCATTTTAAGGAGATTTACGGTAATTATAGTAGGTGTCCCAATTTTTAGAACTTTTACGGTAAGCCTATTGATATTTGTTTCAGAGTGAACACGGCGATATAATATTTTCCCTCGGGTATTTGTCCAGCGCCGAGCGCCTCACTGTGGTCATAATGAAAGCTAGGAATTTACGACATAACGAAGAAGGGAGAATAACGATGGGTAAGTATAGCCAAAGTATATGTGTTATACCAGAACTCCAGATAAGGGGGGCTTTCATGATAACAATGGGATAGTTTCTATATATGGGTACACCCACATGCTTTTCCGTCAGTTTTACAAAGGGAAACAACTTTTATACCTTCTTGTTGTCG
Organism: Ctena decussata; assembly: GCA_963989385.1. Taxonomy (NCBI): domain Eukaryota; kingdom Metazoa; phylum Mollusca; class Bivalvia; order Lucinida; family Lucinidae; genus Ctena; species Ctena decussata. Next base: position 68,970,559 of record OZ022498.1, on the reverse strand, counting down.
TCGCTTGGCGACAGAACCATTTTAACAAGGGTATACACATAAAGAAAAGAATTTGTTCTTTGAGAAGAAGCAAAAACTTGTCTTTATGAGCCGATTCGGCCACATAGTTCTTACATGAACATAGGGACATCTGCACGAAAAAGTTCTTATGTTCCATTCACGCAATATGCTTCCGTACATGGGGCACAAGAACTTTTCCTTGCAGAATTCAAAATATCAAAGAATTATCACCTGAAGGTCAAAAAACACATTTATCTGGAACTATATAAAACCATCACATACTTTCACGAAAAAGCCACCCCCACCCCCTCCAGTTATCTTTTGCTTTTGCTGACCGTTCCTTTTGCTGACCGTTCCAAGGCGGTACTTCTGTTTTGGTTTCTTTGATGTTACATTGTGTGTGTGCTATGTCCGCCTGTCTATGTTCTTTTGCGGTTTGGTCACCTATTTTGCCACCCAATCTGCCTTTTGTTTTGTTTTGTTTTGTAAGTTAAAGATTAAATAGATGAAAATAGATGTTGATGTTGTTTTTGATTAGGGTAGCTAAGAACTACCGGTTTGGGAAAGAGCTGATCATTCGGTTTACCATGCATGTCTTTCGTGAACTTGTATCAATTTTTCCGTGTGTGTGTGCTTCTTTCCCTATTGGCTGTGAGAGCTGGATGTGGGATTTGATTGTATAAATTCCTGACCATGCCCATGGCCTATCTTTTTACTTTGCTCTCAGACATTAACACTACTTAACACCAAATGATTGACGATGTATATCAAATGCGAAGTTCATTAAAACTGCATTCATCTCTGATATTACCTCATTAGTTTCCCAATCGTCACTGTGTCAAGTTAGTGCGTAGCCGCAGCTTACCTCTTACAAATCTGCTAGATATATATGAGTTAATTAGTTAGCGTCCTTGAATATCAAGTCTTGTCCGGGCAAGAGCATTTCTCAAAAGGTGAACGAGTACGCCGCCATGTTTTCCCGCCACTTTTAATAGTGGCGGGAAAACATGGGGTGTACTCATTCACCTTCTGTGACTTTTCATTGCTTCCTTAGGCGACAAAGCCCGTCCAAAATCAGGTCAACTCTTAAAGGAAAGAATATACGCTCCCAGTGGAGCCGAATCTTCCATTTAGGAGTTTACTTCCATATAGAAAGGAAGCAAGTATAAAATTGTCAGTTGCTTCCCCTGGTTGTGTACTAATTCATCTTAAAAACTGCAAAAAAAACTTCAAATATACCAAAACTATTAGCTATGTGAACGTATACGTGATGTATGGGAACACTTTCGCTATTGTTTTCCTGTATGTATCAAGTTTGTAATATGAAATGTTGATACCTTTATAGTCCTGAGTGAAGATATCTTTGCATAAAGGCTTCTCTGCTATAAAGCTGGTGTCTGCTATATTTCATGTATAGACGGATAATATTGCTCATTTCTATTATAAATTTTTAAATCTATCGGCAGCCCCGCGGTAGACCTGTACAGTTTTTGTTTTAAAGAAATCTTACAGGTGAATACTGTCTGTGTACGAAAGTTAATACAGTAAAATCTCGTTATCTCAAACACTGATATCTCAAAGTACCCTCTATATCATCAGAGAATACAGTTTGGACATACTTCATATTCTTCTTTACGACACCTGTTATCTCAAACTACTGGTATCTCTAAGGAAATTTTCTGGTCCCAGAAAATTTACTTTGAGATATCAGTAGTTCGAGATGAATCTCATTTTTTGAGATATACAGAGTTGATTGTACTTGTATCATAATTTAAGTTGAACATTTGCATAATCTCGTTACTCATCGTCGATTTGGCTATTTCAGCAAAACTGTTTTTTTGAAAGGAAAATGTTCCAGTTTTGGCGTGCTGTATATCGTGCTGTTTATTAATTAACTTATATCGAATGCTACAAGAATTCTTTCTTTCGTTCTTTCAGATCCTTACGTGAAAGTAACATTATCTTCTGATGGCAAAAAATCAAAGAAAAAGAAAACATCTACTAAACGCAATGTGCTGGCGCCTGTTTGGAACGAGGCGCTGACCTTTGGCGTGTCACGTGACTCATTACAGTCAGTGTGCCTCGATTTCACTGTGTTACATGACAATAAAATGGGGAACGACGAGGTTCTCGGCAGACTGAAAATCTCGCGAGACTCAGAGGGCGACGAAAGACTTCACTGGGATGAAATGGTGAACTGTCGGAGTGCTGTAGCGAGATGGCATGCTTTGAAAGCTTAACATATGCAACCAGCAATTCTTTTTGTGTTTGTGGATGAATAAAATTTATTTAAAATGGCTGCATCCAAAGAAAATGTGTCTTAGTGCATGTGCAAAACATTTCATTGTCAGACCAGGCCCCGAAGTTATGAAACTTTTTCCATGCTCAACTCAGCTGAGAATGAAATTTTCTCTGCTGATAAATTTTCATATTCATAAGTAGAGAAAATTTCATACTTAGCTCAAGTGAGCAAGAAAACAACAGTACTCACGGTAATTTGCTATTTATTAGCAGGTAAAATTTCATGCTCAGCTGAGTTGAGAACGAACAAGGTTTTATAAGCTCTGGGCCAGGCTAAAACGCTGCGAATACAGATCCTAAGAAGAACGGATGCATATGCTATAACGCACAATTTCATGTGGCGCAGTCTAATAAAAAATCAGCATGCCAAAAATCATCATTTTTCGACTTAAATACGAAAGTCAAACAATAAATCCAATGGTAAACGAGCAATTCTATTCCAACTTAGAAATTAAGATTTTAAGCTGGTGCAAATACATTGCCAAAACTATAACTATAACGGTGCTTTTCGACTTATATATTTTATGTAGAGCATTTCTGCTATCACAGTTTTAAAGTTCTAAACACATTCCCTATTTTGATTTACATTTCAACTCCTCCTATTTCAAACTACTGATATCTCAAAGTAAATTTTCTGAGACCAGAAAATTTACTTTGAGATGTCAGTAGTTCGGGAGGAATTTTGACTGAGTTGACTTTGAGATATCGAAAGTTCACTGTAGTTCTCACAAAACTCCTGATAGTGCGCATTCAGAAGTTTTTAGAAAAAAAATCTACCTATTGTTTTTCATTCAAACCGGATTCAAATAATTATGTTTTTTTTTTCTTTTTATAAATACGAGGGATAATTAAAGCAAAAGTGGACTTTTGCCGTAGAAATTTTATTATTGATAGTAAACTCATTAAAATTGCAGTAAAGCCGGCAGATTCATCTTCATATATCCAGTGATGTTTTTAGTTTACCAGTCTTACTTCGGGAAGTTGTCTATATGGGTCGTCATAGTAACCTTATGACGGTTCTGCGGAGCAAGGTAAAAATTTGCCATATTATTTTGAATCGTTTGTCTTATCTTTGGCTATGTCTAATATTTGCAACAGAGTAAAATGCTTGACATTTGGTATGCTATTTCGTTATGGTCTCCGCTTTTTACTATGAGGAGATTATTGCCGTCAACAATTGTTATGCTTGCATAAGCAGCATAAAGTATTGTCTGTCGGTCATACAAGGGCCACAAAACGACGTCAAACATTAAACTGTGTATTTAATGCAAGTTCCTGGTTTTGTATATAATTATAAGAAAGATAGGATCAAAATCTAAGAAATGTTTCAAATGATCAAATTTAATATTATTTGATCCTTGTATGTTAATTTTGTCTGATGCTGGCACTGATTTGAGGGTTGTAGACCTGCATTTCGACATACACCGCAAAAGTATTGTGCGTAGAAACGATAATGAAAGCAAAAGTTGGGCTTGGATTTATAAACCAATAAATGATGAGAAGAGAATGCTATAAAATTCTTCAAAACAATCATATGGCATGTTTATGTGTCTAAAATTGGTCTAAATCATGAAAAATCTGCAAAGAGAGTGTTACATGTAGTTTGTGAAAACAGAGAAACAAAAGAACCTCAACAATGGTAAAATGTGAAACGTCATTAATGTGGTGCTTCGCTGTAGCTGTACCTACCTAATATAAAATGAAAGAAAATACTTACTTTTCATTGAAATTTCTTCAAAACTTCTCATAACGTCGCTAAAAGATAAAACTTTTCCGCAATATAAGAAAAATTACTAAAACTGCATTACCCTAACCGCCACAGCAATAGTCCACGTATTTTTTGATCACCCCTCGTACGAGTCAACTGAAGTTGTTACATTTTTGGCTGCCTATTCTCTGAAGCTAAATGTTTTATTTCCAGGAAGGAATAGAATTGCGCGTTCACCAGAGGCGACTGAGAAAAATTAACGTCAGACCCTAATCATTCTGATGTTACTTCCCGAGAATGTCTGACCGGGCTTTGCAATATTGCAAAGCACTCATCTGTTTGTCTTGAAATACTTCAGTGTCAGTTTGTAATGAATGTGCGTGCAATCAAATTCTGCCACTGTATATATTTACATGTATGATTTTGTATAGCAGTAAAAGTTTTGAAATGTCATTCTTACACAGTTTTATCACATCCTATATTAACTACGAGGACCACGATGGTCCTTAATCGCTCTTCTGAAGTTTCTAAAATGCTTTCAATGAACGTAAGTCTCACCTACGGTCATCCTGACAAGTTATTGATTTTTTTTTCCTATTGCATCTGGTGTGAACTGTTTTAAAACAGTTCACACCAGATGCCATAGGAAAAAAATCTGTCAAGATTGCACGGCATGAGTAGGAATTAATTCACACCAGATGCAATAGGAAAAAAAATCTGTCAAGATTGCACGGCATGAGTAGGAATTAATTCACACCAGATGCAATAGGAAAAAAAATCTTTCAAGATCGCACGGCATGAGTAGGAATTAATTCACACCAGATGCAATAGGAAAAAAAATCTGTCAAGATTGCACGGCATGAGTAGGAATTAATTCACACCAGATGCAATAGGAAAAAAAATCTTTCAAGATTGCACGACATGAGTAGGAATTAATTCACACCAGATGCAATAGGAAAAAAAAACTGTCAAGATTGCACGGCATGAGTAGGAATTAATTTTATTTTTTTTGTGTGTGTGGATTGTATCGATGTGTAAATGCAGGCGAATCACTCACAAACTGAATAAAGCCCGTATTGAGAAGGGAGGGATATAAAAGAGTTGCTTCCCTTCAAAGTGTATTCATTGGCCTTAAAGTCTCCAGGGTACTCCCAGTGGTTCAAGTGTCCAAAAATAAATCATTATGAAAAGCGGATCAAGCTATACGTTTGGTGAAAACTGTGGGAGATGCGAATACACTGAGTCATATAAATGGCAAACAGTGGGAAGGTCTGCTTTTGAAAAAAAATGACAAAATGCTTCATATAATACTATTTCTTTTCCTTATTCCCTGATGACCAATGCAAAATCAAAACAAGCGGGCCCCACGCCTGCTCACTGCAGATTCACCATTTCATTCGAGCTGATGATATCAAAAAATAGGTCTTTTTCGTCGCCAACTAAAATGACCAAAATCATTTTTCAACATTTTATTGTAAAATTCAAGGATTTAAAAATCAAAACTGGCTAATCACTGCAATTTACAATGACGAAACTGTAGTAAAGAGCTCGAAGCGATACCTCACGATGAAATATTACACGAGTGTATACCTTTGATAGCGCAATGGGGCTGCCACCTCTAGGAGCTCACGTAACGAACATACTTGGTCTACTGTAAATTGCATAAATCCTTAACTTGTCGATCAAACTCTTGCTTCATATAATTTGTATCCAAAATGTTCATTCCACATACACCGTAAAAGCATCGGAGCAGTCAGTTCTGAACCAACAGTGTTGACCCAGATCAGACTGCTGCTAAATGAAATCTAATCAGGGTCTACACTGTTTGTCAGTCCATCTGCATCTTTTGTATGCATACTGTAAAACCAAACTGTTCCAGTTATAGGACAATTACGGTATCATTTTTGGTGTTCGAATATATGAGCCGCGACACGACAAAACCAACAATGTGGTTGTGCGCCCAGTGCAGACTCAGATTAGCCTGGGCATCCACCCAAGCTGATCAGAGTCTTCGCTTTGCGCTTAAAGGGTAGCTAAGGTTCTAAGCTACCACCATGCGGACAGCAAAGACTCTGATCAGACTGGGCGGATGCCCAGGCTGATCTGAGTCTTCGCTGGACGCACAACCACATTGTTGGTTTTATCGTGTCGCGGCTCATATAGACTTTTATTTAGAGCGAATATTTAAACTTTTTACGGTACATAATCCCCATCCCTGGTACAAACCGTGGGTTGAGGATTACATAACGTTACTAAACGAAACAAAGTCATAGTTCCCAAACGACCTGGTCATCGTGGCTAAACAAATTTGTTTAGCCATGATAACCAGGCGGTTTGGGAACTATGACTCTTTTGTAACAGCTCTTTTTCGTTTTTTGTAACAGCCTTGAAAACATAGTTTAATACCCAGGTGTGTTTAAGGTATATGAGTATACCGCCATAGTTTTTCTTCGCCATTTTTATTTCAAAAGATAAATTTGTTATTACCTGAGTGCTTCTCTGGAGGACAAATCGCTTCCAAAGTAGGGTCTTCTGTTAAAGGAAAAGAATTTATGGAGCAAATTCTTTGTTTTAAGAGCAGATTCCAACTGAGAAGAAAGCAAACTATTAAATGGCAGATTTGAACGCTCTGAAAGTGTAACAATTCAACTAAAATTGGATATGATAAACAGCAATGAACTTACATTTATGACCATTTCGCGGTTAGTTCCAGTCTGTCATGCATGCCCTTGCAGACTGGGATTGATACAATACTGAAAGTCTAACAAAACAAAAGTCTTGTACATACGAATTTCTTGGCAAGAAATTCGTATGTACAAGACTTTCGTTTTGTGAAACAAATTATTATTCTCAAATAAGTGGGGTGTACGAGAGACGATTGAAAAGTTCTCGGCCTCACCATGTTCTACAGAGCAATGATCTCCAATGCAAGACAAATAGCAATGCAAGACCTAAAAGTGGATGTTTAAGCAGCAATGGAGCTATGACCATTTCGCGGTCAATTCCAGTCTGTCGTGCATGCCTTTTGAAGACTGGGATTGATACAGAAATTCTAACAAGAAATTAGTTCTTACAAATTATTTTTCTCAAATAAGTTGAGTATACCCCCCACCCCCAATACCCCCCACGAGTACAATGTATTATTCTTTCATCGACCACAACTTTAGCAGTCAAATATTTTTTTTTCTTTATTTTTCAAATATATATGTCCTACGGCATTCCTCTGAGTGATAATATATGCAAACATAAATTAATTCCTTTTCAAAACAAAAACAAACATTTAATTGTTAGAAAGTGTCCATTTTGAGAGTTTCTGCAGATAGTGCACAATCAGAGTAGCATGCTGTGCGTGCACTGGAGCGAATATCTTACAACTCGTTATGATGAAAATTATGCAAGAAGACAATGTTTATTTAAAAAATAGTTTCCCTTACCCGTAAATTGTCGCTGAATGGAGGGTACATGACGAAATATTTATTCATGACGGCGAGGCCCGACAATTCATGTGAGCCGCGACACGACAAAACCAGCAATGTGGTTGTGCGCCCAGCGCAGACTCAGATCAACCTGGGCATCTACCTAGTTTGATCAGACTCTTCGTTAAGAGCTCAAAGGGTAGCTAAGGGTCTAAACTACCTTCATGCGAAGACCCTGATCAGACTGAGCGGATGCCCAGGCTGACCTGAGTCTGCGCTGGGCACACAACCACATTGTTGGTTTTCTCGTGTCGCGGCTCATTTATTTATCAGCGATAATTCACGGGTGAGGAAAAATGACTTCGATTCTAACAAAAAGAAAATGCAAGTATTATACAATGATATCGATTCTACAAAAAGAAAATGAAAGTGTTATGCAATGTTTCCTAAAGGGCTAGTTGTGAGGCGGACAACGACAGAAATTGTTTAATTTCGACTTCATCACGACGCAAAATTGGCACGTCTCGACGTCAGCAACGTTCACCGGGTTACGACTAGATCTAATCTCTTGACCATACCAAGGAGGTAAATTTGGAGACGGAATCCCAGCTCCCACAAAGAAGAAGTGTGTTACAACCCATAAGTGTGTCTGGGATGAAGCTGGACTTAAAAGTGCCAGTCCCAGCCTATGGTACTTGGAATGGTAAAAATTGATCGCTTCTGTTTTTTGGTTAAGCGTTTTCAAACACGCTCATAAATCACTGTTTTAGTGACACTTTTTGGACTGTCCACAAATTTATGTTTTTAAATATAATCAGGATTGATGTAACTAACAGTACATTTAGTAGAGACAAACTTTCTGAAGAGTAAGGACGCAATTAATAATGAAGTTTTGACATTAAGCAGCTTCTTACAAGATTACCTTCTTGCGTGTATCTGCCATCACGCAAAGAAGAACTTACAGTATTTTAAACAGTAAAGATGAACTATCTGCTGTTGATTTATAACAATTACTCTGACATTTGCATGCGTGTCATCAAATGACAAGAAAAATGACCCTTGACATGACATTACCAACAAAGTGGCATGTGCGCCTAGCGAAGACTCAGATCAGCCTGGGCAACCGCCCAGTCTGATCTGAGTCTTCGCAGTGCGCTTAAAGGGTAGCTAAGGGTCTGAGCTAGCTCCATGCAGACAACGAAGACTGGGCGGATGCCCAGGCTAATCTGAGTAATCGCTAGGCGCACATGCCACTTTGTTGGTTCTGTCGTGTCACGTCTCAAAATTTGATATACTTGAAGTACATTTTAAGAACAAAATAACTAGGTCGATTACATAGGTTTCTTCCAACAACAGTAATGTAACTTTACAAACACTACTACTGAAATTATGCTTTACTGTTTCAATCTGTTAAGTAATGTCATTCTAGTGTAGATCTACTTGGTTTAATTTTACGTATACATGTTCTTAAAAGGAACTCACACTAGCATTATACCTGCTACGATAACAACACTTTGACTCGCTCTTTAGTTTTCGAACAATATCATTATTTCGTCTTGGTGGATCTCTTGTTTATAATTCACTTTGCCATTAAAGTTACTAATGTCTACAAATGTACTCACAATTGGCACACACGCAAAGCATGCACAACATGTAAATGTAACATACAATTTTACAAGTTCAGAATAAGTGTATGTGATACACATATTCAGCAACAATGTACTTACAAGACCATGTGTAGAAGTTTTCCAAACTCAAAGAAATGAAAGAAATGTAAAAACCGTCATTTTTTTCTTTTACTTTTGCTAAGTATGTATGAATTATAGTAGAAGTAATCATTGGACTTTTCAAGTGCAATAGAACAATGGTAATAGATCAGAAGGGGTATAATTTTCAATATTTAATATATTTAACTGGTACTTATTTCATGTATATGCACCTCCGGTGGGGTATCATTATACGTAAGTATGAATCCCTTAACATGAATGTTTTACTACCAGATATCAGGATATATTTTACCGACGTTAAACCATCAGAATCTTTTCAAAGCCCATATTTGGCCTTTTAGCCCGGGAGGGGACATGGCAATACATATACTGACTTCGTTCCCACGAAATGCATTTCGTTCCCACGCATTACTTTTTCGTTCCCTCAGTTTAGTATTTCGTTCACTCAAAGTTATATTCCGTTCCCACGCTTTACTTTTTCGTTTCCACGCATTCCTTTTTCGTTCCCTCAATTTAGTATTTCGTTTCCTCAAAATAGTTATCCGTTCCCACGCTTTACTTTTCCGTTCCCTCCATATAGCATTTCTTTCCCTCAAAATAACATCCGTTCCAATGCATTTCTTTTTCGTTGCCTCAAAATAATATACCATTCCCATGCATTACCTTTTCGTTGCCTCAAAATAATAATTCGTTCCCTCAAAATAATATTTGGTTCCTCCAAAACAACATTTTGTTTCCACGCATCTCTATTTCGTTTGCACGTTCTAATATTTCTTTCTCTTGCAAAATAAATCCGTGTTCTTAAAATAGTATTTTGTAACCTCGCAATAATATTTTGTTCTATCACAGTAGTATTTTGAACGTGCAGATTACTATTCCGTTCGCACGAAATGATATTTCGTTCCCACGATTTACTATTATTAGGCTCATCTATTTTTAGCTTTAGACAGATCAGTATATCATGGTCGTTGAAAAGAGCTCTGTTTTGAATAAAGGCATTTCATAATGATAATCAATTTGGTCAACATTATATTAAAACTTTGAACTTGACAATCGAATTAAATATTCTACTAACAATTTAAAAATAAGAAACTGAGAAAACGTAGCATCATTATAATTATAATAGGAAAACTTAACGCTGGTACAACGTCTACCCAACGTTGGACAAACATCATTGGCGTTTCTGAACGTTGGGTCAGCGTTGTCCGAACATCGCGTGCTCACTCGGTGGTGTCGATCCATCAGTTGGCGGTGTACTTATATGTATGGTTCACGAGGGGCTCTGGGTTCGTGATCAGTAGAGCCACGATTTTGTCCACGGGGCGCAGAGATGGTGATAGTGATTGCTGAGTTGCTTCCAGTGAAGGGGAGTCTGCTTTTGTGACTTCCTGTTTGTTTCCTTTGGCAGTGTGACCATATCGAGGGGGTCTGCTCTCGCAGGAGGAATTTGCTCCAACGGGAGCAAATTCTTTCCTTTGCGAATTTGCCCCAGTTTTGGATTTGCAGAGACTGGGATGGCTGAATGGCTTCCCTTGAAGGTGTACTCATTCACCTTATCATTTAGGTACTTGGTTCATGTAAGCCAGCTAAACTCATGGGCCCGGAAATACTCCAGTAATTTAAACGTGACAGTTGGCATAAAAACATTTGAACTATGGTAAAGCTGTGGTGTGTGAGTGTATCTCCATATTTTTCTGCCAGGTTTCCACAGCGAGACAACTGGTATGACTTCCTTCTTGTTCCCTAGGTAGCAGTGCCTTTTCTAGGCCTGCTATGGAGCGAGAGCATTTGCTTTGATGGGGGCAAATTCGTTTCTTAGGAGTTGGCCCCGAATTAAAGGGGGCACAGAGACTGGGATGACTGAAAGTACTAGACTGGCTCCAGTTAAGAACATAAATAAAATAACAATAACAATAATAATAATAATAAAAATAACGATAATTATAATAATAAAAATAATGACAATGTTGAATATAAAATGATAAGGTAAAAAATATGGTTGGCCTTCAGAACAAACGGAATCAAATTAAGACTTGTAACATTTAGAATAAAGCATTTAGCTTGGAAACCAGGCTGCTAAAATATACTATGGTTTTGCTTTTACCATCACTGAATATTTTTTCGAGAAAACGAAATGCTATTTCATAGGAACGAAATGTTAGTTTGAGTGAACGAAATATTATGGTAAGGAAATGAAATATTATTGTGTGGGAAAGAAATGGTAACCCGTGGAAACGGAATATTATTTTGAGGGAACGAAATTTCAATCTGAGGGGATGACAAAGTAATGCGTGGAAACGAAATATTATTTTGAGGGAATGAAATGTTATTTTGAGCGAACAAAATTGTAAAGCGTGGGAACGGAATGTTATTTTGAGGGAACGAAATGCTATTTTGAGGAAACGCAATAGTAAAGTGGGGGGAACGGAATATTATTTTGAGGGAACGAAATGCTATTTTGAGGGAACGAAATAGTAAAGTGGGGGAACGGAATATTATTTTGAGGGAACGAAATGCTATTTTGAGGAAACGAAATCGTAAAGTGGGGGAACGGAATATTACTATGAGGGAACGAAATAATAAACTGAAGGAACGAAAAAGTAAAGCGTGGGAACGGAATATTATTTTGAGTGAACGAAATATTAAATTGAGGGAACGAAAAAGTAATGCGTGGGAACGAAATGTATTTCGTAGGAACAAAATCAGTATATGTATTGCTATGTCCCCTCCCGGGCTCCGTAATACTTTTTGGATGTGCTTTTTTATTTTAATACAAGAACACTTTTCTTTACTCGACTCTACGGCATCTGCAGACACAGGAATTCTAAACTACATTGAACTTAAATAGATACACTGTACTTTATTTTGGACCATGAATATATGTTGAACCATTCCCTTATAGTTGTTAACTAACTAGACCACGAAATCTCTGTGATTCCATCTGGATTTCCTATAGTGAGTCAGGCGGGTAACATCAACCTTTCTATCTGTTATCTGTAAGTCTAAAAGATCCCATTTCACCTAATGAGGATATTTTTGGTTCCTGATTTGTCATGTATAAGGGTTCTCTAAGACATCTATGGTTACGGACTATGTTGCAGAAAACGAACACAAAATCTAGCAGAATTATTTAATATATAGGGCCTAAGTAATCGATATTTTGGGAATTCATGTGTAATAATGCACTCTGGCAGGTATGTGTATGTACAGAAAAAAATACACTGTAAAAACTTCCGTAGATTTTACGGTAGAATAACAGGCAACCAGCTGCCAGTCCATTTCCCGTTATTTTTACGGGCACCCGGAAAACTTGCAGGAATCATCATGCAGAGTAGGAAAGAAAAGAACAGGTACTGTTTTCGTCATATTGTCGGGTATTTGCGAGAGCGCCCAGTTAACACAACCCTGCCATATCGTGATTTCCAGCGAAGTCCTACAGGCAGGCGCCTGTAAAAATTATTATGGTAAATGCACTGGCAGCCAGATGCCAGGTATTTTACCGTAAAATTCACGTATTTTTTACAAGGTAGAGTTCTCAGAGGATCTGACTATAGCCCCGTTGTGCTGCTTAAGAAATGGACCAAGGGGCGTAGCTACGTATATGGCAAATACGCAAGTGCGTATTGAAATTTTGGAAAAATTGACAAAATTCCAACACGCACTTGCATATTTGCATGCTGAAAATTTATTAATTAGACAAGATTTCAATACCAATTACCAAAGTGGCTGAAATACTACCTTTCTTTTCAAGAAGTAGAGAATAAAACATGGTTGTGCGTATTATGAAATTGCCTCTAGTTACGCCCCTGTGGACGGTCATGTAAATGAGCCTCAAATAAAGTTCAAATAAAACTTTAACACAAAGTTTCAACATTCTGGATATGAAACGGAAGAAAACTGATTAAAAAGAATGATTATGAGCAAAAATCCTGTTTGTCAACTCCACAATACAACAACTAACTGGTTATCTGTATACCAAATAAAAAGTGTCTAGCTCAAGTTAAAAACTTTCTGAAAAAACTGAGACTCAAGTTAACTAAGTCTCTGTGAAAACTTTAACACAAATTTTCCTTTAAAAAAGTACAACAGAAATGAATGAATTAAGGGAATAATAAAAAGCCATGAGTTTGATTCTCTATCCAATTATACAACATCTCATCATCCATATGTATATACATACCAAGCTTCAAAAGTCTAAGTTTAATACTTCCTGAGAAAACTCTGACAAAAAAAAATTAATGTTAATATGCAAAATAAGGAAAGAAAGAAAATATAGACAAAACAAGACGAATATTAGCAATGAATATGAGTCTCAGTCCCATGATACACTCACTCATGCTCCATATGTAAACAAAGTCTGAAGATTCTAGTTTGCACAGTTCCTGAGAAAACTGTGACACAAATTTTCCTTGAAAAGACAGAAAAATTGACAATTAAAGGAAGAATAAAAGCAGTATGCCTAATTTTCGATCCCACGATACAAAATTTTATCGTCCACATATATACACAATTTCGGAATCTAGCTTTAATAGTTTCTGAGAAAACTATGACTCACAAAATAAAAACTTATGGAACTACGGGGTTGTGGAATTACACAGACAGACAGAATCCAGAGTATAGCCCAACTTTTTGGAAAAAAGCGGGGTCGACTGATTGTCCACATTTTAAACAAGTATCAAGAGTCTAGCTTATGACACAAAAGTTACGGCCGCGGAATTACGAAATTACGGACAGACCAAATCTAGTATAGCCCCACTTTTGAAAGCGGGGCTATAATAACGTATTTCTTAAAACAAACTACTCTATTCAAAATTAGTATTTGAACCAAGTTGTCTTTTTTCTGGTCCTTTTAGATCACTGAGTTCATTAAGTCAATTTACATTTGAGCCGCGACACGAGAAAACCAACAATGTGGTTGTGCGCCCAGCGCAGACTCATATCAGCTTGGGCATCCGCCCAGTCTGATCAGAGTCTTCGCTGTCCGCATGAGGGTAGCTTGGACCCTTAGCTACCCTTTAAGCGCTTAGCGAAGAGTCTGATCAGACTGGGCGGATGTCCAGGCTGATCTGAGTTTGCGCTGGGCGCACAACCACATTGTTGGTTTTCTCGTGTCGCGGCTCATTTAGAGTTTATGTACTGACTCAATTAAGCTGAGTCTGCTGTTTTCATTTTTTCTTTACTGTTTTCCACACTTTTGTGTATTGGCCTTTCTCTCTCACTTTTACCTTTGTCTCTCACACACTCTCTCTCCCTCTCTGTCAGCCGGGCCGGGTAGCGCAATCGGTAGGGCACCTGACTCGTACGTCAGATGTCCTGGGTTCGAATCCCGGTCTGGCCACATACTTTCGTTTCTCCTTCCGCTGATTCAAGAAGGGCAGTTGTCAGTTACTGGCGAAAGTATGTGCACTTAGTACTGGTTAACCGCTTAGGAGGTCTAAGCCTGCCCAGGAATAGTGTGGTTAGGTTAACTGACCGTCCCGACATGACCTTAGTTGTTTACCGTGGACGTTAAGCATCAAATCAACCAACCAACCAACCCCTCTCTGTCTCTGCTTTTCAGAAGATGATATAGAGTTGCAGGTAACCACCAATTACACAATTGTCATTACCTCATATGTCATTGTATATGACCTGAGACGAATATACGTTTTGTTCTGCTCTGTTCCTTGATCCCAGATGATCTAACATTTCGGATGTTATTTAAAAGTATTAACAGGCTGGCTGCATTCATCATAGGTCTTATACGTGGTTTGTTTGTTTCCGATGATGATTCATTGATGGGTTAGGAAACCTTTACGCGGACCAAACGGCTAACTAAATGTTTCGAACCATGCAGAAGCAGGGGCGAGGTTTGGATCCAGCAAAACATTTTAAGCCCCCCCCCCCCCCCCCCAGTAATCTTTTGCTGACCGTTCCAAGTCGCACTTCTATTGTGGTTCCTTGATGTTACTTTGTGCTATGACCGCTTGTCTATGTTCTTTGGCGGTTTGGTCACCTGTTTTGCTACCCAATCTGCCTTTTGTTTTGTTTTGCTTCGTAAGTTAAAAATAAAATAGATAAAAAAATGTTGATGCTGTTTTTGATTAGGGTAGCTGAATGACCACCTGTTTGGAAAAGAGTTGCTCATTTGGTTTACCGTGCGTGTCTTTCGTGAACTTGTGTCAATTTTTCCGTGTGTGTGTGTGAGTGTGTGTGCTTCTTTCCCTGTTGGTTTTGAGAGTGGAATGTGGGATTTGATTGTATTGATTCCTGATCATTGCCTATCTTTTTACCTTTATAGATTGTTTTTTTTTTTTGTACATGTAGCTAGTTTAATGCAAATACAATTGCACTAGAAATATCTTTATGTATCTGAGTACATGTGATTTCACTCCAGATGCCTTTAGGCTTTTTCCTATATAGATTATAAAGTATCCGAACTAGCACAGAAATGTACTCACATGTTTTTGGTGTATATGAACATGTAAGGAAGGGCTGTTTGTCTAAGGTGTTTTACATGTAATGCCTCATTAATCCCACATGCTTTTTCTTTCGTAAGTGCTCTGCCACTATCATAAAAAATGCATAGGAATATAATTCCAATTCAACGTCCTAATACTAATTAAGTGCAATTTGATTGGTCAAGAGCGAACATGAACCGGCGTTTATACTTCGATAAACTCCCTGAGCCAGAAATCTGGAACTACTTGGAACTATTTTCTTGGCGGTGATTTCTAAGATACCCACTATAGCTGACAATTTTAAGAAAAAGATGGCCGAGTTGGAATTATAAGAAATGAATTTTATTTTTGTGGATTTTATGGATGTGTAACGCCAGCGAATCACTCACAAACTTAACATAAAGCCTTTTGGGCTTTATTCAGTTTGTGAGTGATTCGCCGGCGTTTACACATCGATAAAATCCACAAAAATAAAATTCATGTCTATAATAAAAACACCAAGCCATTTGTAGTGATAGAAAGCGTGAGTGGCCATCTATTGGTGACAAAGTTTGCTCAGTAAGAATTTTGATTCTAAATGCAATCAAACTATTGAAGGCAACCATTCGTTGCCTTAAAACTAAAACTTAAAAAAATAGCAATGTTCGATCGGTTAATTAAAGGTATACTCCCTCGTATTTCATTACGAAATAATCACAAAATTATGAAACTGGTTAGTTGTATGCAACATAATTAAGATGTGTTCAAAAAATCTTCAGCGAATAAATCTTTGTTACGGAGGCAGAGACGATATATCAATGCGTGCCCTTCTTGAATATTCACGAATATTTTGTCGTCATAAATTGATTGACTCCCACAGGCGTTTCTACAAGCATGTTTTGAATTGTATGATTGGTGGAGTAAATAACTTTACAATGGCATTAACCTCTAATCTGTGCACGTGAGTTCTTTTCAGCCAATAACTGCCTGAAGTCGATTAAAGAATTCATGACATAACTTTAACCTGATTAACTATGACTGCTGGGCGTATCCAGTCTTCATTTTTGGCGGGAATGGCGGTTCGCTATTGGCGCCCTTTTTGTGTACTTGGTAAATTCTCCTATTTTCCAGTGACCATCACAAATCATAGATTTGGCAGATATATTTACTTTTAATAGCAATCATTATTATGCCTAGGATAAAATGTTTTGTGAGAAATTTAAAAGTTAATAGAAATTCTTTGATTATTGGGCCGAAATATCTGAATAACAGAATATGTGTAACATTTTGCTACGTTCTTAGACGGAAGGTTTTTACCAGTGCTAATTTTGTTTAATGAAAAGTTTTTTACGTAGCAGACAGTTATTTGAGTAAAACGTAAGAATTGTGAGTGCACCGTGTGCTAAATATGGCAAATAAGATGCTTAAATTTAGAGAGTAACACCAGCTGCTTTTAAGAAACTATGTTTGGATTAAATTTTGCAATCCCGCCGACACCTATATCTATACTAAGTAAAACAATTGAAGGATATCAAAAGTCAGTCTTGTTTGTGATACCCAACAAACTATGTACCAAATCATTTATACGTGTATACAACAGTTCGGGGACTTTGCAAGTAAAAGGCAAGTTCCATTAATGTCACACTACAGTGATTAGAGTACAGTACTACTCCAAATGTACTAACCCCCTACTGCAAAACTTCACAGACAATTAAAATTGAGTTTAAAGCCCAATCGTTGCATTTAATACCAAAAAGCAGATTGCCTGATCATTTGAATGCCTCTTAGAAAACTCTGATGCCAACCAATATTCTGCTCATCAAGGTTAAACGAAGGAACATCTAGGGCAGTGAGAAGGAGTAGTCTTGATTGTAAACTTTGCACATTTATTAAATTTCAGTTATTGTGTCACCAACGCTTTATATGCATGGTGGGATTCTAATAATAGACTATTCAATTCCTTAAAATGAGTAATAACAACAATATAGAGATTAGTGTGCCTGTTTGTGAAATAATAGTTGTGAGGGTTGTGGCATTTGGAGTGGCACTGTACTATAAACACTTAAGCGTGACTTTCATTAGACATACTCTACAATTGTAAATACCCAGTACTATTAAATGCATGCATATTAGAATTTGCCAATATTTTCTTTAAAGTAAAAAAGGATCATATAATTCTAATATCCTTCAATTGTTTTACTAAGTATAGTTTATATTCTGGCGGAGCAGCATTGGGACCGTGAATACAGGGAACAGTTATAAAGACAGCGTAATAGTAAGCACAAAGCAACTTGAAATTTAAGGTTGCAAATATAATTTTTTTCTTTTCCTTCTTCTTCATCTTTTTCTTTAATCTCATATTACAGTAATAATCGGCTATTAATCTCTGCCTGTCAATCTTCCATTTCAGCAGGAATTATTTCTTGAAACAAACGTCACTTTAAATCCATTGGAATTGCTTTCGGTTAAATGTTTGATTTCAGAAGTATTAATCAAAACACTCTGTCACGATAATATTAGCCGCGATATGACAAATCAACAAAGTGGCCTACGCGCCCAGCGAAGACTCAGATCAGCCTGGGCATCCGCCCAGTCTGATCAGAGTCTTCACTGTGCGCTTAATGGGTAGCTGAGGGTCTGAGCTACCACCATGCCGACAGCGAAGACTCTGATGAGTCTGGGCGGATACCCAGGCTGATCTGATTCTTCGCTGAGCGCACATGCCATTCTGTTGATTTTCTCGGTTTGCGGCTGAAATTACATCTGAAGTCCGAAATTTATTCTGAATTATCGCCATGGAAATAATCTCAATTCCAGTGACATTTACCAAAAATAAGTTTGCAA
Organism: Ctena decussata; assembly: GCA_963989385.1. Lineage (NCBI taxonomy): Eukaryota > Metazoa > Mollusca > Bivalvia > Lucinida > Lucinidae > Ctena > Ctena decussata. The sequence goes on along the minus strand of OZ022498.1, from coordinate 68,952,144 downwards.
ATTTTAAACCCCAGGGTTCTCAAATATATAGACTTACCGTTTATGTTTTGCCCTAATTTCTCCTAGAGAAAAATATTTTGCATGATTCAGCGATTTTGGTGAGCCTTTAAAAAGTCTTGGAATAAATTCATCAGAAAATGGGTATAAGGACATGTGCTCAAAATAAGGATTGAGATTAGATTGCGCATCTCCGCAGTCTGATCACATCCGTCTATGTTGATATCGACAATCTACGCGAACTTTACCGCTAACGGCGAAGATTTTGATCAACTGTATACCACTGATAGCCTTCAGCACTTACTTTTATGGCATGGCTGATATAGAAAAGAGCGATGCTTCAACTATGCTTTATAAAGCAACCGTGGAATTAGGCTTCAAGTGTATTCTTCGGTATTCTTGCGCCGGTAAAGAATAACAAGTATCAGATTATACGATAGACATTCGACGTCTAATTTTCTGAAACTGATTGAATTTTTTCTACAGTTTATCAGTTTGCTGAGGATCAGCTTAGAAAAAAGCCATTTAACTGAATCTGCGTCCATTATGTTCTTGCGGATACTGCAATTAAGTTTAAGTCCCTATTGATTAAATTTGCTTTTTCGGTGGTTATCCTTCAAGAAATCGCATTTGCTGTGTCTTGGGAAAAGGGTTTTATAAATTGAGCAAAAAGGGATAAATGTGCAGTCTACACAGGGTTTTTCTTGATCGCTGTAAGGATCCTTTAATATGCATAGACAGCAAAAATCTTATCAGATTAGATGGATGTGTGTGCTGTTCAAAGAATTGCAGATCACGCATGCTTCAAAAAACACTTTTTCAGAGCCCACCTTTACGAGCGAATAGTGCATCAAAAGCCAAAATTTGAAACATTTTCAGTCTTCTTTGGGTGAGAAGCGTGTCATGAGAACTCTTGCAACATATGAAAACAATGAATATAATCAAAGCCTAACAAAGTACATGTATATACCGATACTGTACAATTTGTATTTCTCTCCAGCATAAACAATCTATGAACTTTGTTGAAGCTATACAATGAACAGCAAAGACTTTGGTCAGACGAGTGCGTAGGGTGATCTGAATAATGTTTATGCTATACGGCATGTTGTCTCGAAACGCGGCTCATCATGTTATTTCCGATTAGTTCTTTAAAGGGAAGTTCAAATTTTGTAGGACCTCCTAGAAGTCGTTTATCATCGATTGTCTTGCACAATAATATAGGGTGAATACTCATTAAAATCCTGGGCCCAGTTGTTCAAAGCATCGTTAGCTTAACGAGCTCGTTAAGAGGTCAACTCGTTAAGTGTTTTACGACTTTATCTTCAAATACAATATTTTTTGTTGAAAAAATGTGAGAAGCTTTTGCAATGCAAAAGCTTCTCACATTTTTACAACAAAAAATATTGGCATATTTGTGATATTAACGTTTGAAATTTTAACGTCACGTTAACTAACGACGTCGTTAGTTTTGAACAACTGGGCCCTGTCCGCCATCAGTATAAATATTTGTCCAGGAAATCAAATTGCCACTGTTGATGAAATAAAATCTCATTAAACCAATTAGCAAACAATTATATGAGCCGCGACACGAGAAAACCAACAAAGTGGTTGGGCGCCCAGCGCTGACTCAGATCAGCCTGGACATTCGCCCAGTCTGATCAGACTCTTCGCGAAGCGCTTAAAGGGTAGCCAAGGGATCAATCTACCTTCATGCGGATAGCGAAGACTCTGATCAGACTGGGCGGATGCCCAGGCTGATCTGAGTCTTCGCTGGGCGCACAACCACTTTGTTGGTTTTGTCGTGTCGATAATATCTAAATCTAAATGATTATTGGCGATGTATAAGTCTACTACTTCTAACACAGCCTGTGCCACTTACCTTATTTTATACCTTCTGGCAAAGCCATGGAACCACCTTCCAAGCCCGAATGCAGCGTTCCATGGTTGACATGCCTCGCTTTTCCCTACGGATCGGGATTTTTGAATAGGTGGCCTAGCAACGTCTTGCGCACGCAGCTAAATTAGTCTTTCATAAGTTGTAGTCACCTGGCAATCAATTAAGGCATGAGCCGCACGGGTTTCCTTACCATCCGTGATGCAATGGAAAAGATAGCAGGAAATGAGCCGCAACTCGACAAAACCAACAAAGTGGACTGTGCGCTCAGCGAAGACTCAGATCAGCCTGGGCATCTTCACAGACTCATTAAATGCAGTTCTTCGCTGACTGCATGTAGCTAGCCTAGATCCTACGCTACCATTTAAGCGCACACCCAAGGCTATGATCAGAATGAGCGCCTGTCCAGTGTGATCTGAGTCTTTGCTGGGCGCATAAGCCACTTTGAATGGCTTTCTGACCCGGATGTGTTCACAATGGGTCAGGTTAGATCAAACTTCTACAACCTTAGATTTTCCTCGTTAGACAAAAATAGACATACATTGGCACTGATAGTCACTGAAGAGACTGCTATAGCACTGCTGAATGTACTCAAGAACATAACAGAAAGCACCATCCACGAAAGAGAAGTGAGGAGCAGATAAGGAGAGGAACCAAATATTATTTATGCTTCCGTTCCAATCCTGCTGGATTTATTTATTCACAATGTATAGTTGAATTATATGAAATTTGAAATAAAATATGTTTAAACCAAAGAGAAGTCACAAACTCAAACGAGCAATCGGTAAAAGCACAATTGAGCCACGACACGAGAAAACCACAAAAATGGCACTTCGCCGAGCCCAGACTCAGATCAGCCTGGGCATCCGCCCAGTCTGATCAGAGTCTTGCTGAACGCTTAGAGGATAGCCAAGTGTCTAAACTAGCTCCATGCGGACAGCGAAGACTCATAATCACTTGCTGTGTCAATTCCAAGCATTGGAGAAATTTATTGTTTTTATAATGTTGGACTTTTTAAAAGTGTTTCTAAATGAAGATGAAGTCAATCGGGATGTGAAGATGGTTGTCTGTCCTCCAGTTTGTTCGTTGATCAACACAAGGTACTATAAGAACCTTATAGAAGTATTATCCACAGACAACTCCCAAGTCCTGCTTGCACACCCCAGGCCAACATACGCAGTTACAGCTTCCTTTACATGACACGAGACCACAATTAGTTTAACTATACAGTTTTATTATCCATCCTTCCATGAAACTTTTTCCACAACATTCCAGGCACTTTGAACTCTCTTTTCCTCAAGTCTCTGAAGCATGACAAACCATTTTCAAACAGTTTCAACAGGACAAAACCTGCTTCTTTTTTCGCTGTTTCTCCGGTAAACAGTGACCCGTCAACTTCTGAGACAATCTGCCGTTGTAGGGGCGCCTATGAAGGGTGTGATTCGGTTCCTCTAGTTATCTCCAGTGCTGGGGATTCTGAACTAATTATACATTTTCAAGAAGCATATCCAAGGCTCTTTTCAGTTTGCTATAGCAAGCAGGATATTCAGTCAAACTGGCCTTCTTAGAAACCAATGCACCAGGGAAATATTTGTGCGAAAGTACATCCTGAAAGTGTTCAACCAATCAAGGGAAGTAATTGTGGACTGATTCCTATCACGTGTACTGCCTTTCTAGAGATGCTTATCAATAACACCATTACAGCCTTTGATATTTGCAATGCCATTGTGCTTTATGCGGTAGAGTGCATGCATACTTTTCAGTTTCACATACATGTATATTCTTGGGCAGGACACGACAAAACTGGAGTCTACTGACCGTGATTAATTAAACTTCGATGCTTCAAGCGTTTTAAGCAAGTACGTGTATCGAAGGAGCTTGAACTGTTAGACTTTATCTACTGAAAAGCTACTGCTAAACGTTTTGTTTTCAACAAGTTTCTCTTTAAGATACTGTAAACCTTTTCATACACCACATTTTGCATTTTAACATTCTGGTTATATTAGCTTAAGGTGATGCAAGGGTCTGCTGTGCTGCTATACTCTCTCTCTCTCTAGGACGACTTGATATAAACTGAAATGTTGTCGCAAAAGGCCCGTTAAACCCAAAAGAATCAATCAGTCAATTCTCATTAACACTAAATTTGCAATATAGTTTCTTCATATGAAAGGCAAGTCCTCTCTCATACAAATAGCGTTATCAAAACTGTTCTTCGGAACTCCCTGTCCCTGATGATGATTTGTTGCACCAGATCAATTTATCTCCAGTCAACAAGTCAGTATTTATCGCCCTATCAAGCAGAATAAGAACCATAACAGTAAAGATTTTTCTTGACACCATGGCCATAAAGCAGCGCCATTACCGCAATTCATCGACGATGAGAGCGCTACGTTTCATTATAAAATCTGTAATCACACGTCTTACTGTTAACAAGGGTCTATATATAGAGTTTTGACTTGATAAGATTATATTCTGTTAGAAGCGCTATCGATTTCTTAAGACCTTTCCAAGTTTGTCATTAGCTGGACAAGACGCTAATAATTAAGCAGCATTATCCTGATCTCACTTCATCAGGGTTTCATAACATTGCCTGTCTCGGTGTCTTTGAAAATACACCTACAAGTACGTGTGTCATAAAGGATCTCACACAAGTGGCCATTCCATCTGAAATTAATGAAACGCGCCTTTGACGAGTTTCATGTATATCATATGAAACTGGCACGTGTATGAGTTGCTTTAAACATATTTTATTTTCAAAAATGCACATAACAACATACAAATAACACAATTACACAAAGCAATAAGATCAGAACGAAAGCTGAGAGCTTATATAGCTCTTCTCCTGAATATGAATAAATTCTGTACTATTAGGCAGAAAGTGAATCGGTCCGTGCAAACGTGCACATGTTTCTCTTTATAATTGTCCCATGACTATTTTCTTTCCATTATCCAGGCATAAAACTGGCAATATTTTCAACATTAAACATAATGTCGTCACAGACAGATTCATAATGTTTCACAATATTACTGCTATGTAAGGATTATCAACTGTCTATTTGACCTTACGACAACTGCTTACGTTTTACGTTGCGACACCACTTACGACATTTTCATATGATATAAAGGTGAACACATGTGATCTGACCGTTTTCCGATCTTCTGTTGTGGTTTACATCATCTTTTTGTAATAAAGACTTGCCAGCCAGTTAGATAACCAAGGAATAAGCAATTAGCAACAAGGTGCAGATTTTCCCTATTGGCTATAATGCAGCTTTCTGTAACAAAATCTTTAACATTTCGGCTCTCAGCTATCAAAAATGTTTATCAATGTAGTTTACAATGATCTGCATCTGTATCTGTGGTATTTTTCACGCGAAAGGCCGGCTTTACCTAATTCCAAAGTTTACCATTGATCAGACCGGCATATATGAGCCGCGACACGACAAAACCAACAATGTGGTTGTGCGCCCAGCGCAGACTCAGATCAGCTTGATCATCCACTTAGTCTGATCAGAGTCTTCGCTAAGCGCTTAAAGGGTAGGTAAGGGTCTAAGCTACCTCCATGCGGAGAGCGAAGACTCTGGTCAGACTGGGCGGATGCCCAGGCTGATCTAAGTCTGCGCTGGGCGCACAACCACATTGTTGGTTTTGTCATGTTGCGGCTCACTTATGTTCAAAAGTTCAAAATTTTGCTCTGACACCTAAGTTCTCTTTTTAGAAATTCTAGTAATCAAGTGCATGACATTGGTCGAATGACTGATAAAATGCACTGTACAGTAGTAGGTCTTGGTTGTTTTTATGCATACACATGATACATGTATCTGATATTTCATAGCTAGTAAAAACACCCACTTTCGTTCAGACTTTACAGGCCTTGGCAGCCCATTCTCCCCCCTCCCCTTTTGACCCAACTAACCACTTACATACGTTGTGTAAGTATGTTACAGAAAACTTGTTGACAGAGCTTGTTGGGTTAAAGGAGCACTGAGGAGGGAGGGGGTGGCTGAGTACTTCAATATGAATTTCAATAATATGATTCATATTTGCAATTTTCGACACAAAATATTTTACCTTTTTGTATATAATAAGGCCCGCATGCGAAGTAAGTGAATAAAAAGTTATGACAGTTTCTGTAATATTTAATCGTTTTTCGAATGACATAAACATTTTTAGAATTTATGTTGTATATTTGTTGTGGTTTTGGTTCTACATGTAACCGGATAAGGTATGGGAAAAAAAACGGAATTTAGGGGTGGGTGGTTTAGCCCTCATTTTTCACATATACGATGCTGTTAAATGTACAAAGATATTTGTATTTATTCGTCCGAAAGACGCTTATTCATTTACTTCAAAATGGGCTGAAAGTATTGACCTTGAATTTTTCTATCTTTCTGAACGTGCCAGTTAAGGAAAATTATATTTGAGCCACGACACGAGAAAACCAACCAAGTGGTTGTGCGCCCAGCGCAGACTCGGATCAGCCTGGGCATCCGCCCAGTCTGATCAGAGTCTTCGCTGTCCGCATGGAGGTAGCTTAGACCCTTGGCTACTCTTTAAGCGCTTAGGGAAGAGTCTGATCAGACTCGGCGGCTGCCCAGGCTGATCTGAGTCTGCGCTGAGCGCACAACCACTTCAATGACAACAAGTCTCATTGTATGACAAAAAATTACCATGTCAGCTTATTCTCTCTTGCCTTTTTTTTTCCTCTGTGTGTTTTGCATGCAACATGGCCCAGTGTGTGGAAAAAAATTGTACGTGGCAGCTTATTTTTTTCTTCCTCTGTCTCTGCGTTGAATAATAAAAACTTTACGTAACAAACTTCGCGCACTGTTGAACATTGATTGGCGCGGTGACAACAACAACAATTCGTATCACAAGATCATGAACCAGTCAAGTACCCAGTACTCGTCACAGTAATTTATCATGCATCTGCTGCAAAATTCACCTGATATCTGGGGTATGATAACATGATGTGATATCATGTCACTATAGGACTGCGCTTGCGCCAATGTTATCAGGCGATGCCCTTAGAAGCGATCTCTGAAGACGATTGGCTGCATACTGACGTTGACCATGATAACAGCGTTCGATTGGTTAAATGGCGTCACCGACTTACGTCACAACGCATTCGCGACGTCAACAAGTTCGGACATAACTGCGTTTGCTATTCATTTGTTTGACTCTTTTTATGCCGTAAAATCTTCTAATGATGCATGATAAATAGAAAACCATGTAAGTGTCTATAGATATCAAGTTTATCAGGCTCGACAAGAAACACTTCGGACTGGCTCGGCAAGCCTCGCCATTCCTACGCTGTTTCTGGTCTCGCCTGATAAACTTAATATCAAAAGACACTAACATGGTTTTCTCTATTACTCTGTCTCTGTCTCCACGTCTTCTCTTTTCCTCTCTCTCTCTCTCTCTTTGGATCTCCGTTTGAGATAAAACATTCAAATTTTGTATACAAGTTACAATGACTTGTATCATTTGTATCGCAAAAAAAGATCCAGCCTCCTCGTGCGTTTTCTTTCCAATGACTGCCAAACCTGGACTGTTTGTGTGAGCTATTCACTCTACCACATGTCCATAAAGCGGGCGCATTTAACAACTGATTAATGAACTCGGTTTATATGGGAGTACGTTGCGATAATCTATAATTCTGCTGTAATCACTTTGGCGTAGTGTCGTGCTTTGACTTTACGGTCAAATGGGTCTGATCTATAAAAAGATAAAAAGACGTGATCCTTTTGTCCAGGGTTTTATTTGTTTTCGATGTTTGCTGTACGAAGGTCAAGCGTAATATGTTTAGATATATATAGACTCATGTATAGACAATTTCCTATTTATGCATGGTTACACATCAAGATATTGTTCATATCCAATTAACGTTCCAGAACCCCAACTGCATAGTTATCCCAATGATATACTCGGCGACTACAGTTGCAGCTATTATGCTATAACTGCAGTAGCAGATATACCTAAAGATTTTAATACAGATATCTTAAACCGTTAAGATATGCAGTTGTGGCTATACCGAACTTTTAATATTGAATATATAGAAAACGAATGCCATTATACTTCCAACTGCATACTTTTAGATCTGATTTTATTAGTACTATGATGGAAATGTTTAATAACTCGGTGACTTCAGTTTCAGCTACTTTTAGCTGAAACTGCAGCTGTCGATATACGCAACATTCTCCATCAAACTTATTACTCTTCCCTAAACATAATGACCATTAGTATGCAGTTGTAGATATATAGAATATTTAGCCTTAACCTAAAGATGACCTAGTCATCACATACGCGCAGCTACTGGTACCCAGAATCTTGTCTGGAAGTCACAATTGCAGTTGCTGGTATACCAAGCCGGCACTGAGATGAGACAGTCTTTTCAACACTATAATGCAGTTGCAGATATACAAACCGTTAAACATAAATTTGAAAACCCTTTTTGTAGAACTGTAATTGTTTCATATGTGCAGCTTTTGGCTTACAGTCTTATTTGGGAGTCACAATTGCAGTTGCTGATATACCATGCCGACGTACAGGTGTAACAGTCTTTTTTCCAAAATCGGAACACTTATGTAGAACCCAAAATATGTTGTTCCTCGCAGACTAACGTCTTTGCTCTTTTCCTCGAGAGAACATTGAGTGCACTTGCTACTGACGAATACCTTCGAGATATAGTTTCGTGTACTACATCCCGAGGTCGCCATTAATTACTCTGTTTGCCTGCCGAGACAGTTAGGGTATACATAAGCTACCGTAATGGTTTTACTTACTATTAATTGCTAAATTAAGAAAACCCGGTAACAAGAATTATATACAAATTCCTCTAAATACATATAGTTCTAGACTAACCAATTCACCTACTTACAACATTCAAACCCAACGTGATATTCTTTTAGTTTGCTTCCGCTAGACGCATACACATATCCTACATGTGAAAGCTCAATTTCCTACATCAGGCTCTACACTGGAGTTTTTTGTTTTGTTTTTCAAAGTGTTTCTTGTCAGGTTTGGATGTTGCAATACATCGTATTTACATCTTATGAAAGAACGAGCAGATGATACGTTTACTTCGGCCTTTGCATTTAGTTATACATGTCAAACATGTGAAATGCAACTCCTTTTCTTTATTATCAATAGCTGAATATTTTGTTTGTTTGTAAAATTTAAGAACTTTAAGTTAAATGCTCCTAGAATCTTAAAACTTCGTACTGGCTTCAACGTGCGTTTGAAGTATGCAAGTTTTGCCTTATTACATTCAGCGCATAGAACTTAACAAAAATCCTAATTGTTAACCATTTAAAAATATACATCAGACCTAGCATCTTTTTCTATAATTTAACTTCGCTTAACGATCTGACACTATTGAAAACTAATTTCATATTTTTTTTTTTATTTTAAAAATACTTAAGAGAATATATAAAACTTTGCTTACCTATAAAAAGATAAAAAGACGTGATCCTTTTGTCCAGGGTTTTATTTGTTTTCGATGTTTGCTGTACGAAGGTCAAGCGTAATATGACCTGTGAAACCCTGGACAGGACCCGTCCTGCTCACGAAAGCGTGACGATGCGCCGACCAATGAAATTGCTTGTTACGACCGACCTATCATTTCCAATCAGGGACCAACGATCCCTACGTAGGCGTAACCATCCAGAACGAGGCTAAAACGGCGCGCGTTCCTTTTTCCTGATTTTATATTGTAAACTTATTTTTATTATTATTACTCATTTTTATTATTACCATGTATGTTCTTTTTCGTTACCGAAATTTCCATAATACAAATTGGGTTCCTATACGGAATTTCCTTTACCCTATTGTAATTCTCTTGAAGCTTAGTCTGCTTATGGTCACTATTATAATTATTATAATTATCATTATTATTATTATTATTATTACTGTATAATATAACAGTCTACATTGTAATTACTTTTTATCGTTCTTGTTGCTATTGCTGAATCGTACTGCCGTTGCCTACATTATATTTATCTTTGTTATCGTTATGATGGTTATTACTACTACAGCTGTTGCTAGCTGTAATAATCGTCTTTATTACTATTGCTGTTGTTGCTGTTGGCCATTGCTATAAATTTATCAATCGAGTTATATTGCAGCTGAAGGTACCATGCTGTATTTGTTTACTGTTTTAAGATCAAAATTAACATTTTGTGTATTTACATATTAAGTTATCAAATGGTACGGAACTGATCTGGTATTTATATAAATTTAAAACAAAACTTTCCTATTGTTGTTATATAATTTCTTTTAGTCATGAAATGCATGTAATTATTCTTTTGGTCAAAATCAGCATTTGCAAGTTTGAGGCCGTAAAGTTGCTGAGTTTGGGATCAAAACACTCTGTGCGATATGTAGACTCTCGTGATCGTATGAAAACAACAATGCCGATTTTGTGTAATTTTCGTTTTATTTTTCAAGTTTCTTCAAAATCACATTTTATGAGTTTTGGATGTAGAATCACCAAGTTTGGTATCAAAATTCTTAGCGTGATGCATGGATTCTGATCCTGGCAATTTCTAAATGATATGATTAAAATAATTACAATTTGTATCTATTTTCATTTTTTTTTCTTATTGTTTTTCCTCTCAAGACATGCCATTAGAGTGACGCAAAAATACCTTCGGGTATAAACGAGACCAAGCAAGCTTCCTTCCGATTTAAGTGATTACTGCTTATGTAATTACGCTCGTAAACTCGCTAAATGTCGCCGCTAGACAGGACGATGGCGCGTACGTCTTTTGATTTCTAAAATACTCGTATGCCTTTGTGACAAGCAGAGCAATAAAAGTCTTTTCCGTCCTGTGAATTTGCCTTTGGTGATGTTTAAGTAAATGCCTTTTTGTTCTACCAAACAATATACTGTTTGTTTTGCCTATTTCTCCATTTTCTTTCTTTGTCTGATACTTCCTTTTTTTCATGATTTGAACATAACTTTAAAACTAAATTTATTAAATTGGTGTCTTGTTTATTTCTTATATTTTTATGTTTTTATTATATTTATTATTTATTTATTTATTTATTATTATTTTTTTTTACATTTTCACTGCACAACACCACCTCCCCCTCTCAATTTAACTTTATTCCCATAAAGTTGGAATAGCTGTTGCATTGGTTTAATGTTTCTTTCCTTTCTTACTTTGCCAAATTGTAAACGTACATGTACTCAACACCTCCAGCCACTTATATTTATAACTATATCATACATATAAACTACAATAATATACAAAATACATAATCCAACAAAACGAATATTCACAAAAGATACATACATGTATACGGTATGAAGCATACCAATTTATACAGTTTGTATATAAGTAATTAACATCATACCCCTTTAGCATGAATATACCTTTTCTTATCTATATACTAAAATTTTACAAGTAGAAATGTCTCTGTTCGCCGCTTGTGGATGTGGCGGGCGCCTTCCTATGCTATTGCAAAGCAATGGGAATTGTTATACTGGAAGCAGTAGGGTTTCATGCTGAATGAAAAAATGGACCGAGTACGTTCTAGACAGAATCTGCCTAAGTTTTCTGCCCTTCAGCATGGGGATAGAATGATAAGTTTGAATGCATATTTTCCTGTTTGTTAGTTTGTTCATCAGCTCAAATTCATCCCATTTAAATTCAATTGTCGGAGAAAGTTTGCCATACACAGTAACAGAAGAAACTTCTGATGGGGATTTTATGGCCCAGTAAGTTGGACACACAGTCAGGGTTCTCAAAGGAATATGTACGCATGTTTCGCCGTTTGTTATTTCGGCTAATAGTATGGTTCTTTTTGTTTTGCATCGAATTGTGTAAATTGTCATCATTATTGCTAAAAAGAGTATGCAAATGCAAATAATTAGTATAAAGTGTTCAACCGTAATGTCAACTGTTTCAAGAAAAAATTTTGGAGGCTGTTCCGTGGTTTTTACATTTTTATATATAAATGATGGTAATGTTGAAGCTTTTGCTCCATGACTGTTTTGAAGTACTGATACGATAAGTAATACCTTTCTGAGTCTTACCCATGTAAGTATGAAAGCTACCATAGAGAATGCCGCCATGGCACAGCTGACATAAAGCATTATATTTTCTGTACTTGGCCAATCATCATCGAAAGAAATGTCGCCAGAAAGAATTGGGTCTGTCAAAGACTTAAAAACAACAGATTCTTCCCTTGCCGCCTTTGCCATTTTTTGTAAGCTTAAATGTGATTTTCGGTCATCTGCAATAATTGTACTCATTGAATGATTGTAAATTTTGAATTCTGGCGTTTCTATCTTTAACGGATTTTTAAACAAGGAATTTGCATTAACATTTTGTAATGAAGAGTCGTTGAAAAACTGCTGCAGCAAAGCTAGATTTATTGTATGTACCTTACTTGTTGTATTTATGTGACAAACTGATAGCCTCGGTGGTAAGTACATATCTGATGTGGACACTGCGCATCCGCAAGGAACATTTAATATGCAAAAGTTGCATCCCTGTATCATTCTTTTTCCTGTTTCACAATCAAATTCCAAAAGTTTTGTTTTGTATACAAGAATAGTAGTTTTCGAAACTTCAATTACTTGGGCTGATATGTGATCTAATTTTACTCTAAAATTGCACTGATCTTTAATTAAGTCTTTATTATTTTTGAACAATGCTAATACACAACTTTTATGGGTGAAGGGCTTATGGACCTTAGAGAACCTACAAGTAAGTATTTTGGTCTTAACACATCTATTAAGTTCTTGTTCAGTTAGTGTGGTATAGTACGTGAGATCGCCTGTAACGGCTACAATTTCTGGAAGATCTACTAAGTGTGTAGCATGGCTTGAAGTATCATTTAAGGGGACTGGAAACGCCAAGATCTTAAACATTGTTAAAGGCTCGTTGAAAGGTGATATCGGAAATTTAACAGAAATATATAACTTTGTGTTATTTCTTGTATAAAATGTATGTACTTTCTTGTATATATCATTAGGGTTGGTAAGAATTAAGTGAAAATCTTTAAATTTATCATTTAAAATGCCCTGTATATCTTTAACACATTCAGATAAGGTATTAGGTGGTATAAGATGTGGCGACAGTTTCCCCTCTACTAATTCATAGACACCCTGAATGAGTTCATTAAACCTCGACTCTAACTTTCTTGATTTCTCAATTTGTTTGGAAAGTAGTACCCCCATTGTGGTTAGTGAGCGTTCTAAGTTTTCAAAGGATTCAAATATTTGAGACTGTATATGTGTTATTGCAAGTTCATTTTGCTGAATTCCCTCAACAATATTGTTTATTCTATCATCCACTGTTTTCATAAATGATGACATATTATCTTCATGCTGTTGGACCGATTTTGCAACATTTCTAGATAGCTTGTTTAAGGCATTTACATGTCGTGCCAAGATTTGCACATCTTCAAAAGTCGCTGTTCCAAACAATGTTTTTGATAGATCGCCTATAAAGGGTAAAATTGACCTACTTTTTCTTCTATTACTTCTAAGTTGCCGTTCTGGGACTAAATATTTTATAGTTTCAATTGTATGGTTTAATACAACCTCTGTTTCTTGCCTTATTTGGTTTATTTCAAGCAAGACATCATTTACAATAGAACAGGTTTCAGCGTCCCTATGACATCCTGATAGTTTAAACATATTGATTTGTTCCGGAAGTTCAATTTCGAAAGTATGGATCCAGTTTTCTCTCGATAGCTGTAGGTAACCTTCAGGTTCAAACAGTACACCATAGTTCATTCTTTGCAGCTCTGGCGATAGAGTTCCAGATACCGTTGCAGTAGCAAGAATCAGCAGAAGCAGTATGGTTTGTTTGGTTCCAGCCCAAGCCACTAAAAGAAACAAAAGGGAAATGGATGTAGATCGGCCGGGTGAATAAGCAGTGTGCACCCTACTTACTCTAGCACTATAGTCAGAAAGACGAGCTTTCTTAGGTTTGGCTTTGCCACATAAATTGAGCCCTATCTTGTATAAAGCATACAAAAGTTTTAGTTTTAAGACGTGGAACCTCACATGACCAATACTGTTCTTTCTACCATATAGATTTAAATCCTTTGCTACTCCAAACAACTTAACTGTCCCTTTGAATAAAGACATACAGACTAAATAAGTATCTTACAACTCGAAACCTTGCCGCTAATTAACTCAAACTAAGTATATTTGTTTAATTGAAATATTTGTAAGGACGTCTTCTTCGTTTTCCTGTTTTTGTATGTTGAATGTAAAACTGTCTCTTTAGTTCGTCAGATACGTCATCTTCATCTTGCCACGATGGCTTAAAATGGCGATCCGACCATTCTACTAAATACTGTTTTCTTTGACCTACTTTTTTCTGTTTCAATATCTTATTGGCTCTAAACCACGTTTCTTTATCCTTTTGCTGATCCTGGTTTACAGTGGGTTCTTCCGTGCGCTGATCCTGGTCTACGTTCTCGTTTGAGTTTGGTTTTGCATTAATATCCTGCTTATCTGTTTCGTCCTCATTTGGGTCATAAATGATTGTGTCTGCATCATTATCAGTTTCAAACAGGTCTTCGTTTGGGGCCTCATAGCGATAGTTTTGGGGATCATAATACCTCTTCAAGTCTTGAGCGTTAATGAAGTTTTTGATTGCCTTATCAGTTTGACAGTCTGCTATTTTATAGGTGTCAAACGGGCCTTTTTCTCTGATGTAAAAGGGGCCTGTAAATTTGTCTTCAAACTTTTTAGCTAAGCCAGGCCTGGTTTTATGAATTTTCAGCAATACCTGTTCCCCTAGAAGGAAGTTTGATTCTTTTGCCTTACTGTCATGTTTTTGTTTGCTCTCTGCATTTGATAACTGACTGTTTTTAGCTGCTTGCTCATGGACCATTTTAAGTCTATCTATTAGTTGGGTAACATGAGTCTTTGCCTCTGGTCCTAAAGTTTCCCTGGGAATTAGGGATGTGTCAAATGGGAGTCTCATTTCATCGCCAAAAAGCATTTTGAAGGGACTATAACCTGAAGTTTCCGTATTTGGAGCTGACCTGATAGACATTAGAACCGTAGGTAGCAGAAGATGCCAATTGTTTTGACCCTTATTGACATACATGCGTAAAGTTTGAGCTATGGTTGCATTTTGGCGCTCTACGCAGCCGTTAGCACGGGGATTATAACTGGCTGTCATATGCCTAGATACTTTGTAAATTTCACAGACTGCATTGCAAAGTTTTGAAAGGAAGTTCCTACCCCTATCTGAGATTATGCTGATGGGACTTCCGTAACGACAAAAGATTTCATCGTGGAGAACTCTAGCGATGGTCGAAGCAGACTGATCATGTAATGGGAAAGCTTCTACCCAACGGGAGAAACTATCTACACAAACCAGAATGTGTTCGTGACCTGCTGTTGTTTTAGGCAAGGGACCAATAAAATCAATGTGCATCCGTTCAAAGACTTTGGCGACCGGAAGTGGGTTTAAAGGGGTTGTGTTTGGATGTGTATCTCTCTTTGTTCTTTGGCATCTATCACAAGATTTTACATAGTCTGTTATCTCCTGGCACATGCGGGGCCAATAGTATTTTGCTTGTATGGCAGCATATGTCTTTTTGAAGCCAAAATGTCCATTATTGTCATGGAAATCTTGCATAACTTGAAGTCTCATTTGTTTAGGGAGTGCTATCTGAAAAATGAATTTTTCATCCGAAGGCTTTTTACGGCTCCTTGGTTGGTACCTGTGCATTAAGATTCCATCAAGAAGATCAAAATATTCCTTTTCTATTAAAACACTGCGTTTAATTTTTTCATCTGTTGGAAGTTCTTCTTTATTGAGGTAATTATAGAGATACTTAAAGTCTGGGCACTTTTGTTGTTTTGAGCTTATATCTGATTGATTTTCTGTTGGTTCTGTTTGATTAAAAGTACCTTTATCTGTTTCTAATGAGCAGACATTACCTTGAACATCAAACTCAAATGAAACTTCTAACATCTCATGTTTGCTTTCAACTTCCGGTTTGTTCATTTCAATTGTAACGTCATTTGACCTACTTTCTTTGTCAACCTTAATACTTGACTCTAACTTTAAGAGGGATTTGTCTTGTTTTATTTTATTTTGAGGCGATAATGTTTCATTTTGAGACCTGACTACAGCTGTTGTATTTGTTTCTTTATTACATTGAGCATCTGCGTTAGCCGTTGAAAGAGTACAAACCGGTGCATCATTTAGGACAGTCTGATCTATTTCTTGAGCTTCCTTTGTTAACCTAGAAAGTGCATCGGCATTATTTTGTTCGCCTTTACGATAGACCACCTTATACCTGAACCCCTGTAAATATAAAGCCCATCTAGCCAGCCTACCATTTTGAGAATTAGTCAAAGAATTTAAGCAAGTTAAGGCTTTATGATCAGTTACTATAGTAAAGGGAATTCCAGTAGAGAGGTATGCCTTGTAAGTTTTTACACCTTCTACTATTGCCAAACATTCGAGCTCGGATACTGAGTAGTTTCTTTCGGACCCATGTAACGCTCTACCTCCAAATTCAATTACTCTTTCTTTCTTATTACCGTCTAACTGGCCCAGAATATATCCTAACCCAGATCGAGAGGCGTCACAAGTTAGGATAAATTCTTTGTTCATATCCGGAAATGAGAGAATTGGTGAAGAAGTAAGAGCATGCTTTAAAGTAGTGAGTGCATCTTCACAATCTTTAGACCAAACAAAAGATGTACCCTTCTTTAACAGATTAAATAGTGGTGAGCAGATTTGGCTGTATCCTTCAATGAATTTCTTATAATAGTTTGTTAGACCTAACAGACTTTTTACTCTTTTTGGATCCTTGGGTGCTTTTAAATTGAGTACTTTTTCAACCTTTTTAGGGTCCGTTTCGATACCTGATTTACTTAAAACGTGGCCTAAATAGTGAAGTTTCTTCTGTGCAAAGAAGCATTTATTTGGGGAAAGTTTTAAACCAGCGTTCCGCAACCGTTTAAAAACTTCCTCGAGGTGTTTCAAGTGGTCTTCGAATGTGGAAGAGAAGATGATAACATCGTCCACATAGCAAAGCACATATTTCCAGGAAATACCTCGAAGAACCTTCACCATTAGATGCTGGAATGTTGCCGGGGCCCCTGACAGACCGAAGGGCATAGTTTGGAATTCAAATATCCCATCATAAGTTATAAATGCTGCGCGTGCTTTACTTTCCTCACTGAGTGGGACTTGCCAAAAAGCCTTCCCAAGATCTAATGATGAGAAATATTGAGCATTTGCTTCCCCAATGGCATCAAAAATGTCGGACAGCCTCGGAATTGGGTATGATTGTGGTTTGCTGATTTTGTTAAGTTTTCTATAGTCTACCGCAAAACGGTATTCATCAGAATTTGCTTTTTTAACAAGTACCACCGGAGAATGCCAGCTAGAATTGTTATCTTTTACTGTTCCATGCTGTTTCAATTCGTCTACTATGCGTTGTGTTTCGCGTCGCATCTCAGGCGTTTGTTTATAGTGGGGCAGTTTAACAGGGGGTGCATCTCCTGTGTCCACAACATGAGTAACTAAATGCGTTTTGCCTAAATCATGCAACCCTTCCGAAAACACATCACTGTTTGCTTGTAAAAGTAATTGGAGTTTATCTTTTTGACCTTCATTTAGATCTGAATTTTCTAAATCAAACGAAAATTTTGGGGGCGTTTGCTTCCTAGTTTCACTTTCTTTAACTTCAGTGGCTGGTTCTGACATTGCTTCCGACTCATTCAAAGAAAATATATTTGTTTTCTCTACCTGAGATACGACTTCTAGCACCTTGTTACCCCTTAAATGAATATCCTGTTCATTTGGATTAATTAACCTTAGCACTGCTTTACCTTTACTGACTTTAACTAAACACTTAGCACCCATTATGTTTTAATTAGCTAGTCTAGCTAACGGTTCAAGAAGAACCTCCTGATCTGTATTAACCCTAGCAATTTTGACCTGTATATCAATTTCTGAGTTTGCTGGCAGTGTGACTGGCTTTACTGTCCTAGCATAGCCCGTATTTGTTTGTAAGTTACATACTTTTACATAATCTTGAATTATCATCCTTTTCCCTCTGATATCAAGAGTTACACTGTGAGCTTCCATAAAGTCATGCCCTAGTATGATAGAGTGGTGCAGGTCTTCAATAACGTAAAATGGATACGTGAGCCCTAAGGTTCCAAATTTAACGTCAATTTGAATGACCCCAAGTACTGTATGATGTGTACCTCCGACCCCTACAATGGATTTGATGTGGCATGGGTTGATGCTAGGTTTGTTTTCTTGGAAAGCCTTCTCGAAAAATTGCTTAGAAATACAGGAGACGGACGCACCTGTGTCACAAAGTGCACTAGTTTTCCTATCATTGACTGAAACATTTACCGTATTCTTTGTCATGTATGCCGTGAAATTGGCGCAGACATCTACAAAAGGTTTGCTTTGCTCAGCGCTTTTATTGCTTTTGTTTTGCTTCTGTTCCTTTACAGGATAATTGTCTTTGAATTTATTCGTATTTTTGACCGTGTACTTAGTACCTTGATTTTTATTTGTTGCACGTGTGTAAGTTTTGCTTTGACTCCTAACGCTTTGATTTTGACTGTATTTAGTATTTAGAATAGCGAGGCCTTTAGCGTTTGAATTATTTCTTGCTTCCCTATAAGGTATGTTAAAAGGAGGTTTACTTTTAAGAATTTTAGTTTTAGCACTTTTATTGTTTTGCCTCTGAAATATTTCAGGGTTTTGAATATATCTTGATTGGCCTGTGTCCTTATGCCCTGTATAAAAATTGCTCTGGATTTTGTTGCTTCCATTGAGATTTTTATTACCTATAGTCTTTGAACTTCTAGCGTTTTTACTTATTTTGGCACTGTAATTGTTTTTTATTTTGCTTTCATTTTCCTTAGTGTAATTGTTAGTTGGTATGTAAATTTTCTTTCTGTCCGTAGTTTGATTTCCTACCCTTACTCGATCCATATTATGGGTTTTAAAAGTGTGCTCAATTCCATGAGAACCAACTGTGTGCCCATCCACTGGAACGAATGCATCATTCCCGCGGACAGGCGCGAGTTCCTATCTTCGATAGCCCTGAAAATTGCGGGGTGATTGGGAGTCCATTCGAGATCCCTGAAAATGGCGGGGTGGTTGGGAATCCACTAGCTTACCACTTTTACATTTGCTGCCAAAGTGGTTAAGCTTGTGGCATTTATAGCATGTTTTCCCCATTGCTTTACAAGAAGCAGAAGAAAAGCACCTACCTCCACACCTTGGGCAACCGTCTTCCGCTTTCTTGGGTTGTCTGGTCTGGTCCATTGTGGAAGTTAGCTTTGCCACTGCTGCCGTTAGTACCTCCATATTTGATTCCAGCTTGGACGTTGTTGAAGTTGCTGCTTGTGCCACCACCGGCTCTGTCGGTTTAATGGATCCCATCCTAAATGTTAGTTGTTTAACATCATCTAAAGTCTTTGGGTCATGGGTACTTATGGCCGAACCTATTGTCCGGTCCATCCCGTTTAAAGCTATTTGTACTTGAATTTCGTTACTAATTTTTGCTTTAAACGTCTCACATTCAAGACGTCTGAGGAAGTCCTCACGAAAGCGTGACGATGCGCCGACCAATGAAATTGCTTGTTACGACCGACCTATCATTTCCAATCAGGGACCAACGATCCCTACGTAGGCGTAGCCATCCAGAACGAGGCTAAAACGGCGCGCGTTCCTTTTTCCTGATTTTATATTGTAAACTTATTTTTATTATTATTACTCATTTTTATTATTACCATGTATGTTCTTTTTCGTTACCGAAATTTCCATAATACAAACTGGGTTCCTATACGGAATTTCCTTTACCCTATTGTAATTCTCTTGAAGCTTAGTCTGCTTATGGTTACTATTATAATTATTATAATTATCATTATTATTATTATTATTATTACTGTATAATATAACAGTCTACATTGTAATTACTTTTTATCGTTCTTGTTGCTATTGCTGAATCGTACTGCCGTTGCCTACATTATATTTATCTTTGTTATCGTTATGATGGTTATTACTACTACAGCTGTTGCTAGCTGTAATAATCGTCTTTATTACTATTGCTGTTGTTGCTGTTGGCCATTGCTATAAATTTATCAATCGAGTTATATTGCAGCTGAAGGTACCATGCTGTATTTGTTTACTGTTTTAAGATCAAAATTAACATTTTGTGTATTTACATATTAAGTTATCAAATGGTACGGAACTGATCTGGTATTTATATAAATTTAAAACAAAACTTTCCTATTGTTGTTATATAATTTCTTTTAGTCATGATTGCATGTAATTATTCTTTTGGTCAAAATCAGCATTTGCAAGTTTGAGGCCGTAAAGTTGCTGAGTTTGGGATCAAAACACTCTGTGCGATATGTAGACTCTCGTGATCGTATGAAAACAACAATGCCGATTTTGTGTAATTTTCGTTTTATTTTTCAAGTTTCTTCAAAATCACATTTTATGAGTTTTGGATGTAGAATCACCAGGTTTGGTATCAAAATTCTTAGCGTGATGCATGGATTCTGATCCTGGCAATTTCTAAATGATATGATTAAAATAATTACAATTTGTATCTATTTTCATTTTTTTTCTTATTGTTTTTCCTCTCAAGACATGCCATTAGAGTGACGCAAAAATACCTTCGGGTATAAACGAGACCAAGCAAGCTTCCTTCCGATTTAAGTGATTACTGCTTATGTAATTACGCTCGTAAACTCGCTAAATGTCGCCGCTAGACAGGACGATGGCGCGTACGTCTTTTGATTTCTAAAATACTCGTATGCCTTTGTGACAAACAGAGCAATAAAAGTCTTTTCCGTCCTGTGAATTTGCCTTTGGTGATGTTTAAGTAAATGCCTTTTTGTTCTACCAAACAATATACTGTTTGTTTTGCCTATTTCTCCATTTTCTTTCTTTGTCTGATACTTCCTTTTTTTCATGATTTGAACATAACTTTAAAACTAAATTTATTAAATTGGTGTCTTGTTTATTTCTTATATTTTTATGTTTTTATTATATTTATTATTTATTTATTTATTATTATTTTTTTTACATTTTCACTGCACAACACCACCTCCCCCTCTCAATTTAACTTTATTCCCATAAAGTTGGAATAACTGTTGCATTGGTTTAATGTTTCTTTCCTTTCTTACTTTGCCAAATTGTAAACGTACATGTACTCAACACCTCCAGCCACTTATATTTATAACTATATCATACATATAAACTACAATAATATACAAAATACATAATCCAACAAAACGAATATTCACAAAAGATACATACATGTATACGGTATGAAGCATACCAATTTATACAGTTTGTATATAAGTAATTAACAGCATACCCCTTTAGCATGAATATACCTTTTCTTATCTATATACTAAAATTTTACAAGTAGAAATGTCTCTGTTCGCCGCTTGTGGATGTGGCGGGCGCCTTCCTATGCTATTGCAAAGCAATGGGAATTGTTATACTGGAAGCAGTAGGGTTTCATGCTGAATGAAAAAATGGACCGAGTACGTTCTAGACAGAATCTGCCTAAGTTTTCTGCCCTTCAGCATGGGGATAGAATGATAAGTTTGAATGCATATTTTCCTGTTTGTTAGTTTGTTCATCAGCTCAAATTCATCCCATTTAAATTCAATTGTCGGAGAAAGTTTGCCATACACAGTAACAGAAGAAACTTCTGATGGGGATTTTATGGCCCAGTAAGTTGGACACACAGTCAGGGTTCTCAAAGGAATATGTACGCATGTTTCGCCGTTTGTTATTTCGGCTAATAGTATGGTTCTTTTTGTTTTGCATCGAATTGTGTAAATTGTCATCATTATTGCTAAAAAGAGTATGCAAATGCAAATAATTAGTATAAAGTGTTCAACCGTAATGTCAACTGTTTCAAGAAAAAATTTTGGAGGCTGTTCCGTGGTTTTTACATTTTTATATATAAATGATGGTAATGTTGAAGCTTTTGCTCCATGACTGTTTTGAAGTACTGATACGATAAGTAATACCTTTCTGAGTCTTACCCATGTAAGTATGAAAGCTACCATAGAGAATGCCGCCATGGCACAGCTGACATAAAGCATTATATTTTCTGTACTTGGCCAATCATCATCGAAAGAAATGTCGCCAGAAAGAATTGGGTCTGTCAAAGACTTAAAAACAACAGATTCTTCCCTTGCCGCCTTTGCCATTTTTTGTAAGCTTAAATGTGATTTTCGGTCATCTGCAATAATTGTACTCATTGAATGATTGTAAATTTTGAATTCTGGCGTTTCTATCTTTAACGGATTTTTAAACAAGGAATTTGCATTAACATTTTGTAATGAAGAGTCGTTGAAAAACTGCTGCAGCAAAGCTAGATTTATTGTATGTACCTTACTTGTTGTATTTATGTGACAAACTGATAGCCTCGGTGGTAAGTACATATCTGATGTGGACACTGCGCATCCGCAAGGAACATTTAATATGCAAAAGTTGCATCCCTGTATCATTCTTTTTCCTGTTTCACAATCAAATTCCAAAAGTTTTGTTTTGTATACAAGAATAGTAGTTTTCGAAACTTCAATTACTTGGGCTGATATGTGATCTAATTTTACTCTAAAATTGCACTGATCTTTAATTAAGTCTTTATTATTTTTGAACAATGCTAATACACAACTTTTATGGGTGAAGGGCTTAAGGACCTTAGAGAACCTACAAGTAAGTATTTTGGTCTTAACACATCTATTAAGTTCTTGTTCAGTTAGTGTGGTATAGTACGTGAGATCGCCTGTAACGGCTACAATTTCTGGAAGATCTACTAAGTGTGTAGCATGGCTTGAAGTATCATTTAAGGGGACTGGAAACGCCAAGATCTTAAACATTGTTAAAGGCTCGTTGAAAGGTGATATCGGAAATTTAACAGAAATATATAACTTTGTGTTATTTCTTGTATAAAATGTATGTACTTTCTTGTATATATCATTAGGGTTGGTAAGAATTAAGTGAAAATCTTTAAATTTATCATTTAAAATGCCCTGTATATCTTTAACACATTCAGATAAGGTATTAGGTGGTATAAGATGTGGCGACAGTTTCCCCTCTACTAATTCATAGACACCCTGAATGAGTTCATTAAACCTCGACTCTAACTTTCTTGATTTCTCAATTTGTTTGGAAAGTAGTACCCCCATTGTGGTTAGTGAGCGTTCTAAGTTTTCAAAGGATTCAAATATTTGAGACTGTATATGTGTTATTGCAAGTTCATTTTGCTGAATTCCCTCAACAATATTGTTTATTCTATCATCCACTGTTTTCATAAATGATGACATATTATCTTCATGCTGTTGGACCGATTTTGCAACATTTCTAGATAGCTTGTTTAAGGCATTTACATGTCGTGCCAAGATTTGCACATCTTCAAAAGTCGCTGTTCCAAACAATGTTTTTGATAGATCGCCTATAAAGGGTAAAATTGACCTACTTTTTCTTCTATTACTTCTTAGTTGCCGTTCTGGGACTAAATATTTTATAGTTTCAATTGTATGGTTTAATACAACCTCTGTTTCTTGCCTTATTTGGTTTATTTCAAGCAAGACATCATTTACAATAGAACAGGTTTCAGCGTCCCTATGACATCCTGATAGTTTAAACATATTGATTTGTTCCGGAAGTTCAATTTCGAAAGTATGGATCCAGTTTTCTCTCGATAGCTGTAGGTAACCTTCAGGTTCAAACAGTACACCATAGTTCATTCTTTGCAGCTCTGGCGATAGAGTTCCAGATACCGTTGCAGTAGCAAGAATCAGCAGAAGCAGTATGGTTTGTTTGGTTCCAGCCCAAGCCACTAAAAGAAACAAAAGGGAAATGGATGTAGATCGGCCGGGTGAATAAGCAGTGTGCACCCTACTTACTCTAGCACTATAGTCAGAAAGACGAGCTTTCTTAGGTTTGGCTTTGCCACATAAATTGAGCCCTATCTTGTACAAAGCATACAAAAGTTTTAGTTTTAAGACGTGGAACCTCACATGACCAATACTGTTCTTTCTACCATATAGGTTTAAATCCTTTGCTACTCCAAACAACTTAACTGTCCCTTTGAATAAAGACATACAGACTAAATAAGTATCTTACAACTCGAAACCTTGCCGCTAATTAACTCAAACTAAGTATATTTGTTTAATTGAAATATTTGTAAGGACGTCTTCTTCGTTTTCCTGTTTTTGTATGTTGAATGTAAAACTGTCTCTTTAGTTCGTCAGATACGTCATCTTCATCTTGCCACGATGGCTTAAAATGGCGATCCGACCATTCTACTAAATACTGTTTTCTTTGACCTACTTTTTTCTGTTTCAATATCTTATTGGCTCTAAACCACGTTTCTTTATCCTTTTGCTGATCCTGGTTTACAGTGGGTTCTTCCGTGCGCTGATCCTGGTCTACGTTCTCGTTTGAGTTTGGTTTTGCATTAATATCCTGCTTATCTGTTTCGTCCTCATTTGGGTCATAAATGATTGTGTCTGCATCACTATCAGTTTCAAACAGGTCTTCGTTTGGGGCCTCATAGCGATAGTTTTGGGGATCATAATACCTCTTCAAGTCTTGAGCGTTAATGAAGTTTTTGATTGCCTTATCAGTTTGACAGTCTGCTATTTTATAGGTGTCAAACGGGCCTTTTTCTCTGATGTAAAAGGGGCCTGTAAATTTGTCTTCAAGCTTTTTAGCTAAGCCAGGCCTGGTTTTATGAATTTTCAGCAATACCTGTTCCCCTAGAAGGAAGTTTGATTCTTTTGCCTTACTGTCATGTTTTTGTTTGCTCTCTGCATTTGATAACTGACTGTTTTTAGCTGCTTGCTCATGGACCATTTTAAGTCTATCTATTAGTTGGGTAACATGAGTCTTTGCCTCTGGTCCTAAAGTTTCCCTGGGAATTAGGGATGTGTCAAATGGGAGTCTCATTTCATCGCCAAAAAGCATTTTGAAGGGACTATAACCTGAAGTTTCCGTATTTGGAGCTGACCTGATAGACATTAGAACCGTAGGTAGCAGAAGATGCCAATTGTTTTGATCCTTATTGACATACATGCGTAAAGTTTGAGCTATGGTTGCATTTTGGCGCTCTACGCAGCCGTTAGCACGGGGACTATAACTGGCTGTCATATGCCTAGATACTTTGTAAATTTCACAGACTGCATTGCAAAGTTTTGAAAGGAAGTTCCTACCCCTATCTGAGATTTAGCTGATGGGACTTCCGTAACGACAAAAGATTTCATCGTGGAGAACTCTAGCGATGGTCGAAGCAGACTGATCATGTAATGGGAAAGCTTCTACCCAACGGGAGAAACTATCTACACAAACCAGAATGTGTTCGTGACCTGCTGTTGTTTTAGGCAAGGGACCAATAAAATCAATGTGCATCCGTTCAAAGACTTTGGCGACCGGAAGTGGGTTTAAAGGGGTTGTGTTTGGATGTGTATCTCTCTTTGTTCTTTGGCATCTATCACAAGATTTTACATAGTCTGTTATCTCCTGGCACATGCGGGGCCAATAGTATTTTGCTTGTATGGCAGCATATGTCTTTTTGAAGCCAAAATGTCCATTACTGTCATGGAAATCTTGCATAACTTGAAGTCTCATTTGTTTAGGGAGTGCTATCTGAAAAATGAATTTTTCATCCGAAGGCTTTTTACGGCTCCTTGGTTGGTACCTGTGCATTAAGATTCCATCAAGAAGATCAAAATATTCCTTTTCTATTAAAACACTGCGTTTAATTTTTTCATCTGTTGGAAGTTCTTCTTTATTGAGGTAATTATAGAGATACTTAAAGTCTGGGCACTTTTGTTGTTTTGAGCTTATATCTGATTGATTTTCTGTTGGTTCTGTTTGATTAAAAGTACCTTTATCTGTTTCTAATGAGCAGACATTACCTTGAACATCAAACTCAAATGAAACTTCTAACATCTCATGTTTGCTTTCAACTTCCGGTTTGTTCATTTCAATTGTAACGTCATTTGACCTACTTTCTTTGTCAACCTTAATACTTGACTCTAACTTTAAGAGGGATTTGTCTTGTTTTATTTTATTTTGAGGCGATAATGTTTCATTTTGAGACCTGACTACAGCTGTTGTATTTGTTTCTTTATTACATTGAGCATCTGCGTTAGCCGTTGAAAGAGTACAAACCGGTGCATCATTTAGGACAGTCTGATCTATTTCTTGAGCTTCCTTTGTTAACCTAGAAAGTGCATCGGCATTATTTTGTTCGCCTTTACGATAGACCACCTTATACCTTAACCCCTGTAAATATAAAGCCCATCTAGCCAGCCTACCATTTTGAGAATTAGTCAAAGAATTTAAGCAAGTTAAGGCTTTATGATCAGTTACTATAGTAAAGGGAATTCCAGTAGAGAGGTATGCCTTGTAAGTTTTTACACCTTCTACTATTGCCAAACATTCGAGCTCGGATACTGAGTAGTTTCTTTCGGACCCATGTAACGCTCTACCTCCAAATTCAATTACTCTTTCTTTCTTATTACCGTCTAACTGGCCCAGAATATATCCTAACCCAGATCGAGAGGCGTCACAAGTTAGGATAAATTCTTTGTTCATATCCGGAAATGAGAGAATTGGTGAAGAAGTAAGAGCATGCTTTAAAGTAGTGAGTGCATCTTCACAATCTTTAGACCAAACAAAAGATGTACCCTTCTTTAACAGATTAAATAGTGGTGAGCAGATTTGGCTGTATCCTTCAATGAATTTCTTATAATAGTTTGTTAGACCTAACAGACTTTTTACTCCTTTTGGATCCTTGGGTGCTTTTAAATTGAGTATTTTTTCAACTTTTTTAGGGTCCGTTTCGATACCTGATTTACTTAAAACGTGGCCTAAATAGTGAAGTTTCTTCTGTGCAAAGAAGCATTTATTTGGGGAAAGTTTTAAACCAGCGTTCCGCAACCGTTTAAAAACTTCCTCGAGGTGTTTCAAGTGGTCTTCGAATGTGGAAGAGAAGATGATAACATCGTCCACATAGCAAAGCACATATTTCCAGGAAATACCTCGAAGAACCTTCACCATTAGATGCTGGAATGTTGCCGGGGCCCCTGACAGACCGAAGGGCATAGTTTGGAATTCAAATATCTCATCATAAGTTATAAATGCTGCGCGTGCTTTACTTTCCTCACTGAGTGGGACTTGCCAAAAAGCCTTCCCAAGATCTAATGATGAGAAATATTGAGCATTTGCTTCCCCAATGGCATCAAAAATGTCGGACAGCCTCGGAATTGGGTATGATTGTGGTTTGCTGATTTTGTTAAGTTTTCTATAGTCTACCGCAAAACGGTATTCATCAGAATTTGCTTTTTTAACAAGTACCACCGGAGAATGCCAGCTAGAATTGCTATCTTTTACTGTTCCATGCTGTTTCAATTCGTCTACTATGCGTTGTGTTTCGCGTCGCATCTCAGGCGTTTGTTTATAGTGGGGCAGTTTAACAGGGGGTGCATCTCCTGTGTCCACAACATGAGTAACTAAATGCGTTTTGCCTAAATCATGCAACCCTTCCGAAAACACATCACTGTTTGCTTGTAAAAGTAATTGGAGTTTATCTTTTTGACCTTCATTTAGATCTGAATTTTCTAAATCAAACGAAAATTTTGGGGGCGTTTGCTTCCTAGTTTCACTTTCTTTAACTTCAGTGGCTGGTTCTGACATTGCTTCCGACTCATTCAAAGAAAATATATTTGTTTTCTCTACCTGAGATACGACTGCTAGCACCTTGTTACCCCTTAAATGAATATCCTGTTCATTTGGATTAATTAACCTTAGCACTGCTTTACCTTTACTGACTTTAACTAAACACTTAGCACCCATTATGTTTTAATTAGCTAGTCTAGCTAACGGTTCAAGAAGAACCTCCTGATCTGTATTAACCCTAGCAATTTTGACCTGTATATCAATTTCTGAGTTTGCTGGCAGTGTGACTGGCTTTACTGTCCTAGCATAGCCCGTATTTGTTTGTAAGTTACATACTTTTACATAATCTTGAATTATCATCCTTTTCCCTCTGATATCAAGAGTTACACTGTGAGCTTCCATAAAGTCATGCCCTAGTATGATAGAGTGGTGCAGGTCTTCAATAACGTAAAATGGATACGTGAGCCCTAAGGTTCCAAATTTAACGTCAATTTGAATGACCCCAAGTAAAGTATGATGTGTACCTCCGACCCCTACAATGGATTTGATGTGGCATGGGTTGATGCTAGGTTTGTTTTCTTGGAAAGCCTTCTCGAAAAATTGCTTAGAAATACAGGAGACGGACGCACCTGTGTCACAAAGTGCACTAGTTTTCCTATCATTGACTGAAACATTTACCGTATTCTTTGTCATGTATGCCGTGAAATTGGCGCAGACATCTACAAAAGGTTTGCTTTGCTCAGCGCTTTTATTGCTTTTGTTTTGCTTCTGTTCCTTTACAGGATAATTGTCTTTGAATTTATTCGTATTTTTGACCGTGTACTTAGTACCTTGATTTTTATTTGTTGCACGTGTGTAAGTTTTGCTTTGACTCCTAACGCTTTGATTTTGACTGTATTTAGTATTTAGAATAGCGAGGCCTTTAGCGTTTGAATTATTTCTTGCTTCCCTATAAGGTATGTTAAAAGGAGGTTTACTTTTAAGAATTTTAGCTTTAGCACTTTTATTGTTTTGCCTCTGAAATATTTCAGGGTTTTGAATATATCTTGATTGGCCTGTGTCCTTATGCCCTGTATAAAAATTGCTCTGGATTTTGTTGCTTCCATTGAGATTTTTATTACCTATAGTCTTTGAACTTCTAGCGTTTTTACTTATTTTGGCACTGTAATTGTTTTTTATTTTGCTTTCATTTTCCTTAGTGTAATTGTTAGTTGGTATGTAAATTTTCTTTCTGTCCGTAGTTTGATTTCCTACCCTTACTCGATCCATATTATGGGTTTTAAAAGTGTGCTCAATTCCATGAGAACCAACTGTGTGCCCATCCACTGGAACGAATGCATCATTCCCGCGGACAGGCGCGAGTTCCTATCTTCGATAGCCCTGAAAATTGCGGGGTGATTGGGAGTCCATTCGAGATCCCTGAAAATGGCGGGGTGGTTGGGAATCCACTAGCTTACCACTTTTACATTTGCTGCCAAAGTGGTTAAGCTTGTGGCATTTATAGCATGTTTTCCCCATTGCTTTACAAGAAGCAGAAGAAAAGCACCTACCTCCACACCTTGGGCAACCGTCTTCCGCTTTCTTGGGTTGTCTGGTCTGGTCCATTGTGGAAGTTAGCTTTGCCACTGCTGCCGTTAGTACCTCCATATTTGATTCCAGCTTGGACGTTGTTGAAGTTGCTGCTTGTGCCACCACCGGCTCTGTCGGTTTAATGGATCCCATCCTAAATGTTAGTTGTTTAACATCATCTAAAGTCTTTGGGTCATGGGTACTTATGGCCGAACCTATTGTCCGGTCCATCCCGTTTAAAGCTATTTGTACTTGAATTTCGTTACTAATTTTTGCTTTAAACGTCTCACATTCAAGACGTCTGAGGAAGTCCTCACGAAAGCGTGACGATGCGCCGACCAATGAAATTGCTTGTTACGACCGACCTATCATTTCCAATCAGGGACCAACGATCCCTACGTAGGCGTAACCATCCAGAACGAGGCTAAAACGGCGCGCGTTCCTTTTTCCTGATTTTATATTGTAAACTTATTTTTATTATTATTACTCATTTTTATTATTACCATGTATGTTCTTTTTCGTTACCGAAATTTCCATAATACAAATTGGGTTCCTATACGGAATTTCCTTTACCCTATTGTAATTCTCTTGAAGCTTAGTCTGCTTATGGTCACTATTATAATTATTATAATTATCATTATTATTATTATTATTATTACTGTATAATATAACAGTCTACATTGTAATTACTTTTTATCGTTCTTGTTGCTATTGCTGAATCGTACTGCCGTTGCCTACATTATATTTATCTTTGTTATCGTTATGATGGTTATTACTACTACAGCTGTTGCTAGCTGTAATAATCGTCTTTATTACTATTGCTGTTGTTGCTGTTGGCCATTGCTATAAATTTATCAATCGAGTTATATTGCAGCTGAAGGTACCATGCTGTATTTGTTTACTGTTTTAAGATCAAAATTAACATTTTGTGTATTTACATATTAAGTTATCAAATGGTACGGAACTGATCTGGTATTTATATAAATTTAAAACAAAACTTTCCTATTGTTGTTATATAATTTCTTTTAG
Organism: Ctena decussata; assembly: GCA_963989385.1. NCBI lineage: Eukaryota > Metazoa > Mollusca > Bivalvia > Lucinida > Lucinidae > Ctena > Ctena decussata. The sequence continues at coordinate 68,921,967 of OZ022498.1, read as the reverse complement.
TCATGAAATGCATGTAATTATTCTTTTGGTCAAAATCAGCATTTGCAAGTTTGAGGCCGTAAAGTTGCTGAGTTTGGGATCAAAACACTCTGTGCGATATGTAGACTCTCGTGATCGTATGAAAACAACAATGCCGATTTTGTGTAATTTTCGTTTTATTTTTCAAGTTTCTTCAAAATCACATTTTATGAGTTTTGGATGTAGAATCACCAAGTTTGGTATCAAAATTCTTAGCGTGATGCATGGATTCTGATCCTGGCAATTTCTAAATGATATGATTAAAATAATTACAATTTGTATCTATTTTCATTTTTTTTCTTATTGTTTTTCCTCTCAAGACATGCCATTAGAGTGACGCAAAAATACCTTCGGGTATAAACGAGACCAAGCAAGCTTCCTTCCGATTTAAGTGATTACTGCTTATGTAATTACGCTCGTAAACTCGCTAAATGTCGCCGCTAGACAGGACGATGGCGCGTACGTCTTTTGATTTCTAAAATACTCGTATGCCTTTGTGACAAGCAGAGCAATAAAAGTCTTTTCCGTCCTGTGAATTTGCCTTTGGTGATGTTTAAGTAAATGCCTTTTTGTTCTACCAAACAATATACTGTTTGTTTTGCCTATTTCTCCATTTTCTTTCTTTGTCTGATACTTCCTTTTTTTCATGATTTGAACATAACTTTAAAACTAAATTTATTAAATTGGTGTCTTGTTTATTTCTTATATTTTTATGTTTTTATTATATTTATTATTTATTTATTTATTTATTATTATTTTTTTTTTACATTTTCACTGCACAACAGTAGTGTTTCTTATGGCGCATTTAACAACCGATAAATAAACTTGGTTTACATTGGAGTACGTTGCGATAATCTCTGATTCTGTTGTTATCACTTTGGCGTAGTGTTTCTTATGGCGCATTTAACAACTGATAAATAAACTTGGTTTACATGGAGTACGTTGCGATAATCTCTAATTCTGCTGTAATCGCTTTGACGTAGTGTTTCTTAGGGCGCATTAACAACTGATAGATAAAACTTGGTTTACATGGGAGTACGTTGCTATAATCTCTAATTCTGCTGTAATCGCTTTGGCGTAGTGTTTCTTATGGCGCATTTAACAACTGATAAATAAACTTGGTTTACATGGGAGTACGTTGCGATAATCTCTAATTCTGCTGTAATCGCTTTGACGTAGTGTTTCTTAGGGCGCATTAAGAACTGATAGATAAAACTTGGTTTACATGGTAGTACGTTGCTATAATCTCTAATTCTGCTGTAATCGCTTTGGCGTAGTGTTTCTTATGGCGCATTTAACAACTGATAGATAAAACTTAGTTTACATGGGAGTACGTTGCGATAAACTCTTATTCTGCTGTAATCGCTTTGGCGTAGTGTTTCTTATGGGTACCAACAATATATTTATAATTGGAAAATATGAAAACAAGACGATAGATTCCTTCGAGCAGGAACACTGATGAGCAAACGGCGCCATTGCGCAGATTAGAAAATGTCATGGCTGCTTACCATTGCAATAATGCTGAAATGCACATTTTCTGTTGACAAAGCCAATATTTGATTTACACTGTTATTACTGTGAAGTCATATCAAAGAGAGTTAAAGCTAAATTTGGGGTTTCAGACATTTTCAAGTTTTCGCTTGATATTGTTAGGATAGTAAATAATGAGACAGTCATTGCCTATGCAAACACTGCAGACCCTAATTAGGCTGCTCTATTAGGAGCAGTCTGATTAGGGTCTGCACTGTTTGCCACTCCATCACTCTGTCACTGTTTGACACTTTACACATCGCCGGAATGTGACAACCCAAGAGTGAAATGCCAGATGTTTATATTTCAATAACAGATAGTGAGGTTATATAGGGTATTTTCAGACTGAGGCAGGTTCAAATTTTGTAGGAGCATCTTGATGTCGTTTATCATCTGTTTCCTGATCGAAATTAATAATGCAAGACTGCTCCAGTTTCTGGAAAAGAGAAGTAGCACAAATATACTGAGGTTAGTACAGATTGCACGGACCCTTGAAAACGGCTTCAAGGCTTCCATAAATTGCAGTCAGCAGAGAAAATGTATTTTCAGTTAGCGATAGGCTGTTGTAATCGCAACTCTTTTGATTTTCAACTCATTTTCACAAAACCTTTAAGATATTGTTGCGCAACTTACGGTGAAGGGAATACTTTCAGAGGAAATCACTCCACCATTTTTATTGTTGCCTCCCTTCTCAACTGGGGTCAACTATTGAAGAAACCATTTAATCCTTCAGGATAAAAATCTTGCCTTTAGTATAAACGTAACTACCGAATTTAGTGCGACAGACGCGCGTTTATGTATTTAACCTCTTCAGTGTCGCTAAACACCAAAAGTTTGAAAGAAAAAAGGTGATTGGCAACATACATCCCTTCAAGAGTTGACTCCCTTTGAGAAAGGCTGTATTGTCCAAGGATGCAAACAGGAGGTCCCAAAATTGTCTCCATTTGTAAAATGACGGAAAACACTAAGGTGTACCAATAAACTTCAAGTAGATCAGATTTTTCATGCACAAGATCGAATTTTTACGTCAAATGTAACAAGCTTGCATGAATTGTCCCGCGACAAAAATCTTGTGGCCGTACCTCCTCCTTCAATTTCCACTTTTTTTAAAAAAAAAAGGTCAATAGATACGTTATCTCTCACTCTGAGTAAACTTACAGCCTTAAATCGAAATAAGATAATAAGCCAGACATTTTAACTGCATAACCTATAATCTGAAGTAATTTTGGAGCCAGCGTTTTTTTTTTTTTTTTGTATTTTTTAGTTTACACATGACGTATTCTTGCAGACGACAAACACAAAAAGATTATTTTCATACCTTCATACGTTGCATGTGTCAAGTTGTTAACAAGAGCTTTGAACGTTACATTCAGTGGAGTAATAAAACTATCGTCTGTCGTCAAACGTCGTTCTAGTTGTTTGGCTGATCAATTTTCTTTATTTAAAACTGAACTTGTAAACTAATTTTCTGAACGATTCCGTTAGGTCAGTTGGAGGTATTGAATCCTATGTAATTACAGTAAACGCTCGATATCTCGAAGTCAATTTTCAGCCCAAACTACTGATATTTCAAAGTAAATTGTATCCATTTTACGTTGGAAATGCTGTCGCCACTCAACTGGTACTACCGATTTCAACGTTAAATCGCTATTGCATGTAATAGCGATTTAAGCGTACATCGTAACACTGCTACTTTCAGTCAACTGGTAATATTACCAGTCAACTCCTGTACCTGAAAATGCCGCAATCACAAATAAACAGCCTTCCGAAGGCACCGATAGAAGAGATAACAGGTGTGTAACAGTGCAAGGAAGTCAGCATTCATAATTGTGCTGATGTCTCTACATTCATTCCAGAGGTAAAAACACCCCGACACAAATCACCCACCAGGCACATGACGTCGAAATGGCATCATACTGACGTCGATGCGAAGTAATGATGTCGCATCGACGTTTCGAAGTCATTTGCCTGCTGGACATTATCAAAAGCTATTAAACTTTCACGTTTAGCGATACAAGTAAAATGCGGATTGATGCCTTCAATGGGTAAAAGTAAGGAGAACACAAAAAGAATTTACTTTTTTCTGCTTCCTAGAGACAATGAATGGGTCCCATGCCTGTTCTGCATTTTACCATTCGTTCAAGTTTATGATAAGTGCATTATTTCAGTAGCCAGCTAAGATGAACCGAATCATTTTTAGCCCTTTCTAATGAGAAACTCAAAGATAAAGGTGGCCAATTACGATTATTGACAATGACGAAATTGTAGTTTAAAACTGGCTAATATACCTCAGGATAGAATGACCCACGACACGACAAAACCATCAAAGTGGCATGTGCGCCAGGCGAAGACGGCATCCGCCCAGTCCGATCAGAGTCTTCACTGTCCGCATGTAGCTACCTTAGACATTTAGTTACCCCTTAAGTGCTCAGCGAAGACTCTGATCAGAATGGGCGGATGTCTAGGCTGATCTGAGTCTTCGCTGGGCGCACATGTCACTTTGTCGTTGTTGTCATGTCTGTGCTCAAATATTATTTGAATTTATACTATTGGAAGAGCAATGGGGTCTTTAAATAATTAATGTGAAATCAAATGTACTGGAAGCTTTGTAGCTTAGAAACCTTGCATGCCAAAAGCCTAGCAACAGTAATAATTGAGTTTGTTCAGGTGTTAAAACATCATGTTTTAGACCCTCAGGAGATGATAGATACACGCAATAAAACACCACGGCGTTTTCAGTGATATCAAAATGTTGAATTATTCATGAGAGTTCACTCGATGGCCCACAAATATTCCTGAAATAACAGTTGCAGTAGCCATAGAGACAACTAAATTTGACTATGCAGTATGCTCATGCAATCTTACTAATTAATGCTGTTTTGAACAAGGATTATAGAACAAACTGAAGGCAAATATGAGCCGCGACACGACAAAACCAACAATGTGGTTGTGCGCCCAACGCAGACTCAGATCAGCCTGGGCATCCGTCCAGTCTGATCAGAGTCTTCGCTGTCCGCATGAGGGTAGCTTAAACCCTTAGTTACCCCATGAACCTTTAACAAAGAGTCTTATCAGCCTGGGCAGACGCCCAGACTGATCTGAGTCTGCGCTGGGCGCAAAACCACATTGTTGGTTTTGTCATGTCGCGGCTCATATACTTTTAAGAGAAAACAGAAGATACACCGAATTTCAAAGTCTCCAAAGGGCTATTGGTATTTTGTGGAACTAAACGGATTTTACAGAAGAAATCGCACTGTTATTATATATTCTAACACTGTGCGCCTATAGAAGCAATGGAAAGTTTCTGTGTTTATTCTGCAACAATTCACTGTTTCGGAGTGCGTGTGTCTAATTGCTGACGTCACTGGCATTACTGACGTAATTTTGTGACGTTTTGAGACGTTAGACGGTGTAACGTCACTTTTTATTTCTAAAATCGCCATAAAAACGTACATTTACCTTAGATACAGTTAAGAATATTGGCGGGAGCATGAACGCGCTTGCTGGAAGGTAGGGAGAGTTTGAATGAAAGGAATACTTTTTCAGGGTTTTTGAGTGTTAGAATCGAAATAGTTCAGCTCTAGCATTGAATTGTTGAGAAATAATTCACTGTTTGTCGGTCAGTTGTAAGTAGACGTATCACTCGCGCTCTGCGCTCGTGATATGATCTACTTTACAACTGACCTCTAAACAGTGAATTAATATGAAAATAGGCACTGCTTATTGGCGAGCATCGCTGTAGCCCTAATGAAGGACGTATATTCTATTCTGTTCTATGTCGATGCAGGATTTTTTTTCGGTAACCCGTCAACGTCGCAGCAATCGGACATCCTCGCCTATGGAATTGACCGAAGTGTTACGATTGCATCACGGCTTATTTTTCAACTTCCGGTCGAACGTTAAAATTATCTACATACACATATCAGTTTTTGTGAATAAGAATGTGTTTATCTTTGTGTCTACGGAGAATAGCAATCATGAAATCGATCAAACTTCCTGTTTATTCATAATGGCAGCCCCCATATGGAGGTAAATTCCCGTCGAGAAACCGAACGACGGTTTTCTGAAGCAACATATGCATCATCGTCTACATTTTCTTTTGACTAATGTCCTACCATAAGAGCTCGCCCTTCGGGCTAGCGGGCTCTTCGGGCCCGCTCGCGATGCTCGCTATTACTCAACAATTCACTGCTAGAGCTGATCTATTTCTTAAATATGACTGACAAGGAAGGTAATAAATGCGTTTTTTTATTCTGTAAAATAATAAGCAAATTTAGCCACCAAATTTATGTTAATAATCAATAACTACTAATTTAAAAAACCTGGAGGGTGGATAGAGAAAGGAGGGAGTACTCGTTCCGTTCTGCAAAATACCAATAGGGATACAGATTTACAAAAGTCGATAGACTTCCTTCTGAATCCCGTTGTATAAATGAATGATCTGTTAAAAATTGCTTGAACAGACATGTACGCTGTCTATGCAAATAAATAAAGTTTAAGCCGAATACAAATAGCCGCACAAAGTACTCTTAGTGGTAAAAGCGTCTGAACACAGATTATTAGGTAAAGAGGTCCAACCTTCACGTTTGGTGATAAAATGTGGGTTAGTGTGCCTCCACTGAGTTTGTTGCTTGACTGGTTGTTTTGGTTTTGAGATAGTACTTCAGTCTCCCCGAGAGAGGGAGAAAGTAAAGAGATATGACAGACGAGAGAAACAAGAATTCCGCGGAATGCTATGTCGCACCTGTTATGTGCCTTCACATTACGAACTCAAACAAAGCATCAGTTTGATACATATTTGGTCAAAATCCATTTGGATTGTCCGTTTCATGCTACAGATTTTGTTCATTTTGATAATTCTGAAAACCAAGGTCCCAATCCCTTTTGATTTTAGAAATTAAAGTGAAAATAATTTGCATATGACATGAGCTATGGAATATTGGATAAATTAAGTGTTGCGTTTTTAATTCGGTTGAGTATATCTGAATTTCAAAATTTCCTGCAGCAAAGCTGAAATTTTTTAACAACGTCACCTGCAGTAAAAAAAAAAATAACATCCTGGAAGAGACTGCCACGGAAGAAAAATCTGGTTTCTTATTGGCCATGATAACAAAACATTTAGAAACTGACTGTACTCGCATTTGATATAACCTTCTCGGGGGCTTCACCCCCTCGACAGTTATATCAATTACCTGTACAGTCAGTTTTCTAAATATAACTTTGTGCCAAACGGTATACACGGTATTTATATATGAGCCGCGACACGACAAAACCAACAAAGTGGCTATGCCCAGCGCAGACTCAGATCAGCCTGGGCATTCGCCCAGTCTGATCAGAGTCTTCACTGTCCGCATGCAGGTAGCTAAGACCCTTAGCTACCCTTTAAGCGCTTAGCAAAGACTCTGTTTAGACTGGACGGATGCACAGGCTGATCTGAGTCTGCGCTCGGCGCAAAACCACTTTGTTGGTTTTCTCGTGTCGCGGCATATATTATATGGTGACATGGTTGACAACATTGCTTCCTACCTTAGATGTCTGACGGTTGACTAAATGACGGCTCTATCTTGAATCAACTTAAGAAAGAAACTCCTGATGACTTTGGTCACGGGTCTACCCTAGTCTTTCTATTGGTTTTCTTTAACTCTGGTTTTGAGGTAAAAAGGGGCACTTCCAGAGAGCGTGACTCTGCAATTTCTATTTTGCCTCCCTCATCGATGGCATCCAACTCTAAAGAAAGAAATTCGATTCCCTAAGAGCATATTTTTCCTTAAGAGGAGACCCAATTTAGAACGATTCTGTCATCCAGGGAAAGCAACTCTGCCGTTTTCAGTTTTGCTTCCCTCTTCCCTCCTCACTAGAGGTCAACTTCTAAAAGGAAAGATTTTGCTCCCATCGGAGCAAAGTACTTCCTGTACGAGTTTGCCCCTTTTTGGAAGGATTTCGTCATCAAGAGAAGCAATCAGGAAGTCACATTTGTAAAAAAAATGGCATAAACATAGAGAATTGGCAGAGAGGCAAACATTCTGAATGCCAGTATTGGTTGAAGAGAATTAACCATGGTAATATCAGAGTTTGAACAACAGTAATGTTTGTCTGCCTTGCAAAACTGAAAAAAATGACATTTCAATATTGCTGTAAGCATTGCATGAAAACAGAATAGATGCAGTTTTTTTTAACTCAACTTTATCAGATAATGTGATACTATTCTTCATCCTTCTTCTTCTTTCTTTCTTTCGGCACAAATAATGTTAACACTGTCTTCATATTTAATGTTTCATCCTTCCTGGCAATGGTCGGAGAACAGATTTGAGCCGCGACATGACAAAACCAACAAAGTGGTTGTGCGCCCAGTGCAGACTCAGATCAGCCTGGGAATCCGCCCAGTCTGATCTGAGTCTTCACTGTCCGCATGGAGGAAGCTTAGGCCCTTAGCTACCCTTTAAGCGCTTAGGAAAGAGTCTGATCAGACTTGGTTGATGCACAGGCTGATCTCAGTCTGCGCTGGGCACACAAATACTTTGTTGGTTTTCTCGTGTCGCAGCTCATTAATCGAAGCTTTGTGAAATCTTTAGCTGCGCCAAATGTCTCCATCACGCAATAAAGGTTGACAATTTAAATTTTAATTCTTGTCAGTTACTACACTATAGGGGAGAGTCCGGTAACTTCGGACAGGCGGGTAAATTCGGACATACCATTGTAAACAGTGAAAATCCAGATGAGACGGCTCATAATGAGCCGTCTCATCATGATTTTCACTGTTTGGCCAGTTATTGTTTTGTTTCAGTTCCAGACAACTGACATCTAAAGAAATAATGCCACTGTCCGAATTTACCCGCTGTCCGAAGTTACCCGACTCTCCTGTAGTTGCAATGTACATGTTTCTGCTATTGATAGCAAATTTATAAATTCACGATAACAAAATATATTTACCGCCTTGCTTACCACTACCACATGGCACGAAATCAGTTTGAGCGTAAATCTTTTTAAGCCGGATACATGTACCCGTTTTTGAAAAATATGTAAACAGCGCAGACCTAGTTTAGACGCCGCAAACCTCTGATCAGGGTCTACACTATTTGCTTACAGGAATTTCTATTCAAAAATACAGTAAAAGTGAAAATATTCACCAGAATTCCCTAAAACTAGAAATGTACTCAGCCAAATGATGAGGATGGGCAAGTCAGCAAGTCAGTAAGGGTTAAATACTAGAACGCAGTGGGAAATTCTCCAGAAGAGCCACAATCGAGGATTGTTATCCTCCTCCTCTCTTCCTTTGGCATCCAGAAGAAGCGTACAAAAACTCCAGCAGGCACACAACATTGAATCAGCATTGAATCAATGTTGGTCCAACGTAACAACGTTGATTCTACGTTGGTTCAATGTTGACCTAAGTTTTCTGCCCAGTGGGGCGTGAAGGCAAATGTTGACACATAAGTAGACGGCCAGCAAAGCAACTAGTTCCGTCCGCTCTTATCACAGCTAGACGGGACAACACAAATATAAAAGTAAACGTAGTAACCTAGTCAAGACCCAGCAGGCACACAATGTTGACTCAACCCTGAATCAACCTTGATTCAACGTCGTGACGTTGAATCAAGGTTGCCTCAATGTTGATTCAATATTGTGTGCCCAGTGGGGAATCACGAGAAAAGACCCTGTGGCCTATAGCCATAAGACCATACAAAAATAAACTGAAGTCGACCTGCATGGACTAATGTGTATGATACTACTCCACCTTTTCCGCCATTTTTACAAAAAGTAGCATCTTTTGTGATTTTCAAATTGCTGGCAAATAATCCCCTCCAAAAAGTTCTGAGAGAGGATTAATTGATTGATTTGGGTTGAACGGCCCTTTGAGACAGTATTTCAGTCTATATCGGGCCGTCTTTAAAGGCCCCATCGCTCTATCAACATGAAAAATATTATCATGAGGTATCTCTGCAAGCTTCTCAATGTAGTTTCGTAATTGTAAATGACCGTGATTAGCCAACTTTAAACAAATAAAACATCCTTGAGCTTCATATAAAAAGGGTTTGAAAACTTCTTTAGGTCATTTTAGTTGGCAACTAAAATGACCTACTTTCGATTTCACAAAATGGTAAAAGTACAATGTACAGGTGTGGAGTCCCAGTCACTATTCCGCCTAAGTTAATATAGCATTGCTAGACGGGAAACCAGAACAGGTAATTGTATTTTGTGGAGCTATTTGTTATCTTTCAAAATTGTTTTCTCTACTTTTTGCCAGCTATAGGACTCAATATTTGCACACCAATCCTCATTTTATTACCAGACCTGAAGGTTGAACCGCTTTTTACAATGATTTGCGTTTAGGCATTTACCGCTGATAGGACTATGGAGACTTTAAAGTCTCCATAGTCCTATCAGTGTAAAAACGCCCTAACACAAATCATTACGAAAAGCCTTTCAACCTTCACGTTTGATGATAAAATGTAGGTTGATGTGCACAAATTGTCCAAATAACTGGCAAAAAGTATGGAAAACAGGTTTTTGAAAAACTACAAATCGCTCAACAAAATATGATTTTCCTTTTCTGGTTTGCGGTTGAGTGATGCAAGATAAACAAAAGCGCCACAGTGAATGTGGCCTCGCCCTTGTACATTGTATTTTTACCATTTTATTCCACTTCGTGAAATCGAAAGTAGGTCATTTTAGTTGCCAACTAAAATGACCCAAATAAGTTTTCAAACCCTTTTTATGTGAAACTTATGTATGTTTTAATTGTTTTAGGTAGGCCGATCGCGGTCATTTACAATGAAGAAACTATGGTGAGACGCTTGCAGCGATACCTCTTGATGAAAATTTTCATGTTTATAGAGCAATAGGGCCTTTAAGAGAGAGGGAGAAAGAAGAGAAATGATAGACGAGAGAAAAATGTCCAAACAACCCCCACCCGCACCTACTGCAAGCACAGTAAGCCCTTGCCTTACCATGTTCCAAATCAGTAGGACGCCCCGGCACTAGAAGTTACACACAGCACCATCGCACCACCCAACCACCCCCGCTGAGAGAGGAGGAAATCTTTTCCTGTGGGGTAAAGTCGTGTAAATTCGGACAGCAGGTAAATTCGGACAGTGACATGGTTTCCTTTATATGTCAGTTGTTGGGAGTAAATCGAACCCCAAACCTTCTGCAGCATAACTGAGCGTCACTAACCACTGGACAATGGCGCCTCTCTAAGAGTTTTAGGAGTTGACCCACGTTGAAATGGGAGAAAAAAAATGTAAAAAAAAAGAAAGCCTGGTTGCTTCTCCTGAAAGTGTGTCTATTCGCCTTCGTGAAATTCGGTAGCAAGTGAAAATGTAGCGATTCTGAAAATCACTGGAAGGAAATTTGACAGCTTTCCAATATTTATTATGATACCTCGGACAAGAATCTGATGCTATAGGATAAAGTCGGATAAATTCGGACAATTCGGAGAGTGACATTGTTTCCTTTATATGTCAGTTGTTTGGAATTAGAACAAAATTAACTGGGCAAACAATGAAAATCCTGATGAGACGGCTAATTATGAGCCGTCTCATCTGGATTTTCATTGTTTGCAATGGTATGTCCGAATATTACCGTCGTCCGAATTTACCCGACTTGACCCTAGAGGAAATTGGGGCAAGTAGGACACTTTTATGGAAAATCACCTGCTTTAACAGGCTGATATGACAGAACGAGATCAGATATATTGGCACTATATAACTCTTTATCACATGATTTCATATAACACATAAGATATATTATACTAATGTATGTTAAACAACAGGGTAGCATTAATACAATGCAGTCAAATGCCCCACTTACCCAAATTATTTGGGGTAAGTAGGCCACTAATTGAGAATAAATTTTATGCATTACAACTTTCATTTATTTTCAGTATAAAAGAAAAATGATTGAATTTAAGTTGAAAATGAAAACATATTAGTTCCACAGAACAGGGGGACGTAGAAATCAAACGCTTCCTTCCTTGTTATAACATCGGGTTTAGACAACAAAGGAAAAAATATAGGGATAAACTTTACTCTGGCATTTCAGTTATTTACTGTGGGCTTAAGTTAATTAAACATATTCTTTACTCGAATATTCATAAACAGTACAACGAAATTCTCAAATACTATTTACAGAGTACTGACATTAACAAAGCTACGGGTATGTTCCATTAAAAGATAACATACAAATACCCCACCCACTGCGTTTCCTTTGAAAGAGTTTTCCCAAGCACAATAGAATTCTGCCCTCGAATGTTTTGTAAAAATTTCATAATTATTGACACGAATCTGTGTAGAAACAAAATAAAATAAACTTCTGTGCAAGCAGTGTTTAACAAATTAACAAACAATCAAACGAATTTTGGTGGGTGGGGTAAAACCAAGTTGTAATGTTCAAGTATAATTAGTTAAGTAAACATGAGCTTTCTGATCTGTTGTTATATTCGGTTGCTCCCAGCAAGATTCTGAATACCAGCAGTGTTCAAGTGATTCCTTGAGCAACAATATCAAAATATACTGAGGGAAATAAATTGAGCAAATTTTTACAAATCAGCATATAATTCAGACTTATTTAAAAAATGGGAAATTGTATTGTTACATGTACCTCTGTGTAAGGTATCATTTTGGGTACCAGAAACCCAATAATTAAGGTCGAAAGTTTATTTATAGAGCAGAATTGCTTCGCATTTGTACCCAATGGTTTAACCCAAAAAATGCCATAAATCTTTTATGCAACTCATCTTTTTCAGGCGCTGTTTCATCTTCAAATCTTACGCCAGAGTCAATTTGCAGCGGTATAGACATTTGTGAACATGGACACAGTGTTGTGTGCTAAAAGATTGTTACCATGATAAACGTAAATGTGCTTATGACACAGTCGAAATTGGCGTTCACAAAGCAATTGAGACTGAGCAAAAGCCAACGTTAACGAATTGTTCCAAAATCGTGAACCAAACTGCAATGGCATGGCCTCTAAATGACCAGAACACTTTCAAGCAATTTGTTGCTGTACATTGGCCCTATTCCCGCAGATTTAACCACACCAGGTTCGACGGTTACGTCTTTCTGACGTTTTCAAAACCATCAAAAATCCTCTTGACATCAGCAATATTGAACTTAAAGTTTTTCTTCTCCTAGTGCGCATAAGGGTCATTGTATATCCACATATTTTGTCAATTTCTATAATAACGTAAACTTAACGCCTCCCTTCAACTCTTGAAAGGTTCTGATCGTTGCGTTAAAAGAAATAGATTACCTGGGGTGATCTTTTTGCATGATAGTGTTCCCTAAGTTGACAGTAATAAAGCGCATAAAGATTCGAATCGAAACGTCTATTGATAATGTTTAAAGTGGAGGTTGAATTGTTTGGTAAGTTAACGTCAAACTAACGTGCCCCATTGACGGCTTCTTATGCATTTATTTGCAAATCTTATAACGGTTTTCTTGTTCAAGGGCCCAGTTAAAACATTTCAAAAGCGTTTTGACAATGTTCTTTGTGTAATTGTTTGTAAACCCGCGCAAAGAGTGATCCATTTAAAGTGACGTCAAAAAAAGTTAAATCACCCTTTTCGTCCAAGTTTGATGTAATCGCAGTCTCCTAACTTTAACTAACTACGAGGGGTGTTCGAAAAGATTTGCAAATGGCCTGACGACTTTGTTTAGGGACACGCTGGGTACAACTGCTATGCATTTACTGAAAGCACTGCATTTTGTCTTTAAGATGATACCAAACACTATACAAAGACACTTTTCCTCACTGAGTTACAACTCATTTTAATAGGTCGCAGTCATACCACTGGGCTAATTTTATATATAAAATCTTTTCAATGTTACGCATTCAAGTCGAATATCCTTGTAAATACAAAATTTATTTTTGTCATTTGCTTGTCCATCGTTTTCTACAATATCCATACTGAAGTTAGAAGCGTTGCAACTGTTATCTATTTATTCCCTGCAAAGCAATGCGCAGTTCTAATGACGTTACTGAGATTTACGTTAACGTCAGTTTTGAAAGCTTGCAGACGCTTCGTTTTTGACATTAACTTGAATTTATTGACAGGTTTTCGTTGACCCATGTAAATGGTTTTGTTGACAAGATTTTGAATGCTAATACACTTGTTTTCATTACAAAATCATTAAATTTTGGTAGAAATGGTGAAATTGCCACAACATAAAGTACGCATAATCCGTATTTCTGGGTCAGTAGGGAACCTATATCAAAAATAATTTCCGCGATATTTACAGGACAACATTGTCTGGGCATTGTCTTTAATGAACAAAAGTAAAGTGAGTGAGTGAGTGAACTCTGGTTTAACGTCCCACCAACAACGAGGTCATATGGAGACGGGACCTCGGTTTAAAGTCTCATCCGAAAGACCGGAGAAGCGGGGGATCGAACTTGCGACCCCTGGGTGGTAGTCTGGAGTGTTATCCACTACGCTACAGCCGCTCCTAACAAAGGTAAAGAAAAATCAAAGACTGCTGATATATAAATTACGGCCTACTAAAGTAAAATTCTGCAGTGTCTTTAGGGTATACCTCTTTCAAAGCAGTTAAAATGTGCCCTTTTTGAAAAAAAGGAACCGTGTTTTCACCCTTCTCAACGCATATCATAATTTTATGTGTTTCTGCAGTCAGGAGTTCTGTCTGTATGGTGGTTTCCTAGAAATTACGTCATTTGCAAAACTTTTCGAACACCCCTCGTATAAGCGATCAACAACCTGAGAATACTATCCCTAAAGAAAATTTCACAACCCTTTGGAAAAATTGCTAAATTTATTTCTTTCAGTATATATAGCTGAACTTGTAAAGTCAAAAGATTGGAGTCCCAGTAACCCCAGTATCTTGAAGTAAATGGTACATCTTCAATCACCTGTTTCCCTGTGGTAATGTTTAAAGTGGAGGTTGAATTGTTTGGTTAGTTAACGTCAAACTAACGTGCCCCATTGTCGGCTTCTTATGCGTTTATTTGCAAACCCATTTATGGTTTTCTTTAACAAGGGCCAAGTTAAAACCTTTCAAAAGCATTTTGACAATTTTCTTTGTTTAATTGTTTGTCAATCCGCGCAAAGAGTGATTTCATTTAAAGTGACGTCAAACGTGCGTTAAGTCACCTTTTTCGTCCAAGTTTGATGTAATCGCAGTCTCCTAATTTAAACTTACTATAAGCGATCAACAACCTGGGATACTATCCCTAAAGAAAATTTCACAACCCATTGGAAAAATTGCTAAATTTATTTCTTTCAGTATATATATCTGAACTTGTAAAGTCAAAAGATTGGAGTCCCAGTAACCCCAGTATCTTAAAATAAATGGTACATCTTCAATCACCTGTTTCCCTGTGGAGCTTGAGTTTTCAAATGAAAGCGAAATTGTTAGATTCCGAATAATTTTCGGCCATTCTTTTATGTACCATCTGTTGGAAAAGAAATATGAAGATGGAAAATAAAAAGAAAATGTCTTACAATTACGATTCAATGTAAATTGAAGTGACATCAGATTTTAACAGCGTTATGTATTTGTAGTTCTATGTAGAAGTGTTGTTGAGATGTATTAAAATTTTTATACAGAAAAATAACCACGCTATATGTTTAAGAAAAGTGTATTGAATTATTTCATGATAATACATGTATCTCTTTATAAGTTAATTTGATTTTATAACGTTATTCGTCCACGTGCCTTGAACATAACGTCATTTCAGACAAAACTTACGCCAGGAGCTTTCTTTTACAAATGGTCTAATAGATATTGGCTCATCTAACTACAGGAAACAATAATACTTTAGCTCGACTATTGACAATAACCCTTGTTTTCCCTTGCTCGAGTGATTTAATTTTAAGTGTCGATGAAAGGGTAAACTTACGATGATGGTTCAAAATGACCAGTGCTACTATTTCTTTTATATAATGCAAATGAATGAATGCGCCTATTCCGGACCTGCAAATGAAAAATGCCAGCAGTGCATGCTTTTGAACGCCTGATAATCTTAGAAACATTATTACCAAACTAATAAATAGAAATGCTTAGGCAATATTTATTGTCTTGGTGCCATAATCAAGTATTGGGTCTGGCGCACATTGAATAAAATGTGCCCACTTACCCCATTATTCCAGTTGCCCCAATTTACCCTAATTGAACAAGGACGACATCTAAATATTCAATGTGGGTCAGTGAATATTCTCTAAGAATTCCAAGATGGCTACCGTTAATTGTGACTGTCGTTAATTGTGACTAAAACAATAAGTGTCGTTTTCTTGGTAGTCAAGGGAATATTTTTATATCAAAATTATTTTGTTTTTCTGATTTTTTCTTTTTCATCTATAACACAAACTAAATGACAGAGTGCCATTAGTTAATAATTAAAAGTCCTCATTGCCATAGAACACTTAGATGGTTAGTTACTGACCACTGTGGCAATACAGAGGGTCAGTCCGACTTGATAGGAGGCTCGGCTTCGTCTCGCCGCTTATAAACTCATATTAATCCCCTATATTTCCATAGAGATTCTGAGTAATAGTGTCATTCCGATATATTGTCTCTTATTCTATCACACAGGTATTCTACTAAAACTGCCTCGTCATCCTTCCAAGTATATTTTGCCACCGGCTCTAACCTCAAGAAAGTATACACGTCCTCGTGGAGGTCATCTCTTTCGATGTTGTCTAATGTAACTGGTATAACAACTTGTCTTTTAGTATAAATCCCTTCCATAACTGCCATATTGAACTCAAACACGTTCCAATTATCATAATCTTTTGACACCAAAACAACAACTTTGTGACACCGTCGCAAAGCTGGAGAAATGACGTCATAAAGTTTCATTCCAATATCAAGCTCATCCCTAATAAGCACTTTAAATCCTCGCCGCTGAAGTTTTGGGTACAGTTTCTGTGCTACTAACTCGTGCAAAGACTGAGCAGCGCCACGACAAAACCAACAATGTGGTTGTGCGCCCAGCGCAGACTCAGATCAGCCTGGGCAGCCACCAAGTCGGATCAAAATCTTCTCTAAGCACTTAAAGTGTAGCTAAGGGTCTAAGCTACCTCCATGTGAACAGCGAAGACTCTGATCAGACTGGGTGGATGTCCAGGCTGGTCTGAGTCTGCGCTGGGCGCACAACCACTTTGTTGGTTTTGTCGTGTCGCGGCTCAAATTATCATCAGTAAATTTATAGTCTCGTTCATATGAAATGTAATTATCGGATTCCATTTGAATTTCGATTTCTTCAAGCGGGTGATAAGGATTTATGTTGCGTCTTCCTACGACAAGCAAATGTCTCATTTTCCATCGTTTGTATAGAATGACAGCAATAATGCTTCCAAAGAGACTCAAGAGAACAAAGCCTGTAACACAAACATTGACGACAATAGAAGAGATACACTCGGCTTCCAGAAGTTCATGAATTTTAGAAATGTGCCGAAGGCTTATTACTGACCCGTCTGAATGCGTGCACACGAGAGTATCCTTTTGTTTAACTTTAGTTTCCAGTAACCATGCTACAAAGTTTCTGCCATCACAATCGCATTTCAGTGGATTGTTGTTAATGTAGAGGACAAGATTTGAATGTTTAGCAATATCTTCAATTTGCTGTGTGAAGTCATTTGATGCATACTCTATGTTATTATAGGAAAAATCCAACTTTTCTAGCCACACTAAATTTTGTACATCAAACGAAGCGCTTAGTAGAGAATTTCTGGTAAGTGACAAGAGCTTCAAATGAGTTTGCTTCTGAAAACCGTCAGTAGGTATATCTTTTATATCATTTCCACCTAAATCGAGATCTTCTAATAAGGTTAAATTTCTCAATCCCATCCAAGTAGCTTCATGGTCAAAAGGTTTTTCCCCTACGCTTTTCAAAGTTTTTATGGGAGTTTCGAAATCACATCTCAATTTCAGATAATGCAAAAACATACTTAGCAGACCACTATTACTTGCATTGATTGATCTTAAATTCCCGGAAAAGTTCAAGCATTGGTCATTTGATGCTTTAAATGTTTCATTCTTTGCATCTGGCTGTACTTGATTTCCAAAATCTTTATTTTCAGTTGCGTTTCCTTTTGTATTAACCGATGCGTCTACTGATTCAGTTACATTGTGTCCAATGTACCTTGAGTAAGGTCTAAAATGTCTAAACAAAATTTCTCTTGGTGCCGGTGATACCTCGAACTGGTTGCTTATATCGAGAACCAGTAGATTCTTCATAGTAGATTCTTCATTGGCTGTAGGTCGGCATCAGAGAGAAAAACCAACCATCAACCATCCCTAAGAGACCATGCTATAGCTCCAAATACTCAAGTTTGGTTTCCTTGAGACCAGTCAAGATCGCCTGTGGTACAGTTGGCCCAACTGTCTGACAAAGCACCGAGTACATTAAATTTCTTTGTTTGTTCTTTCCAGTCCATCGGAAAAGGTGTCAAATACTTTATTGCAAAACTCCGACGTTAAAACCAAGTCAAGTATAGTCAAATTACTAAAAATTGCAAAGGTGTGTGGAAAAATATATTCTAGCACACAATTATATAGAACCAACACAGACAAATGACCATTTTTCAAATTTTCAAAGGTTTTATTTGATATCGATTCACTTTTACAAGGGTCCGGACTTATCTCCGGACTATCTTCGTATATCAGATAGAGTTCTCCCAAAACTTTCAACGAAGCGAATCCCGGTTCAAGATATTTGATCGCAGAATTACCCATATGCAGTCTCTTCAAAGTTTGCACCCTGCTTAGTTGCACGTCGATAGTTGTACAGTTTTTCAGTTGACTATATGAACGACAAAGGTCTTCCAGATGTAGCTCTTCCATACTTATCAGTGGTATATCTTGTGGGACAGACGACGAATTCTGTACACGGTTGTCGGCTAATGATAGAAACTTTAACATGGAAAGTCCAGCAAATGAGTGGCTCAGAAAGTGTTTAATAGAGTTACTCTCGCTTTAGTCTAGCAAGATTTACAAAATGGTAGTTCCATATATAATACAGCGGGTTGCCAGACAGATTCAAATCTGCAAGACTGACAAGATCTGAAAACACGTCTTCGTTTAAGTCTCCAATAAAGTTTCCCATCAGAGAAAGTTTCTGAAGATTTCGGACCCCAGTAAATGCATTCCTATATATCGTACTCAGAATGTTGAGATCCATGTGGAGAACTTTTGAAGTTGAAAGCTCCGAACTGAGGAGTTTTCGGTGTTATCTATTAAGTTTACAGACATGTTTAGGTAAAGAAGGCTTTTAAATCTTTTAAACTGACCATAGAAAGGATGTACATTATTATCTGTTAGTATTAATTTTTCTGTTGATCTTGGAACACAGTCTGGAATATTACGGAGACCTCTACCATCGCAGTCGGTTGTGTGTAGCTTGTAGTCGATCGTACATGTGCAACTGTCAGCAAGGGGTCCTTCCACAACTATTTCCTTTTCAGTACAAACCAACGCAAGAGCGGCCATAAGATACTTGATAATTGTGTAGAAGTAATACACCTGTAAAAGCAAAATGTATATTTTAGAAGTCTTTGCAAATCTGTGAAGTCTTTTCAAACATTTAATTTAATCTATCTATTTCTTTTTTTTTTTTTTTTTTTTTTTTTTCTCGTAAGTTTTGGCCTCTTGTCTCGTCAAAGTCTGCGTGGGTAAAAAGATGGGTATGTTTGAAAATACACACTTAATGCCACTATTTTCCATTCAGACACGACCCCATTAAACTTTTCATGCACATTTCAAAGTTTCATGTTGTTTTTTTCCCTATGCACTTAGCTATACGTATCAAAATACATGCCACATTTAAAAAAAAAGATACAGCCGTACTCATTATAGATGGCATCCACAGGGGTTTGAATCAAACCGTCTTCAGGCTAGTATCACAGTATAGTATATAGAAAAGAAGGGCACTGAGGATGAAATTAACAATTTTAAGGAGTTCCTTCAAGAGCAGATAATAGATCCAAAACAGGAACATGGACCATACTGCGATGTTTTCGCTACTCAGGCCTCATCAGTGACCCTGAATCAATCTAGCGACGAAAACCAGAGAAAGTAGAGAGTAATTCTTAAACTTTAAAACATCAGTCTTTTAAAAGACTGTTTATTATCACGGTCCAAATGATTCAAAGACGATTGATCTACAATAAAAGTCTAAACAAATCAAAATTTTCTAATTTCGAAGATATCCTAAGACCTCAAAGAACTATTATAAACTAAAATCTGCACTGTATATGATGTACGGGTAGACGTTTTACGGCCACCACACGGCACAACACCGGCTGCAGTGAAGTCAAATCTTAAGGAGTTACTTCAAGAGCAGAGACTTCATTCAAAAAAAGGAACATGGGTCATACTTCTAAAGTTAGGCTAATCAAGCCTAAGCAGTGACCCCGACAATATCTAGCGACGAAAGCCAGAGAAAGTGTACAGTAATTTCTTGATTTAAACAATCAATTTATTAAACGACAGCATATTATCGGAAAAGGTCCAAATGAGTAAAAAGGTGCTCTAGAATAAAGGTCTAACTAAACAAAATGTTCTGATTTCTCATCCTGTGATCTGAAACATCAATTATAAACTATAATCTGCACTATGAATAATGTACGGGGAGACGTTTTACGGCCGCCACATGGCACAACATCAGTGCAGTGATGTCAAATCTTTATTGATTGATTCAAGAGCAACCGACACAGTCAAAACAAGGAACATGGGTCATACTTTGAAGTTTCGGTTACTCAAGCCTCATCAGTGACCCTATCTAGTGACGAAAGCCAGATAAAGTAAACAGTTATTTCCTAATTTTAAAATCCCAGTCTATTCAAAGCTGTTTAATATCGAAAAGGGTCTAAATGATTAAGAGGCGATGCTCTAGAATAAAAGTCTAAACTAACCAAAATTTTCTGATTTTTCAGAAGATATCCTGAGATCTGAAACATCAATTATAAACTATAATCGGCATTATGGATGATGTACGGGGAGACGTTATACGGCCGCCACAAAACACCAGCTGCAGTGAAGGCAAGTTTCTTCAATAGCACAGAATTCATTCTATCGAAAGAACATGGGTCATACTTCTAAGTTTCGGCTACTCAAGCCTCATCTGTCACGTGATCCTGACAATATCGAGCGACGGAAAGCCGTAGAAAGTAAACAGTAAATTCTTAATTTTAAATGACAGTCTGTGTAAGGTCTGTTTATTATCGAAAAGGGTCCAAATGAATAAAAGGCCATAACCAAGAATAAAAGTCTAGTCCAATCAAAATTTTCTGATTTCTCAGAGTATATATATAGATCTCAAAGAACAATTATAAACTATATCCTGCACTATGGATGCATTACGGGAGGACGTTTTACGGCCGCTACACGGCGCAACACCAGCTACAGTGAAGTCAAATCTTAAGGAGTTAGTCCAAGAGCAAACAACACTGTCAAAGGAGGGAACATAGGCCATACTTCGAAGTTTCTGTAACTCAAGTCTCGTCAACGACCCTGACAATATCTAGCGACGAAAGCCAGAGACAGTATACAGTTATTTCTTTATTTAAAAAAAAACGGTCTATTCAAAGACTGTTTATTATCGAAAAGGGTCCAGATGATTAAAAGGCGATGCAATAGAATAAAAGTTTAAACCAACCAAAATTTTCTAATTTTTCAGAAGATATCGTGTGATTTCAAGGAACAATTTAAAACTATAATCTGCACTACGGATGATGTACGGGGAGCCGTTTTACGGCCGCCACACTGCAAAACACCAGCTGCAGTGAAGGCAATTCTTAAGGAGTTCCTGCAAGAGCAGAGAATACATTCAAAAGAAAGAACATGGGTCATACTTCTAAGTTTCGGCTTCTTAAGCCTCATCAGTGACCCTGACAATATCGGCGACGAAAACCAGAGAAAGTAATTAGTAATTTCTTAATTTTAAAAGACAGTCTATTCAAAAACTGTTTATTATCGAAAGGGATCGAAATAAATTAAAGACGATCTCAAAGAAAAATATAAATTATCATCTGCACTATGGATGTTTTGCGGGGAGACGTCTTACGGCCGCCACACGGCACAACACCAGCTGCAGTGATGTCGACTCCTAAGGAGTTCCATCCAAGGCAAATAACACATTCAAAAGAAGGAACATGGGCCGTACTTCGAAGTTTTGGCTCCTAAGCCTAATTTTTGAACCTGACAATATCTAGTACTGGTCGAAGTTTCGGCCACTCAAGCCTCATCAGCGACCCTGCAAAATCAAGCGACGAAAGCCAGAGAAAGTATACAGTAATTTCTTACTTTTAAAAAAAAGTCAGTCTATTCAAAGTTTGTTTATTATCGGAAAAGGGTCCAAATGATTAAAAGGCGATGCTTTAGAATAACAGTCTAAACCAATCAAAATTTTCTAATTTTTCAGAAGATATCCTGTGATCTCAAAGAACAGTTATAAACTATAACCTGCACTAGTCATCATGTACAGGGAGACGTTCGGCACAAATCCAGCTGACAATATCTAGCTACGAAAGCCAGAGAAAGTATACAGTATTTTTTTATTATTTGTTTTTAAATAATCGGTCTATTAAAAGACTGTTCATTGTCGAAAAGGGTCCAAATGATTAAAGGCGATGCTGTAGAATAAAAATTTTAACCAATCAAAATTTTGTAATTTCTTAACGAGATATCAAGGAACAATTAGTACGAAATATTTTTAAAGAAAAGATAATCGGTGTATTGTAAGATAATCGGTGTATTGTAATATGTATGGGTCAGGTACATGTAAGATATCGAATTTGCTGACCAGATCGTACGGTTGCGCATGTTGATATGTTGTTGGGGTTTCGGTTTCGGAAATGCTGTTAAATTTGAATGGGGTCTGTCTGTTTTGCACATAACAATGAGGACTGGTTAGATAACCGCCCTAAATATAACCTTAAAAGTGTCGCAGTTCCAACACAACATCAACAACTAAGTCAGCAACAACTGCTTAATTTCGTCTTCGATTTCTGAGTCAAGTTATTTTGTTGGTTTCATTTTTTACATGAGCGACCTAACTTTGGCAAAAAACGATTTGGGCCGAGCTATCTAGATTCATCACGACACGGTTTATAGGCCAACAGTTAAATAAAACTTAAAGTAGAAAGAGAAAGCGAAAGTAAGCTACTATCATAAACATTCCGGGTGTTTTTATATTTGCCAATGAAATACTTAAAAAGTAGGTCAATAGTGAGGTCATACGGCTAAAGCCGAAATACTATTATCTACACTATATATGCTGTACGGGGACACATTTTACGGCTGCAACACGGCTCAGCTCCAGCTGCATACTTCGAAGTTCCGGCTAATCAAGCCTTATCAGTTACCCGGATAATATCTAGCGACGAAAGCCAGAGAAAGGTTGACCCTGACACTATCTAGCGACGAAAGCCAGAGAAAGTGTACAGTAATTTCTTAATTCCATAAAATCAGTCCTTTCAAAGACTATTTATTATCGAAAAAGGTCAAAATGAGTCTAGAATAACGGTTCTAATTTCTCAGAAAAGCTGCAATAATTTCTTGTCTCTCTGAGAGTTCAGACCCCACAACCAAACATCTGTATGGCATAGTATGCATGTGACAGTACCAGCTTGATTTGCCAGACCGTCGTCACAAGAATGCAGCAGCCCAAATTAAATAAAATATGTTGAAACTTCTAGCAAACAGTTATACTTGTCTATGAAAATGTTCACGGTGCTGTCAACAAAAGGTCACACTGCTATTTTAGTCATGTCACATGTAAAACTGATATCTTTCGTGTACGTTTCGATCAATAACTATCTGAATGCCTAATACCACGAAAAGTTTGCTAACTCCACAGGAAAAGGCAAAAAAAAACAACACATTGAATATATGGAAACATGGTATTCAATTTAAAAAAGTCGCATACTAGCCTCTAATTGGCTCTTTCGGCCAATCAGATATCAAAATGGCGCTTTACTTTTTAAACCAACGTGTTTGTTATTTTGGATGCAAAACGCTATTATTATAGTATTAAGGGTACCAATAGTAGTTGTCGATTCTCATGAAGGATGTCATTTTACATGTGGTATGTCTTAAATAACCTTGTTATCTCTTGAAAGCAGCGTGTATATGAGCTATATAGACAGGCTGGGCGTTTCAGCAACTTTTGGAAGTTTTTAGACTGCTTCATTCATGTAACGAAGCTCAGTGGAATCTAGCCGGTACCGTAACATGCATAACTATATATTTAGGCATACTGATTTAAGTTGCTACTCATTAATTATTTATTTATTTACTTATTCATTTTTTTGGCATAGACATACATACATACATACATAAATACATACATACATGGGCCAAAGGCTTGGCCTATAATTGCCCTCTCCTGTACTCATAAATTATTTGAGTCGCGACACGACAAAACCAACAAAATGGCATGTGCGTCCAGCGAAGACTCAGAACAGCGTGGATACCCTTCCAGCCTGATCAGTGTATTCGCTGTCCGCATGCAGCTCGCTGAGACCCTTCGCTACCATTTAAGTGCACAGCGAAGCATCTGTTCAGTCTCGGCGGTTGCCAAGACTAACCTGATACTTCTCTAAGCGCAATGCCACTGTTGGTTTTGTCTTGTCGCGGCTCATTTGTTGTTTCATGGCTAATGCAGAGCCACATTTGTGCCTTCATGACATTGTGATCACTTTTTACTAAGTGGCCGTTTTTACACTAATTTCCGATTTGATGGCCGCGGTTAAAACATAGTCGAGGTTTGAGCTATTGGACTTCCAATTTTACTGACTAGGCTCTAAGATTATGCAGACATGGCGGGTTTCTTATCAAAGGCAGGTTTCATATTTACTCACAAGCACCTTATCACACCTTATGTCCGTATATTAAGATTTCAGATTGGTCCATGTTTCAATGATATTATCAGTCTGATTTTTTATTTTGGTACTTTGGCCGCTATCACTTGGGGGATTTTAAAGACATTACTAGCATCTGATTTCGTGTTTGAATTACAAAAGAGGAAATTTTTGGATATGGATCAATTGAGATATCATACGTCAAATGCTTAAATATTTTCAACTTCCGTCAAACACACCAACTTAGTGTCACATAAGCTTCTAAACCATATTGAAAAAAAAACTAAAATAGTAATAATAATAGAAAAAAAGATTATGCTGCAAACATGAATAAAGTACTGCATGTGCGGCACGCATGCTTTTCAATAATATTGCTTATTATGTTCACTTGTATTATTTATTTTTACATGACCCATTCTTCTGTTTGTCTTTTCAGCAAATAAGACTCTAAGATAATTCACGAAAAGCGAAATATCCCTTTGATGGGTATAAAATTGTTCATGTCCCACTGAGTAATAAATTCTGGTGCAATTACTGACTAACATTAGATATATCAACTTGCCTTTCATGATGTCTTTCATAAAACCTCGACAGGTTTCCCTCTAATAGTTCAGGCTTTATTATGAGTATGTTTGAAATAGTTAGGATAGAGTCGGGCAACTTCGGACAGCGGGTAAATTCGAACATACCAGTGCAGTCTATCACTCTCCCCTTTATTTACTTCCAAATCGTGGAAGTAATTATGTGTATTTGATATGTGTGCTTATCAGATTTTAACAGCTGTTTGCTGGGGAAAGTGAAGTACTGAGTGCAAACAGTGAAAATCCAGATGAAATGGCTCATAATGAGCCGTCTCATCAGGGTTTTCACTGTTTGTCCGGTTAATTTTGTTTTAATTACAAACAACTGACATATAAAGGAAACAATGTCACTGTCCGAATTTTCCCGCTGTCCGAATTTACCCGACTTTACCCTAACTTGGTTATCATCAGCTGACAATGGAGACGCGTGCCATGAGTAAAAATCCCTTGTGGAATATGCAAACATCAGACAGATTAACCTGGGCAAGCGCGCACGCTGATCCAAGTTTTGGCTTCTTGCTAGAAAGCTATTTCAGAATATACAGATTGTTAATGGAAAAACAAGGAAGATAGCAATCAGACTGCACGAATGCGCGCAGTCTGACTGAAGTCTTCGTAGTTTGTATAGGGTACATACATAAGACGCAATAACTTGTGTTAGCGGTCATATCTTTATCAGTATAACACAAGACAATGAAACTGCCTAATTTACATATAATCAAGGTAGTAACACAATGTTTACCAGCTATATTGTTTCTATAATTTTTGATAATCACCTTGATTGATTTACGTAAAGCTTTCTCTCTCTCTCTCTCTCTCTCTCTCTCTCTCTCTCTCTCTCTCTCTCTTCGAAACTACAAATTTACTCTACTTTAAGATTTATATATTTTAGTCAATGTTGATCATTTTAATAAACCAATATGTAGATCAAATATCGTTTCTATCATTTAAGCACCATGCATACCGTCAGATCCTATATTCATCTGATTGATATTTTCATTTCTATTAACGTGTAAGTTAAAAAAAAGTCATAAATAAAATATTGTTTAAAACAATATGTAGATATACCCCTTGTCAAAAATAAAAAGCATAAATCAAAACTGAAAGCGGGGGGGGGGGGGGGGGGTGATATCAATAAGGTCGGTTTTCTGCATCCTACCAAAGTTTTCTTTTTTAATTGATGGTATACTCCAATGTGTCTAGTTTATCAAACCATATGTGACTTTGGTCGGAAAGCCCTACTTACTGAGCTATGGGCCCACAGAAGTGGGTGGGGTAATCCAACATTGTTTTAGCCTGTCTTGTAAAAACATTCTCATTTGGTAGAAGAGTACAACAGACAGACAGGATTTGATAAAATGATTAACAGAACATCTAAAATATATTTCCATATCATTTTATTTGGTTTAATTTGAACAAATATTGTCGAAAAAGACTTCCTTTGACATTCAGCATTTTTTTTATAATTTTGTCCTCAGTTTTCAATATTTCTTGGCATTATTGTTAAATAAACAGACCAGTTAACATCAAACTCATGTCAAGAAAAGATCTTGACCAGGACATTCAGATAATTTGACCAGAATTTCACAATGACCTAGTTTTCATGGTTGACTGAACACATAAACTTGCTTGGAAGATGATTTTTCATTCAATTTTGACCTAGAATTACGAAACTTTGGTCAAATTACTATTTTACTGCTATATTATGCCCTATACCTCCGCCAATAAAGGTGAGAGGATACATATTGGCTTCAGTTCAGATCTCCTTGTCGTCTGCATCTGTGTCTATGTCAAATATTAAGTCCTTCTTTGACCTTGGGAACAAGGTCAAGGTCAGTTTTTGATGACCTTGACCTTGTTTCCAAGGTCACAGAAGGACTTAATATGTGACACATACACAGATGCAGATGCCAATGAGTTCCGCACTGGAGCCAATATGTATTCCCTCACCTTTAGTGGCGTGGGCATGGGGCATAATATAGCAGTTAAAATAGTAATTTGGCCAAAGTGTCGTAATTCTAGGTCAAAATTGAATGAAAACCATCTTCCAAGCAAGTTTATGTGTTCAGTCAACCATGAAAACTAGGTCATTGTAAATTCTGGTTACATCATCAGAATGTCTTGGTCAAGGTGCTTCCTTGACATGAGTTTGATGATAACTGGTCTGTTTATTTAACAATAATGCCAAGAAATATTGAAAATTGAGGACAAAAATATAAAAAAATGCTGAGTGTCAAAGGAAGTATTTTTCGACAACATATGTTCAATTAAACCAAATAAATTGATATGGAAAATAAATTTCAGATGTTCTGTTAATCGTTTTGTTAAATCCTGTCTGTCTGTTGTACTCTTCTACCAAATGAGAATATTTTTACAAGACAGGCTAAAACCATGTTGGATTACCCCACCCACTTCTGTGGACCCATAGCTCAGTAAGCAGGGCTTTCCAACCAAAGTCACATATGGTTTGATAAACTAGACACATTGGAGTATACCATCAGTTAAAAAAGAAAACTTTGGTAGGATGCAGAAAACCCACCTTATTGATACCCGCCCCCCACCCCCCCCCCCACCCCCGCCCTTTAAAAGATACTAACAATCGTAACCTTTTGATTTAAAGTTACATTTTGAATACAGATGATAATTGGCATCACCAATGACATATACTGGGCAAAACAATTAAGGGGTCAAACATTTGACTGAAGCTGAAATCATTAAAAAATAATTATCCAAATATAATTTTCTTCTAATCAATACATCTGTTAAAGCGGCACAGGACTGTCTGAAAAATATTGGACTCGGATCACGAGGCACACCAGTAGAAACGAATTAACAGACATACCCCTAAAATGGAAGTGAAAAATTGGCATCACCACAAAATTCTTGGCTTAATCCTTGCAAAGTCATAGCCAGCGCTCATCGATATCGCTAGGCAAGGGCGTAGCTACCATTACGCAAATACGCAGGTGCGTATTGAAATTTTGTCAAATTGACAAAATTTCAATATACACCTGCGTATTTTCATGCTGAAATGTTGTTAATTGGGCATAATTTAAATACTCACTGCCAACAGACCTCTATTATTGCCCTCAAAGAGTATAAAAGACGATTGTACGTACTGTGTAAGTGGCCCTAGCTACGCCCCTGCTAGGGGTCTGAATAACTGCGTGACAGATACTCGGCATGCTTTTAGTAAAGCGCCAGAGGCTCATATGGTGACTCGTGTGTCATTTTCATGAAATGCCTGAATACGCTCTCCAGGAGTTTCCTGAAGCCTCTGGTGATTAGAATTGGTGTGCTGTAACATCTGTCAAGCATGCTAAATCGGATGTTTAACTTGCCATCAACTAGCCTTGTCCATACGGACGATTGTCTCAGTCACAAGCTATTGGTTCAGTGACGATGAACATTTTTTGTCCATTTGAAAATATAATCGGCCAATTTAAGCGAAAACGGTTAAAAACGAACTTTACACAGCCAATTTGCACGCTTGCATGCTGGTTATGAGGCCAGGCTTGACGCGATTTCATAGAAATGTGAGGCGACAGTGGGCAGCAGGTGACGTAAATTGGCAACTGTGTCATTGAACCCATGTTCTATTCACAGATGAGTCCAGATTTGTGTCTAGATATGCACGATGATAGGAGAAAGATGTGACGCCTGCCAGGTACACGTCGTGTAGACTAAAAATTAAATCGTCATGTGGAATATGATATGTCTCGAAGGGGGCGGGTGATGATATCTGGATTGGTAGCTACGTGGACTTGCGTATGCAAGACAGAGGCGACCGCTTGGTGTTTGAGTTAGGAATGACATGCTTTATCCACTTACGAGACAATTAGCTGAAGTTTTCGGCGATGGCATCATCGAATCACAGAGCAAACGTGGTGGGCCAGTACATAACGACATAAAAGATCGTCCGCATTGACATGCCAAGTCCAACAAACGTTTTAAATTCGACTGAGCATGCTTTAGACATGTAACAACGCCAGTCCTAATCACCAGAGGCTTCCTGAAACTCATGGAGAGCTCATTCAGGCCATTCGTGAAAATCGCGAACGAGTCCCTAAATGTGCCACTGAGGATTTACCAGAAGCATACCGAGTAGAGGTGGTGCAGCTATTCAGGCCCTCAGAGGTCACATTGAGAACTGATAACCAATTTAAGTGGATAAAGCCAAAAATAATGGACATTCAGTTTTGTGGTAATGCAACTTTTCAATTTGATTTTAAGGGTATGCCTGTTTCTTCATTTCTGCTAGTGTGTCACGTGATCAGATTCCAATATGCATTATGCAATCTTGTGCAATTATGCAATCTTGTGCAGCCTTGATAGCTGTATTTAACAAAAGAAAATGATTTTTTGGAAAATTATTTTTTATGTAAAAATTTAAGTCAAAAGTTTGATCCTTAACTTTTAACAGTATAATTAAAGAGCAGTGTAAATTGATATACGACCTGAATGCTCCAAACACTGTACATTTCGGAGAAAAACAAGATTTAAAAAAAATTAACTTGTGTAGCAGGTGAGTCACTAACAGCGCATGTAGATGTTATTTGTTTTTATTATTATCATTTTTTTGTTTTTTGTTGTTGTTTTTTCCTATCTTTAAATGTGTATTCTGGGCATTCACGTCAGCGCTCGCTTCGCGCAGGTTTTAATAATCCAAACTTACTGAATTTACAATTCTCAAGTACTGGTGTTCCTAACACAATGCATGCATTTGTCTCCATATGGGAACTTGGAACCTTGTTACGGTTACTTTTAATAGCGTTTGACATTTTGGAAAAGAGATTTTTTATAACAAATACAGCTATTGTAGACATATGTTATTCACATACACTTGTAATTCATGTATACCAGAACGACCTTAAGTGTTACGACATTTAAGCCTTCAATCTTAACTAATTGATATTATAGTCGTGGGTCAAACATAGCATACAGACTGAATAGACACTAGGCTTTGACCAAAAGCTATTCCATTGCTTTTTTTACTGTACCTCGTCTAAGAAGTCCATACAAAATGCAAAAAGCATTTTCTATGGATTTCTTTATGGAGATGCAATAACAGCTTATGCTATCCTTGCGAAGTCAAAGTAGATATGAGCCGTGACACGACAAAACCAACAATGTGGTGGTGCGCCCAGCGCAGACTCAGACCAGCCTAGGCATATACCCAGTCTGATCAGACACTTCACTCAGCGCTTAAAGGGTAGCTAAGGTTCTGATCTACCGCCATGCGGGCAGCGAAGACTCTGATCAGGCTGGGCGGATGCCCAGGCTGATCTCAGTCTGCGCTGGGCGCACAACTTCATTGTTGGTTTTGTCGTGTCGTGGCTCATATACAGTATAATGTATTAAGTGGACATCAAGTATATACATATTAGAAAAGATAGTACATCGATTATGTCATATTGAGATCGATCAATCACTCATTTGCTGCAAACGGGTCATAATCGGGTAACTCGATTGATCCGCAAACATGCAATGAGCTAGAGCGCATAAAACTAGATTCCGCCCTCCGTGGATTAAGCTCCTGTCTTTTCCAAGGCGGAGAATTCTTATGCAGATCCCGTTTGTTGTGTGCCTAGCATGGTTGTCATCTATATATTTGTTCACTTTGTTTCCTGGTTTGTTTGTGGATTAAAACCAGATATTTTATATGTTTTATGAGTTGCATGGCTTTTGATGTAGTTGTATGTACAGTTTACTTTTATGTACAATTTACTTCTACTTTCCTCAATAACATCCAAATTTAAAGAGTAACTACACTTCAGGAACTGACTGAATCAGATCCCAAACCCTATCCCCAACATCAAAGGGAAAGATTGACAAAGACAAAAAGGGCCAGACGACGTTTAATAAATTTATCTACCTAAAATTCTTTGTATGCTTCCAAGACTATTCCTAATACCAGTTTACTTCGGACAAGCCATCCAGCTCATTTTCACACCAGTAAGTATTGTAGTTGCCCATGAGTGTATCCGCAGAGTGAAAGATTTCCTTGTCAACCGCTGAAGTACTGCGTTGTATCTTACATGACCACCAACATCGAGAAGCTTTGTACCATAGACAAATGCCGGAACATTTCTGAAAGGCGGGTTGAACTTAATGGTAACAGTATATGGGAATGGTGACCTTGGAGCCTGATGTGCACCTACATCGTTTCCTGACTGACACGTCTCTAGATGCTCTAGTTTCCACTTTACATTATTCACGTTCCTGTTCATATCGGTGCTGATATTTGATATTGACTGTCTCAATTCATTCTGAATAGCATCTAGCCTTTCTTGTACATCATCCGTCAATTGGTCAACTTCAGCAAACTTTGCCATATGTTTCATCGTTTCAAGATGAAAAGCTCTAGAAAAACCACGTATGCTAGTTTTTAATGAATTCAGCTCTTCGTTTACGGCGGAGAATTTGCTTTGCGTTTCTTTTCGAAATTCGTCTATCACTGCTTTCATTTCATCTATTGTGCGTGTTGTCTCTTTAACGACTGCATTTGTGTTTGATAATGACTGACTCATTTGATTTCCCAGATCACGAAGAAACACCTTTTCGCTCTTCCAGGCTTTCCTCAGGATTGTTCCTGTATCCATGTCTTTGTGAGCACATTCAAGATCACACTGTCTTTCCTGCACGTTTAAGCTAGTTTGACCACTGGTCTCAGATATTTCTTTAGACAAGCTTTGTCCATATAAATCCGAGATTTGTTTCACTTGATCTTTCGTAGCAGCCAGTTCTAATTTCGTTACTCTTAATTCTTTTCTGAGGAACCTAACTTCAGATCCTACACTGTCAATTTTGTCTGTTAGAACGAAGTAAGCATCTTCTGATATACAACAAGTTAGCTCCCAATTCAACACCACAGTAAAGAATGTTAACCCTATAAATAATGAATTCTCCATATTACAAATCGCGATTTGTTTAACAAACTATGTATGTAGCAGTACTAGAAAAGACAAAATGACACTCAATTATTTTCACTAGTCTAGTGCTTAAAGAGTACTTCAATATATTTAAACTACGTGGATCAAGTGGAATATCAATGACTTCCGTTATTACGGTGCTTCTACATTTATTATAAAATCATGTGGATGCAATTTTAATCAAGCACCAAGGTCTATTAATCAAACTCTTTTAAAAACTGTAGATGCTTTGGAAAATGTAACTTCAACTATACGAACAGTTTTTTGTTTGTTTGTTTTTTCTTCTTCTTCTTTTTCTTTTTGTATTTTAATTTTAAGTCAATTGAAACTTCATAAAGGCCGTAACCCTGCAGCAAATAATCTGAGGTTTTTCAAATGTGAACATTCCCAAACATTTCCCAAGGTCTAATGCAAATCAGTAGTGTCAATAAGTTTCTTGAAGGTTCCTTAAAAGTTTTAGTTCATGTGCAAATTAGCTTTTTCAAAATAAGCAAGGGGTCGTAACTCTGTAATTAACCATCTGATAGTATAAAAATAAGATTTATCCAAGGTCTCATTGATATAGGTATATAAACATCCGCAAGATGCCGTAAAATATATCTTTTAGCCTACGGACACGCTATATCACACTTCGAGTAGATTGATGTTACAAAGGGACGTAACTGTAGTAAATAGTTTGGCCTTGATCATATTCAGTTGTCCGCTATCCATGCAGTGCCAACCATTATTAATAAGGTTTAAAGAAAAACCGTTGAAGCAGTGCATCGACGTCAGTGCGCCTCCATTTTGACGTCATATGCTCGTTGGGTTATCTCTTGAAGCCTATTTCATGGGATTGTAATAGTTTATGATTCGGTGTCTCTAGGTTCTCCAGTGATTGCAATTCTGAACTTATTAACTTTTTCAAGAAGCTTTTTCAAGTTTGTTTTCAGTCTGCATAAACAAGCGTGACATTCATTCAAACTGGTATTTTGAGAGACCAATGAAGTACATGCGTGAAAGTATATCCTGAAGGTGTTCAGCCTATTAGAGGAATTATCTGTTGACTGATTTCAGACGGACGCTTGCGTAGTATATGACCCCTCTTATTGCGCTTGGTCCCAGATTGTCTGCTAAGTTTTCCATATACCTCGCCTTTAGTCGAGTGGAAAATCAGAGCATTTCCTGGTTATATTCAACAACTACTATAATGTAATTTATCAAGAAATTCATATTGGCTCAGCTACAGGTCCGAGGTCCGCTATTGGCCCGCGACCGAATACGAGATTTCTTGATTAATGCCAATCTTATTAATTAACATCATTGGTATTGGTCGAGTTGCATTTGCCGACTTTCAACTGTATTGGCCGAGTTTGGCTTATAAAAGCCGAGTTTGCTTTTATACATAATATTGACCGGGCTTGTCAAAATAAGCCCAGTTTTTGACAAAATGATGATGACTGAATTTTCGATATAAGTACTGTAATACTATTAGTGAATTAATAAAATGACATACTGTATGTATGGGATTTCTCAGATGCCTCGGAGGCGGCTCAATTCCGCATTGGAGTGCGTAAAACGGCAGTAAGTGTAAACAAAATGTATACCGTCTGTGATTATGGTTGTTGTTTTTTAAGCTTGTCTAGCTATTCCGTAACTATTCTAAAAACTGGGATACCTAAAATAATTTATGAGCCACGACACGACAATACCAACAATGTGGTTGTGCGCCCAGCGCAGACTCAGATCAGCCTTGGCATCCGCCCAGTCTCATCAGAGTCTTCACTGTCCGCATGGAGGTAGCTTAGACCCTTAGCTACCCTTTAAGCGCTTAGCGAAGGGTCTGATTATACTGAGTGGATGTTTAAGCTGATCTGAGTCTGCGCTGGGCGCACAACCACATTGTTGGTTTTGTCGTGTCGCGGCTCTTATGTATACCGCATTTATGCATCTTAAAGATGCAGAGGGAATGGCAAACAGTGTAGACCCTGATTAGACTGGTTCGATTTGGGTCTGTACTGTTTGCTCAGACCTATCTGCCCAAATAATTAGAATTGTTATGGTATGTATTTTGTTTATCTATGGAAAACGTATTCCACAATGCCCAGCATATTCTAATGAATACGTTTTATAGAATCACCGCAAATAGTAATTAATTTTGCAGGTGTCCACCATGATCTAGTCGGTTTACATGTAATTCAGTTCACCAAAGTTGAATTTTTCAATTTATTGTCTCATATTAAACTTATTTAATTGTTCCAAGTAAACAAAGGAATTGAACACAAGTTATTACAACATTAACTTGTCCTCTCCCTACACAGATAACAAACATTAAAACTGTGGTAAGTTAAACTCACAAATTAAATTGTAGTATCGAAAGAAAGATAATATTCTTTTATCCTCACAGCAGCACCTGTCACCCCGCCCCAACCCCGACACTCAGATATTCCTTACTGGTTGACTACGTGAACCTATGTATGTCTTTAATATATTTTAACACAGCCGAATTAGTTGGATTAGTTTCAGCATTTAATGCAGGATTTCCATTGGTAATCAAATGCAAATGAACATTTGCAAGTGGATTAACAGAACTAAATAAACGATTTTGTTGTTCTACATATTGCCACAAAGGTGATATACCAGTTATTTACTTTCAGGTAATAGTCTACTAAATATAATTCATGGAAACTTGTCCCGCCTTTATTCTGGGAGAGCATATGACAGATTACGTAATATGTCAATCATGCATGTTGGATTTCTTGCAGTATATAAAAAGACCAACAAATGATAGTTACAAAAAGGTATATTTAATTGAAAAATGTATTACCAGAAGGAGATTGGTTTGATTTGGTAATTGACCCCTAGTAGAAAAATATGCTAATTTTTGGGGTACGAGTTGGTGGTTGCCATACTCCATCCAGCCTAGCGGCTTACTGCGTTGGGTAGGCAGTAGATGTTTCGTCTCAAATTGATAGGCTAGGATGACACTTTAAAGCAAGACAGGTTTGGAAAACTTTGTATGTACAGTTTTGTGATAACATGACCAGCTGTTAACATTGTCGTCTATGGAAATTTAATAGTGCAATGCAACCTAAAGCATAGTAAGTCAGATTGGCCGTGGCTCTATTTCTTATTTTCTGCTTCAATTTATCTGCATTACTTGGTATTTTTGTCCCTTTGACCATTAAAAATCCATTTTTATGTGTATTTTCCACAGGCAGATTATTGTTGTAATTGATGATTTGATGCTCTAAGCCTAGGATCATAACCTAGGGGGTAGAGGTGTGTATTCTTGATATTAGTTTAGAAAGTAAATTATTTCACAATAGTCAAATTTAACATTATGTGGTTAAAGAAAAGAATCTGGAACACTTGGAAACACTTAAAAACCCATAAAAGATTGATATATGCAATTCCGCGAAATAGAGAAAGCATCGCTTTTTGGAGACTTTTGCATGACAAAAGGTATTTTTGAGGAGATATATAAATTAACCAAAGATTTACCTTTAGTTTATATCGATCTTGTTTCTCTGCTCCTTTTGGTACGCATATTTGGACAATTGAACCAGTTTTACCGCATTTGTGTCTTAAATGGCCTCCAAATATCAAGAGTTCAATCAAATTTAGGGGCCATTTAGAAAATAGCCAATAAATGCTTATGTATAACAGATTCAACCACATTTTTACGTTTTTCATATTGAGAGAAGTATTAAAGTTCCTATCAAAAGATAAATGCTTCCATAGATATAAAAGAAGAGCAAAAGAATCATAATTAATTTTTAATCCTCCAAATCATTTCGCTACAGAAACCTAGGCTGACAAAGTGAAATCGTCATGATTGGAAATGTTCATCACAGATTCATTTGAAACTTGGAGATCACCATGAAAATTTATCAAACTAACATTCAAACTGTTCAGTTTATGGCATATTACAAAAAATTGATTTGTATAGGTTACAGTCTACTAAATATTCATGAGGACTTGTCCCGCCTTTTTCGGGGAGACCATTTGGTTTACATTGCAAGACAGATGACGCCATATGTCAACCATGCATGTTGGATTTCTTGCTGTATAAAAAAGACCAACAAATGATAGTTACAAAAAGGCATACTAAATTGAAAAATGTTTTACCTGAAGGAGATTGGGTTGATTTTGGTGAATGGCCCCCTAGTAGAAAAATATGCTATTTTTTGGGGTACGAATTGGTGGTTGCCATACTCCATCGAGCCTAGCGGCTTACTCAGTTGGGTAGGCAGTGGATGTTTTCGTCTTAAATTGATAGGCTAGGATGACACTTTAAAGCAAGACAAGTTTGGACAGTATTGTAATAAAATGATCAGATGTTACATTGTCGTCTATGGAAAATCAATAGTGCAATGCAACGAATATTGTTATTACTTGTGTCCGATTCCATTGTTTGAATGCAGTAAGGTATGTTGAATCTTATACAAACTATTCTACCATAGTTGTTAAGATACATACTTGTTGCTCTTTCCAATTATAGAATAAACATCAAATAATCAATTAAAATCTGAAAGAGTTCCTTCAAGAGCAGAGAAAACATTCAGAAGAAGGAACATGGACCAGACTCCGTAGTTTCGGCTAATAAAGCCTCATCAGTGACACTGACAATATCTGGGAAGGAAACCAGAGAAACGCATACTGAAATTTCTTAATTTCAATTGGGCAGTAAATTCAAAGACTAATTAGTATCCAAATGGTACCAAATTATATAAAAGATGATGATCTACAATCAGAGTCTAAACCAATCTTAAATTTCAGATTTCGTAGGATATGTCCTCTGATTTCAGAGGACGAAAATAAAATATAATCTGCACTATGGATGATGAACAGCGAAGTAAAATTAAAATCCGAAATAGTTCCTTCAAGAGCAGAGAATACATTCAGCAGAAGGGACATGAGCCAGACTACGTAGTTTCGGCTAATAAAGCCTCATCAGTGACCCTGACAATATCTAGGAACGAAACCAGTGAAAAGCATACTAAAATTTCATAATTTCAATTGGGCAGTCAATTCAAATCCGTTTAAAAAAAAGAGGAGATGGACTTTATAAGCTTATAGCTTTCGTTCAGATCCTCAATTTCGAACCGTGTATATCTTGTAACATGCATGTTATTTTCTTTAATAAATATTGTTTAAACCAAAACTTTTCCGTTTTATAAGGTCAAGTAAGTTAGTTGCCCTTGAATTACCCCACCCCACATACTATCTGATTAAATGCCACGTTGAACGTAAACATTATTTCGTAGAAAGGATCAAAACAGCTTAGAAATAGTAATGAACATCAAGATAAGATATATGTTTTTAAGTGAATGTGAAGTAATTTATGTTTCTGTAAATATTGCTATGCAACTTTATGATTTTGCTATTCGAAGCAAAAAGGTGAAACGTACCGTTAGCTTGGCCGGGTCACGTTACCGGTCGCGACGATGATTGCGTGTGCAAAAAATCTACCTAGACATAAGTCGATAATGTTTCATAATGTGAATCACAAATACATGAAGAAAGTAAACTAACAAACAGAATAAAACACTTTCCGGGAACTTTTTGATCAGCCCTCGTACAATTTCAAGCAAAAAACATAACAATTGTTTAATGTTTTGAATATGTACATGTAATATGTCACGTATAGTCTATTTCTGTTTATGATAATAATATATTTGTCCCCGACTCTTTTCAATACTATTTCTGCAACCAGTTTACTTAGGACATGCCATCCAGCTCATTTTGACACCTGTCAGTACCTTGTTTGTCCATGAGTATATTGTCAAAGTGAACGATTCATTCGTCAACCTCTGAAGTACTGCATTGTATCTTATAGTTCCCCAACGTCGAGGAATTTCGTGCCATAGACAAACGCCGGGACAGGTTTGAAAGGTGGGTTGAATTTTATGGTAGCAAAATAAGGAAACGGGTAGGGGATCGCGTGTGCAGCGATATTGTCTCCAAACGGGCAGGTCTCTAGCCGGTCTAATGTCTGAGTAATATTATTAAGATTCTTGTTCAGATCATTGCTGATGTTGGAGACTGACTGCATCAACTCATTCTGGTAGATAGCCAGTTTCTCCTGTAGATCACTCGTAAGCTGTTTTGTTTCAGCGAACTCTGACATGTATTGTGTCATTTCATGTCGAAAGGCTGCAGAATAAAAATTCTACGCGCGTTTCTAATGAATTCAACGCTTCAGTAACTAAGGTGTAATTGTTTTCCGATTCTCGTCGAAATGTGTCGATCATTCCTCTCCTTTCGTCTATTGTACGTATTTTTTCTTGAAGAACTGCATTTGTATCTAATAAGGACTGATTAACTTGATTTCCAATTTTGCGTAGCAACAAATTTTCGCTCTTCCAAGCCCTTCTAAGAACTATGACAATAACATGTTCTTCATCCGCACATCCGCACATTGATGACGTCACTGTTTCCCTCATCTTTTATGCTTCCTTGAGGCTTTTTAAAGACGCCACTTAAGAAACGGTTAAAACTTTATAGTCCTCTTCTCTTCTTTCTCAACAAATGCCTACAATTTGCTTCTGTTTATCGTTTGGAGCTGTGAGTTCTTGTTTCACAGTGGCGAGTTCTAGTTTTGTTGCTGTTAATTCGTTTCTGAGGAATCTAACTTCAGTTCCTACATTGTCAATATTATATGTTAGAACAAAGTAAGCATTAATGAAATACAAAAGCTAAATTCCAAGTGTAACACAACAACAATCAAGGCTTTTTATACAAATTCAAAACAAAATTCTCCATAACGCAAGCAGCAGAAGTGACTTCACCGAAAGTAGTATGACAAACTTTATGAGACATAAGTATTTTATTCAAATGAGTGATGCAATAAGTACTTTAAGATACCATATTTACTTATCTATAAAATGGGGGGTGGGGAAGGGGATCCGGGTAACTCCTCTAGAATGACCCAAAATTACGAAAATAAGTCTTGTGTAATTTTGTTGTAAAATTGGTTCTCTCTTCCAAAACAATTCCAAAAATCTAGATCCGTCCTATAAGACGGATCTAGATTTTTGGGGTTGTATTGGAGGGGGAAAACACCGTCTTAGAACTAAATAAATACGCTACTACTTGATTACCGTATTAAAATATAAATACATAAATATTGGGACAAAAGTGCCCTAAACATGGTTGGATCTGGGATTGAATTGTGTCAGTTTCTGAGAATTTTCCTCCTTACTTTTGATCTTTACAGTTTGCCACTCCATTAGAGAATATGAGGCATCACCGGAAAATAGACCCTGCACGCTTTATTGTTGGTCTGAATTATTTAGTTCAGTAAAGATAGCTGAGCTGCCACCTATTTGGGAAAGAGCTGCTGACTCGGCTTATCACTTGTAATTTATTGTTTGTTGGGATGTCTTTGTCAATCTTTCCCTTTGCTGTTGGGGATAGGATTTGGGATCTGATTCAGTCAGTTCCTGAAGTAAAGTTACTCTTTAAATTCAATGATGGTTAATTTACAATAATTTGTAGAGATGCATGGGTACACTTTCAGAAGAAGCTGCTCTGTCATTTTCATTTTGTTTTCTTATCAAATGGGAGTTAACTCATGAAGCACATAATTACACAATGCATATTGCTGCAACCCCTGAAAGTGTAGCAGTTTAGCTTAACCAGTACAGTCGTTAATCAGGCGGCACATTTGTGCTTCCGTCTGGGTTTACATGTATATGTGCGTTGTATTTTTGAACCCTTAAAGAAGTTTTCAAAAATACTTTAGACATAGTTACTGTAATGATAAAATGCTGTATAAACTGTTCTGTTTATATGCACAGGACTAATTCATACGTGTCAATCAAACTCATTCGTCGAGTCCAAAATCGTAGGAAGGCATGCTTTTCCCGGAAGAGTCCTTAGTTACTGAACTGACATTCATACAATCTGGTCAGATATTTGAGCCGCGACAAGGTTGCATGTGCGCTCAGCGAAGACTCAGATCAGCTTGGACATCTGCCACTTTGTTGGTTTTGTCGTGTCGCGGTTTATTTTCTACTCATCTTAATGCATGCAAGGAGAACTGCAGTTTCACTACATTAATCAAAGTACACTTCATTCCCTTATAAAAGTAAATGCTCCAAGAAACCCTCGTTCTTGACACGATTAGGCTTACAGCACCGAAGAGTCGCATGAAAGCTAACAGGAACTACAAGGGAAGGGTATGCTTGTAACTGTGTATTCAATAGCTTCATCAATTTTAGCAAGTCACTGAGTGTATATCACCGTCTGTAACAAGAGTGCAGATAGTACTTGTCTGGTTTCGAGACACATTGCTATCATGAATCTCAGTTGCTATATCTGAATTGTTGTTATCCAAAGTATGCTCATTAATAATGTCTAGCTCCTCATTCTGTTCATTCATTTGATTCTTGTTACGCTGTATATAAAGAGGATTGAAAAATTCTACATCTGCTGGTGGTTCGTGAGAACTGAAAAAATATATAAAAATACAATAAACTGTCTTAGAATGTATGAGCACACTCCACGTTTTCCAGTATTTTTACAAAGGGAGACAGCTTTCATTATTTCTTGTTTGCCTCCTTGGATTAAGTAACCTTCAAAAAAGGGGGTCAACTCTTAAAGAATGAAAAACGCATTTTTCCCTTAAGAGTTGACCCTTATTTAGAAGAGAAATAAACGGAGTTGCTTGTTTTGAAAATGTACCTATTTACCTTGATACAATAATATTATGTTGCATATTGAAAATTTCAAACTGTCGTAAGTAAAGGTGTTTCGATCAACATTTGACGTTTTTCATTAAATCAGAGCAGGATTGAGCAACAGATGCAAGGACCTGTTCTGATGTATCAGTTTTCTTTCTGTTAACTGGATCGACGGGAGGACAAAAACAAAGTATGCCAGTTAGTTGAGATTCTAACTGACTTATTAGTCCATATTGATTCAAACGTATACGATCAACCATGAAGTTATGGCTTACTGTCTTTTAACATAATTATATTTGATTCGCAAGAATTGTGTTGAATTTTACAGACCGTTTGCTTGAAAGGTTGTGTGCCTACTGAGAAATACGGTTACCTAGGTAACGGAAGCCTGGCATCGTCGTCAATATCTTCTTCTAAGTCCTGAGCACATACAGACCCTGTCTTGCCAAACAGTGACATGTTCTCCTCGGGATACTTCATATTGGTGCCTTCCCTATGCTTCGACAACCGCCTTCTGTGTGGAAAAACGACATAAATAAAACGCACAGAAATAGCCGCAGTTACAGTATTTAATCTTCTCAGGGTCCCAAAAGAGAAAGTAACGAATTAAAACATGTAAGAACTTAATTAAATATGCACAACATTAGCCAAAGGTACACCGGGGGTACCTCTATGGAACGGCCAGGACCACTACCAGGCTTTTAAATCTCAAACTTCATCTTATGCCACAAACCATTATTTTCAGTCCTTCAAAACATTTTTAATAATAGCATGTATGAGCCGCGACACGACAAAACCAACAATGTGGTTGTGCGCCCATCGCAGACTCAGGTCAGCCTGGGCATCCGCCCAGTCTGATCAGAGTCTTCACTGTCCGCATGGAGGTAGCTTAGACCATTAGCTACCCTTTAAGCGCTTAGCGAAGGTTCTGATAATACTGAGTGGACGCCCAGGGTGATCTGAGTCTGCGCTGGGCGCACAACCACATTGTTGGTTTTGCCGTGTCGTGGCTCATATGTTCAGTTGCTTTTTCGTCTTCATTAACTGTGTCAGGTAGCCGCTACCAACCTCCCACTGAAAGACAGGTCTCTCAGTATATACCTTATAGGACATATTGGACATACATGTGTGATCAAACAGTGCAGACGCAGATCAAACTAAAGGAGCTTTCTAACCAGGGTGTACACAGTGTCACCATTCATCTGCCTCCTTTTGACATATTACCGCTTTGTAAAACCAAACTGTTTAGTTTTATTGAACAATTATGTTTATTATTCTAGGTGTCCAGTTCTAATCAGCTTGTTGAGTGCTGGGACTCCGTTTCGGTTAACTACCGCATAATGTCTGAGATTACGCGATTC
This sequence comes from Ctena decussata, assembly GCA_963989385.1. Taxonomy (NCBI): domain Eukaryota; kingdom Metazoa; phylum Mollusca; class Bivalvia; order Lucinida; family Lucinidae; genus Ctena; species Ctena decussata. Next base: position 68,880,057 of record OZ022498.1, on the reverse strand, counting down.
ACTATTATCCCATATTCAACAGCTCTCACAATCGGAACACTGCTCGGCCAATAAATCACGGCATTGGCCGAGCGGTGTTCCGATTGCATATTTCACTTTCTCGACATACCAACAGTATAACTGCCGTTTTTAGTACCGAAAATAGAAGACTCGCAACAAATACATTTCTACAATCTTTAACCTTAACTATTCATTTGGTGTAAAAACGAAAACAAAACGGCAAGAATTTGCCTGTGCTGCTTTTTCAAATTATTTGAGCCGCGACACGAGAAAACCAACAATGTGGTTGTGCGCATAGCGCAGACTCAGATCAGCTTGGACATCTGCCTAGTCTGATCAGACACTTCGGTAAGCGCTTAAAGGGTAGCTAAGGGTCTAAGCTACTTCCATGCGGACTGCGAAGACTCTGATCAGACTGGGCGAACGCCCAGGCTGATCTGAGTCTGCGCTGGGCGCACAACCACATTGTTGGTTTTGTCGTGTCGCGGCTCATTTGCCATGAGCAAATCTTATATCATAAGAAATAAGCCTTTGAAAATATAATCATGAATACTGACCTGTGATACTGGCACACCATTAAAACCGTAGCTAGCACCACAACAAAAATGAGGAGAAATGAGGTAGAAACTCCCCAAATGATAGCCCTCATTGTCTTTTCGTGAGCCTCAATCTCTGAGGATTTATCTGTAGGCTGCCCACGGCCAATGTCGTCTCCTAAAGAAACGGTAAAGAACTAATATCATACGCATAATCGAGCCGCGACACGAGAAAACTAACAAAGTGGCATGTGCGCCCAGCAAAGACTCAGATCAGCCTGGGCATCCGCCTAGTCTGATCAGAGTCTTTGCAGTCTGCATGGAGCTAGCTTGGACCCTTTGCTTCCCTTTAAGAGCATAGCAAAGCCTGTGATCAAACTGGGCGGATACCAAAGCTGAATTGAGTCTTCGCTGGGTGCACATGCCACTTTGTTTGCTTTGTCGTGTCGCGGCTTATTTACTCAGCTGGTAAGACATCATGTCATCATAGTGCAAACAGTGTACTCGTAGAAGCGTCTGCGCGGCCGAGGATTTGGCGCTCCAGGCTTTGGATCACGGAGTCGTGAGGTCGATTCCTACTGGAGACAAGATTCTGTCAGAGCCTACACGTATTTCAATGCACAAACCCTTTCATATCAACTTTCCATCACCCTGATATAACTGAAAGACTGTTGAAATGAGTTGACTTGTCCATCCTCATCATTTGATGAGTCCATTTCTAGTTTAGGGTTTCGGGTGAACGTTTATAATTTTACTTATTTTGCTTAGAAATGCCTGTAAGCGAACAGTGTTGACCTTGATTAGATGCTACATTCTGTGGCGACCGAACTGGGTCAACATATCTCCATATGTCCCCAAAACGGGTTTCCTGTCTGAAAAGGGTTAAGATAATTGGCAATACTTCCATGTTACAAAGAACGTTTTTTTATCTACTAGTTTCATCGGACAGCACTCGGCTTGCGAAAGGGATTCTACTCTTAAAAGGGTTGAAAATTCATTCCTTTAAGAGCTGACTCCCCATTGAGTATGGGGCAAAATAAAAAATAGTAGAATTGCATTCCCTGAAAGTGTACTCATTTACCTCAAGTGTAACTAACACTAACCCAAGACACCGAAGCAATACAAAATACGACGACGGAAAGTAGCAGCACATTTTTGATAAAAGCCTGACTTAGTCTCAGAAACAAACAACAACAGAAAAACCGACTTGAGACGGTCAGTCCCATTCGTATTATGCTTTTCAAGAAACTCGATGAAAATGTGCTATATACATATTACGACCGTTTTGATGAATTAGATTCGACACCAGTTCTGCTTCTGCGGCATTAGCGTTAGTGTATGTGCCTGACTGTGCGTGTGTTATATGAGTATGCAAAATATTCACTCGAATATTCAGCTTTCTTTTTTTTTTTTCCTTTTTTTTGTATTTTTATTTTTATTTAAAAAAATCTCTTTATAATTATTTGGTTTTCCATGAAATACACGTTTTTCAGGTGTAAAACAATTGCTTTGAAAAGGAAAATCAAATTTATAAGGTATGTAAGTAAACCACCATGTTTTAAAGCCATTTTACAAAGGAAAATAACTGTTTTTGACTGTTGTTTTGCTTCCCTGGACGATGTTGCCGAAATAGGGGCATCTTTTGCCATAACAGCAAATTCTTTCCTTCAAAAGAAGGTCCCCAGAAATGGGAGACAAAAATGAAGATGACAGTGTTGCTTCACTGAAGACCACTTATCTACCTCAAAAAGTCATCTTACCTGTTATTCCCGGATCTGACACGGTGTTATTAATCACGCTTTCTCCCGCTTCATTGTCTTCTAGCCTCGTCGGTTCTACGAAACTAGCATCGAGCGGTTCAGTGCCCTCCCTTTTATCGTAGAGAGCCATATTTACTGAGATGGAAATATTAGTACTATTTTTAGAATCAACACTTCCAATGTCAAGTTCTAAATCATCTGAAGTATGGGGCAAAGCACTTTCAGTAGAATAAGCACCAGTATTCGTTGAGGTAGTAGTTGTCAATGACGTAGTTGTATGATAAATAAATTTATATGAGGCATGAAATCCTTCTGATTGTACACGACTGTCGGTTCTGAATTCAATGTACAAAATGTTTGATGTTGATTTGAATGGTGTTGGAGGCATAGTTCCACAAAGTGTTTCTAACAAATGACTTGCTGATGAGTTTCCATCGTAAACGTTAATCTTGTCGTAGGCAGTAATGCAGCTAGATCCTACATGGTCCTCTAGGTGTATAGTATTAAACCGTAGATATATTTGTGACATAGCTGGTCCGGTTATTACGTAACGGCATGATGTCATAGCTGGGTATCTATGTGGCCATCTTGGCGACGCGAATTCACCATTGTCCTGGAATAGACTTGCTGAACAAGGCCAATCTGAAAAACGAAAAAAGAAGCTATTAAATACAATGCTCAAACAAGCAAAAAAATGAAAACCATTTATTTGTTTCGCTAAATGCCAAAATTTATCATTACGTGGACAAGAAAACGGGCATTTGAAAGAAGCAATATTGTTTAGGCTGTTTACTACATGAGCCAATGTCATTTTAGCCGAAACTAATGCATTTCTAATAATGTCAGCCTTTTACTCAATGGCGGACCATCTCCAATGTATTTTAGAAGTTTGACATCTGACCACTTGTGTCTTAGCACTGGCCCGCGGTAGCCTAGACTGTCATTTAGTTCTCTATATCGTTTCATCATGAACTTTTATGTGTTTAACTGTGATGCCTAAATGATGATACGGGATTCCTTTATTTAGACCGAGTACTGGTTCCTTGAAGATGAACCAGTTTTTTAGTTTTTTTTTTTTTTTTTGCTTTTTTTTGTAGTATTAAGAGTACCGTAAATCTCTGGAATTAGGACACTTAAATCAAATACCGTAACTGTGCTAAAATGAAATGGTTTAATTTTTCAATGTTTTTCATCTTTTTACTTTCAAATTTTTGGGGTTTGGCGATATTGAAGAAGGTACAGGAACGCGCGTCTGTCAAACTAAATTTGATAATGGTACTTTTATATTGAAACCACTGGCCCGATAAGACTACTGGTGAATAATTTGTCCCCGAAGATATCATCAACCCAGTTCGACAGTGTTTCAGTGTTGATTCCGGTTATTTAGGATTTTGGGTGAGTATTTGAATACTAATATGAAATAACCTGATTCAACTTATATATCTGGTACAATTTCTAAAATATTCTATCTGAGACCGGTTTGTCATAGCGACACGAATCTTAGCGGAGTTTGGCGTTAATTCGTTCGGATTATTTTGGCTATTTTTTCAGGTTCTCGCTGTATCGGACATCTTCTTCCTGATTCCTTTGTTTGTCGCCTTTCTCATCTCAGGCCGTAGGGGTTTAGGTAGCTCGATGTGGGATGCCTGCGCTCGCAACTGTTGATACATAACGTTTCTTTCCTGATTTCTGCAGATAATGACGTCAGCAGATATAGCTCGGACAGGGATACTCGTAGCCTGTCGAGACCTGACAAACATCTTTTTTCTTTCAAACTTTTGGATTCAGCGACACTTACGAAGTTAGATACAGACACGCGTGTCTGTCGCACTTTATACGTTTATATTATACAAGAACTTTGTAGCTTACCCGTTTTGTCATCTTATGACATTTATTCACATGTTGAATTCTGTCGTTGATTTACGTGTCATTGTTACGTGGATAAGCTACTATTACCTCTATTTGATTGACTCTTTCGCTGTTTATATTAGTTAAACGTAAATTTCTCTGAGAATTGCGAGAGGCAGTTAACGACGGTTTGCGTTTCAAATGATTACAGGGAGTATTTATGTGAAATCCGAGGGAATGAAGGATTAAATGACTTTTGTAATGATATGATATCGTATCAGCTGACAAGAGAAATGACACTGCCTTTACTGCACTGATGCTTCTCAAGATTTCGCTTAACTTTATCGTATAAAAACCAATTTAAATTTAGGTAATGCATTTTCATTTCATTTGTAAATTTCTTTGATTTCAAATCTTGTGGAACAAGAAGCGTAGTATTTTATTAAGCTCTATCCTAAATAAACACATTTATTTCGTTTGTAAATCTCTTGATTTAAAATATTATGGAATAGGAAGCTCAGTGTTTTATATATCTCCATTCTCAGTAAACATTTACAAAATAGTAGAACATATGACAGTCCTTTACTGCTACTTTCGGCTCCACAAGTTCGCCGATTATCCCTTTCTTTTATAAGTATACATCTTTGCTAAAAGTGAAATCTCCAAATCTCCTATAAAAGTGAAATGTTCCATATTTCAGCAAGAGACATTTTGAAGAAATTTTGTTTTGTTCCGTTTCAGTTCTCGAAAATTATGTTCTGTTTCGTTTCAATTCTCGTCCTTACGAGAATTGAAACAAAACAGAACAGAATTACTTCCTTCAGTCAGTTTCATCACCTGATGAACAGCGAAAAGAAAAATATCAGTTCTCAAATAAGTTTTGCTGAGTCTTTGCCAAGGGACGACATCAGTGTTGCTCAGTATATTATTTCTCGTGCATAGACTCAATAGCACCAAATCTTTTGTGGTGGTGGATCGAGGTGGGTATCATCCGACAAATATTGCAGTAAAACACAGAAAATTTGTACAATGAAACGTCGTTGAGGACTGTCTGACAATCTGAAATAACAGTGAAAGAAAACTATAGTTGGGACCCAAAAACGGGCATAGTTTAAATAATGAATAGAATTGACTGACTGGAATGGGATGAATGGGGTTATCTACATTCAAATGGCTACAATTTACAGCAAGAGCCTAGGATGCACTCTTACATTATAGAATTTACTCCCGTGGGGGAAGCAAATTCCTTCGGGTAAAAGTGCATCCGTAACAAGTGGAATAAGGCAGAGAAGATTATCCCTCTAGTCCAATCCGTTCTACTCCATTCCATTTGTATTTTAATCTATGTCTGAAGAAAAACTCTTCTAAAAGAGTTAAGACAGGGTCGTCAATTTGTCTGATGCCGAATCCCAAGGCCTACCTGCACTGTAAAAGATCCGAAACCCCTGAGCATCATGTTCTGCGTTCGTTGTAAAAGTAACATTAATTTTATTCGTTTGCGTTAAAAATTCTGTGAGATGGTTCTTGGCACATTGTGATGACTTCTTCTGGTTTATAACCTCAGAGAAAACGAATACGTCGTTGCTTTTATCACAAGGATCCTCTGTCTGTGAACCAAGGTCAAGATGATAGATCTCAAATCTTACTATCTGGAAAATAAAATTCGAAGCATATGAGCCGCGACACGAGAAAACCAACAAAGTGGTTGTGCGCCCTGCGCAGACTCAGAGTATCCTCGGCATCCGCCCAGTCTAATCAGAGTCTTTGGTAAGTGTTTAAAGGGTAGCTAAGGGCCTAAGCTGATTGTTCGTCTCTCAGTAATGAGAAAGACCATCTTAAGTCCTGAATATTATGTGTTCATATGTTTAAGCCAATTTTAGCTCTAAACTGTCTGTTGCAAATAGAGCAAGTAAACGCGGACTGTAACGACTCTGATGATGATCCCTTGGCTCTTGCTTTGCGTTCTTTGCGCTTTCAATCAGCCTCACAGATTCTCTTCTGCTCCTTTTCTGATAAGGCAACGCCACTTTGTTCGATCCTGTGCAGCCTGTTCCCAGGACTCAGTTGGAATATTGAAATCCTTCAGTGAGGCTTAAAGGGTGTCTTTGTGGCGTTTCTTTTGGCCACCTTGAGAGTGCTTTCCTGCCTGAAGTTCCTCATAGAAAACTTTCTTTGGTAGTCGCTCATCAGGCATTCTTGTAACATGGCCAGTCCATCTTAGCTGTGCAAGCTTTAATTGAGTATGTACGCTTTGCATCCTTGCCTTCTTCAGGACCTCTGTATCTGGGATCTTGTCTTGCCACCTAATTTTTAACAGTTTTCTCAGGCAACTTAAGTGGAAATGGTTGAGTCTCTTGGCATGACGTTGGTATACTGTCCAGGTCTCACATGCGTATAAGAGGGTTGGCAGTACCACAGCCTTGTCGACTTTCAGCTTAGTGTCAAGTCTGATTGCATTCCGCTCCCAGACATTTGTGCGAGGTCTGCCAAAAGCCACACTGGCTTTCGCAGTTCTGGCAGTAACCTCATCATCAATGTGCACTGCTCTGGAAAGAATGCTTCCCAGATAGATGAATTTATCAACAACTTGCAGTTTTTGACCATTCACAGTGATGGTTGGTTCGCTGTACGGCTTTCCAGGTGCTGGCTGGTGTACAACCTCAGTCTTTTGTGTGCTGATTGTAAGGTCATAGTTGTCACATGCTTGTGACATTCGATCCATAGCCCCTTGCATTTAGAGGAGCTTATCTAGCACATCTGCCTGCACCTAAGATTTGGCTTGCAGCCTCCTTAGGTTGAATAGCTTGCCATCAAAGCGGTACCTGATAGGGAAACCAGCATCACAGTCCTGAAAAGCATCAGTGAGCATGGTAGAAAACATCATGCTGAACAGTGTTGGTGCCATAACACAGCCCTGTTGACCCCGTTCGTTACCGGAAATGGTTCAGGGTACTCTCGTTAATTCTGAACACGTGCCTGCATGCCATCATGAAATTGTCGCACCATGGCTATAAATCTGGGTGAACAGCCAAACTTTGCCATTATTTTCCAAAGCTCATCACGACTGTCTGTGTCGATTGCTTTGGTGAGGTCGACAAAGGTCATGTAGAGGTCTACATTTTGTTCTTGACATTTCTCTTGAAGTTGTCTTGCTGTAAAGATCATGTCTATTGTTCTTCTGTCTTTCCTGAACCCACACTGACTTTCTGGTAGTAGCCTAAGCTAGCTCCATGCCGACAGCGAAGACTCTGATCAGACTGGGCGGATGCCCAGGCTGATCTGAGTCTGCACTGGGCGCACAACCACTGTTGGTTTTCTCGAGTCGCGGCTCATATTGTTGTTCATGCCTCCAGAGTCTTCCAGGTGGTAAAATCGTCTATACACAAATCGTTCTGAACTGCGGTCACGAATCGTCACGTTTGGAGGCAAAATACATGTATAGGTTATTGGGGATATACGTAGTGCCATATAACTAGTGAATGGTAGTGGGGCTTTTTTTAGAATATTTACATCCTCAGCGCATTTACTAAAGAGCCCTATGGTAAACCATTAGAACGCTATGTAGTTTATACTCTAATAACTACATCGGATCACGCGACGACAAATGGCGTTAAGTGATGTCAAAATAAACCATGGCTCTGTACAATCTAATTGGACATAGGCGACGTTATGACGTGGTTGACGCTGTTTGTAGAAAAACTACGTTAAAACGTTTCCTGCTTCAGCTGTAGCCCCTAATGCAAATTTGTGGTCAAATAATAGGTATAAAAGAATGTAAATATAAGCAGTGAACTCGTTTTTTCTGGTGTTTATCGAAGTATAAACTACATTTGGTCGCTAGCAAAGTTTACAGGGGTTCATTTACTTTGCACGCGACCCAATGTACTTTATACTTCAATAAACATCAGAAAAATGGAATTTATTCCTTAAATAAAACTCGTAATACAAAATAAAATTTCTCTGATTCCCTGTCGGGAAATGCATATATACAAAAGCGAGAAAATGAATCAGATCTTACGATTATACATGCGTATGTTAACGTTTATGATCTCAAAAATAGGGGATCTCAGTCGCCAATTAACATGATCCAAATTTTTCAACACTCTTTATGAGAACACAAGGATGATTTAATTGTTTAAAGTTGGCCAATCACAGTCGACACTTAAACCAGAGGACCAATGGTCCTGTAGCTCACCTGACACTTGGTCCTGGTATATATTTTCATGCTTTTATACATGTATATAGCACCAGGGCAGGAGCCCCCTCCCTTGGGGATTAATGTTGAGTCCCAATTCTATATACCAAGCCACAAGGTCACTGGGCCTTTGTTTCTGGACAAAGATTTCTGAAGGGTTTTTATCATAAATGGGTGTGGGGGCCACCATGTCCATACGACCATGACCATCTGAACAAACTTTGATTCCTTTGACCCAGTATTAAAGCTCCATATGAAATACAGTAATCATTTGTATAAACTATGATGGGCCCGAGTGCCCAATGCTACATACCGGTAAGGTTATAGGCCTTTCGGTTCTTGAGAAAAAGACTTTTGAAGAGTTTTTACCATATATGGGTATGGTGGCCATCTTGGTCAAGTGACCAAGACCATCTGAACAAACTATGGTTCCTTTAAACCGGTGAAGCTCCATATGAAATATGGCTTCAATTGACCTTAGTGGCCTCTGAGAAGAATGTTTGAAAATGTTGACGAGTGACAGAATCCCAATGACCTTGTACAAAAGTCAAAGAATAACCTTGACCTTTAACGACAAAATATCTTCATCTAGTCATTTAGTCAACCATATATACCAAATATTGCACCTTAGACTTAAAAAGTTTCTGAAAAATCCACTGTTTAAGCATTTTCCCATATAAAAGACTACATAATGTACCAAAGTTGATAGTGTCATAAATGAGGTCAAGGTCAACGCACGATCATTTGTATAAACTATGATGGGATTGAGTGCCAAAAGCTACATACCAAGTTTCAAGGTCATACACCTTTTGGTTCTGGAGAAGAAGATTTTGAAGGGTTATTACCATATACGGGCATGGCGGCCTTCTTGGTCAAGACCCTGAGAACAAACTTTTATTCCCTGATCACACTTAGACTCCATATGAAATTTTGCTTCAATCAGACCAGTGTTTAGATGTTTTGAAAATCTTGATGACGGACAGACCGACAAAATGACCTTGACCTTCAGTGACATAATATCTTCATCTGGTCATTTAGTTGACCATATATACCATGTATTGTACCTTAGACTTAAAAATTTTCTGAGAAATCCATTGTTTAAGCATGGTGGCCATCTTGGTCATGTAGCCCAGCCCCCCGGTATAAACTTTAGTTCCCTATCCCACTGAGACACCATATGAAATTTGGCTTCAATCTCCCCAGTGGTTTCAGAGGAGAAGATGTTTGAAAATCTTGATGACGGACAGACCGACAAAATGACTTTGACCTTCAGTGACATAATATCTTCCTCTGGTCATTTAGTTGACCATATAAACCACATATTGTATCTTAGACTTAAATAGTTTCTGAGAAATCCACTATATAAGCGTTTTCCCGCATGCCCGATGCTACATACCAAATTTCAAGGTCATAGGCCTTTTCTGGAGAAGAAGATTTTTTAGAGTTTTTTTACCATATATGGGCATGGCGGCCATCCTGGTCACGTGACCCAGACCCCGGGTATAAACTTTCGTTCCCCCATCCCACTGAGACTCCATATGAAATTTGGCTTGAATCGGCCCAGTGGTTTCAGAGGAGAAGATGTTTGAAAATCGTGACGACGGATGGTCCGACGGAATGACCTTGACCTTTAGTGACATGTATCTTCATCTGGTCATTTAGTCGACCATGTATACCAAGTATTGTACCTTAGACTTAAAAATTTTCTGAGAAATCCATTGTTTAAGCAATTTCCAATATAAAAGCCTAAAGTACCAAAGTTGACCATGCCGTAAATTAGATCAAGGTCAACGCAAGGTCATTATTTGTATATTCTATGTTAGGCCCGCATGCCCGATGCTACATACCAAGTTTCAAGGTCATAGGTCTTTTGGTTTCCGAGAAGAAGATTTTTGAAGGGTTTTTACCATATATGGGCATGGCGGCCATCTAGGTCATGTGACCCAGACCATGGGTATAAACTTTCGTTCCTCTATCCCACTGAGACTCCATATGAAATTTGGCTTCAATCGGCCTAGTGGTTTCAGAGAAGAAGACGTTTGAAAATCTTGACGACGGATGGTCCGACGGAATGACCTTGACCTTTAGTGACACAATATCTTCATCTGGTCATTTAGTCGACCATGTATACCAAGTATTGTACTTTAGACTTAAATATTTTCTGAGAAATCCACTGTTTAAGCGTTTTCCAATTTAAAGCCTAACGTACCAAAGTTTACGATGCCGTAAATTAGGTCAAGGTCAACGCAAGGTCATGATTTGTACAAACTACGATGGGCCGGCAAGCCCAATGCTACATACCAAGTTCCAAGGTCATAGGCCATTTGGTTTTGGAGAAGAAGATTTTTGAAGGGTTTTTACCATATATGGGTATGGCGGCCATCTTGGTCATGTGACCCATACCCCGGGTATAAACTTTCGTTTCCCCATCCCACTAAGACTCCATATGAAATTTGGCTTCAATCGGCCCAGTGGTTTCAGAGGAGAAGATGTTTGAAAATCTTGACGACGGATGGTCCGATGGAATGACCTTGACCTTTAGTGACACAATATCTTCATCTGGTCATTTAGTCGACCATGTATACCAAGTATTGTACCTTATATGTACCTTAGACTTAAATATTTTCTGAGAAATCCACTGTTTAAGAATTTCCCATATAAAAGCCTAACTTACCAAGGGTGACCATGCCGTAAATTAGGTCAATGTCAACCCAAGGTCATGATTTGCATTAAATATGATGGGCCCGCATGCCCGATGCTACATACCAAGTTTCAAGGTCATAGGCCTTTCGGTTCTGGAGAAGAAGATTTTTGAAGGGTTTTTACCATTAATGGGTATGGCGGCCATCTTGGTCATGTGACCCAAACCCCGGGTATAAACTTTCGTTCCCCCATCCCACTGAGACTCCATATGAAATTTGGCTTCAATCAGCCCAGTGGTTTCAGAGGAGAAGATGTTTGAAAATCTTGACGACAGATGGTCCGACGGAATGACCTTGACCTTTGGTGACATAATATCTCCATCTGGTCATTTAGTCGACCATGTGTACCAAATATTGTACCTTAGACTTAAATATTTTCTGAGAAATCCACTGTTTAAGCGTTTTCCAATATAAAAGCCTAACGTACCAAAGTTGACGATGCCGTTAATTAGGTCAATGTCAACGCAAGGTCATGATTTGTATAAAACATGATGGGCCGGCATGCCCGATGCTACATACCAAGTTTCAAGGTCATTGGCCTTTTGGTTCTGGAGAAGAAGATTTTTGAAATTTTTTTACCATATATGGGCATGGCGGCCATCTTGGTCATGTGACCCAGACCCCGGGTATAAACTTTCGTTTCCCCATCCCACTAAGACTCCATATGAAATTTGGCTTCAATCGGCCTAGTGGTTTCAGAGGAGAGGATGTTTGAAACTCTTGACGACGGTTGTCCGACGGAATGACCTTGACCTTTAGTGACATAATATCTTCATCTGGTTATTTAGTTGACCATGTATACCAAGTTTTGTACCTTAGACTTAAATAGTTTCTGAGAAATCCACTGTTTAAGCGTTTTCCAATATAAAAGCCTAACGTACCAAAGTTGACCATGCCGTAAATTAGGTCAAGGTCAAAGCAAGGTCATGATTTGTACAAACTATGATGGGCCGTCATGCCCGATGCTACATACCAAGTTTCAAGGTCATAGGCCGTTTGATTCTGGAGAAGAAGATTTTTGAAGGGTTTTTACCATTTATGGGCATGGCGGCCATCTTGGTCATGTGACCCAGACCCCGGGTATAAACTTTCGTTCCCCCATCCCACTGAGACTCCATATGAAATTTGGCTTCAATCAGCCCAGCGGTTTCAGAGGAGAAGATGTTTGAAAATCTTGACGACGGATGGTCCGACGGAATGACCTTGACCTTTAGTGACATAATATCTTCATCTGGTCATTTAGTCGACCATGTGTACCAAGTATTGTACCTTAGACTTAAATATTTTCTGAGAAATCCACTGTTTAAGCGTTTTCCAATATAAAAGCCTAACGTACCAAAGTTGACGATGCCGTTAATTAGGTCAGTGTCAACGCAAGGTCATGATTTTTATAAAACATGATGGGCCGGCATGCCCGATGCCACATACCAAGTTTCAAGGTCATAGGCCTTTTGGTTCTGGAGAAGAAGATTTTTGAAAAATTTTTACCATATATGGGCATGGCGGCCATCTTGGTCATGTGACCCAGACCCCGGGTATAAACTTTCGTTCCCCCATCCCACTGAGACTCCATATGAAATTTGGCTTCAATCGGCCTAGTGGTTTCAGAGGAGAGGATGTTTGAAAATCTTGACGACGAATGGTCCGACGGAATGACCTTGACCTTTAGTGACATAATATCTTCATCTGGTCATTTAGTTGACCATGTATACCAAGTATTGTACCTTAGACTTAAATAGTTTCTGAGAAATCCACTATTTAAGCGTTTTCCAATATAAAAGCCTAACGTACCAAAGTTGACCATGCCGTAAATTAGGTCAAGGTCAAAGCAAGGTCATGATTTGTACAAACTATGATGGGCCGTCATGCCCGATGCTACATACCATGTGACCCAGACCCCGGGTATAAACTTTCGTTCCCCCATCCCACTGAGACTCCATATGAAATTTGGTTTCAATCGGCCTAGTGGTTTCAGAGGAGAAGATGTTTGAAAATCTTGACGACGGATGGTCCGACGGAATGACCTTGACCTTTAGTGACATATATCTTTTTCTGGTCATTTAGTCGACCATGTATACCAAGTTTTGTTCCTTAAACTTAAACAGTTTCTGAGAAATCCACTGTTTAAGCGTTTTCCCATATAAAAGCCTAACGTACCAAAGTTGACGATGCCGTAAATTAGGTCAAGGTCAACGCAAGGTCATGATTTGTACAAACTATGATGGGCCGGCATGCCCAATGCTACATACCAAGTTTCAAGGTCATAGGCCGTTTGGTTCTGGAGAAGAAGATTTTTGAAGGGTTTTTACAATATATGGGTATGGCGGCCATCTTGGTCATGTGATCCAGATACCCCGAACAAACTTTCGTTTCCCCGACCTACGTAGGCTCCATATGAAATATGGCTTCAATCGGCCCAGTGGTTTCAGAGGAGAAGATGTTTGAAAATGTTGACGACGGACGACGGACGGACGGACGACGGATGCCTGGCTATACTATAAGCTCACCTATGAGCCTAAAGACTCAGGTGAGCTAATAAAAAGCTTACAGTCATCACGAGAAAAGAAAGTTTACCACTGACAAAGCAATAGGGCCTTTAATGGGCGCTCTGTTAGCTTGTTTAACAAAGTCAAATCTGTTGTCAGCATGCTTCCCTGGAGACGCAACACAAGCAAAGATGGTATGTAATATAATAATACAAATGATTTATTAGGTTTTGACTTCTCTTATTTTTCACATTAAATGGCTTATACTCTTTATCTTCCTATTTTTCTAAGCTTTCTGTAAGGAGCAGACACGGTTGTTCTCTTTCATACTCATGTAGGCTTCAAATACCAAAATAAATGAGGAAAAAGACATAAAGACTGTAGCTCCATTCTCTTCTCACAAGCTTAAGGCGCAATTAAACCGTAACTGTGATTCGTTCTTCTTGCCGAATTTATCTTCACTGCATCAAAAATTTCGGAAGAAAACAAAATATAATAAAATAAAAAGAGTTACACGTTGTGCTAGAAAAGGACCCGCACAGAAATACGATATCCCAATATTCAGCCTAGCAATTGTTAGATTAGTACCAAGAATGTCACTCCAAAGTTACCTAACAGTGTATAAATGACCAATGCAACGATAACTTATCATGTGACAAAGTCCCGAAAATATAATTGCACAAGTTAAACGTCCCACAATAAATCAGTATTTCATCCTAGAGTTGATGAAGGGATGCATACCTGTGTTTGAAGAAAGCGTGGCGTCGAAAAGGTAAAATTACAGGAGAGGCTTACCTTGAACCGGGGAACAGTAATATACCAGGTACAATTTAGATGATGACTGTAATGTCGAGGCCAGTTCGGAGAAGCCAGAGATCCTCTGTCAGATGTCAAGTCATCTCCACAATCTAAATAAAGACGAAGATCGTTATCAAATTAATGTGAACCAATTCTTTAAGAGAAACCCCATTTTGGGAGCATACACGAAGTCACAAAAGTCTGCAAAAATGACGGAAAAACAGGTGCACCTATATACCCTATATACCTTAAAAGACCACCAGAACGAAATATCAGATCTGGAAAAGTTATAGTTTTATACTTTGTGTGTACATTTTATGCGTCCATCGGGGTGAGGATTGATGCAGTATCAAACTGCTTAAAAATAATACTTTGCTAAAAGAACGTCAAAAGTTTTCACGTTTACTGTGTGTTCGATTTTACACTGTCCCTGTCCTTATACCAACTAGAAACGCTATTTTCAGACAAAGAGTTCCAAAAGACCTTAAATAGGCTAACAAGCTCGGCAACGTTTTACGGCTCCGACAGCTTTTGTTATCTCTATTCTGAATAGGAAGGAACCTTTCAGCATTTAAAAAGCATCTAAAGTTGAAAATAAAATTTCCTTTTAAAAGGAAGGCTTGCACAGCTAAAACAGTGAAATATTCATGAGTTGTTATTGAAGTGAAACCGATTGTTAGTGCACTTTTTGTTGCTTACTTTTATTTAGCAAAGTATTTAATTTCTAACTTCTTGAATGGTGGCATTGTCTACGGGTGTAAGGTAAAAACAAGTGTAGAATTTATTTGAAAAACAAATTAAGGAAATACACACACACACACACACACACACACACACACACACACACACACAATAACAACAACAAAAAAAAACAATAGTTTTCCAACGTTTTGGCCGGCCGTTTTAGGCATGCCTTAAGTTAAATAACTATATGGACATATTTCAAGTCTTTTCTTTATGGCTGTTGAGTCACATTTAGTCTGAATCAAAATTTTAGGAAAGACTGTTTCAAACCCAGGTCTATGGAATCTTGGCACATCTGAACTTGGCATCAAAAGAAGAAATAAATTAATATTTACTGAAGTTTACTTTTGGTTTAAGTGGCATCAGTGGCAGTGACTGGAACAAAACTTTGACACTCTGAGAAGAAAATGCATGCTGTTATTGTTTTGACAATAACTTGCTTTACACCATTTGGGAACAACAAAGCACGGAACCTATTGCTTTCGTATTTCCATGAACTCCCGACAAATGAAATTTATCTTTTATATTTATGCTATGTTTTTACATCAATTTTGTTTACTCATTCGTGAAGTTCTGACTAATTAAACGCCAAGAAAAGGACGAATACTAGTTACGTGTTGGTAATGAAGTACAGCAGCCGTCACTATGACATGACGTATATCAATCGTTACGTCGGCCAATCATCTATTTGAACTATCCGTGACGTTGCTTACGCGTAAGATTGCATGAATGTGTGTGTTCGTGGATGTATGAACATCGTCAGCCCAGTATAGGTTCATCTAAGGAAATCGTCGTTGAGTGTAAATATTTCTCTGTACATTTGTATAGCTGAACTAAGAAGGCAACATTAGAGAGTGTTATAAAAGTAAGAAAAATGTCCACACACCCCAACCCGCACCTACCGCAAGCACAGTAGGCCCTTGTTCTACTATAATCCAAAATATAAGTAGGACGCCCCGGCACTGGAAGTTATACCCAGGATCATCGCACCAACCACCCAACCCCTCCCTTGTCATAAAGCTGTATCATTGTTCAGGCTATTCGTGAACATGTTGATGGCCAAAAGGAAATTTATCAGATGCTAAAAATGTGTACATAATATATCGCTTTGCGCCATGGAAAGGCCTGTTGCAATGCGTAAGCGTTAAGTTCTCACCGACATTATCGACTTTTACATACGGGCAGCGTGAACTAATTGTATCTCCCATAGACTTCTATAGTGACCCCTACTGCCTGTGACAGTGTGCCTCCCTTTATACACTGTTACTTCACTATCCAGATTTGCTCTAATTTCAAGCTAAAATGTTGATCAAGAAGATGAAATAAGAGAAACACCACCTTACCCAGCACTTTCTACCTCTACAGGATGTTGATAGCCAGCAACTACCTATCCCGCAGAAAAGCGCAGAAGATTTGCTAAAAATCACCTGTCATTAATTTTGGCTCCACAGACCAAATCAAAAATACTTATTTCTTTACAATATCCATAATATCAAACAAAACTGATTTCTACATGTCACTAAAACATCACTTTCAACCTCATCAGCATTATTAACCAATCAAAGAGCACCATGTGACAATAATAGTCCCGAGCTTCCCTGCACCTTTTTGAATTACGCGGTTTCCTATAGGAATTGGTTCCCGGTGCCCATACATAACACGGTCAGTTCTACATACAAGCAATTAAGCCACACATTTATTGTAATGCGTATCTTGGATGCACACGGCGGAAATTCTGTTTACTTCCGGCATATTTATTCGTTTAACCTCCTGATTTTTTCGCACATAGTAGACTTTTTTTCCAAAGTGTTTCCCCTTTTCATCCTCACGGAGCATGTATTACGGTGCACAAAGTCGGTGCAGGGGGGGCATGCTGTTTGGACATTGGTTTCCGCCACATGTTTCTCTGTACCTGACTGTGCCGCATTTGGTAAATTCATGCACCGTGTGGCTGAGGAGGGGGAAACCACTGATTCCAGTGTGTAGTATTTAGGAAGTGACTGTACTCTGGCACCATGGACGCAGTGCCACGTAAGTGGAAAAAATATTCAATGTTCGCTGTATTTTTTTTTTATTATTATTATTATTATTATTACCTCTGTGGAGCCTTTATCCGCGGTGATAAGATAAATCTATATATAATGCATGATGTATAGTCCGTTTGCTCCTAAGTGCAAACGGGGTTTTGCTTATTTTCTCGAAAACGATGAAACTTCCATCAAATGTTCCAATGTCCTAATGGTTCCTATAACTATACATAACAGAATACGGAAAGTCCAAATTTTTGGATGCTTTTGTAAAATATTTTCCATTGACAGTAATGCAAAAACTGAGCAGTTTCACTGAAGGGCGCCGTATGCTTGTTAGAACAGCCATAATATTGTTGATAGACAACAGCGTAAACTCGTTGTTTACTACATGTGTGGGCGTATATGAATGAAATAGTAAAGTCCGCACGCGCAACGCATAGTGTCACTGGTCAGGTGATACGATGTTATAAACAAACATTGAAATATTATATTATTTTGCGAGTAAAAAGTGTTTGTTTTAAAATTTGATAATATATGGGTGACACAAAAAGTGGAAAAAATGGATTCAGAATAAAAATTCAATTAATTATGCAAATTTTGTTCTAGGGATAGCACACATTGGTCACATGCTCTAATACGTAAAACTAAACGGGAATTTCAACAGCCAACTTTTACTCCCTTGTAATTAAGGGATGAAAATGACATATATTAGGTCCTTTTTTGTATAGAAACTTTTTTATGCAAAGCCTCACATTTCTGCAAAATTATGATTTTGTTATGTATAGGATGAAAATTAAGAATGAGCAATTCGAAAAACTTCTACCTCTCACCAATTTTGAGAAAATATTGGGGATGCCGTTTGCATTTGGGACCAAACGGACTATACATAGTCTCTTATAATTCTGTACAGAATGGTTTGATGTATTTTTATATGTCTGTATATAAACAAGTATGTACTGTGATGTTGTACACCAAAATGAGACTTTAATAAACTATAAACTCTAGATAGATGGAATACATTTTTTTCAGTTAATGTGATAAGACAAGAAAATCGTCAAAAGCGCTTGTTTCTAAATCTAAACAATAAATTTGAACTCTGCTCTTTCAGTTTTTACAGATACACATATCAGCCCACTCCGGCATAAGCGCAGTCTTATCAGTCTGTCCTCAGCATGAAAGATGTCTGCATCATGGATCATCATGAAGAATATTTACGCCGAAAAAGACTGATCATATCCCCTGAAGGCACCGGCGCTGGACAGTGTGCCGGCTGCTCTGACCAGTCAGATTATGCGATGCCCTAAGGCCTATTTTTCGCGATGCCGCTGCATGATTTTTGGAAAAGCTAATGCTTTGCGCTATTGCTATATATAAACACTGCAGTACACACTCTTCAGGTGTTTTCCGACTAAGTGTGACGTATCGTTTCTTCCGAAAATAACTGGATATCACTAAACCACTTGAATACTGGCTTGCCGCCGAGACGGCAAGCCAATAACAGATTTGTTTTGTTTCGCTCTGCTCATGTGACAGACTTATAAAAATGACGATGGACGACTTTGCGGTTTTATATTCCTTTCAACAGTATTTCATTTATATTAGATGCCTTTTTTTCAAGTATGCGCAGGTGAAAAAATGAAAATTGAGAACATTGTTGCCTGTGCAAAGAAACTGGTTTGACATTTGTTTTCCAAGGGAAACGGAATTACTGAACCCTCAAATCGCAGAAAGCAGACGACAAAATATACGTCTGCAAAATTTTAAATGAGGTTTCATCCAAGCTATACCAAGACTAGAGAATAAACAGGGCAGATGCAGTAGAGTCGCATCATCTGCATCTATGCTGTTTGCTACTTCAACTGTTTTCAGTTTTACAGCGTAAACTGTCATTTTGAAATTTTGTAAATTTGAAATTTCCGCAAAAGCAAAAACCAAAAATAAATGAATAAATAAATAAATAAAAAATGAAATAAAATAAAATAAAAAACAGGAAAGGAAAAAAGGAATGGCTGTATGGAAGGAGAATCCCATTAGGAAAAAATAAGTAGAATAAATAAATAAACATGTTTTTTTTTTTTTTTTCATTTTAGTGCTTTAAGTGTTCAGCTGGTCGTTACCTAGAGATGGCTTCAACTCGAAATGGTGAACATGCACGCCGTTTGGTGTGTATAACCCTCCTGCGTCACTTCCTGTCACATGACTCAGCAAACATGTCCCTTCAGTGACCTAAATAAACAAAATGAAGTGTCAAATGTGCAGGCACCAGTAGTTTACTGCGTTACATTTCATTGCATGGGTATTTCAGAAGTCAAAAGACAACGTTGTCAAATTAAGAGATTCTTTTTAATTCAAAATGCGTTATTTCAAACAAACAAAAAACAGTATTAAATGTTATCGTTGATATCAGTTAATGACAGTTAAAAAGCTAAACACCCAACAATAGGTTATGACAATTTTATCATTTTTTTTTTCGCTCTGCGATGCATCACGAGACATTAAATGTATACAATTTTGTATGCTGTATTTTTTAAATTCCTTGATTCCTAACCCCTAAACACCAAAAAGCAGACAATGTCTGCAATATTTAAGATATGTTTTGTTCAAGCTATATCATATTGAGAATTCAAAGACTAGAGGGGGTGTAGATCGAGATGGGGCGGCTCATTCTGAGCCGCCTCATGGAGTTCTGCTCTGTTTGCAAATTCAACTATTTTCATTTCTGACTCTTTGGGTGTTAAACGTAAAAAATGTTTAAAACCGCGAGGCACACTGAACTGGCACTATTACCTCCGGTGCAGAAAACTATGCATCTACAATAACTATTGTATCAACGGAAAACGTTTGGTAGATATATGGCTCGAATAATGAAAACGATGTCTGACATTCTGCCCTTTGAATGTTCTCTGTAAAAACTACTGCCCATTGTTAAGCGGACTGCCCATAAATAATAATCAATCCAATAGTGGAGAAAGTCTTCGTTTCTGTAAGTGCGG
Source organism: Ctena decussata (assembly GCA_963989385.1). Classification (NCBI taxonomy): domain Eukaryota; kingdom Metazoa; phylum Mollusca; class Bivalvia; order Lucinida; family Lucinidae; genus Ctena; species Ctena decussata. Next base: position 68,859,965 of record OZ022498.1, on the reverse strand, counting down.
TGCTACGGGTAAAAAAGTACCATCTTAACGCACTTGGCACGTTGTTTTCAAACAACATTTTATAATATATCTGTAAATGATACTTACTTTTCCAGCAATCTGATACAGAAAACTGGATCAACGTACTGGCGTTTTTTGACTCTACATTATCCTGACCCAGTCGAATCTGAATTGCTGATTCTTATGTTCCTTTGCAGCAGTGGAATATTTGAACATAGGGCGTGTAGCCCGACTAAATCCGCATGCGTGAGTTGCTGCTTCAGATGTGTCACTTCGTATGCAGGAACTAGGCAAATGAGCGTAATGATGTAGCGTCAAAAACAAGGCCTTGTATATAACAATTTTATAGAACATTCTCATTCCTTTTACGTAATGTCTGCATAAATAAATCGAGAACTCAGGTTAAAACATATACAATAAAACGTATCATGTCTCGTACCCAGATCTCGGCGTCATACTGTACGCCAGCGTCTTAAAAGTGGCCCTGTAATCTGTACACAGCCATTAGATATGATACAGACGGTCAGCATAACCCTACAGGCACACAACTTTGAATCAACATTGATTCCATGTCAAGGCACTGATGATTCAGTGTTGATCAACTTCATGTGCCAAAAGGGCAGTTACTTTAGTGATCATGACTATGTATCGAAGTCATGATGTTGAATCAACTTTGAAGCGAGCTGTTTCAACTAGTTCATGGTGAACGAACAGGCACGAAATTACAATTCTCAGCCGTCCTAGCATTGAATCAATGTTGATATGATGTTGTTTCAGCCTTTTGTGCCAGCATTTGGACATCGTAGCCTGTATGTCTCATCATAAATACATAGCTATGCGGCGTCGGGACACACATTTGTCGACGGATAGTTAAATCCTTTGGAAAAAAGGAATACACCAAAAAAAATGAAAATAGCAGACTCAGTTTAATTGAGTCAATTCATGACAATTCTACTCTACATAACCTCTGTAAGATCTTTTAAAGCATCGTTCATTTTACGTTCTCTGTTGGATGGATCGCTTTGTTGTTGTTTTGTTTTAAGGGACGAGAATTGGTGGGGGTGTTACATAGCCTTCCAGCAGTATTTGTCAGTTCGTGGAAGTAGCTGAGCTAGTGGGAAAGAGGATGGAACACATGTAAGCTATAATTCAGAACTAGAGAAGACTCAAGATCTTGGTTTGACCCGAGCTTACGATCCCGAAGATTTAACCCCTTATTCTTCCTGTATGGTATAATTTCCAATGTTTGAACATGTGAACAGCGGTGGCGACACTAATCAGACCTACTAATTCATCAGGGCCTGGGCTAGGTTGTTCGAAGCATCGTTAGCCTAACGAGCTCGTTTTAAGCGCTAAACTCGTTAAATGTTTTATGACTTTATTACCAAATACAGATATTTTTGTTGAAAAAAATGTGAGAAGCTTTTGCAATGCAAAAGCTGTCACATTTTTTCAACAAAAAATGTTGGCATATTTGAGATATTAACATTTGAAATTGTAACGAAACACTAACTAACAATGTCGTTAGTTTTGAACAACTGGGCCCTGAAAGTTAAGGTTAAGTATAAACGCAAACTTGAAATTTCAGACCTTAAAGTGGTAATTACTTCAAATAAGAATTATGTAATTCTGGTCCCAAGTTGATTTTCCTTCCATTTCGCATAAGCAATTTGTTTAGTTCCTCCCAGCTGTTCTCCAAATAAAAGTGACATTTTCAAGGAAATTGTCCATAAACCTATTATAAGAACAAACATACAAACGTGCTTTTTACTATAGAACTCCATGATTTGCTGCCAGTGTGGCAATGAATTATGGGTCTATTATTTCCTGCGTTCAGTCATTTGTAAAGATTGCCATTTTTACAAAATGTCATTATTGACGAAGATAATTGCTCGTATAAGACAATCATTGAAGAGTGTAAATCATACATGGATAGCTTCTTGAAGTTCTACGATGACCATAAATCAAAAAATACCACAGTACATATACTCCAAAATAAATTCTGTTTAATTTGTACAATGGTAGCATGGAAAGTGTAGATTCTAAGAAATAGTCGTAATTATTAGCTGTTTAAAAAGTACTTCTGTTGTAGTCTGTGCAGCGATTAAAACATGTCCCCATTTGTTTTTGCCAGTTATGTGACAGTGTATGCACACCAACCCGCTTCATATCACTTAGCATGACGAATGAACGTATATCATAATGATTTGTGTTTAGACGTTTTTACCACTGGGAGTTCTATGGAGACTTTAGCAGCCATTCGTTTGCTCCACTTGGTCGACCCCATGATACAATTTCATTATTTGTGAGAAATAAGTTTTGCGTAAATTCGTTTTTTTGGATCTACAAAAAACTGGAGTTTTTAAATACCTCCGTTACCATCCAGTCGTATTGGTAAAGTCACTACAAAACGCCATTGCCTTGCGCACGACATATTCTTCGAATTTATGACACATCAGTATCCTCCAGAGCATAAAAATTAATACGCCTATTTGTTTTCTCTTCTGTATTCCTTCGCGAAAATAACAAGAGAAAAAATCATATAACTGAAAGCAAAAACAATTGATATTAAAATTTACTTTTTCGTAGCCATAATATTACTTGGGTCTAATATAAATAGTACATGTGATTTTATAATGCTTTTTCTGACAAAACCATTTTTAAAACATAGTCACGCTGTCAGGTCACTGAAGGCGTAGCCACGAAGCGTCATGACGTAGATCCGATACAACTTTGAATTGACCAGTCTAGCAACTCACATGACCAGGTGACGTAATGGTAAATAATGTTTTATCGGCTCACCCAGCAGTCCCGTATGCGACAGGCCAGTGTTTCAATGCTGCCCATCAGCGATGATGCAGAACGCCAAGCATTTCATCGTATACAGTTGCAATGCTATGGACCGGTTTAAGACGTTCAACGAATAGACGGTTTGAAAGTTTAGTGTGCTTTTTTCCAAGCTATATTTGAAAAGTAAAAACCTAGGACTTGAAGATTTGAAACACAGGACTGAAGATTTGAAAAATAGGACTGAAAACTGAAAATTTCAACACTAGGTTTGAAGACGTACAGTGGACTCGACAGTATCGGATCAAGTTCAATTAATCTCCTGTTTTATTGTATATGAATGCTAAAATTAAGTATGTTATGACACTTAACGGTTGCAAAATATCCCTTCTATCTATCCATGTCAAAATATTTACAAAATGTATTCCTTTAAGGGCAGATAACCTATCCAGACTTACAGGAGGGTCTTAAGACAGTAACGAATCGAGTGCGACAGTATCGGATCATATAATATTACTTGATATTTGAGTTCCTCCGAGGCATTCTGCCAACCTTCTTAGCTTCAATAATTTTGCTACATAAACAGTTGGACCTATTAAACTCTCAAAGAAAACTTTTACGGCCTTTCAATGATATTTTTCATATGGTTCTTCACCAGCAACGTTCATGTTTGTTAAATAACAGTTGAATGTATACAAATGTACAAGCATGCCAAAAATCTTAACTCAGTAATCCCCTGCGTCCCATAGCACGGAACTAATCAAATAGTAAAGACCATAATCTGCCTTTGCAATGTGTGAACCCTGATAAGACCGTATAGTGTCTGATCAGGATCAACAATTTTACGGTGATTTTCCTCCTTAACATTGATATTTAAACGTATTCAGTGTATAAACACTACATGGCCATCCAACGAGTTCTGTGGCATTAATCTAAGTCTACACAGTGTACAAATGTCCATCTGATGAAAGCCAGTCATTGATGGGTTCACACACATGAGAGCCGATCTCAAATGTTTCTTCAGAATGTTTAGCAGAAGCTTATTGTGCTACGCATAACCTTCATCATCATACACTTGTGTGGGTGTGGGGGTGGGGATATTTTACGAAAAGGATGTTGTCTTATTTTTTATACTGATCTTCTTTGAAAGCAGACACAACGACCACTCATGTAGTTGATTTATGACTTGCTTTCAACATCAGACCATGCATCCGACATAAAGTTTTCCAGCTGATGCCCGTATTTCAGTGCAAATTATATAATGATCCGTTACTGTCGCACATCGGTACCCCACATTTCAAGCCTTTAGTTTCATCAAATACTGGGATGTCACAAAAATAATGACTGCCTGCAATTTTAGGGATGCCAGGACACATTATATTAGGAAAAAGAATTGGTTTCAATCGCCTAATGATAAAATAGTTTAAATAAACGAAAAGTATTATTTGGGTAACGAGCAACAGACGAAATGCAAGCGCCGCTGAAGAGGGGCCAAGCATTTCAACAACTCTGATTTGTTTCACAGCAGCACATTTGGATCGAACTTTTCACCCTGCACTTTGTCATTGGTCTAACTTGATGACTGTAATATAGTGGTAAAAACATTTGCCTCGATTGTGAGAAAAATGGGTGATAACTTATGAGCGATCCGATACTGTCAATGATCCGATACTGTCGAGTCCACTGTATTGTGCATTTGGCATGCTCATACGGACCAGAATTACTGGTACATAAAATTTAGGTGTCCAACGCAGACTGAAAACCTAACCATGTTTTGAACCGGGTTTTGAACAGTTGCAGAAACTGAGGGCGATAACATAAAACTTGTCCAACCCTCTAGTAAATAACTACTGACCAATCAGAGGCGGTAGTACTGTTTTGGTTCCTTACTGTTACTTGTTCTTATTGTCCATGACGGTGCTTACGTTCACTCTTTCCCAGACAGGTGGTCATTCAGCTATCCTACCTAAAACACCAATGGTGTTTTAGGTGGGATAGCTGAATGCCACCTGTCTGGGAAAGAGCTGTTTATTCGGCTTACCGTGTGTGTCTTTGGTGATTATGAATATTCTTCTTTCTCTTTTGGTTTGGAGGGCGGAATGTGCGAGGATCTGATTTTATTACTCCGTTTTACTCCGAAATTTCATAAAAATATATACTTTCTCAGATAACTGAATATATTTTGTTCGTGGAAATGATCAGAAGCAAACAATTCTTCATCTATGGAACTGAAGAATCATCGCTTCTTATGAAAAAAAAATAACATAAGGATACAGAAAAAATATCCTAAAGCTATTGCAAATTGTAGAACCCTATTTCTGCAGAGGGCTTAAAGATACAACTATGCTTATTATTTTTCCATTAATAAAAGATTAGGCTAGAAATTATAGTGTTTATAATTCCTGTATCATTTCGCCTGTCCTTCAGGTCTAGAAAAGATTTGTAGATGACAGAAATTAAATGAAGGCTAGGATTATCAAGATCTAAATTGACGGAGTTATAATTAACACCCCGTGATGATGCTATATATTGGAACACCATACCGTATTGTTGTTGTTATCCTTAGATTTAACCATCCGTCGATTTGACGTAAAATTGCTGGATGAACGGAAACAGTACGGATCCAGATCAGACGAGTAGTCTGATCTGGATCTGTACTGTTTGCTTGCTCAGGCACTTTAAAGCCAATATTTAGAATCAGTGCTGTTACTAACATGGTTAGAATTATGGTTAATTACGGAAGCAATCATTGCTCGTAGCTCCGCTTAGAGGGCAAAGCAATATAAATAAATTCCAGAGCGGCGAGTTTTTTAAATTGCCCATTTTGTTGAGTTCCATCATTATAAATGGAGAGACTTTTTGATATTTTTGCTACGCTAGTTTTTCATCTGTAATTTAGTGAACGCTCGTTTACTTCAACGCTAGTACAATAATGGCGGTGTCCAGAAGAGGGGCTTCGTGAATTTTAAATTGATTCAATTTACCTACTCTTAGAAAACTTACATGATTGCTGATTATGTTCTAAGCTCATAAAACTGTTAACCACCGCCCCACCACATGCCCCCACCCTCTCCGCCCGAAAAAAATAATCAATCAATCAACCAGTCAGACAAAAAGACAGTCAGCCATTCAGTACGATATACGTTATTGTCCTACATCTCATTCAGCACGAACCTATTAGAGCACTTTTGATACCAGTGAACAACCAATTTAACAGGAAATGTTTGCTTTGTTTTCAGATTTTGCTCTCCAGTGAGCTATAGTAGAAATCATATCTACTGTATCAGGTGATTAAAAGTTCATGCAAGTCATATGAATCTCATATGATCGTCATCTGGTCTGGCTCTTGATTGGGATATTCAAAGCTCAACTATTCCAAAAATGTAACTCGTCTATGGTATAGAATTATTCCAAAAAAGTAAGTCGTCTTTGGTATATTCTATACCACAGACAATATGCATTTTTGGAATAGATGTCTATTTACCTGATAATCAAACGATCTACAGATAAAATCTCGTTCTTCAAGACATTTTCTAGCACATGTGTCTGGAGTCACTTTCTTATACGTCTTGTCGTTATGGCCAAGAACGGAAGCAAACGGAGTTGGATAGAAGTAGGCCAGGTTTTCCTCTGAAACATGATCAAAAAGAAATTTGTAGTATTTCATTTAGATTTTATTTTTCCGAAATTCGTACATTACCCATTACATTTTTATATTTGCATAACATTAACTCATGAATGTCCAGCCACCCATGATACGGACCTTTGCAGTTTGATAAAACGCTGCAAAACGCGATGATTTACAGTGTTATAATTTAATGTGACAATTCCTGCACAAGCATCTCATAAATGGTTAATGAATGCCACCCACCTAACAAGGATGAAAATGGGTTACCCAAAATTCTTTTTTGTTACCGTGAAACCAATGTCCTCATAAATAGCTCTAATATTTCCAGACAGTTGGAGCTAGTAAAAAACTGTGATAAAAAGCCATTCACAGACCTATAGGGTCGAAAAACGTATATTTCTATAGGCTTCAAACGGGAGAAAAGTATGTCTGTGTTGTGTATGTTTTCTATACTACAGGAATTGTCAATTCCATCATGTTTTCTGAGCAATTCAATAACTTTTCCAGATTCAGATTTCTTTTTGTTCACACAATCAAGCAGCGACTTGTTGGTATTTACTAAGGCTGTCATACAGAGACGCGTATTAATCGTGTTGTCAGTAAAGGCAAACGGCGAGAGAAATATCGATAAAATTAATAGCCCCATCAACAGTTCTGTCATCCCCTAAAGAAAACTTTACAATGAAGACGGGAAAGACATCCTAATCAAAGCCAACATCACTTTTCATTGTGCCACAGTCTAGTTTAATCCAAATTCCTACGCGACAAAGCATAGTTGTATCAGTCACATTTAAACATAGTTCCATTTAAAGGACTTTTGATTATAAGTTTAGGATGATTAAAGTTTTATTTCCGCTAAATATAATTGAACCACGACACGAGAAAACCAACAAAGTGGTTGTGCACTCAGCGCAAACTCAAATCAACCTGGGCATCCGCCCAGTCTGATTAGAGTCTTCTCTAAGCACTTAATTAAAGGGTAGCTAATTGTCTATGCGACCTTCATGCGGACAGCAAAGACTCTGGTCAGACTGGGCGAATGCCCAGGCTGATTTGAGTCTTTGCTTGGTGCACATGCTACTTTGTTGGTTTTGTCGTGTCGCGGCTCATACATGTCGTGCCTCTCATGAGACAGCCTTGTCAGGTTGTCCAAATATAGGTGTATTACGATATCAGAAACTTAGGTACTGTGAAAAAGTTTACGAACGGTCAGGAAAAAATTTGTTTTGGTCAATTAAAAATTCTACCGAGGTTATTGATAAACTGAAGTCTAGAGGATATCGCGCGTCTAGTTTGTCTACATACGATTTTTCTACACTCTATACAACTTTGCCCCATAATTTAATAAAAAAGAAACTAATAAATTTAATTGAGACTACTTTTCAGAGAGAGGGTGCTCTTTATCTTGCTTGCAATGATAAACATGCTTTTTTACTTCCGATGACCAAAAAAGGTTTAAAATGTGGTCTTGCCAAAATGTTTGTGATGCTTTAGTATATCTTCTAGATAACATTTTCATCAGATTCGGTACTAAGTTACACAGACAAATTATAGGAATTCCGATGGGTACTAATTGCGCTCCTCTTGTAGCAGATTTGTTTCTATTTTGCTATGAAAGAGACTTTATGATGTCTCTTTCTGATGATACTCAAGCTCATGTCATTGAAGCATTCAACTCAACGTCTAGATACTTGGACGACCTTTTAAATATTGACAACCTTTATTTTGAAGAAATGGTTAGTCAAATTTATCATGCTGAATTGCAGTTAAATAAAGTAAATACTTCTGATACCGAGGCCCCATTTTTGGATTTACATTTATCTATTTCAGATGGATTTGTTTCATCTAAAATTTATGACAAACGCGATGATTTTGATTTCGACATTGTTAATTTTCCGTTTTTGGATGGTGATGTTCCCCGCACCACTTCTTATGGTGTTTACATTTCTCAGCTTATTCGCTTCGCTAGGGTGTCTAGTCATCTGGCTGACTTCAATGCTCGTAATAAAAGTTTGACTGCCAAGCTTTTACAGCAGGGGTATCGGTATCATAAACTTCGGAAAGCTTTTTCTAAATTTTATCATAGACACTTTGAATTGGTTTCTAAATATAATATAGGGTTAAGGTCACTTTTGCAACAAGGACTATCGGAACCTGAATTTTATGGTGACTTAGTATATAAATTACGCAAAATCGTAGGGAAAACAGAATTTCCCGATCAATTAAGAAAATTATCATACGATTTAAACGCATTGGCTATAACATAGATGTAATGCGACAATCTGCATGCTTAGTGGTTAACCCAATCACGGTTGACAACTTTGCTGTCCTCTTTAATTGCACGCCGGTGGGTCGGGGTTCAGACTCTATGATAGCCCCTACATAAAGCTATATATCAGTTGGTTGGGGCCGGATGTTTGTCTGTTTCTAGGCCCACCGGGGCTCAACTGGTGGTCTTCTTTTGTTCCAGTACTCCAGTGGTGTTGCTGACGCCCCAGGGATCTCCGGGAGTCTCAACACGTTTTGGCTGTCGAGTCCTCATCCTTGCTTCATCACGGTCTTTTCTTGATCTTAATTGTTGACCGTGATGACTCTCTGATGAGTTAGGGGACCTCCATACGAACCGAACTACCAACTAATTGTGTGCACCGCAACGGATGGTGAGGGTGAAGGTTTGGGCCCAGTAAAACCGTTTTAACTCCCCCCCCCCCCCCCCAGTAGTTATTACTGACCGTCCAAGCGGTACTTTTGTTGCGGTTGCATTTGTTTTATGTTCGGTGCTGTTTAATTTATTGTGTTCTCAGTTTAATCCTTCTATCATAAAAATAGAAAATAGGTAAGAATAATTGTTAAATGTTTTTCATATAATTTGCTTAGTCCGTTGTAACCCGTCTGTTGGTCTAAATTATTTAGTTCAATAAAGATAGCTGAGTTGCCATCTATTTGGGAAAGAGCTGCTGACACGGCTTATCACTTGTAATTTATTGTTTGTTGGGATGTCTTTGTCAATCTTTCCCTTTGATGTTGGGGATAGGGTTTGGGATCTGATTCAGTCAGTTCCTGGAGTGTAGTTACTCTTTAAATTTTATCTCCAAAATTCATCACAGTAATATGTTCACATTCTCTTCTTTTCTAGCGATCTTACCAAAAGCGTATCCGCTTTTAAGTGCCAACCGAACAAAGAAATTCGGTTCAAAGACATGTTTCCCTATCATTTAGAACGCACTTCCATGAGATGGGGTATTTCCTTTGATGAAATGGCAGTTTCACTGAAATGTTGCATAATAGGATTTTGACACGCAATTGACACAAGAATTGGCGACAATTTCAATCGAAAACGCTGTTTCTAATGGTTTTTGATCCGCGTTCGTCGACTGGATGAGCGTTTTCGATTGCCGCCTACCCGGTGTGAAGAGTAGCTTAATAGGATCCGCCCTATATCGGATAGTCCGACAGGAGACAGATCAGAAATCCCTGATAATAACTTTGACCCTATGATTAATCAAGACCTCCGGCCAATTTGTTGGCTTGTTGACACATAGATTATTTTCCTTTCAAAGCAAACGAACCATTGAAATATTATTGTATCTGGATAAATCAAAATCGAGATTAATTCCCAAAGATCAAGCTCATGAAAGTGTTGTCATTCAATCTTAGTCTCCCTGACTCATATGCCGTCACTGATCTGACATAAATACGAGGAGCATTTCAGAAAAAAATGTAAATGAGTCTGCCATTCTTAGGAATATTGACCGATTTTTTAAATTTATGTCTTAACGTTTAGATTTACGTATTACCAAAACACCTGTATATTGTTCCATGATAAGCCGTCTTGAGAGGTAACTCTTATGTTATAGCAAATCTGACATAATGGCTATCATACTGGAATATCTTCAGTTTAACTGATAATATAGGTATCAATCCAGAGTTGTTTGTATCCAGAGATAAGAAAATATGAATTTGTCTACACATAAGTATTTCGTGCATTTCTACTCAGTGTTTCTATTATAACAGCAATTGTCAAGGTACGTTTTGTAAAAAATACCAGTGTTCCAAATTTGTTGAGTGGTATGATAGCCATTATGTCAGCTTTGCTAAAACATAAGAGTTACCTCTCGAGATAGGCTTATCATGGAACAATGTACATTTCTTATGACGTCACTTCTCGTGCTTAATTGAATTGTATAGCAAGCTGTTTAAACTTCGGTTTGAGGTCAATTTACGTGAAAGTGAATGTTTGATGAAAGATATGAAACAAAGAACAAATCAAATTTACTGCGCCATGCTTGTTTTCTTTAATAAGAAATCCTTTACGGCACCGTATGCTCATTTTGTCAGTGGCTTCCTTGATTTTTACAATAATTTTCCCCACCCATCCACATATTTCAATGTCAATATGTCATCAAATAACTAGTCTTTCAAGTCTTTATGTATGAAGTTTACGTTCAATATGTTCCTGTTACATTTGACAGCAGACATAGATAGATCTGTTTGGCCTGTGTCTTATTTTGAATCTTACATGAATTGCTGCTACCTTGCAACTTCCGGAGTGGAGTTTGCCCATGTGTCATCAGTCATTTGATGGCAATCGTAACAAAATATAGTTATCGAACCAATTGCACTAAAAAATGCCTGTCAGTTGTTGAAAATGGATATGTATAAGTAAATAGCCAGAATTTAGTGACATAACGCATTTATAGTAATTTTGCATTTAGCCGTATAGCAGAGAAAGAAGCTCGTTTATTATAGTACTTGCGTAGAATCTGGAAATGATTTCTCTATAATTGTCTTATTTTACTCTGAAAAAAAACCCCACAATATTATGTGTTTCTTCATTAATTATATCACAGTCTCATGTGGCAAACAGCGAAAGAACACAAGAGACTTTCAATAAAAATGTACAGTTTCCAGCATCGAGACCCAAATGAATAATAAGCACGTACTGTCATGCATGAGTGACTCAGAAATTCTTTAAATGCATGCCATTCTAAGGCACTTGAATTTGCCTTTCCAATGATATATAAAACCGCTGACAAATAGAAACCAACAGGATACAGTACCCTGAGATCATTTACATTATTTCTGAAATGCCCCTCGTATATCTGAGATGTAGCCGAGTCGAATCGCTCAATGCTTAGTGTGTCTGACGTCAGATCCGGCCAATTCCATAAATACCTGGGACACTGCCCTAACGAAAGGCCATTGGAGTACTTCTAACCTGGAAGACTAGCTATGTCTCCCATTTTATTGTAGGTCTCTCTTAAAGAAAGAATTTACTCCCTGGAGGAGTAAATTCTTTTCTTTAATAGTAGCCCCTCCAAAGAGAAGTAAATTCCTTCCTTTAAAGAAAATCCCATTTTGAAAGAAGCAAGCAGGGAGTCATAAAAGGTGTTACTGTTTGTCAAATCGGTAGACGAACATGGCGGCGCATCCATTTACTGAAACACAAACTTACCAATTAGCTCAAAATGCATGACCTGGTACGGTGTGTCGAACTCCGTGCGTATTCCATATACGTTTGCAGCTATAAGCTGACTCATCTGACACGACTGCTCACCGAAGACATAGTCAAAACTGGAACATTTGAAAGCCGTCTCTGCCAAACACAGCTGCGCACAGGCTTCCAGCTTCACACCGAGTACCAGCTTGTTGTGAATTTGGATCCCTTCTACTGCCTGTAGGGAACCGTATCCGTAGTTTATGAATCTGCTTAGATGCCCGTCTGTAAAAAAATAAAGCATAAATTTGATAAAAAAAGAGATAGAAAAATCTTTGTCAAATTAAAAAAGAAAAAAATATATCGAAAACGACAAATTACGGTAAAATCTCACTATTAAGACCACTCGAAAGTAAGACTACTTCGTTATTAAGACCGGTCTTTGCCAGTTCCAAATCGTATTTTCCTTATGGTTTTATATTCTATATTTACTGTACAAATAAATTAATAATTAATGATTTTTATCTGGTTGTCATTATATTTGTAAACCTCGTGCTATTATAGCACGTGGTTTTCGTACAAATAGAATAGCATGTGGTTTTCTTATAATAACTTTTGGTTTTCTTCCATATAAAATGACAACAACAAAAAAAAAATCATTTTAGCCGATTGCCATGTCAAATCATCGCTTGAAATCGCATTTTTCTCGGTTGTTAATTTAATCAAAAATTTGAATATTTGAAAAGATTGCCAAATGATTGACTTGCGATTTTTCGTCTTTTTCAACAGTATTTCTATTTCAGCCACATCAGAACGATGGAAGGGTGGTGATGAAAGGCTTTGTGCAATGGTACCCTGTTTTATTTGAAAATAAATAAAACGCTAGAAATATGTAGTAATCATACTGAAGATATCCATAAATCTATCTCTCATAAAATTTACTTGATTTTCTCCCGTAGAAGTCCGTATGTGATCTTTTCTGGAGCCCATCAGTATCTTGCAGTCCTTTGTTTGTCAAATAACAGTTCCGTCGTCGTGTTTCATAGTCAAACCCTCGACAGTTAAACGTCATTTCCTGTAGACATCTGCGTGCGCATTCTTCAACAGTCAGACCCCGGATGTTGCGTTGGTGCTTAATTGTCACGATGTGATTTGGAATTCTGTTGAAAAGCTTTTCGTAGCCAGCTGTAAGAAGACAGCCAAGGAACAGATGTTGAAACAATGTTGCACCAATAGAAGTATCAAACATTATTTTCTATACAATAACATCTTTTGGGCCCCGAGGGAGTTGTTGAAAATCCTAGACTGAAAGGAAAGGGTTTCAACACCTCCCAAGAAACTCACGGGGTGTAAGTGGATCTGAAACTCATGTTTGATTGTTAAAATTGCATAAAAATATTCTACCATGCCTGGCCCCGAGGTTATATAACTTTTTTCATGCTCAACTCAGCTGAGCATGAAATTTTACCTGCTAATAAATGGCAAATCCCTGATAATTACAGCTGCTTTCTTGCTCAGTTTGGCTGAGTATGAAATTTTCTCTGCTTATGAATATGAAAATGCCAACTGATGTTGGCATTTTCATATTTATCAGCAGAGAAAATTTCATGCTCAGCTGAGTTGAGCATGAAAAAAGTTTTATAACCTCGGGGCCTGAATACTTGAAAACATAGAAAAAAGGAAACATTCTATCTTCTGCAAGCCAGTATGCCGCAGAATGCCCCGCTATTTATATTTTAAAAATATAACTTCCGGAGCGAATCCTAACGTGGTTTTAACGTCGGAAAAAAAACTTTTTTAAATACGAGGATCATCCAATAAAGAGTGGAACTTGTTTGATATTTTATGAACTCTACACCGTTACTTAAGAATTTTACCTTCATTTGCAAGACCAATATCTAACCTTCATGTAGTATAAGTTTAATTAAATTTTGGCAACAACTTATTTGGCTATGTTTCGAATTGCAAATCACAGGCTAAGTCATTAGCCGAGATTTGCTTCATAATTAAAACACACAGGCAAGAACTGAGGTCTGGCAAGAAATAGCGGTATCCGAACATATTTTGACATTTTCTGTATTTGGTTTTTTGATTTCACCATTTGGACTATACATTAGCCCACTGATGAATAGTTGCCTAGCAACCAGTCTATTTCAGGAAATATGAACTTCAATACGATGCACGATTTTCTATTGCTAAGCAACACAAATCACATCAACCGCGTGTTTCTTCAATATGTGCAATGTAATTAATATGATATACCTTACCGTTTAGAGTTAAGTGCTTACCATTATGCAAATTTACTTTTGATTTATAACATCTATCTCACCCCATCCCCGATTATAGTGCTCAAGTTTTTTTTGTTTTTTCGTGGGGGGGGGGGTCAATTTTTAAACTAGAATTCCTAGCTTATTCGACAATTTCAGTCCGAAATGAGATATATTCAAACATATTAAGGTGTAAAACGAAGTATTTTTGTAATAAATAGGAGCGTTACAGTAGCCATGGCAACCATTTTTACAAACCTAACCAAGAGCTTTACCCTTGCCTTCTGCCGTTGCTAGGCAACAAGAAATCAACGGTCAGATAAAAATCTGGGATACTTTGTTGTACAAGCTATAATATGTGCCATGCAGTGGTCATATTTTCGATATGAAAAGCATATACAGTCACAACTATAAACAAAAACCCCACTCTTTATTGGATGACCCTTGTATGCACGCTATCGATGCTGACATTCGATTTTGTGACGGCCCAGTAATGCTTATACATATGTTTTCGTATGTAAAATAATTTCATTGAGGCTTATAACAGCACGTTAATGGCCTTGTTAATTACGGGTGGTAACGGCAACCAGCATAACTGTTTCTGAAATATCATTGGCTCAACGTCATGTCATTGGGTAAATGTTGTTTCAACGTTGTTTTGCCCACTGTGAGATGTAAACCGAGAAACCTTTCAAACACTTGTTTTCAAAAATCACAAGTAAATGAATTTTTCGCGGAGTTTGGAAATTAGACCCTCATAACGATCCTTTGGACTGATGAGGCTCATGGCCTTTTCGCAAAAGTTCCATTTTTGCGAACTTTTCATCGCCAAACGAATGATTCCTGACTTCGATAGGTCAATGTTTTAAATGGTTCATCTGGTGTATGTAAATATGTGAGCCGCGACATGACAAAACCAACAATGTGGTTGTGCGCCCAGCGCAGACTTAGATCAGCCTGGGCATCCGCCCAGTCCGATCAGAGTCTTCGCTGTCCGCATGGAGGTAGTTTAGACCCTTAGCTACACTTTGAGCACTTAATAGTGAGTCTGACCAAACTGGGCAAATGCCCAGGCTGATCTGAGACTACTCTGGGCGCACAACCACATTGTTGGTTTTGTCATGTCGCGGCTCATGTCATGATCACATTAGGCTTTATTGTACTATCCCACAATATAATTCGTTTAAGCATAAACAACATTCATCCATTTTCCATTACTTTTGATAAATCTATTTAAAAAAACGATTTTTTACTTCAGTATGCTTTTTGTAAAAGTAGTAAATTGCTCACATCAAGTTTTTATAATAATAACGAGAATTCGTCTAACGCAGTGTTTCGCTTACATGCACATTGCCATTTATCGGAGCTGAAAGAGACTGAAACTCGACGGCATTCTACCCTGCCGACGTAAACGCCGACGAAAAGTATTATCTATGTCTCGCTACTGCTAGTCCATGCGAGGTAAAAACTGATAAACATCTGCATGAGTATAAGAGATAAAGATATATTACTTCTGTAATGGTCCATGAAAAGAGATTCCTGCAGGCCTATCAGTGGTTCCGTATGGGAATGGTTATGTAGATGACACTCTCGTAGCCTGTTATCTATGTCAAAGGACTTGCACTCGAATTCGACCTCCCGAACACACCTCTGAGCACAGTCTTCAACTGTAGTGTTTTCGAACACTTTCAGAGGGAAGGCGTTGATATACATCTGTGGAATTCTCGTAAAAAGAGCTTGAAACTCGATTTCTGATCCTGAAACAATGAACAATACAATAATTTATAAAACAAAAACGAAAAGCATAAATTAAAATGATGTAAATTTCAGCATTCGCTGATTATCGCATATTATATTGATGTGTAACAAAACGTTATTACTTGTGACGAATTTCATCATTAGATTTCAAATTCATAAGTGCCATAATGATCTAAATAATCAAGATGAATTCAAACGGTTTTTACATTTTTGTTCTATCATGGCATGCTCATTCGGGCGCCACAAAAAACCTGCAAATTGATGTTTTATGTCATAAGGGTAATGCCCACTTGAAACCGTATGTTAACGTGGAAAACAGGGCCCGTGTGTTCGAAACTACCGACATCGTTAGTTAAGATTTCAAACGCATTATACTTAAAAATGCTACCAAGTTTTATGCCGTAAAAAATGTGAGGGGCTTTCATATTTTGGCAAAAAATTCAGCAGACTTGATTTTACGTGTTCTAAAAGAATTAACGAATCCGTGGGAGTGCAAATGTTCTAGTACAGTTAACCCTATACAAAAAATTCCAATAAATTTCTAAGCCATAGGATACACCACCATATTTGTCTGCCATATTTTAAAGGGAGACAACGTTTCTGACTTCTTGTTTGCTTCCCTGGGCGACGAAACCCTTCAAAAATGGGACTTACTCTTAGAGGAAAGAATTTGCTCCTAAAGGAGCAAATTCTTTTCTTTGAGAGTTGAGCCCCATGGAGAAGGTGGCAAACATCAGACACAAATGCTTCCCCTGAAAATGTACCCATTTACCTTAATGCAGTTTATAACAGTGTCATTTATAAACAGGCATTTGGCTTAAATATATTTATTTCACTCTTTTTACAATATACATAAAAACATACAAGCTCATAGAATCAGAACGAACGCATCTTGCTAAGGTAATCTCTTCTAGAATCTACCAAGTCGATCATTTTCTATATAGATATTTTCATTCAGTTAAATAGCTTGTACAGAGGGACCTTTGACTGCAGGTATTTCATTGACCAAGTAGACAGATTATCTAATGAAGCCAACGATTTATCAATCGTTATGTTTTATGTTGCAATATGAAGCTTGTAATTTGGCTTCATTAGGCTTGGTCTTTGAGAACGTCGTGTATGATATGAGCCGCGACACGACAAAACCAACAATGTGGTAGTGCGCCCAGCATAGACTCCGATCAGCCTAGGCATCCACCAAGTTTGATCAGACTCTTTGTTAGGTACTCAAATGGTAGCAAAGGGTCTAAGCTACCTTCATGCGGACAGCGAAGACTCTGATCACACTGGGCGGATGCCCAGGCTGATCTGAGTCTGCGCTGGGCGCACAACCACATTGTTGGTTTTGTCGTGTCGCGGTGTTTTCGAATACTTTCAGAGGGAAGGCGTTGATATACATCTGTGGAATTATAAGTGACTGATCGATTTCATGATTTTGTAATACATAACATGGAAGGATAATAATAGATGTAATTTCACAGCAATATCTGCTGTTGATGAATAATACAGTGGGGCCATGTTTTTATATAAAGCGTCCCCACTATATTATCTTTTCCGAGTTCACAAAGAAAGCAAGTTGTGTATGCATATATTTTTCTCGGGTCGTTTCATTTTTATTTATTTATTTTTTTTTTTTTTTCATTTTTTAAAACTTGGACTATATATGTTAAAATTGGAATGTATGGCTAAGACTTAAATATGAACTCAAATATTCCCATCGTCAAATACAAGCAGATTTTTAGTGTAATTCTAATTGATGATTTGCAAGACCATACCACTTGGGAAGGGGACAATTCTTGGCGGTAATCATATTGTCCTTTATTACGTATCGAAACTCATGTCAAATAAACGGATGAGGCTTTGGCTTTAAATTATTGTTTCATTTTTTCTAATCTAGACTATCCCATAGCTTTGCAAGGTCGTTTTGGCACATATGACTTTACAATAATCCCCTTCCAGGACTTCCGGTTCACGGTTTCAACAAACATGTGATTTTCCCGGCGAGTGAAAATAAAAGGAAAATCTCTTTACGGGTACACAGTCGCAGTTAAACAGGTTGAGATATATAGAGAAAGCGAGAATGAACTATAAACATTAAATTATAAGCTATAAAAGCGTGTTTCTGGCTCAGTTATAGCAGTGACCACGTTTGTTTACGCACTGACATATACCCCACCCACTTCTGAAATGTTTCGAATCAAATAACACATAGACAGACAGAATAAAGAAAACCAGAGGACCAATGGTCCTGTAGCTCACCTGACACCTTCTGTCAACAGACACAATTTGTCATTTCGCTCATTTGTTACAAATTTGAAACCAGCATCTTAAAGGTGTACATATGTTAATTTTAAAATCTCAGTGACCTTGAGCAAACTTCAAAATATGACCTTGACCCTTGATGACCTTATCTTCATGTATTCATTTAAATAACAATATTTTCCAATTATTATATCTAGGCTAAAAAAATTCCGTAACATCAACTGTTTAAGCATTTTCCCACATAATAGCATAACATACCAAAGTTGACTTTGCCATAAATTAGGTCAAGGTCAGTGCGCTGTCATGATTTGTATAAATTATGATGGGCCTGAGTCCTCAATGCTACATACCATGCCACGAGGTCATTGTGTTTTTGGTTCTGGAGAAGTAGATTTTTGAAGGAGTTTGACCATATATGGGCATGTCGTCGACATGAATGGATTCTGAGAAATCCACTGCTTAAGCATTTTCCAATGCATCAAAATCAACCTGTCCATAAATTAGGTCACAATCAATGCACAGTTCTGATTTGTATAAATTATGATGGGCCCAACTTCCAAATGCTACATATCAAGTTTCAAGGTCATAGGCCTTTTAGTTCTGGAGAAGAAGATTTTTGAAGGGGTTTTACCATATATGGACATGGGAGCCATCTTGGTCATGTGACCCAGATCCTGGGAATCTACTTTCGTTCCCCCATCCCACTAAGACTCCATATGAAATTTGGCTTCAATCAGGGAAGTGGTTTCAGAGAAGATGTTTGAAAATCTTGACAACAGATAGACGGGCTGACAGAATGACCTTGACCTTTAGTGACAATATCTTCATCTGGTCATTCAGTTAACCATATATTCCAAATATTGTACCTTAGACTTGAATAGTTTCTGAAAAATTCATTGTTTAAGCATTTTCCCATATAAAAGCCTAACATACCAAAGTTGACAAAGTCGTAAATTAGGTCAAGGTCAACGAACAGACATCATTTGTACAAACAATAATGGGCCAGAGTGCCCAATGCTACGTACTAAGTTTCAAGGTCATAGGCCTTCTCGTTCTGAAGAAGAAAATTTTGGAAAGGTTTTTACCATATATGGGCATGGTGGCAAGCTTGGTCATGTGACCCAGACCCTGGTAACAAACTTTTGTTCCCCCATCCCACTGAGACTCCATATGCAATTTGGCTTCACTCAGCCCAGTGGTTTCTGAGGAGAAGATGTTTGAAAATCTTGATGACAGACGGGCTGACAGAATGACCTTGACCTTTAGTGACATAATATCTTCAACTGTTCGTTTAGTTGACCATATATACCAAATATTGTACCTTAGACTTAAATAGTTTCTGAGAAATCCACTGTTTAGGCGTTTTCCCATATAAAAGCCTAAGGTACAGAAGTTGACCTTGTCATAAATTAGGTCAAGGTCACTCACTGTCATCATTTGTATAAACTATGATGGGTCTGAATGCTCGATGCTACATACCAAGTTGCAAGGTTATAGGCCTTTTTGGTTCTGGAGAAGAAGATTTTTGAAGGGCTTTTACCATATATGGGTGTGGCGGCCATCTTGTCATGTGACCCGGATACCCCCAACAATCTTATGTTCCCCCAACCTAGGTAGGCTCCATATGAAATTCTACTTCAATCGGCTCAGTGATTTCAGAGGAGAAGATATTTGAAAATGTTGACGACGGACGGGCTTACAGAATGACTTTGACCTGAAGTGACATAATATCTTCAGCTGTTCATTTAGTTGACCATAAAAACCAAATATTGTACCTTAGACTTAAATAGTTTCTGAGAAATCCACTGTTTAAGCTTTTTCCCATATAAACGGCTAAGGTACCGAAGCTGACCGTGTCATAAATTAGGTCAAAAGCACTGCATGGTCATCATTTGTATGTACTATGACGGGCCTGAATGCCCAATGCTACATACCAAGTTTCAAGGTCATAGGCCTCTTGGTTCTGGAGAAGAAGATTTTTGAAGGGTAATTACCATATATGGGAGTGGTGGCCATCTTGGTCATGTGACCCGGATACCCAGAACAAACTTTCGTTCCCGTAACTTCGGTAGGCTCCATATGAAATTTGACTTTAATCAGCCCACTGGTTTCAGAGGAGAAGATGTTGGAAAATCTTGAGGACGGACAGGCTGACACATTGACCTTGACCTTTAGTGACATAATATCTTCAGCTGTTCATTTAGTTGACCATATATACCAAATATTATACCTTAAACTTAAATAGTTTCTGAGAAATCCACTGTTTAGCCGTATACCCATATAAAAGCCTAAGGTACCGAAGTTGACTGTGTCATAAATTATGTCAAGTTCGCCGCATGGTCATCATTTGTACAAACTATGATGGGCCTGAATGCCAGATGCTACATATCAAGTTTCAATGTCATAGGCCTTTTGGTTCTGGAGAAGAAGATTTTTGAAGGGTTTTTACCATATATGGGCGTGGCGGCCATATTGGTCATGTAACCCAGACCCGGGGTATAAACTTTCTTTCCCCAACCCCATTGAGACTCCATATGAAATTTGGCTTCAATCAGCCCAGTGCTTTCCAAAAAGAAGATGTTTGAAAATCTTTACGATGGGTGGACCGACTGAATGACCTTGACCTTTAGTGACATAATATCTTCATTTGCTCATACAGTTGACCATATATACCAAATATTGTACCTTAGACTTAAATAGTTTCAGAGAAATCCACTGTTTAAGCATTTTCCCATATAAAAGCCAAAGTACCAAAGTTGACCTTGTCATAAATTAGGTCAAGGTCACCGCCAGGTCATCATTTCTATAAACTATGATGGGCCCGCTTGTCCAATGCTACATACCAAGTTTCAAGGTCATAGGCCTTTTGGTTCTGGAGAAGAGGATTTTTGAAGAGGTTACCATATATGGGCGTGGCGCCCATCTTGGTCATGTGACCCAGATACCCGGAACAAACTTTCGTTCCTCAGACCTAGGTAGGCTCCATATGAAATATGGCTTCAATCGGCCCAGTGGTTTCAGAGAAGATGTTTAAAAATCTTGACGATGGATGGACCGACGGAATGACCTTGGCCTTTAGTGACATAATATCTTCATTTGCTCATACAGTTGACCATGTATACCAAATATTGTACCTTAGACTTAAATAGTTTATGAGAAATCCACTGTTTAAGCGTTTTCCCATATAAAAGGCTAAGGTACAGAAGTTGACCTTGTCATAAATTAGGTCAAGGTCACCGCAAGGTCATTATTTGTACAAACTATAATGGGCCCGCATGTCCGATGCTACATACCAAGTTTCAAGGCCATAGGCCTTTTGGTTCTGGAAAAGAAGATTTTTGAAGGGTTTTTACCATATATAGGCGTGGCGGCCATCTTGGTCATGTGACCCAGATACCCGGAACAAACTTTCGTTCCCCCGACCTAGGTAGTCTCCATATGAAATATGGTTTCAATTGGCCCAGTGGTTTCAGAGGAGAAGATGTTTGAAAATGTTGACGACGGACGGACGGACGACGGACGGATGACGGATGCCTGGCTATACTATAAGCTCACCTATGAGCCTAAAGGCTCAGGTGAGCTAAAAAATCAGTCAAATATTAGACACCTCTAGTAGTCCTTACTATGGCAAGTAAAGCAACAAAGGAGAAGAAAGAGCCGAAAGATGCAAGGCGTGAATCTAAAATGTCCAAGAAACTGAGTGTTGAAGTAGTAGGTTCCAAAGGTGGTGCATTAGAAAAAGAATTTAAATAGTTTAGAGAAGAGATGCAAAGCATGTTTAAAGACCTAGATTATAGTTTGCGTCAAGGGATAAGTAAATTGGATGAGAAATTTTCCAATATGTTATTAGAATTGAAAACTGAACACACCTTTCCAATTTTGCAGCGACGAACATTAATTGAAATTATATCTTTGGATAAAGCAGAAGTAAATCTTTCCTTACTGCAAATTTGCAGGTTTTACATTAAAGGATACGGATACAAGTTATAGCCGATGACAAAACCTGCATTGTGTATATTTTGAAAGTGCTATATTTGTCAAGTATTGGAAACCGTCAAAGGCCTAAAATGGAAAAATAGAATAGTTTTTTTTATAAATTACCAGTTTTATTCATTTTGTTGCCCAGTTACTTTCTTTTTCAAAATTAATTTCTCCTAAAGTATCATTTTGAGCCAGACCCCTGTTCAAAAATGATAAAAAAAACGGAGCTTACACAACTTTCACTTTTAGTCATTTCTCGTGCTACTTGTGTTAAAATTGCAATGTATGGCTAAGACTTTGACCTCTAAGATTCCTGACCGTCGAATACAAGCAGATTTTCAGCGTAATTTAAATTGATGATTTGCAAGACTTATCCTACAAAATATGCAAAACTGTACAAAATAGGCAAAACCACTTGTGAAGGGGACAATTCTTGGCCTTAATGCACATGGTCCGTTATTACGTATAGAAACTCGTGTCAAATAAACGGATGAGGCTTTGGCTTTAAATTATTGTTTTTCTAATCTAAACCATCCTATAGCCTTGCAAGGTCGTTGAGGCACCACTAAAGGCAGATGACTTTGCAATAATCCCCTTTCACCTAGTCCTGACGTCGGATGCCCTAGTTATGCTGACAAAGTCCATCCCTGTCCACTCCTTAATATTGTCTTTCCACCTCTTCTTCTATCTACCCCTTTTTCTTTTTTCGTTCACTGTGCCCTGTAGAATCGTCTTTGATAAGCCAAACGACTTTGAGATGTGGCCAAACCACCTCAGTTTCCTTTCTTGACCATGGTCAGAAGTTCGTCATATAGAGAATACCATGTTAGTGTCTTTTGATATCAAGTTTATCAGGCGAGACCAGAAACAGCGTAGGAATGGCGAGGCTTGCCGAGCCAGTCCGACGTGTTTCTGGTCGAGCCTGATAAACTTGATATCAAAAGCCACTTACATGGTTATCTATTTATCATGCATCATTAGAAGATTTTCAGGTGTAAAACGCGTCAAATAAAAGAAAAGCAAACGCAGTTTTGTTGGAACTTGTTGACGTCGCGAATGCGTTATGACGTAAGTCGGTGACGTCATTTAACCAATCGAACGTTGTTATCACGGCCAACGTCAGTATGTAGCCAATCGTCTTCTGATGTCGCTTCTGTAGGCATCGCCTGATAACATTCGCGCAAGCGCAGTTCTAAAGTGACATGATATCACATCATGTTATCATACCCCTGTTATCAGGTGAATTTTGCAGCATATGCATGATAAATTCTACAGCGGCTGCTTGGAGCTTTCTGCGAACATCCTCATTAGTGACATGGTCCTTGTACGGGATATTCAGTAACCTTCGGTTACAGTATTGTTTTTAATGCAACCAAAATGCCTTCTTTGGCGGTAAGAAAAACTAAAAGCAAATAAACATGATAATAATTTGGCGCAGAGTTACACAAAAGGACATTTAACGCCCACAACACGTCACAGCCTTAAAACCGCTATCAATACGATTCAGCTCGCAGTGTTTAACACGAACAGAGCCCCACCGCAGCTCAGTATGTCTACGTGACGTTTTTGAAGACCAGGATTCGAACTGAGTCACCCCGAAGAAACAAGAAAGGTATATGCAGATATTTTGATAAACTATCGGCATAAGCAAGAATGGGGATAACTGGTTGACTAGTACATGTATGTTACTTTACCTTGATGTGCGATTCATTTATTTATAACCAAAACTGACTCGCTTTCAGCTTCACTGAACAAAATAGTTGACTTTCGTTTAACATCATAGATTACAGGAAGTTAAAAGGAAATTATTAAATATTCAGTTACCCCGGCAACGCGTCATTGAAGTGATCTCTTGTGAGACTAAATTTATAATGAACATTGATTGTTCATTAAATCTATATATTAAATCATTTGTATTCTATCAGTACAACACGAACGATAGCACTGGTTAGCAATACAGGTGTTTATGAGCTATGTCAGGTGAAAAATCTGTTTTCAGCCAAATACGTATGAGCCGCGAAACGCGATAACCAACAAAGTGGTTGTGCGCCCAGCGCCGACTCAAATCAGCCTGCAGACTGATCAGAGTCTTCGCTGTCCGCATGGAGGTAGCTTAGACCCTTGACTACCCTTTAAGCGCTTAGCAAAGAGTCGGATCAGACTAGGCGGATGCCCAGGCTGATCTGAGTCTGCAATGGGCGCACAACCACTTTGTTGGTTTTCTCGTGTCGTGGCTCAATTCTTATTTTACATGCCCAGAGTACTGGCACAATTTTATTCTTGGTATGCACAGTTCTATTTTTAAATTTACAAGGCCTATTACTCGTTTAGGAGACCTTTAATTACAATTAATTTTATTACGATTGAAAATTCTGGATCAGAAAATTTCTGCAATTTATATGTGTATTTGAATTGCAGAAATGCGAGTGACCATCCCAAGACAGTGCATCTGTTCTTCTGAGTGTGTCTAATTTCGAAAATATGATGCACCATATTGTCGTTTGTGTCTTTATCACTTTTTCTTCCGGGTTTTTGGGAGGGTCGGTTTCTGACCGCCTGAGGTCTTTACTGGGTATCTTCATTTGAGCCGCGACACGACAAAACCAACAATGTAGAATGTGCGCCCAACGAAGACTCTAATCAGCTTGGGCATCAGGAAAGTATGATCAGAGTCTGTGATGTGCGCTTAACGAGTAGCTAAATGTCTAAGCTAGCTCCATGGGGACAGCGAAGTCTCTGATCAGACTGGGCGGATGTCCAGGCTGGTCTGAGTTTTTGCTGGGCGCACATGCCACTTTGTTGGTTTTGTCGTGTCGCAGCTCATTTATATTTGAAATATATTGTACATGATGTCTTAAATAGAGTTAAAAGCCATAAAAAGGGGAACAATATCATTTGTATATTAAAAATGGTAAAGGCACGCTGACATAAACAAGGAAGCATGAAAACATACAAACCGAAAATAAGAAAGAATGCAACATATTTGTATTCGTAAAAACATGCGTATGCACATGTATGGAACCACTTCTTCAATCTGGAGAGGACGTGTACAGACTCGATTCCAGGCGGTGCGAGGAATAGATTCGAACTCTTGAACCTCCTGAGAACCATCATTATGAGAGAAGTACGAAAAAACAGTATGGGATTGACAACTTCTAGCTTTAGGAAGGTTTCTATAAGCTACATACCAATAGATTCCCATCCCTTTCTTGACAGATGAGATATTATTCATATTATATTCATTATGACACCATTTTATTGACCAGACGCAAACCCCAAGCGGCAATGAAAGTTAAAGAGAGAACGTAACATAACTTGGCGCCCATAAGAATCAATTTCCCTCGTTAGTCACAATATTTATGTGTATTCCTCCGTGATTTGCGACAGAAAATTGAATCATACAGCTAGGGGACAGATTGACCATCTTCAAACTGTATGGAATAGGTGATTAATTCTGATATCAAAACCAGACAGGCCCAATTAGGAGGTATTGAGAAAATAATGAGAAAGCGCTGGTCTGGTAAAGTAATACTAATAGCTTCATTTACGAACCAATACAGAATGGGCATGTACTTAAGTACGGAATTTATGGTGCACTTTCACAATAAATTGATATCCGAACCGAAACATTTGTATAAAACGCCATAAAACAACATAGCATATCGCACATCTGTTAATCTTGGTACATTGCTTTATCCATGCAATGAAACCATTTCAAAACTTTGCAGACAAAATTAGGATGCCTTGCAGTCATCAGGGTCTCTGCAAACATAGTAAACGAGTAGTTCTTTTCCCAAAACTCAGGTTCTGCAAATGTATTGCCGAAATATAACAATAAATTGCCGAAATATAACAAATTTCATTTTCAGTACATGCAAAGCAAAATCTGTAAATGTATTTTTATTTATCTAGCTATTTACTTTTTATTTACTTTTTATTAATATTTTTTTATTATTTATTTTTATTTCTTTTTATTTTTTTTTTCTTGTGCATGTATACCGCGGAACCAGAAGCATTGTTCCTTTGATAACCATTGTCTAAACCAGTAAAAGAAATGTTTCACTGGTCGTATTTGGACATTGGTTCCGCCACATGGTCTTTTGCCGCCCCTTATTCGATTATGAATGTGACTGGCACATAATACGTTCACATCTCAAGTGTATGGTGTATTATATATGAGCCTGCTGTGCCTTGTGTGTCGACATGACGGATCCAGCGGGCGGGGAACCTAGGTTCTGGTATATGGTCTTTCCCGCCAGCCGGATTCAGTTTTGTGACCTGGTAAGGGATGCAGCCGGCACAGAGCACGCTCATATTTTCTTTTTTTTTATCTGAGTATGTTTGTAAATAGTAGACGTAGATAGTTTCTACTTATTGTCTTAATTCGTCTCTCATAGTTCATATTTGAACGGCAATTTTACTTTTTAGATAGATATAGTAAGTGTATGACTATATGTATGTAGATTTGGTGAGACGTTAATAATAAACTAATATTTGCAAGTGCAATTTGCATTCACATTGCCTGAAAAAAAATCAAACAGTAGGTGTGAAAAGATCTTGTTGCACATGCAAGAGAAATAATAAATGAGCCTCGACACGAGAAAACCAACAAAGTGGTTGTGCGCCCAGCGCAGACTCAGATTATGCTGGGCATGCGCCCAGTCTGATCAGAGTCTTCGCTTTACCCTCTTAAAGGGTGGCTAAGCAAGCTCCATGCTAACAGCGAAGACTCTGATCAGACTGGGCGGATGCCCAGGCTGTTCTGAGTCGGCGCTGGGCACACAACCACTTAGTTGGTTTTCTCGTGTCCTGGCTCATTAAAACAATGCAACTGACGTCTTTTGAAATCAAGATAGAATAATAAGTTCTATGTAAACACCTGTAACTACTGTTTTTAGTATTTCCTAGCAACGACCAAGCAGCGTATTTGTCGTGCTACAAAATTCGCAAGGATAGTTTGCTGTCAGAGATATAAAACTTAAGGGTACCTGTAATTGCTGTAGCTGATTCGTTTCATTTCGCTATGGAAGAGATAAATGACTTCTCTTTCTAACGATAAACAAGCATAAGCTGAAATAATTGAGCATCTAGATATCTAGAAGATCTTTTGAGCATTGACAATTCTTACTTTGAAGGCATGGTGAATCGAATTTATCCATCTGAGCTGCAATTAAACAAAAGTAATGCCTCTGATATCAGAGTCCCATTTTTGGATTTACACTTATCTATTTCAAACGGATCTATGATAAACGACATGACTTTGGTTTTGACAATTTAAAGTACGAGGGTTGTTCAGAAAGTTCTGATTCTAGCCGCATAACTTTATTTAGAGGCATGCTGGGGACAAATGCTAACTTTTTGTCTTCATAATGATACCTAACACTATCCAAAGATATATATTCTTATTGAGTTACAACGCATGTTATAAGGCCCCAGTCATACCACTGGGCTAATTTCATATGTGAAATTATTTACAGTGTGTCATTCAAGTGAAAAATCGTTGTAAATACAAAATTAATTTTTGTCAGCTTCTTGTCATTCGTTGTTTTCAATATCCATTCAAAAGTTAGAAGGGCAGCAAACTTTATCGATTTAGTCCTTGCAAAGCAATGCGCAGTTCTTATGACGTTAGTGAAAACAACGTCAACGTCATTTTCGAAAGCTCGTAGCGGCTTCGTTGTTTACATCAATTTTAATTTTGCGACGATTTCGAACTGGCCCATACAAGGCTCTTCCTAACAAGATTTTGAATGTTAAAACCGTTGTTTTTGTTACAAAATCATTATAACTTTAGTAGAAAGGGAGAATTAGCTACTATATAAAATGCTTATAATCTAAATTGAAAGGACAGTATGGAACCTAGATTAAAGGGAAATCACCCTATAAAAACTGCCATTGAAATTTTGTTGAAACTTCACACAGTGGTAGAATATTTTATGCTGAGTGAAAAAATGAAATAAAAAAATGGGGTCACCGTACTACTTTTTGAGATAATGCAGCGCCATCTATGTGACTCTTTGAAACATGACTATGTCTATTACGAACACTTTATCCGAGAATATAGATGACCGATCGTTTCGAAATAAAGATTAATTAACTCCTCTTCCTTGTCTCTTTGTTTGACTATCAAAATTGTCATCGTCGTATGACTCATTATATAGGTTATTTTCAGTTTTTAGTTTCCCGCCATTTCCCATTATTGGGAAAAACGTGGAATTTCTTCAATATAAAAAGTTCCACCATTGAAATTTTTATATACTTTTGTTATAGTGAAGGAATGATCTACCCCGTGGAAATAAGCAAATAAAAAATATAGGTCATCGACCAAATATTCGAATTATGGAAGGAAAACCACTTTCATTCGTGCAGATTTCATATAAGCGCGTCGACGTCAATGTTTTATGCGTTGACGTCGCTTTCCATTTGGCGCCATCAACGGCAATATGGATAACGCTCTTACCTTTCGATGCTTGTTTATAGCAATGCAATATAATTCCCTATTCAATTTCAGCAATGTTCTTATGTCTTGAACATATAGTCTATATGCCATTGTCGCCTTCAAAAATTTTCTCGTATGCAGACAACACATTAATGAGAGAAATTCCAAGGATCGAAGCTAGGCAGCATGTTCATTGTTGTTTCTCATAGAATTTCGAACTTTTTCTTGGTCTAGATTATATCACATTTATATCTGATGAACACGTTTATGTGCGAACATTCAACTTACTGGACCCGGCCACTGCCCGACATGTATTTTCACACATAATTACCTTAACGACATGAGCTAACAATAAAAGCTTAGATCAGCCTGCGCATTTGCTCAGTCTGATCTCCGCTTTCACTGTTTGCATGGGTATTTCATGACTCAAGCCATGCATTTTTCACAGCCTGTCTTTGCCTGACAAATAAATCCTAAAAATTTACACACTATCCCCCAAAAATTGGCGCTCTCTTTTCCGTATAAAATTCTTCAGCCCCATTTTTTTTTTTTTTGTCCAGTTTTATATATTTACCATTTATCTGTCGCCAAAAACTTATACGTTTGTTTCAACAAAGAGCCCATGTTGTCTTCGAAAGTGACGTAAACGTTTTAGCGCTTCGACAAACGAAGTCATGATAACCATAGCAGGAAACAATGACGCTGCGTCAAAATGTATGCGCACGAACATTGAGGCGATTTCCCTTTAAATATATTTTCCGCGATATTTACAGGTTACAGTTGCCTGGGGAATAAGTTTAAGTAGCAATGATGAAAACAATTCAAAGACTGCTCATATATGAACTATGACCTTCTTAAGTGAAAATCTGCAGTGGTTATAGGGTAACCTCTTTCAAAAACGTTAAAAAATATGTCCTTTAGAAAATATGCCCCACGTTTGCAGAGTTGTCCGGACATATCATACCGTTATATATTTTCGCTATCAGAAATTCTGTATTTATAATGGTTACCAAAATAAGACATCACGATAGAAATTTCTGAACAACCCTCGTAGATTGTTTTTTCTTGATGGTGACGTTCCCCGTTCTAACTCTTACGGGGTTTGTATTTTCTAACTTATTCGTTTACTCCACAACTTTGATTCATCATAGGTTTTATTTGTTTCCTGCAATGATTCTTTGATGGATTAGGAACCCTTCTTGTGGACCAAACAGCTAACTAAAACTTTTAGACCACTGCAGAAGCAGAGGGCAAGGGTTTGGATCGAGTTAAACTTGTTCAAGCCCTCACCCCACCAACACCCAGAAATCTATTACTGACCGTTTCAAGGCGGTACTTCTGTTGTGGTTCAACAATATTACGTGTTCTTAAGACCCCTTATCTGTGGTCCTCTAGCAGTATGGTAACCTGTATAACTGCCCACTTTGCTTTCTATTTCGATTTGTAAAATTCGTTGATTAAGAACTAATGCAATCAGATCCAACACCCCGCCCTCAAAACCAAAAGAAAAATAAGTACATAAATTGACAACAGTTTACAAAAGACACACACCATGGTAAGCCGAATGAACAGATCTTTCAAAGACAGGTGGTTATGCAGCTTCCCTAATGAAAAACAACAGTAACATCTATTTTCATATGTTTACATACGTAAATAATTATCCAAATGGATAAAGAATAGTATTCATTAATACAATAACCCTTCCTTACGTTTCGGCGTATTGCCTTTATCAAAGAAACAAAAATTTTCACGATAATTACATTTTGCCCTATTGCCGTAACTTGTTTACGTTGTGAAATTTTTTCCCTTGCCCTATTGCCGTAACTTGTTTACGCTATGCGACGTTGTGAAAATTTTCATAACGTCGCATAGCGTAAACAAGTTACGGCAATAGGGCAAAATGTAATTATCGTGAAAAATTTTGTTTCTTTGATAAAGGCAATACGCTGAAACGTTAGGAAGGGTTATTGTATTAATGATTATTTTCGTATGGTTTAAAGTTACAAACAAAACAGAAAGCAAAGTGGGCAGCAATACAGAGCATCATTGAAATACTGGAGGAAAAGAAAACCTCGAATGGCCAAGCAACAAACGAGACAAACTCCGGCCCACTCACCTTGATATTTTGATCTCCTCCAAAACACTATGAAAAAGCATTAATAATTTCATTTATACGAAAAATGGCATGGTAATAGCATTGCTCTTGGTTGTTGGAATTTCTTTAGAAATATAAGTACTACCAACGAACTCACCTCAGCAGGTACACAACGTTGAAACATCGACGCACCATCATGACGGTTGGTTTTATCTATTACTTTATTTTATTTTATTTATTTATTTTTCAAAGCCGTGTACTTGTATCCACTGACAGCATCCCATTAAAATACTGGACTTAAATATTGCGCATTAAGGACTATTCAAGTACCCCATGAGAACTGTGGTGTGTTACTTGTCAGCCTATACTTGTTACAAGTCTGAGTTTAAAAGTTTTAAAGGTTTCGTGGCGCTCTTAATAGATGGAAGTTTAGTAGCAACATAAAACCAGATCAAGTTCGTCAGTTTTGCTGGCTTTGCGAAAAGATAGACGATAATTGTGATATCTATGTGTGTTTGCTGTACCTCAAAAGTAAGAACATTGTCCTCCTTTATGCAGTAACGTCTTGATTGGATGATCTGCTGAAAACAATTACCGCGATCAATAAGTAAACAGTTTGTAAAAAGTCTAATATCGCGGTACTAATGAATGTTGTAAAGGCTAATTACCGTTGAGCTGGCCGTAAACAATGTTTCGCGGCGAACACAATTAGTTTTCTGAAGATTATTGGGTTTTAGGAGTTTCTTGTGCAGGTGGCGGCCACGTTACAGTTTGTTTGCCTCCCTCGCCATTTGACATGTCACTATTCGCAACAAATTAAAATTATTTGGGAATTCTCTTGTTTATTTATTTTTACTTTATTTATTTTACTTTTAATAGCATAGGCTTAAGAGGTATGGGTTTATCAATATAGAGGATCTTACACGAGTGCTCATTTCATATGAAATTTATGAAACGAGCCTTCGGCGAGTTTCATAAATTTCATATGAAATGACCACGAGTGTAAGATTCTGTTATCATATAACCCTTTAAAATGGGATTTTCACGCTGAACATTATTTCAACAAGAACATGCATTGTTGACATGGACGTTGTCAATGACGTTACATGTACGCGCCAAGGTGTTATTACACGTGTGGTCATACGATTTTTATGACACGTTGTTATCCACTGAATAACAGCGACGTCATATGATAAATGTATTTCCGGCCATTTTTTCAAGGGATACAACTTTAAGGACCTCAGCTTACTTCCCTGGACGATATAGCGCTTCCTAAAAGGGATCAACTCTTAAAGAAAAGAATTTGCTCCTACAGGAGCAAATTCTTTTCTTTATGAGTAGATCCCAATTGAAAATGGATGTAAAAAATAAAAACCAAAGAGTTGCTGAAAGAGTACCTATATCTTTAAGAAACAAGGCATCGCAGGCGATACAAATCCCCTCGCACAAGACTTCTTGCTCCAGATATTGTCATACCCTACATTTGTGTGAAGTTATCTTAATGTAGGAGCTAGAGCGCTGACAAAGTTTTTCTAAAAATAGCTACAGTGACCTTGACCTTGGGCGCACCACCCTGAAAGTCAAACTTGCTCGAGATATTGTCATGCCCTACATATGTGTGTAGTTATTTCAAAATCCGTTGAGAAATGTAGGCGAATTTGCTCGAGATATTGTCATGCCCTAAAATCCTTTGAGAAATGTAGGCGCTAGAGCGCTGACAAAAGGTGAACATACGTACGTACGTACTTGCGTACGGGACAAAACCTATATCCCCTCGCCACTTCGTGGTGCGAGGGGATAATTAGCCGCAAAATATGACGTGGGTCGTAACGTGCATGGATGAATTTAGTAATGTAATTGCTTTTATGCAAGACGTTAAATTGCTACGGGCCTACACCAGCCCCCATCGTTCTGGCAAATAACAGTCGTATAATAGAAATGAACGGCGGAGTTCATCATATGTTCTTACAATACGGCAGCGCTCCTTAATTAACGATGTGAGGAGAAACACACTAATTCAGTCAAAAACATGAATTATATATAAGTGATACATTGACTATCCCAAAGAAAACTACTTTTCTTACTTACCAAACGCAATCAGAGCTGTCAGCAACATAAAGAGAAGCGTCCACATAGCCGCAGGCACAGTCTGGTCCATAGTAAACGTTGATGTATCCGTATCTCAAAGCGATTTAAAATGAGTTTCTTTTAATTACGTCCCGGACTGGGTTCCAGTTTTAGTGCAGTCTTTTGGATAACTTCACTTTTTGGTACATAAAAGCTAAGCTGAACTCCTTTATACCAAAATTTTAAGTCTCCCTGGATAAGGACGCTGTACAATTGTAGTACCAGTTTTATCCACTAGTAATAATATGATAGTAATGTTATCCCCAGTAGGCACATGATGTCGTACTAACGTCGATGCGACGTAAAGACGTCGCATCGACGTCGGTGCGACGTCATGTAACCGATGGATAAGTACTTGTCGAAAGTTCAGGTGTATGGGCACACATGTGTGACTCTTTCCGCCATTTTTGCAAAGGGAAACAACTTTTGTGAATCCTGTTTCTTTTCCCTGGACAGCAAAGACGCATCTAACAAAGCAAATTGTTTCCTTTCACAGTTGATCCCTTCTAAAAGAGGAGAAGGCCTTCAAGTGTACCCATTCATCTTAAAAAATCTGCCTCATGTCATTTGCAATCAGCAAATAAATTCTCAAGAGATAGATCCTCTTGAAGCAAGGAAAACGAAAGTCTTGATCTAGACTGTTAATGGTCCATAATGAATGCGCAACAATCCCAACACCATCCCTACTTGCCCCGCTCCCAGAACTGTATTTTCAAAATATCTCGCAATGAACACACTGATCCCATAAAGACTTCAGAAACTGTTAAGCACAGAGACGGGATACTTTGTACCGCCGTCACACGGCACTTTACACAAGCTTACACCAAGATAGCATAGTGACGATACAAATCAGCTTACTGAACCAAACTCCATATTCCTAAAGGTTCATACGTCGCTCATGCAAACACCGAGAAGAATCTGATCATTTAGACAATCTGAACCTTGGGTGTAAGGAAGCTTTCTATCAGTTATAGAACTGGCGTCAGCGCCTGTAAGTTTTATCACAGTATTACCATAAAAATTACCACGGCAAAAGCAAAATATTCCATATTTCTATATTTTGATAATACACTTTCATTTATATTAATTGATTTTTGTTTTTGTCCAGGGGCCGTATTTATAAAAAAATTAAGTGGTTGCTAAGCTGTTGCTAAGGTAGAATTTCTAAGAAGGAGATTCTCTACAACTATGAAATTTGCTCTGGAGAAACAGTCTGAAAAAGACTTTTCTCCAGAGCAAATTTCATAGTTGTAGGAAACCTCCTTCATAGAAATTCAGCCTTAGCAACAGCATACAAACAACTTAAGTCGTTTTATAAAGATGGCCCCAGTTCTCATGACGATGTTGTCCCAGGAGGCTCAACAGAACAAAACCATGGTTGCACACTCCTGACAACCAGCCACGTCTCTTGATGGCGTTGTAGTTATAGAAGTGGTCATTTCATATGAAATTTATGAAACGAGCCTTCGGCGAGTTTCATAAATTTCATATGAAATGACCACGAGTGTAAGATTCTGTTTATCATATGATTCTTTAAAATGGGATTTTATCGCTTTCAAAATGAACATTATTTCAATACGAAAACGCATTGTTGACACGGACTTTGTCAATGACGTTACGTGTACGCGCCAAAGTGTTATTACACGCGCGGTCATACGGTTTTTATGACACGACGTTATCCACTGCATGAATAACAGCGACGTCATATGATAAAACCCATTTCCATAAGTTGGGAATCGTGGAATTTATCTCACGTCTGTCTGCCTGTCCGTATAATACAATCTTTGAAAGGATCTTCAAAGTAATCTGGATTACATATTCTCGAAGCTATACCTGTGTATACATGCACTGTGATCGCGCCATATGCAGAGAGCCAAACTTATGAAATTTAACAAAAAGCTACGAAAGCCTTGATTTTTCTCGTTGACTTTAAACATTGAATTCACATTTCTTGACCTGCCTCTGGGATGCGCAGACTAGTATTATAAGGCAGGCTTGTTTGAGCATGCGCAATTGCCTTATCACAAAGTTTCTCCGATATGGTTCGCTTCCAGGTAATATAATTAACCACTTTTTTCATTGAAAATCATCATGATTTTATTTCACTAATCCACTCCAAAACACTTGTCATTTTTGACGTTTCCATGCAAGCCTATACTTTCCTAAACATTTCAAGAATTAACATGACTGACTGTTCATATTACTCCATGAAATTGACATACGAAACTGACATGAATTCTATTTAATTTAATAACATCAATTCTAGCAGACATTTGTCAATCGTTTTGATATCCAGGTGGAACTGACATATTATTGCGCTTAAATTTCAATAAGCGACTGATTGCAAACACTTAGTAATCGTTAAACATCGATCCGAGTTATTTGTTCACGCGAGTTGTATGATTCCATTGAATTCAATACCATATGATATATTTCTCAGACTGTTACTATCGTCTTGGGGATTCCGATTCCTTGTGGGGAATAAAATTCGCGCTAAACGTACTGATTGGATTGGCCTATTGCTGTGGTCATTCAATAATGATTGCTGGCCTCTGATACATGTGGTATTCTGATATTGCCTATCGATAATATACATGATAACTTCACAATTCCTGACATGGCTTGTACGGTTGCATACATGTACATGTATGCAACCGGACAAGCCATGTCAGGAATTGTGAACATACATGCATTATAACTTTACGATTCCTGACATAGCTTGTCCGGTTGCACACTTTAACAATTACATGGTTTGTCCGGTTGCATACATGTACATGTATGCAACCGGACAATACTTGTAAGATATCGTAAAGTTTCCATGTTTTTCAGTTTGTCTACTTCACCTTTTCTATATTAAATTTTTAATATACCAAAACAATTTGTTTGTTTGCATGCATTATTTAACCACTAAAGCATAATATACACTTATGCACCAAAGACTCATTTGCACCCCCTGTTGGCCAAGACAATAACGAGCTTATAAGCAGTGTGGTCTCTTTTTATTTTAGATAAGGGTCTGCCTAGACTGATTTCAGTCGAAGATGTTAGAAATTCTCTTAACCCTATATTCATATTTTACAAATTTTACTTATCTCTTAAATATACTCCTGGCTCCAACATCTGAAAATGTTGAGTCAGGTACAAAAGTATCAGTGAGGGACAAGGAAAAAAATAAATAAAAGGAAACAATCTAACATCTTCGGCTGACAAAAGTCTAGGGTCTGCCCTTTTTATCCATAAAAAGTTTTTCTGTAATTGTTCTATAGCCCTCATAAAGGTAAAAAGAACTAAATAATTGATGTAATGCTTGCCATCATTGATACTTATAACCGGTTGTCTCGTGCAGACATAGGCAAAACTAAATATTATATTTAGAGGTATACGTTTGGAAGCCCAAATCTACGTCTCGTGCAGACATAGGCGAAACTAAATATCATATTCAGAGGTATACGTTTGGAAGCCCAAATCTACAACTTATGTTGAACAATAAAGAAAGAAACAAATATGAGAGTCCTTAGCTGATTTGCAAACACCGCTTCCGGGCTTCCCAATACCCCCATGTACACTCGCTATAATCATACATACAATTCATATGGGCAAGGACAATTTCACAAAACTAGACAGAAAGGAAAGCAGATGTGATCCTTTTAAATCT
This sequence comes from Ctena decussata, assembly GCA_963989385.1. NCBI lineage: Eukaryota > Metazoa > Mollusca > Bivalvia > Lucinida > Lucinidae > Ctena > Ctena decussata. The sequence continues at coordinate 68,823,529 of OZ022498.1, read as the reverse complement.
ATCTTATTTAATGTATTTTCAGTATGTTTTCTTGATGTTTATTAATCTGGTTGGTCTTTTTAAAAAAAAAAATGGTTGTTTTGGGTTAACGGCTCTTTGAGACAGTGTTTTAGTCTCTATCGAGCCGTCTCAAAGAGAGAAGGAGAAAGAAAGGAAACATGATAAGGCAGAGAAAAAACGAAAAAACAACCCCCAACCGCATCTAACCTACTGCAAGCACAGTAGGCTGTACTATTATCCAAATTAGTAGTACCCCTGGCAATGAAAGTTACCCAGCACAATCGCCCGACCACGTCAACCCCCCCCCCCTCCCCCACCCCACCCCACCCCACCACACACCCCACAACCACCACCACTCGACTTTTATAAAATATATCCCACCACCACTCGACTTTTATAAAATATATCTAATGTATTTTCTTTTTTTTTTTCGTCTGTCTTTACCTTGTTCTTGGAATGCCTAAAAGTATGGATGCATAACATAATTATTGCAGCACCAAATCTGATACCTGACTTCTTTCCGTTTACAATGATCAGTTACCTGGCAACAGACACCAGTTTTCATTTCCATTTTCAACTCAACATGGACGTATACATGAGCCGCGACACGACAAAACCCAAAAAATGGCATGTACGCCCAGCGATGACTCAGATCGGCAGGGGCATCCTCCCAGTCTGATCAGAGTCTTCCCTGTCCACAAGGAGCTAGTTTAGAACCTTAGCTACCTGTTCAGCGCACAGCAAAGACTCTGATCAGACTGGGCGGATGCCCAGGCTGATATGAGTCTTTGCTGGGCGCACATACCACATTGTTGGTTTTGTCGTGTCTACTTTCAACAAACGATGTAAAGCATTAAATTTCATCCCCCGAATACCGGTATGCAATAAGTCAGACATTGTGATAAATGTTTATATTGTCTGAAATCTAATTCAATTTCATTTCATTAGAACTCTTTTACTTTAATTTCCTTGTCTTTTCAATTTTATTGTAATCGCTTCTAGATGTTATTGATGTATAATGTTTGCAGAGCGTTGAATGAAAATAGCGAAGATAAGCGGATCCATTTTTTTCTCATTCACGTAAACATTCAGTGAATCCGGAGGAGTCTGTATTGGTGGCTAGTTTGCGCAGAGTTATTATTATGTTGCAATTGGCTGTTTCGAGTAGATGTTGTTCACCAGAGTCCATGAAAATTCTTCACCTGATGCTGCTCATTCATACTCGAAAGACACGGTATTACGGTGTATGGATAAGCCAGCAAGTATGATCACTCTTATCTTGACGATGAAGTTGTCTCTGATGCCATCTGATGAGCATTTATTGATAAACACACCGCTACAACCAACAACTGCCATATTTTCGGCGCTGGGCGTCCAACTAATCTGGAAAATAGTAGGGCTTGACGCAGATGCGCCATGGGTTGTTTAATTTTTTTTATTATTCTCGTCTTTCTCTCTTTCCTTGAGCGACTGCTCGATATAGATTGAAGAATCTACTTAAATGGCCGTTAAACACAAAACAACCAGCCAGCATATGCTGGGTGATCTGCGTAGCGGTGTGTTTATCAATGATCTGTGCACCCATTGCAAGACCCCGCTGCACTGGTCGTGATCGGCCAGCTTTCAAACAAATAAAGCATCTTTGATTTTGTCCGGAAAAGTGTTGAAAAATTTTTTTGATTCATTTTAGTTAGCATTGCTGTGGTATAAATACAAAAGTCTCAGTGCCTCGCTTTTGCTTATATTCCATCATTCATAAAGGCCTCGTTGCTTTATCGTGGTAAAAAAGCATGCAATATTTCATCGTGAGGTATGGCTGCAAGCTTCACACTACATTTTTCATCATCGTAAATGACCGTGAGTAGCCACTTTAAACAAATAAAACATTCTTCATTGATTTGGGCCAGTTTAATTGGCAGTTAAAGGCCCCATAGCTCTATCAGCATGAAAAAAAAATTATCATGAGGTATCGCTGTAGGCTTCTCACTAAAGTTTCGTCAATGTAAATGACTGTGAAAAGCCAGCTTTAAACAAATAAAACAGATTTGAGTTTCACATAAAAAGGGTTTGAAAACTTATTTGGGTCATTTTAGTTGGTAACTAATATGACCTACTTTCGATTTCATCAAGTCGAATAAATTGGTAAAAATACAATGTACAGGCATGGAGCTCCAATCACTATCCCGCCTATGTTTATGTAGCATTGCTAGACGGGAAACCAGACCAAGAAATTGTATTTTGTTGAGCGATTTGCTACTTTTCAAAAACTGGTTTTCTCTACTTTTTGCCAGTTACATGACTCAATATATGCACATCAACCAACGTTTCATTACCAAACGTGGCGGTTGAACCGTTTTTACAACGATTTGAGAATAGACGTTTTTACTGCTGATAGGAGTATGGAGACTTTAAATGTCATAAACCTGAGTAAAATGGTAAAAATACAATGTACAAGTATGGGCACCTATTTACCGTCTCGCATTTGCTTATATTGCAGATCGCTTAACATCGATATGAGAATTAAAACAACAACCAGAAAAGGAAGTTGAATCTTATGGAAGAATTTGTCATTTTTTGAACATGTTCCCCCGTTTTGCCGGTTTTATGACTCAGTTTATGCACACCAATCCCTATTTTTATCACCAAACGGGACGGTGAATCTTTTTTTCATAATGATTCGTGTTGAGATGTTTTAATCACTGGTAGGGTAGAGTCGTGTAACTTCGGACAACATGTAAATTCGGACATACCATTGCAAACAGTGAAAATCTAGATGAGACCGTCTCATCAGCATTTTCACTATTTGCCCAGTTAATTTTGTTTTAATTCCAAACAGCTGACAAATAAATGCACGTAATCCCCGCGAGGGGGTGATGCAGTATATATATAGATAGATAGATATAAAGGAAACAATGTCACCGTCCGAATTTACCCGCTGTCCGAATTTACCCGACTTTACCTAGCTTGTTTGAGGTTTAGAAAATACATAACCTCTGAACACACATAATCGCTGAATAACCTAATGCCAAGTCAGTATACTCAGTGGAAAATCTGAAAATATACGTCTTAAGTTCAGTAAGGTGGTCAGTATATGTGACAGTGTCTGGCATTTTGAGCCTTATGGAGCGAAAATTCGGAAATTTTGTTTTTAAGTTATTCATATTTATTAGTGCTTCCAGAATAGATTTTGAGAAGCACAGAGAAATAGCGCTAAGAATTACTGCAAAAGCAAACGAAATTCACACCCACCCGATTTTGTGTTTTCGTTTCACATGGGATACAATTTACATACAAGCTTTTCAAAGATCTATAATGCGAACATTCTTAAAGGAGCGTAGATGAAGAAAATTAAACACGCCGATAGAAATGTTGAGTCAATCTTTTCAGGTGACGCTTTGAAATTTATTAGTCAGTGCGCGGAAATATAATTAACTTTACTTGCAAATTTTATGACGTCACTTTCATTTCAGGTTTCGTGACGTCAACGTCGCACCTCCACAAGGCTCAAAATCGCAGGCACTGTCACAATTATAGTGATGCAGCAGATAGTAAGCGTAAAAGCAAAACAATACCTCGTAAAAAACAGTCTGCGATGTAACAGTATTGTTTTTGACCATTTTCCTCATCCCAAGAACCAAGCCTTAACCCCATCCATGTATAAACCGACATGAAATAGAAAATACAATAGCAGCCAAACAATTACAAGAATTTCTTCTCGTAGGGTCTCGAATAAACACAGTATTTTTTCCTGTCATCACTCAAAACTTATGTCAACACAGTTTGAACTGGGCTCATTCTTAAATTTAAGGACAAACTCAAATTTAAGGTCGAGAATTGCACTCAAAGAAAATCTGTATTAACATCATATTGAAAATCACAGTTTTCGCGGGATTCTGCTGAAAATATAGAGTTTTAACGAGAAAGAAAGTAAGCTTTTGTTTATACATGAAATGTTAGACCTTAAATTTAAGGTAGTACACTTCCGATATCTCGAACACTGATATCTCAAAATATCTTCTCATATCAAAGAACATATTTCCTGTTTAATTTATATTTCAACTTCTGTCATGTCAAACTACTGATATCTCAAAGTAAATTTTCTGGTAGCAGAAAATTTACTTTGAGATATCAGTAGTTTGGGCTGAAGTTTGACTTCAAGATATCAAGAGTTGACTGTACTTAAGTTAAGGAATGATTGTGAACTGATACCAGTTAGAATATGAAATAAGTCGGAGAAGTGCCATCTGTACTTGTGAAAATTTAGGGTCAAAACGTGAATTAAATCAGCTAGCATTAAGATGAATTAGACTGAAGTCCATGATTTTTCCGCAGTTTTTCAAAGGGGAACAACTTTCGTGACTTCATATTTACTTCCCTGGAGAAGTAAGCCGTTCCTATAATGGAGGTCATCTCTTTAAGGAAAAGAATTTGCTCCTAGGGGGGCAAATTCTTTTCTTTAAGAGTTGACTCTGTTGAGAAGGGAGGCAATAAAGATAATGGTAGAGTTGCTTCCCCTGAAAGTATACTCATTTACCTTAAGTGCGACAGATTGGATGGTGCCTAGACAAAGGTATCTTACGTCATATACGAACAGTCAGATCGGTCCTGTCAGTCATTCACACATACAGTCTGGGCTTCTGTTAAAATCCATGCATACCAAACCAGATAAGACTTAGATAAGACGGAAGCAGTCTGATTTGAATCTACATCAATCAGTCGCATGTCATAAGATCAATTTGTCTGTAATTTAGCCCGGACTCATACTTAGTAACCTAGTGCTTTATCTTTGACCCAGTCATGATTAGCCATGCACGATTCGTAAGTCCTCTCAGACTTCCAGGAAACTCCAGGCAGACCGTACCGTGGGATTTACAAGGACTGTAATATTCACTTTGTATGTACAGTTAACAAATGTATAGCTACACCTCCATGTTATTCCGCCATTTTTTATGAAAGGAAACAATATTTGAGCCACGACACGAGAAAATTAACAATGTGGTTGTGCGCCCAGCGCACTCAGATCAGCCTGGGCATCCGCCCAGTCTGATCAGAATCTTCGCTAAGCGCTTAAAGGGTAGCTTAGAGTCTAAGCGACCTCATTGCGGAAAACGAAGTCTCTGTGTCTGCGCTGAGCGCACAGCCACTTTGTTGGATTTGTCGTGACGAGGCTCATTTGCAATTTCCTGCTCCCCTTCCCTGGAAAAAGAAGCGCTTTTCGAAATGGGTTCACTCTTGAAGGAAAAAACTTGCTCCTTTGGGAGCATATTCCTTTCTTTAAGAGTTAACCCTCATTAAAAACGGTGACAATAATGAAAATGGCAAAGTTGCTTCCCCTGAAAGAGTACCGATTTAACTCAATAAACAGACTGTATATACCGCATTGCCCTTAATATTGAAAAAGGCAGATCAGGCTGCTCGGCAGAGTCATCCAAGTTTTGGGTAGTAATTGTGTGTGTCTGTTACCGTAACGTCATCACCATCATCAATTTGTGTTTATATTTTTATTTCCTTAGTTTGAGCTCAGAAGTCGGTAGTTTTTTTTTTTTTTTTTTTTGCTTTTTTTTTTTTTTTTTTTTCATTTTTATGCAAGCCTTGAAATGTGTGGGTCATACATACTTCGCTGAGTTTCGCACACAGCAAGTACATATGCACTTTGGTAGTTCGTGCAAACTTGCTCAGTGCCAAAATCGACAGCTTTAAAGGCACTGCTTTATCAGTGGTAGCCTATAAATTAATGTATTTTTTTCATCGTGAGGTATCGCTGCAAGCTTTTATTGTAAATAACCGTCTTTTGACCGAAACATTCTCGAGTTTTACATAATATGTGTCTGGAAAATGATTTGGGTCATTTCAGTTGCCAACAAAAGAACTGACCCTATTTCGATATCATAGACATGAATAAAATGGTAAAAATGCAATGTATAGGCGTGGGGCCCTATTCAATGTCCACCAACGGGGAACTAGAAAAGGAAAATTTATATTTTGTAGAGCGATTTGACATTTCTCAAAAACGTAATTTTCGCCACCTAACGCTCTACTTTTCGCCACCTAAATGACTCAGTAAATGCACACTAGCCCACATTTTAATACCAAAGGTGAGATTAAACCGCGTTTTCATAATGATTCGTATTCAGATGCTTTTTACGACTGCTAGGACTACATCGCGAAATCTGTACAGTATCACAGGCATAATATTATCATATATTATTCAGGTACAGCGGGATGGTTGGGCGAATTTCATGCTTGGGGATATTCCTCTGTTTATTTCTCCGGTAATTATCAATTTTATATCTATTATTGACATGAAGGATCGGTGGATGACTTGCAATTTTACGTCCTTTTCAACAGTATTTCAGTTTAATCAGGACGATGGGAGGGTGATAACGAAAGGCTGTGTGCAATGGAATTATTGGCGTGACATAATTTATCTAAAGCTAAACGGGGTTTCGTCATGAAATAGTATGATAATAAGCAGTAAGAATTAACCCATTGTCTCATAAAAAGGACATAGGCAAACAGTGCAGACCCTGATCATACGTTTGCGGCGTCTGATCAGGGTCTGCACTGTTTGCATAAATTTACAGCAATTTCTTCATAAAAAATAACAAAAAAAAGAGAGAGAAAAATCAATAATAAATAAAACAAACCAGGCACTCCTAATACGTTGAATAGACTCATCCAATTTATAAGCATAGAAGAGTCCACTAGGCATAAATGGGTTAGCTGCTTATAATATTGAGAGTGGCTTATTTCAAGACGCCCGGCACATGTGGAATTTGTTTTCCCGCATGCGGAGTTTAAAGGGGCGAACTGCGCATGCCAAGATCAGAATGCGCAGGTTTTCACATATAATATGTCTAAACTTCCCGTTCGGTATGCATCGACTTTTTGTTGCAAATGATTGTTACTGTATTTAGGGTATTCAGGAATGTGGTTCTCGATCTCAATTGGTAAGCCATCCATAAAAAAATGTATCACAGCTTTAAACGGACCCCTGCAAAATTTCAAGAGCTCAAAGACAAAGATGAATAAAATATCTAAACTTTTGCTGTTCAGAGTTCAAAAGCTGAGCTTATAGGATGGAAAGGCTACGTCGTCTGCATCCACACTTTGCACCCGTTTATGCCCAGTGGACTCTTCTATCCCTATGGATGAGTCTATTTGTCAATTCAGGGGTGTCTGGTTTAGTTTGTGTGCATCAATTTGAGAAATACCCATTTGTCCTTTGCAAATAGTGTAGGCCCTGATCAGACGCCATGATCTAGGTCCTCACTGATTTTTGGGACGCTAGGCATACATGGGTTAAATATGAATATCTCTGATTTCAATTCCGTTTCATACGCAGCAGCCTTGGGGCAGGAGATTAACTGCATACTCTTTTGGGGGAAATAGTGGCTCTGTAATTAGTTGCTTAATTCAATACTGTTTAAAACAATGTACCTTATTCGTGAAACTTACAAATTATCGTTTCCGTTGAAGCCATTTTCTGCAACTAATAAAACAGTACTTGCTTGTCTATTACCAAACTGATTTTTTTCCCGGATCGGGCAACACAAGTTACAGATGTTTCTCAATCGGGAATCACGGACAAAAAAAATTCAAACTCATAACTTCTGAATGCATAATAAAAAAAAATTGAGGTTTTTAAGAAATCCATTTAAAGCGGTACTATATGTTTCTGCTTTATTGAGAGTACCTGAACTTTGATAGTTTGCCTCCCAATCCAGAGGCAGATTATTGAATATAGCAACTGACAAAAGTCACCGTGACAAAACGTCAGGACCCAGTTGTTCAAAACAAACGACGTCGTTAGTTAACGTTTCGTTAAAAATTCAAACGTTAATATCCCAAATAAACCACTATTTTTTATTTAATTTTCAACAAAAATATTAGTGTATTTGTTTATAGAGTTGTAAAACACTTACGAGTTGACCTCTACACGAGCTCGTTAGGCTAACGATGCTTTGAACTGGGCCCAGATCTACCGGTAGATTTTTTCTTCCATGTCTACCGGTAAAGTTTTGTGGCGCTGTGGTCTTTTTTTGCAGAGTCAGAGGTGAAAGTAAAGGACACACCACAATTGTTGATGACAGCCCCCAGGCTCGTACAATATTCCGTAAAGCCGACAACGACAGCAACTTGCAGCTGACACATGCCGAATTGCATTCGGTATTTCTAGACTTTGACACCAACGGTAAATATACTTGTTAGATTTTTGCGACACAAAACGTTGAATTAAGAAACGCCACATTGCAATGAATAAAAAAAGAGTTAACGCTTGAAGCGCCCCCCCCCCCCCCAAAAAAAAAGTTCAATTTGCAAAAAGTGTAGATCCAGATGAGGCGGCTCATGATGAGCCACCTCATCTGAATCTACACTGTTTGCCCTCTAGTGTTCGAATTCTCAATATGATATCCCTTGGACAAAACATTTTTGAAATTCTGCAGACGTAAATTTTGTAGTCTGCTTTTTTTGGCGCATTAAGGATTAACACTTGAAGCGCCAAAAATGAAAATAGTTGAATTTACAAACAGTGTAGATCCAGATAAGGCGGCTCATGACGAGCCGCCTCATCTATTTCTACATTGTTTGCCCTTTATAGTCTTTGAGTTCTCAAAATTTTCAGACTTGAATGAAGTATTTTTTTCTTTGAGATTTTGCAGACGTGTTATAGGCGCTTCAATGGTTATAGTACATTATCAGTGGGACACGTTGAAACAACGTATTTTCTGGGCTGATGCCATTCCATGATATTGCATTCATGTTATTTCACAGTTGTGTGGCCACTAGGAATGTTGTATTTCTGTCGATGAACGTCCCCTCTCTACTAAACACTCTCTTACCTTTTGTGTGTCAGAAAGCGACCAAATACCGCCCCCACTCCCCCCCCCCCCCAAAAAAAAAAAAAAAATATTCAATTGCCAGATTTGCAAGATTTCGTACCAAGAGTAGTAGGGTCGTGTAGCCCAGTCGGTAGCGCGTCTGACTACAGAGCCAGAGGTCCCGGGTTCGATACCCGAACCGGCCACATACTTTCGTTTCTTCTTCCGCTGATTCAAGAAGGGCAGTTGTCAGTTTCTGGCGAAAGTATGTGCACTTAGTACTTAGGCGGTCGAAGCCAGCCCAGGAATAGTGTGGTAAGGGTAACATGGTCATACTTACCGTGGACGTAAAGCAACAAAACAAAGAGTACAATTTATAGGCTTTGTGAATGGGCGTGTATTAGAAAAATAACCGTCCTCTATGTCCTCTTTTGATGAGACTTTTGGTTTAGACTATAGTTTGTTCATACAAGATTCAATGACAAGAAAAAATATGTGTGGAATTATCGATATCGAATGGAGTTTTTTTCTTTTAATTGTGTGTGTGTGTGTGTGTGTGTGTGTGTGTGTGTGTGTGTGTGTGTGTCGGAGCATATAGTGTTAGGATACTGTGTGGACTTTTCAGCAATTTGTGATACACATTTGGTTGTCAGCGTGAACAGGGAAAATTGTGATCAGTCTGCGCGCATGCGCAGGCTGATCAGATTCTTTTCTGTTCGCATATTCCGCAACGCCCGTTTTTTCATGTTACGTTCCATAGATAGGCTTCTTTCATTTAGGGGACACACATGTTTCCAGTCACGAGTTCATAACAAAATGGCAAGCCGACCATGTCGGGACCATACAACAAGGGATCAGACTGTTCTTCAACTTAGATGTAGATCATGATAATACAATCACAGAGGCTGTAGACGCTGCTTACATTTTTATGTTCTTCGACAGAGATCGTAAGTAAATAGTCCCCTGCCTTTTTCTTAAGAAAAGTGAGGGGACACAGCATTCGGCATTCCGTGGTTCCGAAGTTCCGTGGTTCAGAAGTTCCGTCCCCCGCCCTAAACAATAGGTACCTTGTGTGCGCAACTCCTCCTACAGTTTTTCATGAATCATTCTGAAACTTTTCAGGCTTCTTTCGCATGGTCCATAGATGTTCATGTGACAGTTTTTTTGTCTGAATTTGTTCCACTTTTAAACTCAGAAGACCTTTGGAGTTCCTACCTTGTATGCTCGACTCCTCCTAAAGTTGCTCATCAATCATTCTGAAACTTTGCAGGCTTCTTTTAGGAAGCGTCAAAAAGATTTTTCTGCTTCTTTTCTTTTTACAAACATAGTCGTTATTCAGCATCAGAAGACCTAATGAGTGGAAGTCTTTTAAAAGCTTTCATTATCATGCATGGGATATAATCTTTTGTGAGAAATTTAAAAGGTTAATAGAAATATTTTAATTTGTACAAATTTGCCATCATTTATCACTGAAAAGTTTCTATGGCTGTAATTTTGTCCTATTTAAAAAAGCACATAATAAACATCTTCAGTACATTTGTAATAGCTGTGTTAAAGCTTGTGAACTTGGGGAGGAGCTGATTATACACACTGCCATTCTGTATAAGCCTGAACATGTAAAACGTCACAAAGTTTGTAACAGCTGTATTTTGTCAAAATGTTTATCTTTCCCTTCAAAAGCATACAAGGGCATAAGAATAGACCACACTCGATAGCCATCCATTTTCCAAAAATCTTGCAATTTTTACATCGATTTTGTTGGTCAAAGTCTGTCAATAAATTCTGTAGAAAGGATGCAGAAAAATTATTTTGAAGGTCTAAATCTGATCTATGACCCTGAAAACGGGATCAAGGTTACCAAAACTTTAAATCTATTTGGCTTGCCCCAATGCTTCATGTACATGTTTATCCACACAAGTCTGTTGAAAATTCTGTGTGACCTTGAAAATTATTTTCAAGGTCACACAGAATTTTCAACATACTTGTGCCGATAATAGGATCACCATCACCTAAACATATACAGGCTCTCCGGCTTGTGCCAATGGCAGGGGTATGCAATTTTGATGGAAATTCATCTAATGGTTCAAGAGATATCCTCAGTATTATGTGAAAAAAATAACTTCAAAGTTATCATGTGACCTAGAAAATGTGCCTAGGGTAACAAAAGTTGTCTTATTACCAAAGTTTGAGTATGAGCAGCTGAAGATGGAGATGGAGAGGGGTTTTGAGTGGGGTGGGCGAATCTGTATTTTGAAGAAAAAAAAACTTCTAGTTCTTCTACGGTATTTGTCATATTTATGCATATTCATATGAGCACATTAGGGGAAATGCTCCAAGATTCTTTTGTGCTCTATTTCCATTTGTGGGTTGCAGATTTTGCTATGTTTAGTTTTACGATTACAAGCAATAGATACAGCAATTTTTTTTCACTAAGCACCAAGCCGAATGTTCTTAATAAAACAGAAATTTTATAACAGTTATATGTGGTTTATGAAAGATTATTCTTAAAAGCATTAATTATAGCAAAATATCAAAATTCTAAGTGCATTGAATGCTTAATTGCTGATAAGTATTACAGCAAAATATGGTAGTATTTTTCCACAGGCACTCGACGAAAAATTATTAAACTACGAAGTGGGATATTTAGTAACTTTCTTATATCGCAACCGATCGACTTTAAATTTGATAGAGAGGTGGGAGACAGACTAACATTTAACAATATATGAGAATTTCTCAAATTTTTCGTCGAGTGCCTGTGATTTTTTCCTCTCTTTACTTGTTTACTAGTATGCTACATGTTTCAGGTAATAATGTAATCAGCGAAGGAGAATTCATTATACAGTGGGTGAAGATTTCATCATAGAAAGCACCATCTAGCTTATTCTTGGGTTATTGGAATTAAATGGGCCATGTAAATCTTGAATAAATTATTTAGTAAATATCCATGTTTAGTTTATTCATGCAAATCCACAATACATAGGGGGAGTCGGGTAACTTCGGATGGTGGGTAAATTCGGACAGTGACATTGTTTCCTTTATGTGTCAGTTGTTTGGAATTAAAACATTTAACCGGGCAAACAATGAACATCCTGATGAGATGGCTCATTATGAGCCATCTCATCTGGATTTTCGGGAAGAAAGTCATGTAAGACCACACGAAATATTATATTACCCTATATGTGTATCAATCTCCATGATGTATGTTTGTATATGTATATATATCTCCATGATGTATGTATGTATTTATGTATATATCTCCATGATGTATGTATGTATGTATGTATGTATGTATGTATGTATGTATACGTGCGTATGTATGTATGTCCCCTTCATCTCCTAGTCTCCGAGTCTCCAGGTCTCCAAATCGTCAATGTTTAGGTGTATGTATGTATGTATGCATGTATGTATGTATGTCCCCTTCATCTCCTAGTCTCCGAGTCTCCAGGTCTCCAAATCGTCAGTGCATGGGTGTATGTATTTATGTATGTCCCCTTCATCTCCTAGTCTCCGAGTCTCCAGGTCTCCAAATCGTCAGTGTATAGGTGTATGTATATATGTATGTCCCCTTCATCTCCTAGTCTCCGAGTCTCCAGGTCTACAAATCGTCAATGTATAGGTGTATGCATATATGTATCTAATTTTATACAGTCTCCGAGTCTCCATTCCCCGGGTCCCCAAACAGATAGTATCGTGTGTGCCTGCACATTCATGTCACCCTGTCTGCAACAGATCCCTGTATATTACGTACGTCTAGATATAGCATCCCCTACATGTACAGTCCCCGGAGTCTCCGACAACGTATTTGTATGTTTATATCTAAAGTCCCGAGTCTCCAAGTACAATGTGTGCCTGCATATTTATATCCCTTGTCTCCAAAATATTCTTGTATATGTACGTACATATGGGATCCCCTAAATATACAGTCCCCTGAGTCTCCAACATCGTTTTGTATGTTTACATCTAAATGCCCCCTCGCATCCATACGATGTGTATACAGTATACTCGGCTCGGCTTCTTTGTATTTATATCTATGTTCATGTATTGATCACTACTGATAACAGCTTCTGAACAACTGAAATGTACCTTCTGGAGACACGCGCAGGCGAACGGCTGGAAGGACGAACAGGGAGAGAAAGAAAGAGAGAGAATCGGCCTATAACATTTCAGTATCAGAGGAGCTTCACGTACATAACTTAAACAGGTGACTAGTACATATACACTTCAGACCAGCATAGCAACTTTAAAGTGGTGATTTGTGGCAAATACAAAAATCTGAATAAAACCATAAAAATTTAATGCGTTTCCCTGAAAATTAGCAACTTCGCACAAGTTTACATCTTTACTTACCTTCGAGGGCGGGTTCATTATGGCTTAGCGCGAACTCTCAGTTGGATTTCCTACACGAAACCAGACAAAAAAAAACTTTTTGAAAATCATTTTGAAAGCACTTAAATAACACTTTTAGATAACTAAACCGTACTAGAACATCATTTCTAGCACCATATAAATTGCGAATTAGGCAATTTATTTTTGCGGACCTGAAATTAGACCAAATTTTCCAAGAAAACGAATTGAAATTACAGATAAAGAGAGCACATTACTCAGCCTAGGGCAGAGAATAACGACACACATATTATAATCAATTTAAACCCGGTTTTTATGCCCCCGCCATTAAAATGGGGGGGGGGGGGGGGCATATAGTATCACTGCTGTCCGTACGTACGTAGCGTACGAGCATACGTAGCGTACGTACGTACGTACGAAATAGTTTCCGTTCAATATCTTTTGAAAGCATTGGTGTATTGAATTCTTATTTCATACACAGCTATATAATCATAAGATACAGGTCAAGTTTGATGTTGGGTAAAATCCGTCGATAATTGTGGGAGTTATGGCCCTTTTTCTACTTCATTTTGTATGAAAAAATGGTTTCCGTTCGGTTTTTTTGAAAGCATTTGTGTATTGAATTCATATTTTATACACAGGTATATAATCATAAAATACAGGTCAAATTCGATGTTCGGCAAAATCCGTCGATAATTGTGGGAGTTATGGCCTTTTTTCGACTTTATTTTGTATGAAAAAAATGGTTTCCGTTCGATATCTTTTGAAAGCATTGATGTATTGAATTCATATTTAATACACAGGTATATAATCATAAAATACAGGTCATGTTCGATGTTCGGCAAAATCCGTTGATTATTGTGGGAGTTATGGCCCTTATTCCACTTTATTTTGTATGAAAAAATGGTTTCCGTTCGATATCTTTAGAAAGCATTGGTGTATTAAATTCTTATTTTATACACAGGTATATAATCATAATATACAGGGCAAGTTCGATGTTCGGCAAAATTCGTCGATTATTGTGGGAGTTATGGCCCTTTCAAAGGTGACACTTATGCGCTCCCTTGTCATTTCCATATTTCTGTATGCCTGTGAATCATGGACCTTGACAGCAGAGTTAGAGAAAAGAACGCAGGCCTTTGAGATGAGATGCTATCGAAGGTTACTGAACATTTCGTACAAAGACCATATAACCAATGAAGAGGTTCGCATGAAGATCCAAGCAGCCATTGGAGAATATGATGAACTCCTGACGCTGGTCAAGAAACGGAAACTAAGGTGGTTTGACCATGTCTCAAGGTCTTCTGGTTTAGCAAAGACAATTCTTCAGGGCACAGTGAAAGGAAAAAGAAGAAGAGGTAGACAGAAGAAGAGGTGGGAAGACAATATCAAGGAGTGGACTGGAATGGATTTTGCCAGCTCAACTAGGGCAGCTGAAGACAGGACAAGGTGGAAAGGGATTGTTTTGAAGTCAGCTGTGGTGCCCCAACGACCTAGTAAGGTTATGGAATAGAATAGAATAGAATATGGCCCTTTTTAGACTATATTTTGTATGTAAAAAATGGTTTCCGTTCGATATCTTTTGAAAGCATGGGAGTGTATTGAATTCATATTTTATACACAGGTACATAATTATACAATACAGATCATGTTCGATGTTCGGCAAAATCCGTCGGTTATGGTGGGAGTTATGGCCCTTTTACGACTTCGTTTTGTATGAAAAACTGGTTTCCATTCATTATCATTTGAAAGCATTGGTGTATTGAATTCATATTTTATACACAGGTATATAATCATAAAATACAGGTTTATTTTGATGTTTGGTAACATCCGTCAATTATTGTGGGAGTTATGGCCCTTTTTCGACTTCATTGCCTACAATAATGGTTTCCGTTTGTTAGTTTTTGAAAAGTTACTTGTTTCGGGGATATTTCTTTTGGAAAGTTGCAAGGCATCCATTTCTGTTTTAAGATACAGAATGTTATCACATATCACGGTAATGACACCCCCACTCTCCAAGCCCCCCCACCCCCATCCCCCCCCCCCCCCACACACACACTTCTCTTGATCCAAGAAGCACAAAACATCTGCCCAAGGAAAACAATAAAACGTACCACAGAAGTCTGCCTTTGAGAACCTAGTTATGCTTCAAGTGCCAGTACCTTAAACAAGGCGCCATCTTACTTAGGGCACTAGGCGGGGGCATCCGTGTCGTATGGACACATTTCTAGTCTGGAACAATGAAAGATCGAGTGGAGAGGCAAATTGTACAGATCTCAGGTAGGTAGGTAGGCAGGTTTACTGGCAGATAGGTAGGTATATATATATGAATAGACAGATAGGCTGAATTGCAGTCCGATGGTAGTCTATAACAGTGGGAACGCAGACTCATCACATTTGAGTAATTCATTTTCTGAGCGGTCGTCTACGCACAAAGAAATAATCCCTTTTTTTTCGCCGGAAAAAATGGCGGGAAATTTTGAACAGAAACAGTCCCAAAATAATGCTCGTTTGATAAGATATGCAGTCATAATTTTCCAACGGACCAGATCAGAATGAAATTTGATGTTTTGTTATTGAAATCAGACGCATATCTGTACCTCAATGCAGTTTGCACACCCAAAACAACGGTCACAGTTTGACAACCGTTTTTCAGAAAAGTAAAACCCTACGACAGTACCCCAAAGTTATTTTGCAAAGAAAATTGTCCCAAAAACCAAATTAGATGCCATTATAACTGAACCGTAGTTCATACATTCGACCGTCTTTTAGCGTGGTATATCTTCTGGAGAAAGTCTATTTAGTTTGAAAATCGATAATGAAGTTGGTCATTTTTACGTAGACATGGCACGTGCGTTCGTCAACACACAGACTTTTTTTTTCAGCTGGATCGACTTGAGGAGACCAACTGTTTCTTCATTGATGGTATAGTAAAGCTTGTAATCATTTAGCATACTGTGAATTTATTAAGATTTTGCGTTAGTCTGTCTGCCTGCGATTTTTTGGGCTTCTGAATTTAGGCTACACGCCGAGAACGAGAGAAAGCAAAACAAACACACTGGTCAACCACAAAGTTTGACAAACCACAGGCATTTGACGTTTTTGGGGTCTCAGGAATACACAGTTACCTCGAATATGGCCAGTAATCGCATCTTCTATAATGAGATACGTATCTCATTATAGAAGATGCGATTTCTGGCCATATTCGAGATTTCTGTGTATCCCTGAGACCCCAAAACATCAAATACCTGTGGACAAACGAAAAAGCCACAAGACATGTCGCCCCATCTTCAGGTGACAACTCGCCCCAGATTCTAAGAAAACTCCCCCAGACAACTTCCCCAAAGATAACGCGCCCCACATTCTGAGACCACTCGCTCTTCTAAAGAATTCTGTCCCGAACGACGCCCCCCCCCCCCCTCAACACACACGTACCATTTCAGAAGTCATCCAACAAAAAGTGCAAGAGACAGCTTGTCCTTCCTCATAAATCTGCCAAAACCCTGTCCCGCTAGGCGCTAAGGGACCGACCATTTGATATTCTTGGGGGGTGGGGGGGGGGAGGGGCTGGTATATTTTTCGAAAAAAATCCCTGTCTTTGGAAGAAAAAATATGCAAGTAAAAAATAAATCAGCTCATAAGGGGATTTCAAAAAATAATCTGGCCTCAAAAGTCAGTGAAAAAAAAATAACCTGGCTCCACCAAAAATTTCCAAAAAAAGAGTCTGGGCCCTGCACTTTTGGTTGGAAGATAGCAACTGCCTACCTACCCACCAAAATTCACCTTACCCCTGAGTCTGGACCCTGCACTTTTGGTGGGTAGATAGCAACTGCTTACCTACACACCAAAATTCACCTTACCCCTCCCTCCCCCCCCCCCCCAAAAAAAAAAAATGGCCACTTGGGACACCCTAGATCTATTTTTTTTTCTTTAACGGCACATTTACCGTGATCAACCTGCATAGTAAGACAAACAGGTCTGAGCAGGCAGTGTAGACCCAGGAGCAGTCTGATCTGGGTCAGCAATTTTTCCTTAATACCTGCACATTTTGGGTACTCCATTTGTGGGTGATATAGATATGTTCAAAATGTAGGATGCTGTTATCTTAGTATTATGGGTAATTACTGTAACTGTGTGTGACATTTTTTGTAGAACTATTATTTGTTTTTGTTGTTTTCATAGTTTGCAGGGATTAAAAAGAAAGCCTAGGTCTACCTAAGTACTCTCCAAAAATCCTAGTTTAATAATAGGCAACTGCAAACAAAATACTTTTTATGATTGGCCTGTGGCTGAGATGGGTGGAGGGGAAAGGGGCATGAAGAAATACATATTCTATAGAATTAAATGCCAAAAGTTATGTTTTAGCTTAAATCTCATAAAGAAAATTAAAAGGCTCATATTGAAGTTATATTAATAGAAATGATACCATAAACTGAAAAATAAAAAAATATATATTTCCTGATTAATTTAATCCATCTTAAATGTTTGCAGCTTCTGACCAAAGCGAAGAAACTTGTAATTACTAATCAGTTATTCAGTTACTAGAGAGAAAAGCTTGATGACAGACATTAAATGATGAGTCATGACTGTATTAGTGCAGTTGAATGAGAGGTAGCCCCTTCCTGTCTATCCCCACCCCCCAAACACACACACACACACCAACCTATTAAAAAGCATTTTCACAGAGGATTTTATTGGCCAAATATTTAGGCCTTTATTATGCTAGCAAGCTTTTTTTATATCATTATAAGTGCACAAAATAATGAATGGGGCATGCCCTGCTAACTGATGGACCCTGCACTTTATGTGGAATGTTGCATAATGCTGTTTGTCCTTCTACAAGTCAAGACTATGTTAGAATGAAAACAATTACACAGTTCCACCATAATTGTTGCACCAGCATCAATGGGCTTCATATTAACACCTGTTGTGCCCTCTCATTAGAAGCACTTCAGCAAGAGCATAGATGGTTCTATTAATGGATCACAACAAATGTTTTTATGGCTGAATAAGACAGAATTCCCAGAATTGCTATCATGCTCCAGCTGAGTCTTTGTATAATCATTATCATAAAACCATCACTTGTGGAACTGTCTCCAGAATTTTTTTCTTATTATGTACATATGTTATAATTTATTTTGGCTATTTATTTATTTATTCTTATAGGGAAAACACTGAAGGGCAATGTCAGACTGCATGTGAATATAATAATTTGATCAGAGCTTTATACATTTAGAATACCTATATAGTACTAATTTGTTCATTTGAAAATTGTGTTAAATTTTAATTTTTGATCAAAAGCAACTGTGATGAGACACGACAACATACTGTACATTTTACTTGAAGAGAAATGATAAAGAATAACTCCACTTTGGCTCACTAGATATTGGCCTATTATTTTTCTTGTTTAATCATGTTTATATCTTACCATTATTCAACTTAGAGAATAGATTACCAAGTCCTGAGCCTTTGCCACATATTTAATCAAGTTTTCTGGTTTGCTGGGCAGCTGTGCTTTTTATTTGTTTTGTTTTTTGTGAGTGTGACTCAGAATCATATTAGAGAACACATCACATTGAACTAAAATTTTGAGAAATTCTCCATTCTCAATGAAAAGTTAAGGTACCATTCATTATAAATTATATAATTTTTGCATGAGATGTGCCCCTACTGATAGATTTCCATGAGATTTTTGGCAACAGTTAGAGCAAATCCCTCAAAAGATCACTGAGTATATAAACACACTGTGGTATTTTAATTTATGAACCAAGGGCATTGCAGAGCTGACAGCCCCCACCCCCACCTGATGAGCTAGTATTTGACACACCTGGCATTTCATAATAAATATGTATTTTATTAAATCCCTGGTTTCTTCTTAGGAAGAATCAATAAATTCTTGTTAGTTGTTTACACTCTTACAAAGGGGATAAACAACTAACAAGTAAATGTATATGTTGTAACCCCTCATTAGAACTCCTCATTAAGGTAGTTCCACAGAGGGCCAAAACCTATGTTATAAAAATGCATACTGCAATTTTAATGCTCAAAAGCTCATTTAACAGTACATATGCTGCTTCTCAATGTTGGCTGAAATTATATGGAGTGTAAAGGAGTGTATAAGTATGTATGGCCAAGTTATTTTCTAAGCTTAAAGTTGAAACAAAATCTTCATTACTGCAATTGTCCTACCACTTTCACCATCTGACAGTGTGTCGAAATTGCTGGGAAAATCAAATAGTACTGACCCTGATTAGACTGATGTTTTGATAGTACAGTCTAACCCAGGTCTACACTGCACTTTTTAATCAAGGATTTTAGTCAATGAAGTTTTGCAAGTATTTGTTATGGCTAAACATGGCTAAACATCTATTATATTTTGCTTAGTTTTTCATGTAAAAGAAAGGTTAAAAGTTGTGTGCGTGTGTGTGTGTGTAGGGGTGGGGTTGGGGATGGAGAAAGGGTGGAGGAAGAAGGGGTGTGGGGGGGGGGGGTAGAGGGGCCTTAAGTTGGGTAGGGTGATCGTGTGAGTTGCAGGAGAGGCTTTGAAATATTGGCACGTGCAGGATTAATTGGATGGCAAAATTATTTTTTTCTAGCAGTCCCTCTGATTGTGACCACAATGTACCGGTCTTAATAACTTATAAGCAAGTAAATGCGAAGTTTGAAACAGTTGACGCAGTTCTGTAATTGCGTCACAACTGTCATAAATCGATCGATTTGTTTACAGTATGGTGTAGGCTACTGATCAGAATTCTTTTCCCAATCATTCTGAAGAAAGTACAGAAAAAAATATTGTTGTATGTTGAATTACTAGATGCGTTCCTCTTCGTGTGTCGGATTTCAGGATTCAAGAACATTTCGGTAATGTTTAAATTTATTACAGATTATTTTGCTGTCTATCGATCGGGTAAAAAATCCGCCATTAATTTGAGAAAATGAAATAGGGTACCTAAACATTATTTTGCAAAGGAAATTGTCCCAAACACCGAATTACTTAATTTTTATAATGGAGAAAGGGCAGACACCATGGTTTTTCATGGCATATGTCCGCCGACGGGAGAAAGTCGATTTATTTTGAAAATTGCTGTTGAAGTTGGCGGATAAGAGTCGTCTTTACATGATCACGTAAAACGTTCGATTGCAGAATATCTCGGTGTTTAGCTCTGCTCTTAAAGGCATAGAGAATTAAATTAAGATGTAAGGAATAAAACCATATCTTATTATCGGCTTTGTGTAGCTTGATTCGCCGACAAAGCATCACTGAAATTGCGACACGTTCGTCGATTGAATCTGAGTCTGAGAAATTTCGAACGTTATTTCGTTGCTATCTGTATAAAAATATCACTCCGCCATGGATACGCGTTCCCACTGTAATGTTCTCATATTTTTCCAGACAATTTAAAAATTTGACAGATCGCCCGGATTTCAGCACGAACTATATCAGTTGCCTTGGGAAACACACGGCACTGTTAGCGATTGCCTGCACATACACAAAAATCAAACAAAAATATAAATGATCAGCCTGTACGCCGTTATATGATCTTCATGCTATGGATGGTCACTTTCATTTGGCTCTCTGATGCCTCACTAATAGACCTTTTTTCACACTGTTATCTCCCGTAGTCTCGCGGCCTTGGCTGTTTTTTATTGTGATTACAACAGCCCACCAACATTTTATGATGTATAATTCTGATATATGAGCAGCAACAATATGGCATGTGCGCTCAGCGAAGACTCATATCAGCATGGGCATCCGTTCAGTCTGATCAGAGTCATCGCTGTCGGCATGGAGGTAGCTAGACACTTACCTTCGCTTTAAGCGCGGATGCCCAGGCTGATCTGAGTTTTCGCTGGCTGCATATGCCACTTTGTTGGTTACAAAGTTTGTCGTGTCGCGGCTCATATGTCAAATTATGTGTTCATATATAGCTAGTCTTCCCGAGTGAGTTATCTGGGCGCCGGAATATATACTACTGAACAAGAAATAATCATTCATGCTGAGGCAAATTTTCAACATTCTAAATACTTAATACATATAAGCGTCCCTAATCCCCGGAGGGCTCACTTGGTCTTTGACACGGGTATCTGCCTAAGAACGAACCTGAAAAGTGGCTGTAACGCCAAATAATGCGTCTATAGCGAACGTAACAAGCAGGTTATGAAACGTTCCGGGTTTCCCGAAATATATTCTCCATTATGTGACTCAACAAGGAATATAGGAAGAAAAGAAAAAAATCAATAAAAAAAAATAGTATTTCAGTCGTATCGGGACGATGGGTGGGTGATAATGAAAGGGTGTGTCAATGGAACCCCGTTTACGATTGAAATGATAACCACCCACAGCGGGGCACGACCCCGGGACCGCTAGATCAGCAGTCCAGCGTTTAACCTACTAAGCTACTGGGGCTCCTCTCTAGGAAATACGGAACGTTCCATACTCTTCTCGATACGCTCGCTAGATGCATTGTTGGGCGTTACAGCCAATTTTCAGGTAAGTTTTTGGGCTAGGACGAAACTTCAGATGCCCGTGATATTTGACAAGTTACAGGTGTGCTTGCATAAGTCTACAGGTGTGCCGCTGGAGATTTTTATAACCCACACTATTCGTGTATACGGTATTTACAAAAACACACCTATTCATAAATCATAGCCAAAATAGTTTCCCCATCCATATTATGTGGAGCAATTTACTTTGCCTCTTTCTCCAAAAAAACAACAACGAACAAACAAGTAAAGCTACAAATGTGGCAAACAAGGTAACAAAATGCATGTCAGCAAGGA
Organism: Ctena decussata; assembly: GCA_963989385.1. Classification (NCBI taxonomy): domain Eukaryota; kingdom Metazoa; phylum Mollusca; class Bivalvia; order Lucinida; family Lucinidae; genus Ctena; species Ctena decussata. The sequence continues at coordinate 68,801,582 of OZ022498.1, read as the reverse complement.
ATTGGCTAATTTCCACTTTTGGCATGTTGAGATATACAACAATGTTCCTGTTTTTGATTCCAGGTTCTCATAAAAAAAACTTATCATACATAGCCATCCAAAAATAATGACCTATTGATGCATTCTTCAGTTTAGAAAAAGGGACTGTTACAGCGGCACGTTCTTCCATATGGAAATGACTCCCGTGATCAAATCACAGACCCATGCACCATGAAAGTTGTAATAAATATCTCCATAATCATGTGTGAAATGGGTCATTTAAATCTGAATCCGGCTGATGAGCCTAACTGCAGGTGTTATCAGTGAATAACCCGTGTCTAGAGGCCAATAAATCAATGTCAGATTTTATAGCTTTACTCTTGAACTATCTTACGGGCAGAAAATGGTATAATTACATTCAGCTAAACGAAAAATGAATTTTAGAGGAGGATGGTTTTTTCACTATAATTAAAAAAGAAGAATTTTATGAAACAGGAAAAACAATTGACCTCGCTGAGATCATGTTCCGCCGGCATGGGTTTGAAAATTCCTTTCATAACAATAAGAGAGAACAAAGAATTAATGCTTGTGAATAATCTTTGTTTTTCAAATTTAGAAAATACGAGAAATGGACTTTTAATCTGAAAAGACCATATTCTCCCAAATTATCCTAGCCCGAGGTCGAAGAACGAGGGCAAAAATACGTGTAGAGGATGAACAAAGCAGGAAGACATTGCGTCAGATATTCAAGCACAACGACATTATAGAGGATCTTAGACGAGTGGTCAGTTCATATGAAATCTATGAAACGAGCCTTTGGCGAGTTTCATAAATTTCACATGAAATAACCATGAGTGTAAGATTCTGTTTATCATTTGATCTTTAAAATGTGATTCTATCGCCTTCAAAATGAACATTATTTCAAAAGGAAACGCATTGCTGACACGGACGTTGTCAATGACGTTACATGTAAGCGCCAAACTGTTATTACACGTGTGGTCGTACGATTTTTATGACTTAGAGGTTAATACAATCATGTCTATTGTCGCGTTGCCGAGCATATCCGCCCTGAGAGCTCTATATTGGTCTAACGGCCAGTAGGCCCGAGGGCCAATATGGAGCTGCCGTGCCGATATGCCTTGCAATGCGACACTAAACATGTCGTAAATTGGATTCAATAAAATTAATCGCAATGTTTCAATGTGTCAAGTTTTGTACATTACACAAAATAAGTTTTAGTGTAAGTTAGCCTTAAAAACAAGAAAGATATGGCACAATGTATCATATCAATAGACTCGACTTACTTGAATAACATTTAAGGTGAGGTGGGCGTAATTGACAAAACGCATGATTTTATTCACACTTCCTTATATTGTACATTTTCAGTCCCTCTTTCAGAAAATGTAATAAAAAAGGGGGGTCGCCGATGTCGTTTTCAAAATATCTGACCTCGAAAACGTCAAATTTTCCACTTTTTCGAGACGAGGTTATAACGGCGTTCTACGGAAAACGCTATTTTTTGCTCGTCACTCTTGGATAAAAATCGTCATTCTGAGAAAACAAAACACATTTTCTTCTTCAAAAACTAACATAGTATGGCTCTATGATAGAAATTTACATTAAAGCAATAAAAATAGTAGGTCGCCGACTTAACTTTGGAGATAATGTGCATAAAATGCCGGGCTTGTCGTCTCTTTAGACTGAAATGTTTAACGTTGCGCATGGTGACGTTAACGTTACTTTTAATTTTTCGCGCCACATATCAACTACCGCTTTTTGTTGGCTACTGGCAAACTTTGTCTCGGACTTTCTTCACTCATGATTGTCATCGTCGGGAAAGTGCAGGATGAAGGCAGATGTAATACTTTCTCTCAATCTCTGCATAAGCCGTCTTAACTAACTATTTTTTAATTAAAAAATTCGAAAACATTGCCATTATGCGCTCCCAAACAGTTAACGCGCACCCGAGTTGACAGACTCTTAGAAGCTACTACTTGTGGGCGGGCTCCCACGTGCTATGACATTTGAACAATTCTCTTGTCCACTTGTCGTTTGTATAGTGTAAGCGAGTCAAGTTTTCCAGTTCCTGACCCGACCCAAGAAAGAACCTATAATATTACGCACTATAACCTAGCTAACCTAGGGCTCCAACAACTGGACTTTGGTGACTCTCTCTCTCTCTCTCTCTCTCTGTCTCTGTAAAAAATGATAGGCAGCTTGGATTCACTTTGGTGTCTAGCAGATACATTAAAACGCCTCTTTTGTATACACTTGAAAAAGAAAGAAGAAAATGAAAGACAGAAAGTGAAAGAAAGACAAAGCTATAGAAAAGCCACATTGTTTTTAGCTTATTGACAGAACAGGTCGTTTAATTATCGTATAAACGTCGATGAAAGATTCGACATTGCATCGACGTTGATACGGCTGTCTTGCGTTGTTCAAATGCTGGGGACAGTCTAAGAATCTATAATATAACTGAAATTTGGCATGTTTTTTGCTGATTAGTATTTAAGTGTGTGTGGTATGAAAACGACTGTCTATGGCTGCTACCATGTTAACTGCTAAGTACGTGGTGGAAGTGTAGACAGTGATCTGACTATTCATTGTACGATTCTGGGTTTAATTTCACGAGGCTTTGTTGTCGTATGAAAATTTGTAATAAAATTACTGCAACTCAAAAGCTGCGAACTCCGTCTAACAAACTGATAAGAAATTGTCAGCTAACCCGCAAGTAGTCTTCAGCACGGAAAACTAACTATACTTTTTTCAGTTCTCTTCGGCACATTCTATTTCCTTTAAATTTCACCCAGCGCTCAGCCTCCTTGCATTTTGTAAGCAGAAAATGTAGTGATCACAGAAGCAGCTAATGTTGACGCCATCTTGTTTTTATCAAACGGAACGTTTGGCGTCATTACGTAACGTTGCGACAGAAGCTGCCGCACGGCGGCGCTGAATTACTCCCACCTCACCTTAAGATGGAAGTTATTCTTGTCGGGGAAGTGTAACTTACACTTCCCTGTTCTGGTGTAGTATTGGTAAACTTGGAGCACAAAAGAACACGTCTCACATAACTAGCTTTCTCTTCCTCTTTCAAACACAGTTTTGCTCTATAAATAGAAAAAAAGTCCACTATGCTAGGGATGGTTCTAATTATTAATCACAGGTTGCCAGGGACCTTCATATGAATTTATGGTAAAAGTCTGCTCCTCCATAATTGCATTCATGAGAAGATGTCTTAGCGTTGCAGATATGATTAGATCTGCTTTTCTTTTTTACCAAAGCCATTTGCATCATTTGAATAAACACATCCCGAAAAGGTAGATCCGTTGAAGTTTTACGGCTGGTTCCTTCAGACTAAGTTTGGTCAAAAGTGTGATGTGCATTAAGACCAAACTTGGCAAAAACGAAACGTATCTGAACATAAAAATAATAGTTTGCCGTTTTTAAAACGACACAATGGCCATGTTACACTATCAAACTTCTTTGATAAAATGTTCTTAATTTATGGTGCTTGTCAAGAAAATATTTGCTAAAACATTCATGATACACTGTGTTGCTTGTTTGGTCAAATTTTCTATGTTTATTGTTGTTCAAATGAAATGTTGAGTCCGATATTCATGACTTACTGTCAAATGTTTAGCATCAAACTTGGTGGGTGCATCATTCTTCCCTAAAAAGGCTGGAATGCTAAAATATTATAGTTATAGCTGCGTTTGTGTGAATGTCAGAAAAAAGACGTTTTTACTATAAAAAGTACCGTATTCATAGCCCTCATTGACAGAAATTTACCGTTTACCAGGAGTGTTGCAGGTCGTAAATTGAATACTTATCAGCCGCTTGTCAAAAATATTTGTGGACCCATTCTATCGCCATCCAATGTTTTTTTTTTTTTCATCTTATTTGAAATGCAATTAAGATTGCTTGGTTTGGGTGTTACACTGTCAAATAATTTGAATGAACATAAATCAATCCGTATTTGATCAAATAAATTGAAAAGCGTAACATGGGCTTAAGATATCAAATATCTTTATTTGATTTGCCGATATAATCTATGACATGCTCTTAGCATAATAAATGCCCAAAAGGCTTTGCATAATTAAATCAATTCGCATCATCTCATTGTCATAAATGATCTAGCCCAGTAGTGTTTATATGCCGTATAAACGCCTAAACACTTTCTTTGAAACTAAGTATAGACACAGAATTGTTAAGCTAGCATGGTCGAGTCTATAATAAGATCGATATATCAAACTGAGAAGGCCTCCAGATTTACAGACAAATTTACCATAATCAGGTTCGTATTCCTATTCGTAATAAAGGCTAATGCTACCAAATACTTCCTGTATTGAAAACTGCATAAAATTCTGTATGTATATTATATCATAAATTGGCTCATCAATCTTGAAAAAAAACATACGAGGGATTATCCAGAAATACGTGGACACAGTCCATAAAATCTAACTACAATAAGTTATTTCTTTCAAATCTTAACCAATGCTTCTCTATATATGACTGAATAATTTCTCACGATATCCGGTAAAATAAATGAATATTGAGTTTGGCATGTACGTTCGAATATACCAGGGGTAGTCTTTGCGGCACACCCCAGATTTTTTTAGCGCGCCCTCTGATTGTATGTCTACAAGTTCATTTTATCACATGCTATGATTTTATTGTATAGTACCAGATAGATATGTACCGTCTGCATCTCTGCCGGGGAACTTCGGCGGCTGGAGCCAGGGACATGCTGTTTGGACATTGGTTTCCGCCACATGTCGCTGTGTCTCCGGTCCCCGTAATGTTTCACGGCTTCGTACAGAGATGAGGTGCATGTCTGTGTTACAAATGACTAAAAATTCAATCAGAGAATGTGATAGAATGGCTCTTGTCTTATCTGTTCATATTTGTATATATATATATATATATATATATATATATATATATATATATATATATATTAATATATATATATATATTGTTTTGTTTTTTGTTTGTTTGTTTGTTTAATGTGTTACATGTACAGAGGGTCTTGTGGTAGACTAGTCATATGACTAAATGTGTTTTACCCTCTTTAAATATTGTACATAAGTAAAATAAATAAATAAATAAACTTGTAATAGCGATTTTAACGTAAAATCGCTATTGCCAGTTGACTGGTAATTAATAGTGATTTCCACATAAAGTCGTTAATTGCAAGTTGACTGGTATATGTGTAGCAGCGCAAATAACATTAGAAACGCTAATGTCAGTTTGTTTTTTTTTAGTTTCGGTCCAAGAAGGGCAAACTTCATTTATCTGCAAGCTTCCTTCTTTGAATTTATTGTTGCATCCCATTATGCAAGTACGAATTAGTGATTGCTTTATATTTACACCGTTTTTAAAATCTTTCGAACAGTGGTCACGATTTCATATATTTTTATTCAATCAACATATAGCAGGATATGAAGAAGTGATTTTATTGCTTGTGTTCGATAAGCCGTGCATCTCCGTGGTCTTTTCGGAGTCTTCCCTGTTCTAATCAACAATCTAGTAATTTCGTAGACTATACTGAGTAAAAACAAGCCAACTGGTGCGTAGACAGAGAAGCTTATAATGACCCCTTTTTAGTGTCATGATTAGCCGATGGTTACCCTTGTACTGAAAATGTCAGTTACTAACATCCTATTATAAAGGGGTGGTCGGGTGGTGCGATGGTGCTGCGTGTAACTTCCAGTGCCGGGGCGTCCTATTGATTTGGATAATAGTAGGACAAGGGCCTACTGTGCTTGCAGTAGGTGCGGTTGGGTGTTCTTTCGACATTTTTTCTGTCGTCTGTCAGTTCTCTCTTCTTTCTCCCTCTCTCTGGGAGACGGCCCGATAGAGACCGAAATACTGTCTCAAAGGGCCGTTAAACCCAAAACAATCAATCAATCAAACATCCGATTATAAACCTTTTACGGGGGTATATTGCCCCGCTCAGCAGAGCTTTTGGTATGCAAAGTTAGGATAGGGGAAATCAGGATTTCTCAGAAGCAATCACATGCCCTTCCGCGAGCAGACCCGTTCTTCGAGCAAGGCTCGAATCCAAAGCAGTGATAATGATCATTAGCCCGTTTATCCACTTGCCCAGGATAATTTTAGTATGATTTGCATACGATTCCCATAAACAATTTTTCGGTCATAAGACAGATGTTTCACTTGCATTTTGACGGCTCTTTCAATAGCATTCAGTCATGTCGCGCAGGTGATAGTGAAAATTTTTCTGCAATGGAATCCCGTTAACGATTGAAAATAAATCCACTTCCATCGGGATTCAATCCAGACCGCTTTCTTAGCAGGCAAGTGCTTAACCCACTGCCTTATAGAGGCTCCTCAGTAACACAAGGCCATAGTTCCTTAATATGCAACTTTAAACTTGATATTGGAATGCCACTTCTTAATCTTTAAACTGATAATAATTTGAAAAAGATGGGGAAATACTAGAAATACCAACAAACTGGCAATAGCGATTTCACGTTAAAATGGCTATTAATAACGATTTTGACGTAAGATGGCTATTACCAGTCGACTGGCAATAGCGATTTTAACGTAAAATGGCTATTACTAGCCGACTGGAACTAGACCTTTCCTTCTTTTTCTTTTTTTGTTTTGCAAATGCATAAAAATGGCGGAAAGGTAGCATATGTCTTTAAGTTCGAAATGTCACCTTATGAGATATAGAAACAGTGAATACCCGGCTAGAATGTGGCAGGAGTGTTCTCTGTAAATACAATCCACGAAACAGACTAATCAGATAACCCAACAGTCGCTAATGAGCAGGCTACTTACTCCAGGTCTTCACCGTTCACAAACAATTAATAAGGCACTATCCCCCCCCCCCCCCCCCCCCTTCAAAAAAAAAGCTGCCGATATTTAGCTACATATGAATAAACATGAACACAATCATGCAGGGCTCTAAAAGAAGGATTCATAAATACGGGTTGGCATTCCACACTAGAGGCTGCTCAATCATTCCACATTAGAGGCTGCTCTAATGAGGGGTGGCAACCAGCGTCTCAACGGTGCACCACCTCAACAACCTATCTGGACCTCTTAATCTGAACAAATGGTGCAGATAATTCCACAGAATTATAATTGTTTGCAGGGCAATTAATGCTATTCAAAGTTGTTAGTCTTAGCAATTATTGAAGCCACTGCCTTATCGAGCGCATTTGCCAATTTCATTTCAATAAAGCCGCAAATCTCAAAGATTTCTGAGACTTTCTTTCTTTCTTTTATTGTCATACAGTTACATTATATAAAAATAACAATAAAATAGACAAGTGGTATAGATTGGCACTGAAAATGGCCAATGTGAACGCTTCCATTATTATTTGAACCGCGACACGACAAAACCAACAAAGTAGCTTGTGCACCCAGCGAAGACTCAGATCAGCCTTGGCATCCACCCAGTCTGATCAGAGCCTCCGCTGTCCGCATGGAGCTAGCTTAGTCTGTTAGCTATTGTTTAAGTACACAGCAAATACTCTGATCAGACTGGGCGGATGCCAGGCTGATCTGAGTATCCGCTGGGCGCACATACCAAACAAGTGTCATACGTATTTAAGCCGAATACCTTATGTTAAATTTAACGGAAACTAACAGACGCTTACGATTAGAAAAATAATTTTTTACCTACAAACAGGGGCGGAGTGCAGAAAGCAGACGCAAACGTACGCCCGACGTACGTCCGTCGTAAAAAGTACAGAATTTTAATCGGTGTGCACAATCGAGACGTGTCGTAAACTTAATCGTAAAACACTGATTCTCAAGAAAGTGTAACGAATGGTGCCATGGCTTTAAACGCATGAATAATTTTGTTTTGAGTTGTTGATTAAATCAAATAAGTGCACGCTCTGACGTTTCTGCCACTACCTAAAACACGTAAGTTATAATATTGATTCAAATACATGGAAAGACTCAGGTGGTCATACCTGATACTGAAGGACCCCCCTATTTTTTGCATGTCATAATTAAGGATGTCAATATTTACTTTCAATTCTTTTGTAGACTTTCGGCGTGAAACAAATAGACTTGACTTGAAAAGGTTGCTATTAACGAGTACTTTCGAATAGTGATTAATGGGTATACGTTGGAATACAAGGCTTTTCTTAACCCATTGCCATTTCTTGTCATTGAGTTGTATGTATTCTACGAGTCCAAGCATTAACAGTGCATCCCAAAGTTTCAGATGGTGCTAAAAAGGTTTGTTTTTTCACAAAGTAGGTCATAATCAGTCACCCTGACAGGTCACAAATATTTTTTTTACTATCTTTTGAATTTAAATTTTGTTTTGACGCGTCCTTAGTATTCCGAAAAAAGCGTATTTTTTCAAGTGCATTTTACGAGTCAAGCCAAAGTCACCCAGTATATAAACAAGAAAGAAACCTATTGCCTGCCGTGGAAGGGAAACAAAACCTACTGGTCATTGGACAACGCCCGTAACCCTTATCGAATATGTTTCGTGGAAAATAAGTTTCACGTTTCATAAAATTATTTTACGGGACGTATTATACGGGACAGAAATTCTGAGTAGTACTAGAAGGGACCAAGCAAGAAGCTGGTACACTCTTGAAAAGTGCACATTGTCTTATTCATTTTAAAATGACCACATGAACGGCCATTCGGAAGCTGCAAAAGATTGAAAACACCGGAGAAATTTTCAGTTTTTGAATTTTTATATTATGATTTCATGATTCATCAAAATATTCATTTAATATTTACCTACTTCTTAAATTGAATTTTATATGTGCAGATATGCGCTGAATAATTTCCACTGATGAGAATGTGCAATTAAAATTAAACACTCATCGGATGCACCGTGGTCTATTTTAGGCAATCGACGTTCGAGTAGTCCCGTAAAATACATTTACATTTAAAAGCAGTTCTTTAAAGAAAAATCGTTCTGACAAACCCTGAGGATTAGAAACTATATTTTTAAATTGATTATAATATGTGCGTCGTTATTCTCTGCCCTAGGCTGAGTAACGTGCTCTCTTTATCTGTGATTTCAATTCGTTTTCTAGGAAAATTTGGTCAAATTTCAGGTCCGCAAAAATAAATTGCCTAATTCGCAATGTATATGGTGCTAGAAATGATGTTCTAGTACGGTTTAGTTATCTCGAAGTGTTATTTAAGTGCTATTGTCATCACAAATTGGATATTTTCTTAATGGGAAGACTGAAGAAATCGAGCGATAAAATACAACATTAATGTCCCGTAAAATACAAATCTAAAACGAGTTTCACTGGCGTAATAAGATGGTTTATAGTATTTTTTTGTCATATAACAAGTATACACAGGTCAAAGAAGTTTGATTTTTTATACATATATCTTGAAATATTCTTCTCGGAAAGTCTCATATTACAACTGGTGAGATTTCAAGTTTTTCTATTAAAGAACTTAGAAAAACAACTTGAAATGCACAGCAGTACTGCTGATATAAAAAGCAAACAGACTGGCAAATTGTAACGCGAACACTTCTCTGTGTTTAAACATAGAGCTTGTTCATGTACCAATACCGCATTTAGCCATTTATGTTAATACTTGTATCTAAACACATACCATTCACTGTTACATTTTAAGATCGTGTATTTTACGGGACAGTAGGAGACATGAAAAGCAGTGTAACCGTTCTAGCATATACGTTTTATACAGACAAGTTGAAATTTTAAAGTTTAAAACAGTAGTTTTCATTGAGGTTTTCAAATCTATAACTTTCTGTGTTTTGCAGGAATAGTTTCTTTCATGTTAGTTAAGTACAATGAGATCGTATTGCTCCTTTTTGGTAGAAGAAGAGCATTTTGCTCTTTCAGAAATAATAGTGTGAAGATTTCTATAGCTCAACTTTGTCCTAATTAATAACACTTGCCTCTACGCTGGATTATACCCTTATACTTCTAGCAGTTGCCTCAAGTCTATTTGTCTATACGACTCGTAGAATACTGAAAAGAAGTGTTAGTCCCTTCACGTTGTCTCTTGTTGTCTGAATTCACCTGATATTTACTGTGCAATACTTTAGATTTAGCTTCGAGAGATACCAAAATTATGAAATGACAGTGAACGATCTCTATATGACTTGTCTACATTTTCAAAATTTTAACCACCCAAAAGTTACACTTTCTTGAGAATCAGTGAAAATCGCTTCAAAATTCACGTCTGCTAGATAGTAGACGTAACATTGGCGCTGCGTATTCCTTTTACATTATTCAGCTTTTGCTGCATTTAGATATGGCTGGAATGTTACACTAGATGGATGAATTACAATATAGTTTTAAAAAGAGACAAGATAATCAGAGACAGAATCTATCCATTTGATATCTATAAAGACATAGTGCTATATGATCGGTTTACCACGCCACTGGTCGATGGACCTGACTGATAAGCTGCATCGAATTCGACTGTGTTTCCTTCCAAATTTTTTTTTCGTTGATACATTTGAAAATCTAGATCTCAGAATTGTCCTTCAACGTAGCTAGCATTCAATATTTCATAATCTTCAAAGTTTTTTTTTTTCTGTTTTAATTCGAAAGTACATGTACGTTGCCAAAATATGTTGTAATGAACATCTGTTTTATAGAAATTACTACAAAAGTGTAAAATGTATCTTGCAAATAGTGAACATACCAAGCAAAACGGCGCCTCTTCCTTTATGAACAAATGCTCAGACTAGCCTGCGCATGTATGCAATCTGAAAATACTATGCATAGATCCTGAGGATTCCGTAGATACAAAGGGAAGGAACTACCTCAATTCACGGAGTCACAGACTGGTTTGGATCTTGGTTGTTCCCAAGTACCTTAATCAACTTTTATACCTGACACAGCTCTTATCATAACGGGTCATGAAACACACGTGCTTATCTTATAAGAGAGCACTACGCCTAGTCGTACCCCAGTCGCAACTACGCCTGGCGTACGCCCGCTCTGTGTACTTGGATTTAAATACAGTCGTATGATGGACTTAGTTGCGCCAACGTTTGTAATCTACGCCGGCATAGTTTACGCCTCCTTTGTGCACTCGGGGGGCCCCAGACTATTTGCGCATTCTTCAATAAACTTAAGAAATACACCAAATTAAAAGTAACATATTTTCCTAGCCGAACCTTTTCGCACTGGTATAATACAATATAACTTTTAGAGTAAATTCGATTTTAATGGACTAAGATTTGCTTAAATTTGATAGATGTCCTACATATTTATTGCATTTAGTGGGTGTTCTGTTTTTTTTCCTAAAAGAGGACCTTTTTCATATAAAGACAAAATATGCAAAATACACTGTTATAAAGCTGAGATAATCAATAATATGGATCCGTTCGCACTGGCATGTTAGCTTTTTTTTTTCTGATAAAAGACATTGTAGAATCAGAAAAATTTTCCTCATATATCTCGTAAAAATTCCCGTGCACCTGGCCGCTGAGCGGAATGTTATTTTTCCAATATGACTGGGCAGCCCTTGAATGCAAATTATCAAGAATTGTAATTAAATTGTTTCGAAAACATCATTATGATAGCAAAGAATTTTTTAAAACGTCACTGACCCTAAAAAAATGAAAGCTTAAAAATCTGAGGGGTAACTCATCGGGTCGTGCGTGTACATATAACCTTGGAAGTTTGTTTCAAAAAGCTCAATTCGTCTTCAGCTTCAATGGTGCAAGTTTGGGAAGGGAGAATATAAATGCACTGTGGTTGAATTTAGTAGGGAGACCGGGACTGGATGAACGAATCAGGAGGATAACGTTTGGTTGAGTAAGTTAATGTCATTTTCGTCCTTGGTGATAGTGATAGACGCGCAAAATTCCGATAGACCCATTTCAATGATAAATTTACCATTATCTAGTGGCTGACGAAAAAAACTATTTTCTTGACGTCTTATTTGGTGAACATAATTAGAGGTGATTTCTGAAGACCAAATAGCTTTAAATAGAGCCGAAAAACTGCTCTTCCTAGATACTTGAAAACTGTATACTCCCAGAGAAAACATCATAAGCCTACAAATATAAAATTGTGGTTCATTAATACCCGATCTCCTCTGCAAGAAAATTTACCAACATTACGTGTCTGGTTTCGTTTGTCGTTCAGTATACTAGATATAGGTTTGACGTTGAATACATGTTAACCAGGTTAAAGGGTACTTATGGAGTGCTTACATAAATAAAAATAACAAGTATGATTTTCAAAAAGTATTATTTTTTTGTCTGGTTTCGTGTAGGAAATCCAACTGAGAGTTCGCGCTAAGCCATAATGAACCCGCCCTCGAAGGTAAGTAAAGATGTAAACTTGTGCGAAGTTGCTAATTTTCAGGGAAATGCATTAAATTTTTATGGTTTTTTGGGACCGGAGCCTTTTTGTCTGTTGCTTGGTCCACCGGGGCTCAACTGGTGACCTTCTTTTGCTTCAGATTTCCAGTGGGGTTGTTTGGCAGGACAGGGATCTCCACCTGTCAGACGGCCCGTTGTATCTGTTGAGTCCTCGTCTTTGCTTCTTCATGGTGTTGAAATTTGATTTATGTGTTTACCGTGATGATTCATTGACGAGTTAGAGGGTTATCATGCGAACCGAACAACCAACTAAATGTTTTGTACCACTTCAGAAACTGAGGGTGAGGTTGGGCCTGTAAAATCGATTTAAGCCCCCCAGTAATTCATTACTGACCGTTCCAAGGCGGTAGTTCTGTTGTGGTTCTTTGTTGCCTGTTTTTGGTGTCAGAGTTTCTGTGATGTTTTCCCTTATGTATGTTATTATTATTTTTGGTTCGGTTTGGGTTGCTGAGTGGCCACCTTTTGGGAACAAGCTGCTCACTCGGTTGGCCATATGTTCTCTGTATCTTGATTATTTGTAATCTTAGTTGTTTCCAACTATGGTTTGAGGGCTGGATTTGGATTTGGATTGTTTCAGTTCCTGGTCTTTGCATACTTTTTACTTTTATTCAGATTTTTGTATTTGCCACAAATCACCACTTTAACGTTGCTCTGTTGGTCTGAAGTGTATATGTACTAGTCACCTGTTTAAGTTATGTACGTGAAGCTCCTCTGATACTGAAATGCTATAGGCCGATTCTCTCTCTTTCTTTCTCTCTCTGTTCGTCCTTCCAGCCGTTCGCCTGCGCGTGCCTCCAGTAGGTACATTTCAGTTGTTCAGAAGCTGTTATCAATAGTGATCAATACATGAACATAGATATGAATACAAAGAAGCCGAGCCGAGTATACTGTATACACATCGTATGGATGCGAGGGGGGTATTTAGATGTAAACATACAAAACGATGTTGGAGACTCAGGGAACTGTATATTTAGGGGATCCCATATGTACGTACATATACAAGAATATTTTCGAGACAAAGGATATAAATATGCAGGCACACATTGTACTTGGAGACTCGGGACTTTAGATATAAACATACAAATACGTTGTCGGAGACTCCGGGGACTGTACATGTAGGGGATGCTATATATAGACGTACGTAATATACAGGGATCTGTTGCAGACAGGGTGACATGAATGTGCAGGCACACACGATACTATCTGTTTGGGGACCCGGGGACTGGAGACTCGGAGACTGTTTAAAATTAGATACATATATGCATACACCTATACATTGACGATTTGGAGACCTGGAGACTCGGAGACCCGGATACTAGGAGATGAAGGGGACATACATAAATACATACACCTATACACTGACGATTTGGAGACCTGGAGACTCGGAGACTAGGAGATGAAGGGGACATAATAAATACATACACCTATACACTGACGATTTGGAGACCTGGAGACTCGGAGACTAGGAGATGAAGGGGACATACATACATACATACATACATACATACATACATACATACATACATTGACGATTTGGAGACCTGGAGACTCGGAGACTAGGAGATGAAGGGGACATACATACATACATACATACATACATACATACATACATACATACATACATACATCATGGAGATATACACATAGATACATACATACATCATGGAGATAAATATACATATACATACATACATCATGGAGATTGATACACATATAGGGTAATATAATATTTCGTGTGGTCTTACATGACTTTCTTCCCGGATTTTCACTGTTTGCCATATGTCCGAATTTACCCGCCTGTCCGAAGTTACCCGACTCTCCCCTTCTGTATATATTCCGCTTTACAACAGGATTTTCTCCTCTCTAGAATGACCCCAAATATTTTTATCAGTAGTTTGAAATTCTGCTATAACATGGGTTTTTTCCTTCCAAAACAATCCACAAAAGTTAGATCCATCTTATCTTATAAGATGGATCTAACTTTTTGGGATTGTTTTGGAAAGAAAAAAATCTCCATCTTATAACCAAAGTAGTACAAAGAGTATGGTAGATTGTCTCTACAAGTTTAGAGCTTCCGACCAAATCCTGATATTTGTATGGGATAGTTTGCTGAAATAAATATTATTTAAACCAAGAAATACAACCAACACTTGCGTTCATGCCAATAGCTTGACTACAATCTCAAAATCCGATGAGTTTTTAAGTGAGATTTGGTAACACTGAGACCCAATTAGGGGTCACCCAAAGGAACACACAAAATTGGCTGCTTAAGACAGGTGACCCTTAATACAGGTTCATTTGCACTGTATTTTGGTTCAAGGGTCAAGAGCATGGTGGCTGTTAAAGGCAGGTAGCCTCATTATAGTGACCCTCTAAGACAGGTTTGACTGAATTTGGACCAAGAAACATATTTGCCCTTGAGTTCCAAAAAATGTTATCAGCCTTCTATTTATACTGCTGATAGCATTTTTTGACATTCAAGGGATACTACAGTCTTTAGTTATTCTGATAATGTAAAACTGGGTGGAGATCATTCACCCAAATTCATGTTTTTAGATTTACACTTATACACAATTTCCTTATATGAACCTATACTAGGCAGACAGTATTCATACATCCATGAACAACACTTGTTCACGCGTAAGGGAGGTCACAGACAATTCCAGTAGCTGATTGGCTGACATAAGGTTCGATGTACATCATGTCATAGTGACAGCTGTTGAACATCATAACTAAACATGTTCTTTCCTTGGCATCAAATTATTTAACCTAACAAATAAGTAATAACATAGCATGAATATAAAACATAAATTTCATTTTTTTTAAGTTAATGGCAGTATGAATGCAAATGGGGTCTGTGCAAAGTTTGTGTGACACCCTTTGGGTGTCTCTTACTTTGCACATAACCCCCATTGCATTGATACTTCCATGAACATCCAAAACTTGACATAAATTTCTTAATGAGAAGTAGTGATATCTGAAAATCTTTTGGGAGTTGACTTCAAGGATCTGTAGTTCAAAAACTTAAAAGCCGCATATACATGTACAGAAGTGCCTCCCAATATTTAGTATTAAATACAGGGGCGATCCAGGAATTTTGGATAGGGGGTTCAAATTAGCTGAAAAGGAGGTTCGATTTAGGCAGTTTGACCAATTTTTCCTGAAATTCCCCATGAAAATAAGATAATTTGGGCTGAGAAGGGGATTCGTTTGAACCCCCCGAACCTCCTCTGGATCCGCCACTGAAAAACATTTATATTCACAGGCATAATATTTAGCCAGCATAAAAATTTAATATCGCCAATATGGAACTTTTATAAAACCTCAGAATTTCCCTCCTGTAGATGTGTTTCACAGCATCAACATCTAGAAAAATTTCATATAAAGTTTGCAACTGCCATAGCACTGTCTTGCAGCGACCAACTGCAGGCCACATAATTCAACTTGTATCAGCTTTTTGAGAAAATGGCTCTGGATTGTATAAGAAATATTCTATTGTTTGTTTGTTGATAGCCATTAACTTTTTATCTTACATTCTCTGCAATCCCTGAGTAGCAATTTAGGGCTGATATTAAAACACACAAGTCAACATATTTGTGTTTTCAGTACAGTTTAAACTGTACCTGCATTGTTTAATTCGTTTCTCCTTTTTGAGGTACACAGTCAAGTAAAAATAATCATTTAAAACAGAGACAAAAACAAATAAAAATAAATGCATAAAATAATGACGATTTATCACAAATATCTGTCAAGTTATATGAGGCGCACCTGGACAAAACCAACAAAGTGACACCGGAGAAGACTCAGATCAGCCTGGTCTAATCTGAGTCTTCACAGCCAGCATGGAGGCAGCTTAGACCCTTAGCTACCCTTAAGTGCAAAGACTCTGATCAGACTGGTGGATGCCCTGGCTAATCTGAGTCTCGCATGGCACATATGCCACTTTATTAGTTTTGTTGTGTCCCGACTCATATTTGCTTTGGTTTCAGCACTCTTGTGTCACATGTAAAATCAGCAGTGATACAAAAGCAATAAAACTCATCAATGCAGTTAAAACGAGCTTCATTTGGTTCAGCATATGAAAGTGTACATGCCCAGCAACACTGCAAACATGAACAATCTGACCAGAACATGCTCATTTTACTTTCTAAAATCTATTAAAATAAAGATCAAGTTATTGTCCAGGAAATATGCACATTCTGACCAGACTGTGCATGTGCCTTGATGGACTATGCATGTGCAGATTGATTGCACCTAAAGGTGTATGGGTACCGGTAAGCTTCCATCTTTTTTTGCCACTGAACATAGGGAAATAACTTTTTGGTTTCCCTATATGTTTCCCTAGATGAAGACCGCCTTCCAAATTGAATCTACTCTTAAAAGAGAGATTTGATCCTGGAAGAGCAAATTCTTTAAGATGAGATCCCTATTGAGAAGGTGGGGTGGGGTGGGGCTTGGGGAGGGAGTAGGCCCCTAAGTGTCTGGACAGGTCTGACAGAGTAAACAGCCTACCCCATACCACGAACAGGCTGCTAACTAAAGGCCCAGTCCCACAGAGCTCATGACCGTAGTGCATGCTCTCCATGACTAAGAAAACTGACGATCCCTAAGAAGTTGCAAAAGTCGCAGTGAAGTTTGATCAAGGTCCCATCAGGTTTTTTGAGTGGTGGCCAATCTAAAGTAGTCACAGTCAGTTTTTTAAGCATGCCCAACTGATTTAGGTCACAGACAGATTGCAATAGTTTCCTTGAAATTGCTGATCTTATTATTTTAGTTGCTGATTGCTTTCCATTGTGTAGCTAGCCAAAGATTTCAACGAAAGTTTGGCTCTGAACTTTTTGCGACTTTGCTGCAACCCATCAATAACTGGTCAGCAATAGATTGGCAAATGATTTGCCATCAATCACTGATGAGACCGGGACTGATCTGCAGCTCATGGGAACTTGATTAGCGACTGGTTGGCATTTTATCGATGACTGATTACTGACAGGTTGCAAGGAGGATATAAGCATGCACCAATCGATCACCAAAAGTTTGCAATGTCTGCTTCAATAAAAAGCTGTTTTGATTATAGAATGGTTGCCAACAAGACTCTGACCAGTCTCTGTTCAGTTGCAACCAGTCACGGAAGAGTTGCCGATTGGTGGCTGACTGCTTGTTGATCACTCTAAACTAGTTGCAAACCTGTCTGATCCTATAATGAGCATTTCAGATAGGTTGCCAATAGATTATTGATTACTTGCCAAAACCATCATGGCTCATGCAGTGACTTATAGCAAACTGTTTGGGTATCATATTGGAAAGGGGAAAAGTAGCTGCAACGGTCACAAAGGTTGCCAGTCAGTAGCAAATTAAATCAGTCGCAATGCAAGTGCAGCGAAGTGGGACTGAGGATTAACCAAACTGATACAAATAAATGCTATGGTCCCAAATCCCTAAATCTGTTTGAATATTTACCAAGATTTAGGTTGATTAACTTAATTTCCTTTTGATCATTTTTGTGTGGAAATAGTGCAATTACTGACATGCAGCTTAAAACTTTCCATAATCTGTAAAGAGGCCTGTTCACAAAGACATGATGTTCATGATTTTGTTTATTAAACATTGGCTAAACAAAAAGTAATCAACAGTAACAAGACTTGTCTGCATACAGGGTAGCTCACCTAACAGCACCTTGCCCATCACATAAAAATAACATGTGGTAAAACTTTAAAGTGTGGCACCAATGCTAATGCCTACATCAGGGTGACAACAACAGCTCCTTGTACTTTTGTACAAAAATATCACAGATACAGCAAAGAACATAAACCCTTAATGGTGAATGGGTACACCCATGTTTCCCCACCATATCAACAAAGGGAGACAACTTTTGTGACTTCCAGCTTGTTTCCCTGGACGATAGAGCCCTTCAGAAATGGAGTCTACTCTTAAAGGAAAGAATTTGCTCCTAGAGGAGCAAACTCTTTCCTTAAAGAGTTGACCTCATTGAAAAAGTAGGCACAAAAGAAATTACAGAGTTGCTTCCCATTACAATGTTTCCTTTCATCTTAAACAATACAGGTAGATGGATCACAATCTTCTTCATGATCCATGGGAAGACTGTCTAGATTGCATAAATGTGCAGCCTAATCATAGTTTTCACAGTCTGTATATGCAATAAGGCATCTAGGCAAGGTTTTATTCAACATCAGTTATCAGCAAGTCCTATTCCCATACTGAACTGTTTCCATCCCATACTCTTCTGTTTCCCAGGGGCTGTAATCAGCTTCTCCTTTCTGAACCCCATACCCCCATAAGACGGTTTTGGGGCTGGTGGGGGCAGGGGCTTCAACCGTGGACCATCATACCTGAGGGACTTTCTGTCTTGTAGAGCTACCTTGACCTTTGAGTTGATCTGAAAAAAAAAAATTAAAGTGAGAGGCATCTTATCTTGAAAGTGGGAGTGGGTGGGGGCAAGACAGAGAGGGTGAGAGAGAGACAGACAGAGAGAGAGAGAGAGAGAGAGAGAGAGAGAGAGAGAGAGAGAGAGAGAGAGGTGTAAAGATGCAGATTGCCTGACTTGATCTGACAAAATTCTTTCATCTTTTAATAGACAACCCTTTACAGAGAACAACAGACTAGACTGATCATCTGCTCTTTTGATCTGAGATCTCCCACCCCTCTAAGGGGTTAAAATGCATCCTTCACCAAGCCCAGCAAAAAGTGTACTAAACCTCTGTTGGATTGAAGTCAGTAGATAACTGATCAGTGTATTATTTCTTTATTTCTAAAATTACAATGTACTGAGAAATGATTATTTGATGTCCATGAAACTTTCTTGGAACATCCATGTCTTAATATCCTTAAAGTGCAAAAAAAGCAGAAAACAAAATTTACATCTGCAAAACTAAAAAAAAATGTTTCGTCCAAGCTAAATCATACCGAAAATTCAAAGAAGAAAGGGCAGACAAAGCAGATTAGATGAGATGACTTGTAACAAGACACCTCATCTGGATCTCTGCTGCTCACAAATTCTACTACTTTCTTTTTTTGTCCTTTAAGTGTTAAAACAGATCTATGTGTTATAGATAGGTTCACTGGTATCATTCAAATGGATGCTGTACTATTTGATACATGATATCATTAACAATATTAATCAGTCATCAGCTTAATTTGTCATGAATCTGTCATATTTGCCAAGTTAATCATACAGAAACATAAGAAATGTGTACCATTCTCAAACTTACATCTTGTTTTACTGTGACAAGTCTTATATTGAGGTCTTGTTCTTCCATCATGGACTTGAAGGCAGGTAAACAGCTGTCTGGTTTCCATACTGCTTCTTCTGTGAAGCTAGAACTCCTTTCTGATACTTCAGACTGGACATCGGACTGGGAACCAGCAACAGCACCCTCCTGGCTACCAGCTTCCTCTTCACTATACAGAGAAGGAACAAATAATCATACAGTACCGTAAAAATTATACGAATTGGGACACATAAAATACTTAACGTAATTGTCCTAAAAATGGAACAGTTTGGTTTAACGATGCAGTAACGTGTCCAAAAAGTGCAGATGGAATGGCAAACAATGTAGACCCTGATCAGACTGCCCCTCTAGGAGCAGTCTGATCTAGTCTGCCTTGTTTGCTCAAACCTACCTTTCCCAATACTTAGAATTTGTATGATAATCAAAATAATTTTCAGTGAAAAGTTTCTTGCCTTATAAACAAAAGTGGATGGATGATTTGGAGTGTCCTTCCAATAGTATATACGGTATTTTGGGCTTGTGAAGGCTGATAGAATAAAGCAGTTGTCCTGATGCAAAGATGACAATTTTTGTCACTTTCCGTTTGCTTCCCTGGATAAAGGAACTTATCCAAAAGAGCTCTATTCTTACAACAAAGATTACAGGAGCAAATTCTATTCTTTCAAACTTAATCCTTATTTATAGGGCAGACAAAAAATTGTATAGTTGCTTTCCCTGAAAGTGTACCTGTTAACCTCAAGAAAATTTACCTGAAAACTGACTGATCATCTCCATCTTTTACACTGGCAGGTTTTGGTGGTGAAAATATATTTTTGATTGCATATTTTGCTGCCTCGGCTGCCCGACTGTTGAGGATGTCACCTACAGATTTTCCCGGGAAGAGACGCGACAATATTGATATAACATCCTCATTGGTCGGATCCAGCAGTAATCCCATAATGAGGTCTCCTCTAGCACCTGACATGTTCTGCAAACAGATTGTCATATATTACCGTATTTATCTGCCTATTAGACAGTATTTTTTTTCCTTCAAAAACAATCACAAAAAATCTAGATCCATCTTGTTAGATGGATCTAGATTTTTGGGATTGTTTTGAAAGGAAAAAAAACCATCTAATAGCAGAATTACTCAATACTAGTTTAGATAATTGGCATCAATCTATAGGGGGTGGGAGTGGGGTGATCCCCTGTCTAATAACCAAATAAATCTGGTATCCTAAATATTGGAATACCTAAACCAGCTATTATAATTATCCACAAATTTTGTAAAAACTGAAATTGTGATGCAGTAATTTGTCAAAAAGTTATTAGATAAATGGCAAACAATGTAGACGCTAATCTTACTGCTCCTTTTGCATTCTGAGATGGCTCTACATTATTTGATCAGGGACTTCTTTTTCAATATTCTAGGTCATTACAGTGGTGCATGAGATGAATTAGTGATTTGACAGCTTGACGTCTTTTTCATCAGTATTTCAGGCATGTCAGGACAATAGGAGGTTGATTTTGAGGGATTCTGTGCAATTGAGTGCTGTTTAGGGTCAGGCAGAAACTGGACTACAGTGGGACTTGGACATGCACCCCATGATCCGAGGCTGTCAGAGTGAAAGCTATAGTCTGGCCATGCAATTTTGTCCTCCCAAAGTCCTTTATATTCAATGTATACTGTTCCCTACAACAGTGGCTCTCCTTGGAGAAGTGTGCTATAAAGTTACAGTAAAATAATAATTGGCCTATGCTGCATGCTGAAGCTTTTATGAATAAATAATAAGAGTGAATAATGTGCCTACCTCGAGCATATGTCTTGCTCTTGACCTTGAGATATAATACTGACCAACTTTAGGATGATATTCTATTGCTTCTGTAAACTTCACCTCAGCTTCCTGTCAACAACAAGAATTCCATGAAATTATATGACTATTTCTAAGCTGTAAGAAACACTGAGTTCAACAGAATACAAATTTCACAAAATGCGGTGTCCAGTCTGTGTGTGATTTGTCACAAAAGAGAGCTTAGCCAGAAAACTCAACAAAAGTTTTATGCTGATTCCGATGAGAATGCCAGAAAAGTAATACATGTCTCTCTTCTGCTAGTTGCATATCATTGTGAGACGAAACTCAACCAAAGTTTTAGGGTGTAGGGGCACACGTCCATGTTTTTCAGCCATGTTTACGGAGGGGAAAATCTTTTGTGACTTTCTATTTCCTTCCCTGAATGACAAAGCCCTTCCGAAATGAGGTTTACTTTAAAGGAAAGAATTCTCTCCCTTAGGAGCAAATTCTTTCCTTGAAGAGTTATTCCCACTGAGAAACTAGAAAGGGAAGCGAAAAAGAGAATAGCAATGTTCCCCGCATTCAGCAGCCTACCCCAACCCATGTGTTGGTAGCAGCTAGGGCTGAGATGGGTAGAGACTTTGTACCCAGGTACCCAAGTCCCTATCACCTATTGCAAGAAAATTTAATAAATCACTTTGCTAATGTTGGGGCATGCAAATTCTTAATGACATTGGATGTAACAATTTACTTGTCCATAAATTACAGTTATAGATGGATATCCACAATTATCTGAATTACGGATGTCTCTAAAAACATTCAGGTCCCCCAGAAGTTTTCTTTCTACTCACTGTGTACATTTTCTCCTGGTAGGCGCTGACCCCAAACTCATTATGTATCACTGAGATCCTAGACTTGATAGTTTCATCATGAGGGTCCAGTTCTAGCCCCTGGTGATAGTCTTGTAATGCAAAATTATACTCTTCTTGTCGGAAAAAGCAATCTGAAAAAGAAAATTACTGTAACAATCCTTATAATTAAGACTCATAAAATAATGATCATAACAAAATAGCCGCGACACGACAAAACCAACAATGTAGTTGTGTGGCCAGCACAGACTCAGATCAGCCTGGGCATCCGCCCAGTCTGATCAGAGTCTTCGCTATCCGCATGGAGGTAGCTTAGACCCTTAGCTACCCTTTGAGTACTTAATGATGAGTCTGATCAAACTGGGGAGATGTCCAGACTGATCTGAGTCTGCACTGGGTGCACAACCACTTTGTTTGTTTTCTTTTGTCGCGGCTCAATACAGTAGTGCATCTAAATGATGCAGATGGAATGGCAAACATTGTAGGCCCTGATCAGACTGCTCCTTTAGGAGCAGACTGGTCTTGGTCTGCAGTGTTTGCTAAGACCTGTCTGTCCGATTACTTAGAATTTTTAAGGTATCTGTCACACAGTGTCCTCTTGGGTCTTGTGGAGGTACAAGATTATCAACAAAAATTGTGCCAGAGTGATAGCATTAGAATGGAATGTTGACAAATTTAGATTATATTTACTGACAAATTTTAGAGACTTGTTAAAAGGGGAACTGACATATTTTTCACCAGTGAGTGAATTTTCTCCATTGAGACTTGGATTACAATTCGAGAATTACTGCTTTAATTAAACCTGACCTAACTGACATCAGCCCTACCTGAAGTGGGCCCAGCTGGTAAAACCATTGTTAGTGAAACAAAGTTGACAGTCAAAGATTCCTTAAGTCTTCTAGTACACATAAAATAAGGTCCCCTAATATTTTTGGAATAAATATAAAGAACATTTGCAGGGCAAAAGCTCTACATTTTTTCTGCAAAAATAGGCTGTAAATTTTCATGCATTGCCTTCAAAAAGGTAACATCCTGCAGTGCTCTTCATAAGAAGGGGTAATACAGATAAGTTTGGGATAATTTTCAATTTCTGCATTAAAACATATATTATGACCTCTCATTAGAATTGTCTCACAGAAACAGGGTCACAACATTTGTTATTTCATTGAGAAATAAAAAAAATAATTCAGAAATATCCTAAAAATCCGACCTTATCTGGAGCTCTGGACTCTTGTTAACTAACGACATTGATAGCTTTGAACAATCAAGCCACGATAAGAAACATAATCATGACTATATACACACCTCCTCTATTTACATATAATCCTTTTTCTCTCTTTTCTCCTTTTATTGCTTTATTTAGTAAAATAATAGCTTCCTCATAGAATCCCTTAGTAAAGCACTCAACAGCAAAGTCATTATATGTGAGTAACAACTGTCTCTGAGAGTCAGTGTAAACAGGGCTGTCCTCGTCATGATCACATTTGTCTAAGGCAAGTAAGAAATCATCTATTGCAGCATTATAATCTCCAAGTTTTCTGTGAAGAGCACCTCTGAAAAGGAAATTCAGTTTACTCTCGTTATCTCAAACACTGATATCTCGAAGTACCTTCCAATATCAAATAAGATAATTTGGACACATTGACACATTTCTTATTTTTCTTTACATTTCAGCTCCTGTTATCTCAAACTACAGGTATCTCAAAGTAAATTTTCTGGAACCAAAAACTTACTTTGAGATATCAGTAGTTTGAGATAAACTTCAACTTTGAGATATCGAGAGTTGTCAGTACAATACTGATTGCCACACTGTCATTTTAAGACAAATGGGTGCTCTTGCAGGGGAAGCAACTCTGCCATTTCTTTTTGCCTCCCTTCTCCATAGGGGTCAACTCTTAATGGGAAGAATTTGCTTCCAGAGCAAATTCTTTCTTTGTAAAACAAGACCCTTTTTTGGATGGATTTCATTGCCGAAATAGCCACAAAAGTTGTTCCCTTCATTAAAAACAAAAATACATGTATCAACAAAAGAGCTATGCAGCAAATATTTGAGTGAATAAATATGTTTGGCCTGTCTAAAGCAGGGCACACTTAAATTTACTACATCAAAAATATAAATGAGCCACAACATGACAAAACCAACAAAGTGGCCAGTGTGCCCAGCGAAGAGTCCGATAGGTCTGGGTGGATGCCCAGACCTATCTGAGTCTTCACTGGGCACACATGCCACTTTGTTGCTTTTGTCCTGTGGCAGCTCAAATTTGCTGTGTCCAACATATTGCAACACTGCAAACACTGCAACTCACCTTAATACATGGAAGTCGGCAACAGAAGGATCTGTTTCTATGGCAATAGATATTTTCTGTAATGCATCTCTATGTTTTCCTATAAGGTTCATATGCATTGCCTGTTTTTTGTTCTCCTGGGCAACCTTCTGTAGTTTTTCCATCATGACCATGGCCTCAGGATGTTCAGAGTTGAGACCCAGGGCATCTTTGACATCGTAGTAACACAGAGTTGTCTGAAGTAGAAAGACACGAAACAATGTCTAAATACTGTAAAAATTCTAAGTATTGGAATAGACAGTGCAGATCCAGATCAGGTGCAGATCCAGATCCTAAAGGAGCAGACTAATCAGGTTCTACACTGTCTGTAATTCCATCTTACTCTTTTGGGTGCATTACTGCATTGTATCACTAAACAATTCCGTTGTTTGACAAATGCTGTAAAGCAGTATATGAACTTTCAATATTAGAACTTTTATGGCATCTGTAAACAACCACCACTTAGGTAGCCATCTCCCTACAATAATTACTTTTTAATTTACCAAACAAAAATTTTACTATATATGAGGCAATATTGACTGTAAGTGTACTTATTATCAAGGTGTACATGGGCAAACTTAAATACTCACAAACATGACTTTTAAATACCGGTATTTGAACAGTAGGAAACATAAACAATCCACGAAATTCAGTACCTCTGAATATGCCTAAAACTTGGTTTTAGATGTATTTGTTCTCACAAACATACTGCAATTATAGTACCTGTTTGGAAAAGACTCTTAATAGCCTGTGCATCACAGCATTCTGACTACAGTCTTCCCTGTTCACCTGAACAGTACAGTCCATGGCATAAGGACAAATATTTAGTGAAGATTCTGATATGTCTGCCCAGTTGCAAAGGCTAAATGTACTTTTTTTTCTCATGGCACATTATGCCGACATAATTTCGCAGAATAACATAATGCAGACTCTATAAACTTGGATGACTTACATGTGTGCAACCCAATGTCATAATCAAAATGCATTTATTCATGAGTTATAAACATGCATAAGCTTGAGGGTGTTTTTCTAGTACCTACATTTCTAAACATTTCATGTAATCTGGCTCTCATAACATACAAGTCTGGGTTGTCTGTTTCAGTCTCCAACCTCTTGTTGACTAGTGCTAAGCATTCTCCATGTCGCTGCAGGGCGGCCAAACATGTGATACTGAAAACAGATGCATTGTTATAACTCTATCATTTTCAAAAGGGAGACAACAGTAGCA
The DNA here is from genome assembly GCA_963989385.1 of Ctena decussata. Classification (NCBI taxonomy): domain Eukaryota; kingdom Metazoa; phylum Mollusca; class Bivalvia; order Lucinida; family Lucinidae; genus Ctena; species Ctena decussata. Next base: position 68,775,826 of record OZ022498.1, on the reverse strand, counting down.
GGATTGTATTCCCTTCTGTTGTAGATGAACCTCTGCTCCAACAGAAACTATTCTTATTGTGTACTCCATGTTGTTGTTGTTGTTTTTTGTGTGTGGGTTTTTTTTTTTGCCATTTTTACAAAAGGTATTAATCTTTGTGACTCCCTGTTTGCTTCTCTGGATGATGGGATCTACTCTTAGAGGAAAAAATATTGTTCCTATGGGAGCAAATTCTTTCCTGTAGGAGTTAAACCCAAATTAAAAGAGAAGCAAAATGGTAATGGAAGTAGCCTTCCCTCAAAGAAACCCATTTTAATACATTTCTGTAATGGAGCCTACCATCTTCCAAGCTTGGTTTGTTTGTTAGATCTCATAACCTAGCAGGATGTTTTATAAAGCTGTTTGCTTCCCTTGAAAATGAACCTTCTCTACTCTTAATAGAAAATATTTTTTTCCAACAGGAGCATATTATTTTCTTTCAGAGTAGACCCACAATGAGAAGGAATACAAATAAAAAGGCAGACATGCTTCCCCTCAAAAAGTGTCCGTACACCTTAAACCATTATCCAAGTTATTTCTGAAACTGACCTTTGTGCCTAAGTTCTTTGTTCCTGTCATGAGACGTATAAACCTAATGGCTGAATGGCACACTGTGCAGATCCTGATGAGACTGCTCTTTTTAAGAGTAGATACATATAGATATTCACTGTTAGCTCAAACATGTCTGATCAATGTAGAGTTTTTACCTTCTTATATGATATCCAACATTTTCTGGCTGCATTTCTGCTGCTCTGGAGAAAGCTTCTAATGCTTCAGGATAAAGCCTTTGATCGAACAATGATTGTCCATGGAAATAATACAGGAATGACAGTCTGTTATAAAACTGTTCATTGGCTGGTTCTAAGAGACATGTCTTCTTGTAATTCAAGATGGCCGACTGAAAGTCACACAATTTTATGTAAGCTTCTGCTCTCTCAACATAATATCTCATGTCTTCTCCTTTGATGCCCATAGCTTTGTTTATCCAGAGAATAACACCCTGATGGTCACCTGCTTCCTTTAACTCCATGGCCTTTTTTAAACTGAAACAGAATAAAATTTCATGTCAAAAGTAATATGATCGCCATACTGGGAGCAGATGAAAACAGTGCAGACCCAGTTCAGTTCTATTTAGGGGCCTACACTGTTTGCTTGCAGGAATTGCTATGTAAAATACAATAAAAACATTCACCAGAAATCCATAGAACTAAAAATGGACTCATCCAAATGATGAGAATGGACAAGTCCACTGGTCAAAAAAAGGATTAATGAATGCCTCCAACACGGTCAAGCAAAGTATTATGCCATAGCTAACTCAGTTTTTCACTGGCTAGCCAAGTTAAAACATAGTTTGAAAATGACAGAATATGATGACTACCAATTACCACTTTGCCATAATTAGCATTAAGGTGTCTAATTATGACATCTTTTTATGCTGTCATCAGGATTATAACAATCCATCAAGAGTGCTGTCTATGTAGGATAGGAAAATCTCACCCGAGGGGTCAGAATTTCAACCAGGGACTAGGCTTGCCGAGGCCCTGGTTGAAATTCCAACCCAGAGGGTGAGATTTATCTATCCTACATGGAGAGGCCCATGATGGATTATTTTTCTCAGACTGTTAGCGGATTTTAAACCTCAAGTTGGATTAGCCTTCAGAACAGGAAAATTTTAACTTTTGAACCAGTGATCTGAAGTAAATTTTGAGTAGCCCAATGTGTCTATCGGGTCCTAAAATGGGTGTAAACACAGTTTGCACTGTGAAAATAGACGGAAAACGATATGTGGACCACTTTATCTTCCAGGAAGCAAAACTAAAATGTAACTTAGCCTCTCACGTCACGTGCGTCAAGTTTGCTAGCGATGTTTTATGACCGATTTAGTGACGTCATCAAAATCTAGTGACGTCACAAAACTATGATCTACTATCAAACGTCATCCGAGCTGCTGGTGTGTCCATTTTGTTCATTTAAAATCAAAATATTTGTCAAAAATTGAAAAAGTCTGGTCATTTAGATGTCACGTGCCTGCTGGGATAACAAAGGGACTGTACTGTGCAGTAATTGTTGAACCACCTACTGTTTTTCAGCTGTCTCTGCCATGATCTCACTCATACTAGGCTGGTATGGTTTCTCCATGCCCCAGGACTCGGGCTGGAACAGACTACCCCGCTTCATCTGTTGGCGGGCCTTGGCCTGCTCCAGGGCATCCTCATCCACCTCAGTACCAAAAACACCTTCATCTTCATTGCTATTGCCACCTGTACGCTGTGACTTCTAGAGTCATGAAAATAGGAATATACAATATTATAGGAATGAATTTTATTTTTGTGGATTTTATCAATGTGTAAATGCGGACGAATCACTCACAAACTGAACTAGAGCAAGTGAGCAGGGGCTCACGTACACCCCCGGCCAGCGCCACCGCCTACAGAAAATATAAATTTACATAAAACATTACTGGGAATGTAAACAAATAGACAGGCAGACAATCAATCATACCCAGTAACAGACCCAGTAACATATCAAAAGGTTCCATCCCAAGATTTCCCAATAAGCAATAGAAAACAAACTGAAAAGTAAAATTTTGAAGAAATGTTGAATATATTTCAAAGTCTGTGACCTTGACCTGTGGTCAGTAGCAGCATCCAGGCGATGTCAACTAACTGTTTCAACTTAATAGTAAACCTAGTCACACATCAAAAGGTTCCATTCAAGTATATTGAAAGTATAAGCAGATGCAACTTAATCCAAAACTTTAATGCTAATGTTAAACAAATGTCAAAGTCTGTGACCTTGACCTTCTGTGGCAGCATCCGGATGATGCAAGCTAATATATATCTATCCTGTACTAATACTCAATACATCTGAACAAATTCCTATTTAAGCTTTTAGAAAAACAGAGCAAAAGCAAAAATTTAACATAAAACTTTAACACAACTGTTGTGCAAATTTCTAAGTTTGTGAGCTTGATCTTAGGCCAGCAACAGCGTCCAGGTGATGCAAACTGATCAGTATCCATTCTGTTGTAACACTAAGCACATATGAACCAGTTCCAGTAAATAATTTCAGGTCTATTCTATTCTATCCCATAACCTTTACTAGGTCTTTGGGGCACCACAGATGACTTCAAAACAATCCCTTTCCACCTTGTCCTGTCTTCAGCTGCCCTAGTTGAGCTGGCAAAATCCATTCCTGTCCACTCCTTGATATTGTCTTCCCACAGCTTCTTCTGTCTACCTCTTCTTCTTTTTCCTTTCACTGTGCCCTGAAGAATTGTCTTTGCTAAACCAGAAGACCTTGAGACGTGGCCAAACCACCTTAGTTTCCGTTTCTTGACCAGCGTAAGGAGTTCATCATATTCTCCAATGGGTGCTTGGATCTTCCTGTGAACCTCCTCATTGGTTATATGGTCCTTGTACGAAATGTTCAGTAACCTTCGGTAGCATCTCATCTCAAAGGCCTGCGTTCTTTTCTCTAACTCTGCTGTCAAGGTCCACGATTCACAGGCATACAGAAATATGGAAATGACAAGGGAGCGCATAAGTCTCACCTTTGATCCAAGAGATATGTTGTTATCTCTCCAATTTGGTTTCAACTTGGTAAGAGCTGAAGTGGCTTGTGCAATCCTTGAGAGGACCTCCTGTTTTGAGCCATCATCTGAGACAACTGCTCCATGATTTTGGAGCTGCTTACGGTACCCAGCTTCTGCCCTTTTACCTTGATCTCCCTCTGGATGCCATCTGTGCTGTTCATAATCAGTTTGGTCTTCTCAGCACTGATCTCCATCTTATACCTTGTGCAGGTTTGGTCGAGACTTTCAACTAGAGCTTCCAGCTCCTGCTCTTCCTCAGCTAGAGCGTCTATGTCATCTGCAAACCGCAGATTGGTAATGTTTCTGCCGCCTATGCTAATCTTTCCTTCATGATCTTCCAGAGCATCAGAGATGATCCGTTTGAGAAAAATGTTGAAGAGGGTGGGTGACAGAAGGCATCCTTGTCTTACTCCAACTGTTGGTCTGAACCATTCTCCTGTGCTGCCATTTATCAGGACTGCACTTGTAGCCTTGTTGTAGCTGCACTTGTAGCCTTGCTGTAGCAATTTCAGGTAAGCAGTGCAATACAACAAACTTAACGCAAAACTTTAACGCAACTGTTGTACAAATTTCAAAGTCTGTGACCTTGACCTTAGGCCAGCAGCAGCATCCAGGTGATGCAAACTGATCGGTACCTATCCTGTAGTAACACTAAGTACATGTGAACAAGATCCTGTAAAGACTCTCAGGTAAATAGAGCAATAGAACAAACTTAACGCAAAACTTTAACGCAATTGTTGTACAAATGTCAAAGTCTGTGACCTTGACCTTAGGCCAGCAGCAGCATCCAGGTGATGCAAACTGATCAGTATCCATCCTGTAGTAATACTAAGTACATATAAACAAGTTCTAGTAAAGACTCTCAGGTAAACAGAGCAAAAGAACAAACTTAACGCAAAACTTTAACGCAAATGTTAACTAACGGACGGACTGACGGAAGGACCGACGGACAGACAGACGAATGGACGGAAAGGCAAAAACTATATACCCCTCAACATACTTCGTATGCCAGGGGTATAATAAAGCCCAAAGGGCTTTATATTAAGTTTGTGAGTGATTCGCCAGCATTTACACATCCATAAAATCCACAAAAATAAAATTCATTGCTTATAATTCCAAATAGGCCATCTTTTTCTCTAAATTATCATCTACAGTGAGTATCTTAGAAATCGCCACCAAGAAAATAGTTCTAAGAAGTTCTAGATTTCTGGTTCATCGGGTTTATCAAAGTATAAACGCCATTTTCTGTTCTTTTTTGACCAATCAAATTGCGCTAAATTATAATCAGAAATTTGAGTTGGATTTGTTTATAAGATAGGGTTTTCTCTCCAAATATGTAAATCAGTTGTGTGCAATTTGGCTATTGTATAGGTTTTTCTCATCTAAAGTAATCCCAAAATCTGGATCAATCTTGTGAGATTTTTGGATTGTTTTGGAGGAAACAGCCTCTGTTTTGTGGCCTAATAATATGGTATACTTGGAATTGATCAAAAATTTTCATCACACTTCAAAAATCACCTAAAAATTATCATATTAAGTGAAATAAAAGGAAATGCCCTTTTCTATATGCTGATGGAAAGAAGCCTAAACGATACTGTACAGGCCAGTCTTGTTTGTGTTTTGTGTGTTTATCATATGCTTGTATGCTGCTGCTGTTGTTGTATTCATTTAAAGGAAGGGCTTCTTCCTTGCAGTTTTCTTTAAAATCACTGAAACAACATGTCAGAAATCATATTATTCCAAAAATACAACTAATCGAAACATACTATTTCTGTATGTCCCAGTTCACTAGGATAATAAGCAATAGAAACCATACAGTTTTAAGTGAATTTGAATGAAAGCCAAAAATGAGCCCTTTTCATGTCAGGTCCTTTAGTACACCTAAACACTGCACAGGTACCAAATAATGTGTAAAAATGATGCTTCGAACTGATTTATGATTCTGCCAGTGGTATTTTAGTCATTTCAAGCGGATAAAAGGTTTATATTGATAAGGCTGTGCAATGAAGCATAAACAAGGAATGAGAATACATGTAATTTAGTCACAAGCAGGATTCAAAGATGCAAGTAAATGTATTTAGTTCAAAACATCTTAAACTGTTCACAAATGTACACTAGAATTACATACTGAACAGTAGTTAAAGCAAAAAAAGATCACACAATGTTAAAATGTTAGTTAGCAACCGATATGAGCAAACCATTATAATTCCTGTCTTTGGAGATAAGCAAACTGCTCATGTTTTCTGGCAAAGGCATCAACAGTCCAATAAGGCTAAATACCTGGGCCCAGTTGTTCAAAGCATCAATGAGCTCATTAAGAGGTCAACTCGTTAAGAGTTTTACAACTTTATAACCAAATACACTGATATTTTTTGTTGAAGAAACGTGAGAAGCTTTTGCACTGCAAAAAGCTTCTCACATTTTTTCAACAAATAATATTGGCGTACTTGAGATATTTATGTTTGGAATTTTAACAAAACATTAACTACATTTGTAATGACGTCATAAGGTTTGAACAAATTGGCCCAGCCCTTGTCGATTTTTAATGTACCGTAACTTGCATATATATTGGGACACCTAAAAATATTGAATTTTCCATTTAGGACAAATGGAAAATTAACTAGAGGTGGCAGTAAGCATGGCTTACTAAATACCCCCCACGTTTAACAGTTAGGCATGCAGCTTTGTCATTTAAGTTTAACATTTACACAGCATACATGTTATGACAACTACAAGTGCACATCTATACACCAATATCTGTTCACATATTTAATATCAGTCAAACGGTTTAGGAGAAGTAGCGACAACAAACTCTGTTTTCCAAGACTACAAAGGGGCACAACAAAGCTGGAAAACCCTTTTGAGAAAAACAGAGCAATATATGCCAACTCTTTCTTCTACTGTATCTGTGCACCAAATCGGAATAAAATGGCGGTGAAAATGGCATAAAAAAACTTCAAACTAGGGCAAAACATATTAAAAGGGGCATAACTCATGCAAAAAGGGTTAATGCACATCTTCATACCAATATGTGTTCAAATACTTAATTTAAAGAAAATCTGTCAAATGGTCTTGGAGTAGTAACGATAACAAACTTTTCTGACAAAACTACAAAGGGACATAACTCAGCAGGAAAACCTTTCCGGAAAAACTGAACAATATGTATCAGCTCTTTCCATATGCTGCATCTAGTAACCCAATTTGAACAAGAGGGCCAAGTGGCCCTGAATCGCTCACCTGAGCAAAAAGGTTAAAGGTCAAACTAGGGTCACCATTTGAACAAACCTGATAGTTTGCAACCATTTGCAAATGGTGCTGAAGAAGAAGATTTTTGAATATTTTTCTATGTATTTCTATGGTTCAGACCCAGGACCCCATGGGGCTGGGCCATTTTCATCCTGGTGCCATCACTTTAACAAACTTGGTAAAGGACCACTAGGCAATGCATCATACCAAATTTCAAGCATCTACATTATGGGGTTCTGGAGAAGAAGATTTTTAAGTATATTTTAATTCTGAACCAAAGACTCCCTACCCCAGGGCCAATTTGGATCCCAAGGCCGCCATTTACACAAACTTTGTAGGAGTCCACCAGGCAATGCATCATACAAAATTTCAAGCATCTGAGCCAAGTGGATCTGAAGAAGAAGAGTTTTGAATATTTTTCTATGTATTTCAATGGTTCAAACCTGGGACTCCTTGCCCCAGGGCAATTTTGGACACTGGGACCACCATTTAAACAAACTTGATAAAAGACTATAAGGCAATCCTACATTCAAAATGTCAAGCATCTGAGCCAAGTGGTTCTGAAGAAGAAGATTTTTGAATATTCTTACGACATTGCTGCCGCAACAAACAGACCAAAGCATAGCTGAAAAAATTCCGGACGTTTGCTGGGATTCGAACAAGGAACTCCCGGGAGATAGTCCAGTGCTCTAACCACTGAGCCAAAGAGTTTACTCCCTGACGCAGCTGTCAGAGATTGAATATATGCGAAGCTATGCGCAAATCTACTATAGTAGATAATTGAAGGTAGGAGAGTTGGCACGTCACAATAGTTTTCTATGTATTTCTATGGCTCAAACCCAGGACTCCCTGGGGCGGGGCCATTTTAGACCCTGGGGTCATCAATTGAACAAACTTGGTAAAAAAACTACTAGGCATTGCTTAATACCAAATTTCAAGCATATGAGCCACGTGGTTCTGAAGAAGAAGATTTTTTAATATTTTCTATGTATTTCTATGGTTCAAACCTAGGACTCCGTGCCGCAGGGCCATTTTGGACCCTGGGGCCACCATTTGAACAAACTTGGAAAAGGGCTACTAGGCAATGCATCATACCAAATTTCAAACATCTAAGCTTGCTGTTCTGAAGAAGAATATTTTTGAATATTTTTCTTTGCATTTCTATGGTTCAAATCTTGGACTATATGCCAAGGGGCAATTTTGGACCCTGGGACCACCTTTTGAACAAACTTGGTAAAGGACAATTAGGCAATGCTACATACAAAATTTCAAGCATCTGAGCCTTGGGGTTCTAAAGAAGAAGATTTTTAAATATATTTCTATGTATTTCTATGGTTCAAACCCAGAACCTCCTGGGACAGGCCAGTTTGGACCCTGGGGCCATCATTTGAACAAACTTGGTGAAGGACCACTAGGCAATGCTAAATACCAAATTTCAAGTCGAGCAGTTCTGAAGAAGAAAATTTTTGAATATTTTTCTACGTATTTCTTTGGTTCAAACCTGGGACTCCCTGCCCCGGGGCAATTTTGGACCCTGGGGCCACCATTTGAACAAACTTGGTAGAGGACCACTAGGCAATGGTACATTCAAAATTTCAAGCATCTGAGCCAAGCAGTTCTGGAGAAGAAGATTTTTAAGCATATTTTATTTTCGAACCCAAGACCCCCTGCCCCAGGGCCATTTTGGACCCTGGGGCCACCATTTGAACAAACTTGGTAGAGGATCACTAAGCAATACTATATACCAAATTTCAAGCATCTGAGCAAAGCAGTTCTGGAGAAGAAGATTTTTTAGTATATTTTAGTCTCGAACCCAAGACCCCCTGCCCCAGGGCCATTTTGGACCCTGGGGCCACCATTTGAACAAACTTAGTAGAGGATCACTAAGCAATACTATATACCAAACTTCAAGCATCTGAGCCAAGCAGTTCTGGAGGAGAAGATTTTTAAGTATATTTTAGTCTCGAACCCAAGACCCCCTGCCCCAGGGCCATTTTGGACCCTGGGGCCACCATTTGAACAAACTTGGTGAAGGACCACTAGGCAATGCTAAATACCAAATTTCAAACATCTGAGTAGAGCAGTTCTGAAGAAGAAAATTTTTGAATATTTTTCTATGTATTTCTTTGGTTCAAACCTGGGACTCCCTGCCCCAGGGACATTTTGGACCCTGGGGCCACCATTTGAACAAACTTGGTAGAGGACCACTAGGCAATGCTACATTCCCAATTTCAAGCGTCTGAGCCAAGCAGTTCTGGAGAAGAAGATTTTTAAGCACATTTTATTTTCGGACCCAAGACCCCCTGTCCCAGGGCCATTTTGGACCCTGGGGCCACCATTTGAACAAACTTGGTAGCGGATCACTAGGCAATACTATATACCAAATTTCAAGCATCTGAGCCATGCAGTTCTGGAGAAGAAGATTTTTAAGTATATTTTAGTCTCGAACCCAAGACCCCCTGCCCCAGGGCCATTTTGGACCCTGGGGCCACCATTTGAACAAACTTGGTAGAGGTCCACTAGACAATGCTTCATACCAAATATCAAAGCCCTAGGCCTAGCGGTTTCAGAGAAGATGTCATTTAAAGCAAATTGTTGACGACGCACGACACACGACGGACGACAGACGAAGGACACTGGGTGATCACAATAGCTCACCCTGAGCCTATGGCTCAGGTGAGCTAATAAAATGGAAGCAAAAAAGGCAAAAAGCCTAAATAGGGCAAAAATATCAAAAAGGGGCATAACTCAGGCAAAAAGGGGCAGAATTTAAAATCAAAACCCTAATGCACATCTTCATACCAATATTTGTTCACATACTTAATTTCAAGAAAATCCGTCAAACCATCTAGGAGGAGTTGCGATAACAAACTTATTTCATGAAAAATACAAAGGGGGCGTAACTCCACAATAAAACCTTCGAGGAAAAATTGAAAAATATGTATCCAATATTTTCTTATGGTGCATCCATGGACATAATTTGAAACAAATTGGAGCAAATTAAATGCAAAAACCCAATAAAATTGGGCAAAAAATATCAAAAAGGGCCAAAACTCTGGCAAAAAGGGGCAGATTTTAAAATCAAAACCCTAATGCACATCTTCATACCAATATCTGTTCACATACTTAATTTCAAGAAAATCTGTCAAACCATCTAGGAGGAGTTGCAATAAACTTATTTACAAAAAATACGAAGGGGCATAACTCCGCAATAAAAACCTTCGAGGAAAAATTGAAAAATGCGTTACCACTATTTTCTTAAGCTGCATCCATGGACAAAATCTCAAACAAATTGGAGCAAATTTAATGCAAAAAGCCTATAAAATAGGGCAAAAATTATCAAAAAGGGGCATAACTCAGGCAAAAAGGGGCAGAATTTAAAATCAAAACCCTAATGCACATCTTCATACCAATATCTGGTCACATACTTAATTTCAAGAAAATCCGTCAAACCATCTAGGAGGAGTTGCGATAACAAAACTTATTTGACGAAAAATACAAAGGGGCATAACTCCGCATTAAAACCTTCGAGGAAAAATTGAATAATACGTATCCAATATTTTCTTATGGTGCATCCATGGACAAAATTTGAAACAAATTGGAGCAAATTTAATGCAAAAACCCTATAAAATAGGGCAAAAATTATCAAAAAGGGGAATAACTCAAGCAAAAAGGGGCAGAATTTAAAATCAACACCCTAATGCACATCTTCATACCAATATCTGTTCACATACTTAATTTCAAGAAAATCCGTCAGACCATCTAGGAGGAGTTGCACATATGTTCACATATTTAATATCAGTCAAACAATTTAGGAGAAGTAGCGACAACAAATTCTGTTTTCCAAGACAACAAAGGGGTACAACAAAGCTGGGAAACCCTTTTGTGAAAAAACAGAGAAATATGTGCCAACTCTTTCCTTCTACTGTATCTGTGCACCAAATTTGAATAAAATGGAATTGAAAAAGGCCAAAAAAAACCCTTCAAAATAAGGCAAAACATATACAAAAGGGGCATAACTCATGCACAAAGGGTTAATGCTCATCTTCATACCAATATGTGTTCGCATACTTAATTTCAAGAAAATCCGTCAAATGGTCTTGGAGTAGTAGCGATAACAAACTTTTCTTACGAAATCTACAAAGGGACATAACTCTGCAGGAAAACTTTCCAGGAAAAACTGAACAATATGTACCAGCTCTTTTCATATGCTGCATCTAGTAACCCAATTTGAATAAAATGGAAGCAAAAAAGGCAAAAACCCTATAAAATGGGGCAAAATTATCAAAAAGGGCCAAAACTCTGGCAAAAAGGGACAGAATTTAAAATCAAAACCCTACTGCACATCTTCATACCAATATCTGTTCACATACTTAATTTCAAGAAAATCTGTCAAACCATCTAGGAGGAGTTGCGATAACAAACTTATTTCACGAAAAATACAAAGGGGCATAACTCCGCAATAAAAACCTTCCAGGAAAAACTGAAAAATAAGTATCCACTATTTTCTTATGCTGCATCCATGGACAAAATTTGAAACAAATTGGAGCAAATTTAATGCAAAAACCCTATAAAATAGGGCAAAAAATATCAAAAAGGGGAATAACTATGGCAAAAAGGGGCAGAATTTAAAATCAACACCCTAATGCACATCTTCATACCAATATCTGTTCACATACTTAGTTTCAAGAAAATCTGTCAAACCATCTAGGAGGAGTTGCGATAACAAACTTATTTCACGAAAAATACAAAGGGGCATAACTCCGCAATAAAAACCTTCCAGGAAAAATTGAAAAATAAGTATCCACTATTTTCTTATGCTGCATCCATGGACAAAATTTGAAACAAATTGGATCAAATTTAATGCAAAAACCCAATAAAATAGGGCAAAAAATATCAAAAAGGGGAATAACTCAAGCAAAAAGGGGCAGAATTTAAAATCAACACCCTAATGCACATCTTCATACCAATATCTGTTCACATACTTAATTTCAAGAAAATCCGTCAGACCATCTAGGAGGAGTTGTGATAACAAACTTTTTTCACGAAAAATACAAAGGGGCATAACTCCGCAATAAAAACCTTCCAGGAAAAACTGAAAAATAAGTATCCACTATTTTCTTATGCTGCATCCATGGACAAAATTTGAAAAAATTGGAGCAAATTTAATGCAAAAACCCTATAAAATAGGGCAAAAAATATCAAAAAGGGGAATAACTCTGGCAAAAAGGGGCAGAATTTAAAATCAACACCCTAATGCACATCTTCATACCAATATCTGTTCACATACTTAATTTCAAGAAAATCTGTCAAACCATCTAGGAGGAGTTGCGATAACAAACTTATTTCACGAAAAATACAAAGGGGCATAACTCCGCAATAAAAACCTTCCAGGAAAAATGGAAAAAAATACGTATCCACTATTTTCTTATGCTGCATCCATGGACAAAATTTGAAACAAATTGGATCAAATTTAATGCAAAAACCCAATAAAATAGGGCAAAAAATATCAAAAAGGGGAATGACTCAAGCAAAAAGGGGCAGAATTTAAAATCAACACCCTAATGCACATCTCCATACCAATATCTGTTCACATACTTAATTTCAAGAAAATCCGTCAGACCATCTAGGAAGAGTTGCGATAACAAACTTTTTTCACGAAAAATACAAAGGGGCATAACTCCGCAATAAAAACCTTCCAGGAAAAACTGAAAAATATGTATCCACTATTTTCTTATGCTGCATCTATGGACAAAATTTGAAACAAATTGGAGCAAATTTAAAGCGTTGCGGACGGACGGAAAGAGGGACGGAAGGACAACGTCAAAACAGTATACCCCCCACAAACACAGTTTGCGGGGGGTATAATTATTTTAGGTGTCCCAACACTTAAGCACATTAGGGTATATGGTACATCTCCATGTTTTACCACCAGTTTACCAAGAGAGAGACAACTTCCTCCCCCCCCCCCCCTCCCCCAACCACCCTCTTTTTTACACTTCCCTGGTCAACGAAACCCTATAAAAACAGGGTATTACTCAAGAGAATTTACTCTGCTAGATGCAAATCATTTCCTTCATGAGTAAATTGGCCCCCAATTGAAATAGAGGGCAAAAAAATTGGCAAAGTTGCTTCTCCAGAAAATGTATCCATTTATACCAGATATGTACAAGGTATGGCACCCTAAGCAGTCTCCACATAATGTGCAGGCTGCTCTAGGCATGTGCAGCTCATTAATACGCAAAGACATGTTTTCACAGGACATAGCTCAATGTTAAATTCAAACAAAAAAATATGGTATCCAGATTATTAAAAGGGTATAGGCAGTTAACACACCGAGTAGGCGGCAATCGAAAACGCTCTTAACATTCGATTAATGCCGATCAAAAACCATTAGAAACTGCATTTTCGATTGCAAATTGGCCACAATTTGCAACCAAAAATGCTGTTTCTAATGGCTTTGATCCATGTTAGTAGATTGCACGAGCGATTTTGATTGCCGCCTACCCCATGTGGTAAATGTAACTGTGCAGTTTTGAAATAAGAAACTCTGAAAACGAACAAACAATTGAAGCGAAAGGTTTGGAAGTGAATGTGCATTTTATGATATTGGAAAGAGGATTACTGGAGAGTTACTTTTGCAAGGAGAGTAACTCTACCTTACCCTACTCTGTCTGTCCTCCTCCTCTCTACTAAGCTGCCATCTGGCCATGTAGAAGGCCAACTAAAACACCCCAAATATTTCAACGTTTTGAAAATTTTGTTAGTTATCAACTAACTATATCAACCTCCTAATAATTTTTGAAAGTAAATGTTACTGTGTTACAGCACTTGTGTTACTTAGCTTACTAAAGCAATGACAAAGTTTACGAATTTCTCTTACTACCCTCTATACAGCCATTGAAAATGTATTTAGTATAGATCAGAGATCATTTATTTAAGAGTACCAAACCTCCAGTACCAAACCACTAATAAAACCACATGTAAGTAAATGTGCAAATAGCCATAACATCTTGAGAAGCAAATAAAATGCATTTATTGTTTTATTTTGTAAATAGAACCTCATATCCATCAAAGTCAGTATCTTTTTTTGATATTTGCTTGTTGATTAAGGCTTTTAAATACAAAAACTTAATAAATACCATATAAAACTGCCACTTAAGTACGAGTTTCTATTGTTAACATTTAATATAGTCAATGAAATATTAAAAATGCTGATAAGACTAGCAGGGGCCAGCCTAAAGCTTTCAGACAGGGAGAAGTTTTGTGACATTCTCAGGACTTTGGGGATATGTTTTGACCCAAATTTTGGATTTCCCTATATGTTCTATACATTTTCACTTCTCCCTCAGCTCAAAATAGGGAGAAGTCTGCAAGCTATGGGAGACTATTTCTCCCAAATCACCCTGTAGGCTGAGCCCTGACTAGTGAAATTCCACCATAAATTATCTGAAAGTAAATATCTGACATGCTCTTATACCAAAACTTAGCTAGAGGCTAGAGTTATCATCTATAAACTCTTTTATAGCTTTTTCAGCCTAGAATTAGATCATAACTCTGAGTTCAGAAAGTGAAGGGCTTTAAAGATATAATCATAGTTCTGTTAATTCATCATTCCGAGAACATGTACCATTTGACAACAAAAAGAATTAGGTGAAATCTGATATCAAACAGGTGATGAATGCCCCCGCCATATGCCTCACTAGAAAAGTAATGTGTTAAAACATATTTGTGTGAAGTTATACATCAAAATCTGTCAATAAATAAAGGTGCTAAAGGGATGACTGAGTTTTTCTTAAAAATAGCAACTGTGACCTTGACCTTGGAACTACAACCCTGAAAGGTTAACTTGTCCAAGATATTGTCATACTTAATATATGTGTGAAGTTATATCAAAATCAGTTAATAAATAAAGACGCTAGAACCATGACAAAGATTTACATGTACCTATAATAGCATCTGTGACCTTGACCTTGGACCTACAATGATGAAACGTAAATTTGTCCCAGATATTGTCAAGCTAAATATTTGTGTCAAGTTATGCCAAAATCATTCCAGAGGGATGACAGCATATTTTCTAAAATAGCAAATATGACCTTGACCTTTACCCTGAAATTCTGGATCACGAACTTGTCCAAGATATTGTCACACTAAACATTTGAGTGAAGTTACATCAAAATTGTCAATGAATAGAGGAGTAGAGGAATGATAAAGTTTTTTTCTAAAAATACCGGTAGCAACTGTGACCTTGACCTTGGACCTGCGGTGCTGAAACAGTAATTTATTCCAGATATTGTTATACTTAACATTTATGTGAAGTTACATCAAAATCGATCTATAAATGAAAGCGCTGGAGCGATGCCCTAGTTTTTCTGAAAATAGCAACTGTGACCTTGACCTTCATCCTACAAACCTGAAACGCAAAGTTGTTCAAGGTACTGTCAAACCCAATAAAGCTGTGATGTAATACCAAAATCTGTTAATAAATGAGGCCCCTAGAGCGACGATAAAAGGTGAGATTGTATTTAAGCTATGGAAATATGGTCAAAATATGTATGTTATTCAAGGGGACATAATTCTGCAATAAAGACCTGACTGAAAGTTCTGTTTCCTTTATGCACATGTTCAATGCATGTCTGAACTGTGTTGCAAGTTTCAAATCCCTACATCAAATACTATTGGAGGAGTTGCAGAGACAAGAACAGTACTACAAAAAGTGAAATATGGTCAAAATATGCATGTCATTCAAGGGGATGTAATTCTGCCATAATGACCTGGATCAAAGTTTTGTTTCCTTTATGCACATGTTCAATGCATGTCTGAACTGTGTTACAAGTTTCAAATCCCTACATCAAATACAATTGGAGGAGTTGCAGAGACAAGAACAGTACTACAAATGTGAAATATGGTCAAAATATTTATGTTATTCAAGGGGACATAATTCTGCAATAAAGACCTTAATCAAAGTTCTGTTTCCTTTATGCACATGTTCAATGCATGTCTGAACTGTGTTGCAAGTTTCAACTCCCTACATTAAATACTGTAGGAGGAGTTGCGGAGACAAGAACAGTACTCAGATGTGAAATATGGTTATAATATGTATATTATGGGACATAATTCTGCAACCAAGACCTTAATCAAAGTTCTGTTTCCTTTATGCACATGTTCAATGCATGTCTGAACTGTGTTTTAAGTTTCAACTCCCTATATCAAATACTGTAGGAGGAGTTGCGGAGACAAGAACAGTACTCAGATGTGAAATATGGTCAAAATATGTTTATTATTCAAGGGGACATAATTCTGCAATAAAGATCTTAATCAAAGTTATGTTTCCTTTATGCACATGTTCAATGCATGTCTGAACTGTGTTCCAAGTTTCAACTCCCTGCATTGAATACTGTAGGAGGAGTTGCGGAGACAAGAACAGTACTACAAAGTGTGATGGACGGACGTACGGACGTATGCACGGACGGACAAGGGCAAAACTATATGCCCCTCCCCACTTCGTGGCGGGGACATAAAAATAAATAAAAAAAGATCATTTTGAAAATGTCAGAGTAAATGGAAGCCTGAAAAATCTAAATGTCTGCCAAACCACCATTGCAATAACCACACACCAGTGCAGTTCATTACTAGCCAAAAATGAGGTACCATCAAATTACTAAGTATTGAAACAGACAGGTCTGAGCAACCAGTGCAGATCCCAATCAGACTGCTTCACAAGGAGCAGGCTGATCAGAGTCTACACTGTTTGCCATTCAATGTGCATCTTTTGGACACACTACTCAACTGACAAACCAAATAAAATTTGTCCACTTTTAGGACAATTATGGCAATTTTTGAGGAATCCAAATTCTTTTTTATCATCACACGAAATAATTTGTTTACCTGTGGATCAGAGGAGTTATTTTCATCTTCCTTGGACCAGAGCGGTGTGTCTGGGTCCAGTGTGTCTTTGGGGACCAGCTGCATGTGGGCAGAACCATTCTTGGATTCTTCAATGCTCTTCAGGCTAGAGTCTTCATCTACAAACTCTTTTATAGCTTTTTCAGCCTAGAATTAGATCATAATTCTGAGTTCAGAAAGAGAAGGGCTTTGACAATATAATTAAACCTATTAATCCTATTAAACACCCTGGGGATGTTGCATTTTGCTAGGGGCATTATTTAGAGCTTATTTAGAGATAACCCTGAAATAATCTATATGCGAGTTGTTTTCTAGAATCAAAAGTGTAGTAAATCAGCCACTGCCAAAATACCTCTTAGGCTCTTAAATAAGCATTATAAAGGTGATGGGTATACTTTCAGAGGAAGCAACTCTCCATTAACTGTAAGGTAAGAACACAGACTTATTGTGGGACATCTAATACATGCTACTTTATTTGTGGGACTATATCATATGCTAAGTTATCACTGCATTGGCCAGTTATACACTGTAAGGTGACTCTGGAGTGACATTCTGGGTGTTGCTCAGAACGATCAAAGTCTCTGTTAAAACATAATTGTGACCCCAAATTAGAACTGCCTCAATGAGGCAGTACTTAAATGAGGGTCACAATGTAACATGACACCCTTCATTTGAAGAATTGCCCCATCAATACACATTATTAAAATAGTAACTTGAGCTGGCATACTGTATCACATTGAGTGGATGATCTCATACCATTGGATCACCCGAGACGCTTTTGAACCTGTGCGGCAAAGGTATGTAGCTCAATAAGTTGTGAGACAAATGCTACCGACTGAGCAATCAAGACACGTTTTTTTTACATGTTTGTTGACGTTATGTCACTTGTTTCGTTTCTCTGGTTCTCGTTTCTACACTGCAAGTTGAAATATGACGCGCATGAAGCTTGAACTCAGACATAGCCTCGTTTTAAGGGATAGTGATACGGATTCAGAAAACGTCAGTTTGCTACGGCTGTCTGTATCAGATGGACAGAAAACATGCATTTCAAAGGGTGTATCATTGATAGGTACAATGTATATACTAAAAGCAGTTACCACGCGTATATTCTAATGAGAGAAAAAATGCATGTTTTATGAAGAAATGTTCTTGATAGCATTGAATTATCATAATTCCCTATACAACTGGAGCAGTGATTGTTTCAGAAAATAAAGGTAGTACCTGATGACCCTGATCATCAATGAACTTCGAATTACTCTTCATGAACTGGTGTTCAAGTTCAGGGTAGAACTGGTCCACATTCACCCGGTTGGGATCTTCCACAATCTGTGAGAAACAAATAAATATTATCAATTATTATAATGATTCAAATGTATCCTCTTACCTTAATCTCTCAAGTATACAACTATTGATATAAAAATACAATATCGTCATACTAAAAAGTACTTTATGATTGCAGCAAAATTGCCCACTTTAACAGAATGACCTCCTTGAAGAATTTTGTTTTGGTGCTTCTTTAATTCTAAACAAATTACTAAACAGATATCGGACATAATCACTGATAATGGAACACTGGTGTACACCTTTCACCCTTTCTCCTAACAGAACACCATTATGTTACCATCAAATTTTTTTTTTGAAGTTTTTACAATTTATGATGTTCTTAAATTTGTTTGAAACCTGGATAACAAACTATTTACAATATAGATTTGAGTACAGTCAAACCTGTCTTTAAGGCCACTTCTAAAAGGCCAAATTCTCATATCCTCAAGTAGCATTCTCAGTGTAAATTGACCAGTATTAAACAAGTACCTGTCTTCAATAAGCAGTTTTGGCTTATATTTTGTTTTTCAGGCTAAAATATAGTTTAGAATGTAATATATACTGAGCCAGCACACTGTTGGTATACTTTAGTGTATATTCTACTAAACTATGTCTCTAGCCCGAAAAACAGTAGGACCAAGCCAATTGACCAAGTGAAGCTGTGTAATTCAGAGCCACCCAGTGGATATTTATGACCATAAACATATGAGCCGTGACGCGACAAAACCAACGAAGTGGCATGTGCGGCCAGCGAAGACTCAGATCAGACTGGGCAAATGCCCAGGTTGATCTTAGTTTTCGCTGGCCGCACATGCCATTTTGTTGGTTTGTCATGTCGCGGCTCATATATGCATATAAAAGTGAACAATTCAGGCCAAAGTGATACTGAAACTAGATGTGCTAAAGTAGATGCACGCACATATCTTACAATTATAAACAAAACAAATGCCTGTGCACTTGTATCATCACAACATTTAATAAGCTTGATAAAGGTCTTTGATGACCGAAACCGATCGACAATAAATACACACCGTGATATTCACACCCGTTGTTGGTTGTTTATTCTGTTTTTATTCCTATCCTTCGATTTAATAAACTTGATTAATACATGCTACTTAAATTATAAGCATTTAACATTAAAGTTATTCCTTGGATTTATGGATCTTAATCAATTGCATGTAATGTGATAATGTGACATATGATTTAATGTGACCAGCCTCTACATCGATCATGTCAAGTGGATGTATCTATAAATCATGGAATACTTGTAATTTCATGATCTTTTATCAAGTGTGATAAGGGGATCTAGAAACATCCAGATGATATTTTAAGTCATTTCCCTAGATGTTGAAATTATTACTTGTATATGCATTAATTGTATCTAGTCAATATCCATTTCTTAATTTTTTAATTGGAAGGCTAAAAAAGTTGTGGAACAGCTATGTTAACATCATGTACGCTGAAGTTAGCTCACATTACATCTGGATCTAATTATTACACTATGCATGAAAAAATAATATGAAACAAACAAAAAAACAATTTATGTGCTAAAGCCTTTTGTATTAATGTAGAATAGTATACTTATACTGAGAACATGTATACCATTAGATATTTTTTCTTAATTTTGTTGTATATTACATTAGAGTCCCACCCTTCAAACTAAAGGTTGAAAGAGAAATGATTCGTAGAGATATGACAGATATGTGACGCACAACATGTAAGCAAACACCCATCAAACCATTAAGACAAATCCGTGTCCCGAAATACCACACAGGCTGAAAAGTCAAATGATCAGATACATGTACCTTAGACCATACATAAATGGACCTAATCTATACTTCTAGTCCTAAGTTAGTCTTACACTTCTGACTAAAATATTGGAAATACGGAAAACTCACTGTCTCCAAACGCATTTTGTTTGCAGCCTCATTTTGAAAACTTTAGATTAAGAAAGTTTACAGTTTTAGGCAACAATACATTAGAGGCAAGACTCCAAATATAATAATTCTGATACAATCCAAGAAAAAAATGTTGCAGAAATGTGACAAAATATTACTTTTGTCTGAAGCCCAGACCATAGCATACTACAGAATGGTGCCAAAAATGAGTCAACTTTTTCTTAAAACCCACTGACTTTTACATGTATTTTGAGACTTGCAAGAAAATTAAATGCACTGAAATATAAAATGTACTCCTCAAAAGCTTAATGACTATCCAAACAGAAACACATTTAAGTTAATTATTTACCTGAATACATAACAAGTGAAGCATTTTATAGGTGCTTGGCTCTGATTTTGGTAAGTTTTTGGGCAACGTCAGGAAAATTTATGTTTTTTAAATTTTAAGCGCTGTATAATTTACAGTAGTCTCTCTTAAAGCTTAAAGAATCTAAGCTATTAACTATTATAGTTAAACTGCCTGATTCACTTACCTTTCTATCTTAGAACTATCTGCTAATCAAAGCAAAAGTTAATTTTCAAGCACACTGACAAAATCATGTAAATAAATGGGATTTGAGAAAAGCTGACTCACTTTCGGCATAGTACTGTAGCTCTTCTTTGTATTTTCAAAATTTATTACCTCAAAAACAGCAACACTGCCGAATGAAATAACTACTCTTAATCTTGGCCTAAGTTAAGATTACTGTAATTATTCTAAACTTTTGAAAAGATAATTTTACTATTCTGGGTCTACACTGTTCTTTCAAGCACCTATGTCAAAACTAGAAATGTTTATCAGAGAAAAACTGATGTCCCCCCACCAGCCCATTTCACATCCCCTCTAATAAATAAAAAGCCTGAACAAGTAAAATATCCATGCAAGTTTGGACAAATTCCATTCATTGATTCAGGAGATATAGTGGGTACAAGATATTGTCATGTAATCCTCCAGTGACCTTGAAATGAGGTCAAGGTCACCAAAATCTAATCAGCTCTTGAACTTGTCCCAATGATGTATCCATGCAAGTTTGGTGAAATTTCATCTATTGGTACAAGAGATATAGTGGGTATAAGAAAATGTCATGTATGTCCTCCAGTGACCTTGAAAATGAGGTCAAGGTCACCAAAACCAAATCAGCTATTTAACTTGTCCCAATAATGTATCCATGCAAGTTTGGTGAAATTCCATCCATTGGTTCAAGAGATATCACTGGTACAAGAAATTGACATCTAAGTCCTCCAGTGACCTTGAAAATGAGGTCAAGGTCACCAAAATCTGAACACCTCTTAAACTTGTCCCTATGATGTATCCAAGCACCTTTGGTGATATCCCATCCACTGGTTCAAGAGATATCACTGGTACAAGAAATTGTCATCTAAGCCCTCCAGTGACCTTGAAAATGAGGTCAAGGTCACCAAAACCTAATCATCTCTTAAACTTGTCCCAATGATGTATCCATGCCAGTTTGGTGAAATTCCATCAATTGGTTCAGGACTCAGGAGATATAGTGGGTACCAGAAATTGTCATCTAAGTCCTCCAGTGACCTTGAAAAAGAAAATCAGCTCTTAAACTTGTCCCAATGATGTATCCATGCCAGTTTGGTGAAATTCCATCCATTGGTTCATGAGATATCGTGCATACAAGAAATCTGTCACAGGGACGCCGACGCCCGGGATCCGCACTGAAAACAATATGTCCCCCTCACCTTTGGTGGGGGGACATAATAATATAAAGGGGAATGGGTATACTGTTAGGAGGAGAAGTGTCTCTGTCATTTCATTTTTGCCTCCCCTTTCAATAGGGCTGTTGTCTTCCGAGAAAGAATTCACTCCCCAAGGAGTTAATTCTTTTCTATAAGAGCAGACTTTATGTCAGAAGGGTTTGATCATCCAGGGAAGCAAAGAGGAAATGACAAAAGTTGTCCCCCTTTTTAAAATTGGCAGAAAAACAGGCATTTGTACCCACTGACAAAGTTTCATTCAAAAACTGTGTTCTTTTTTAGCATCTTAGTATCAAGTTTTATTATAGGGCCAGGGCTTTAGAAAAATCATTGTCAAAAAGTCAGCATGTGATTCTGCAACAGACTGTGCACAGTAAAGCAAACCACAATTCAAAATTGTAATACATACACTTTCTTTTCTGTTCTCCTAGAAGACATGCAGACATACCATCACACAAGCAGATATTCAAAATGATGAGGTGAAAGAACATAATATAAAACTGAAGATGGGTAACTAAGAGAATTACAAATTCCTATGCATTTCACATAAAAATATACTCCTATAACGCTGAATCATCATCATTAAAAAAACAAAAACAAACAAAAAGAACAGTCAAGATGCTTATCCAGACATTGACAAATATAAGTTACAAATTTGAGTATCCTATTTTGGTACAAAGACCAAAAAATGAAATGCCATCTTCTTTGAGACCCTGAATGAAATGATAAAATGAGGCTATATAGACCACATTTGAGCCGCAACACGACAAAACCAACAAAGTGGTTGTGCGCCAAGCGCAGACTCAGATCAGCCTGGACATCCGCCCAGTCTGATCAGAGTCTTCAATGTCTGAAGTAGCTGAGACCCTTAGCTACCCTTCAAGTGCTTAGCAAAGAGTCTAATCAGACTTGGCGGACGCCCAGGCTGATCTGAGTCTGTGCTGGGCGCATAACAACTTTGTTGGTTTTCTCGTGTCATGGCTCAAATGTAAATTAGCCATGTATAATTCAGCTATAAAAATCAAAGAAAATCCTTCATTGTTCTATTTGAAATTGAATATTTATATTACAAGTACATGTACTGGAAAAAAGACTTGAATTTTTTAATAAAATGTACACCAATATACACCTATGATTCCGTATACTGGTACAAAATAAATGTACAATATAGTCGAGTAAAACAATAGCAATTATAGAACATTGCCAAAGAAGCAACCTTGTCTGACAAAGAACATGGAAATGCAACAGTGATTTTTTTTCACTATTTTGGGAATGGCACCAGTGCCCATGAAATTGGGAAAATGGCGTTGTATTCTCCTAAAATTTGGAATTTCAGAAACACTTTTATTCAATCTCAAGTGGTGGAATAGGGAACATATAATATTTACATTCAATTATAACTACATATCTGCCAGTTCTGTAAGCAAGCACTTAGATTTATGCTTGTAAAATGGTCCCTAGAAAACTTCTTCCTGCAACTGGGAATTTTTCGACTTGCAGTCGGAAGAAAAAAGATACTATTTTCAATTGGGACTGGTGCCTTTTATGGGTACCACTTTAGAGAAAAAAAATCACTGTGCAAATAAAAAAAATCTTTCACAAGCAAATGAACTAATACATACATTATTTCTCTTTCTTCTCTCCTATAAAGCATACATACTTATTATGTACAACCATGTACAATCATAAAAATACATAAAAATACATAAAACAAGGGCTTCGCAAGCGGCGCATAATACGCCCGTTTCAATTTCCTAAAGGAGTTGCAGAATGAGCAAGATTGCAAAAGGATAGACAGGCAGACAAACAGGGCCAACCACTCTATAATAATTAACTAGAACTGTCAGCGAATCCGACTATACCCCGCTTAATTGCTTAAATCAAATGATGTTATTTTCGTAACAAAAAGCATAAAGAGGGAGAGAAATCATTGTTACCATGTATACCAAACATGAATGGTTGCTGTGAAATCTGTTACAAAAAATTACATTATTCAAAGTCAGGAGAGAAAGAAAATTGGAAAAATATAGGGAAGAATAAGCAGGAGAAGACTGGTTCTCAATCCCACAATACAACAAGTTATCATCAACATGCATACAAAAAAATCCCTACCCTAACTTACAGATGCATAGAAATCTTTTGCAAAAAAAATGCATTATTCAAAGTAAAGAGAGAAAGAAAATCGGACAAATACAGGGAATAAAAAGAGGAGAAGTCTGGTTCTCAATCCCACAATACAGGAAGTCATCATTAACCTGCATACCAAATATGACTAATCTAGCTTGCATGGTTGTGAAGAAATCTTTGATGAAAAAGTTCATTATTCAAAGTATGGAAAGAAAGAATATTGGAAAAACACAGGGAAGAATAAACAGAAAAAGGCTGGTTCTCAATCCCACGATACAACATATCGTCATCAACCTGCATACCAAATAAGAGTACTCTAGCTTGCTTGGTTGTGGAGAAATCTTTGACGAAAAATTTTATTATTCAAAGTAAGGAAAGAACGAATATTGGACAAATACAGGGAAGCATAAGCAGAAAAAGGCTGGTTCTCCATCCAAAGATACAACATATCGTCACCAACCTGCATACCAAATATGACTACTCTAACTTGCATGGTTGTGCAGAAATCTTTGACGAAAAATTTCATTATTCAAAGTATGGAAAGAAAGAAAATCAGACAAATACAGGGAAGAATAAGCAGAAGAAGGCTGGTTCTCAATCCCACAATACAACATGTCGTCATCAACCTGTATGCCAAATATGACCAGTCTAGCTTGTATGGTTGTGAAGAAATCTTCAATGAAAAATTTGATCAAATGGGGACGGAAGGACAGATGGAAGGACAGACAGATGGACGGACAGACAGATGTAAACCAGTATACCCCCCACTTTTTCAAAGTGGGGGTATAATGACTGCAACATCATCTAAATATTTAACACATGATATACTGTTAGTATTCCAAGGTAAGTTGGACAAGGGAGATAACCTAAATACACAAGTTACACCATTTTTAGTTCTAGTTTTTTCCCTTGACAATATATTGTACAAGAAAACACGAATAAAGCCTTTTCGCACTAATGAAAGGGATTAACTCTAAAACGAAGAAAGGGAAAGCAGCCATTTTTGTACGCGACACATTGTTAGGACTTCATTCACATTGCTATGAAGTTTTATAAAGATATCCCAAACGGTTATCTAGTTATGGCGTGTACAAGACTTACAGGGAAAAAATTAATCAAAGGGGCATAACTTCAAAAGTAAGAAAGGGGGAGCAACCATTCTTGTACGCGACACGTTCCCCCACCCTGATACATATGCCTACCAAATTTCATGAAGATATCCCGAATGGTTACTGAGTTATGGCGTGTACAAGAATGTTTACGGACGGACGGACGGACGGACAGCGCCATAATACGTCCGTTTTTTCAAAACGGGCGTATAAAAAAATGAAAAATCTGGAAAAAAAAAATCAGAAGCATTAGGATACTCTATTGATAGGACAATTATTATAAAACTTGAAACGGTTACAAGTCTGATTGAACTAGAAAATGTGTTTATGAAACACTATGCCCCAAACCATATGCTTGCCTCTAAAGAAGGTTCATCCAATAATGCTTGTACCTTTGTACCATAGGCTTCAATGCACTACGTCGAAAAAGGGGCTTAACTCAGTCAAAAATTCACAATTTTTTTTCGAAAGTTAATCAGGTCATCTACACCTTGGGCAATATCTTCCTGCAAACAAGAAATGTTACAGTGTAACAAATGCCCCCGAAGGCCCCTTAAACTGACCTTTGAGTCCTGGTTGTGACCTTGACCTTGAGCGTGGAGCCTGAGTCTTGCACATGACATACATTCTTATTTGTGACTGTGACCCTGGCCTTGGGCAACAAAACCATAATTTGTGAATCATCTCATTATTTTTTCCCTTTACATGAAAATTAATTAAGTTTGATTCAGTAGCTTTTAAGTAATTGAGGATAAATGAGTTGATCTTTGACCTCTGGCTATGAGCTTGACCTTGGATGTGGAAACATATGTCTTTTGAATGGAAAATCTTCTCAGTAGGCTTTATCTTTCTGCAATATTTGCTTTGGTACTTTTCTGAGTAATTGCCGAGACATCATTTGACTTCTGACCCCAGATTGTGACCTTGACCTTGGATTTGGGATCATAAATATTGTGTATAACACACCTTCTCATTATGGTTTACCTTTCTATGAAATTTGATGAAAGTCCCTTCAGCAGGTTTCAAGTTATGGCAGAGGCAAGATTTGACCTTTGACCCCTGATTGTGACCTTGGCCTTGAATGTGGTAACCTAAATCTTATGTGTGACACACCTTCTCATTATGCTTCTTCTTTCTGTGAAGTTTCATTCAATTTACTTCAGTAGTTTATAAGTTATTGCGGAGACACAATTCTGAGACACAATTTGACCTCTGACCCAACTGTGGCCTTGACCTTGGGTGTAGGGAACTAAGTCTTGTGCGCGGCACACCTTCACATTATGCTTTATCTATCTGTGAAGTTTCATCAAATTTGCTTCAGAAGTTTTAAAGTTATCGCTGAGACATGATTTTTAGACACAATTTGACCTCTGACCCAATTGTGGCCTTGACCTTGGGCGTAGGGATCTAAGTCTTGTGCGCGACACACTTTTACATTATGCTTTATCTATCTGTGAAGTTTCATCAAATTTGCTTCAGTAGTTTTAAAGTTATAGCTGAGACACGATTTGTAACGGACGGACGGAAAGACGGACAGACGGACGGACGGTGCGATTTTAATATGCCACCCGAAGTTCCTTCGGGGGCATAAAAATCATGATCCTAGCATCAGGGGTTCTCCAGATATTTTGTTCACAAGGTTCCATAGGCTAACAATGCATTAAGTTGAAAACGGGGCATAACTCAATCATAAATTCACATTTTTTTTTCAAAAGTTAATCAGGTCACCTACACCTTAGGCAGTATCTTTCTGCAAAAAATCATGCTCCTAGCATCAGGGATTCTTGAGTTATTTTGTTCACATGGTTCCATAGGCTTACAATGCACTAAGTCAAAAAAGGGGCATAACTCGGTCAAAAATTCACGATTTTTTTTCAAAAGTTAATCAGGTCATCTACATCTTGGGCAATGTCTTCCTGCAAAATTACATGATTCTAGCATCTGGGGTTCTTGAGATATTTTGTTCACAAGGTTCCATAGACTATGTTGAAAAAGGGGCATAACTCTGTAAATACATGACCGGCGAAAAAAAGAAAAAACACGGGTCTGCTCATTTTTCATGTACATGCCACATATGAAATTTCAAGATCCTAGCATAAGCGCTTCTTGAGTTTCCCACCTGCCAAAAAGCGTTACGGACGGACAGACGGAGTCACGGACGGACGGACGGACAGACGGACAGGCCCAAACCAATATGCCCCCTCAACTTCTCCGAAGTTGGGGGCATAAAAACTTCTGTATAAAGCTGCATGAAAGATTAAACTCATGCATATCATGGAACAAGTTAAAATTTTCTCTAAGTTTATCACTACATCAAAGGCTCAATCTTTAAAATCTTAAACTTTCTTCTTTATAATCTTACACTGGGTTTTTTTTACCAAGTATCCAAAAAAAAAAAAAAAATTAAATAAATAAAACAAAGGACAATTGTGTCAAAATTTTAGTGCTCAATTATTTTTTTTTAAACTAAACATATCTGCAAGTACAGCAGAACATTACATAGAAAGCAAAACATCAAGGTAAAATAAATCTGGCCCCCAAAAATCAACCATTCAACAATCTCAAACAATACATACGAGTTTCTTTTTCTCCTCCTATGGACATACAGTGACACACAAATATTAGACAGTTAATAAAGAACAGAAAATCATTAATGGATATATGAAAACGTACAGAAAGAATCTGAGCAGTTATAATAGTAGACTGTAGCTAGATAATTACTGACAGAGAATAAAATTACTTTTCAAAATAGGAACGTGTATATGGCTGTAGATGTACTATTCTATTACATTTCTACCCAGTGACTAAAACCAGTATCAGAGTTCTAGATAAGAGGAGTATTTAATGATAGTTGAAGGATAATTTTTTCATTTCTCATTGAAACCATATGTTGTGACCCCTAATCTGAACTGTCTCATGAAGACGGTTCAGATGAGGGGTCACAACGTATGTTTTTATGCAGAAATAACATAAATTATCCCTAATTATCACCAAATACTCCCTCTTATCTAGAGCTCTGCAGTATGACAAAAATTCAAGACTAAAGATGTAATTACTACTTGTGTAACTAAATTTTCCAAATAATAAGAAATGAGACATATGAATGTCCTAAACTGAAAAAAAGATACTTTTTTACTCAAATTGAAAGAAAGAAGCAGATGCTAGTCAGATAAACAAGATCTGTAAGTTATATTATTCAGATTTGTAAGTTATATTATTCTAAGAATACATGCACATCCAACATTTAAGTATTTTATTCTGTCAAAGCATGCAGAATTCTGGATAAGCCAACATTTTGGGGATTTTTTTTCTTCATTTTACTTCTCTCACCATTATATTTCCATTAACCTCAAAACATATTGTTAAAGTGATCATCATATTTTTCTTCTTAGAATTTCAAACAGTGCAGACCCTGATGAGACTGCTCCTGGCGGAATAGTTTGAAATGTTTGGGGTCCACACTACTAACAGTTCACAGCTGAAATGTTCATCATCAAATTATAATAAGTTGGCTGGCAGTATAAGTAGTGTAATTAAAGTAGCTTTGGTAGCGAGTTTTACAAAAAAGACAACTTCAGCAGAATGTTATTGGTTTTTTGCAGTAGATGAATCCTTGTTCTAAGAAGTGCTAGGAGCGGCGGTAGTGTAGTGGATAATGCACTAGACTACCAATCAAGGGATTGCAAGACTGATCCCCCACTTCTCCAGTCTTTCGGATGAGACTTTAAACTGAGGTCCCATCTCCGATTGACCTAGTTGTTGGTGGGACATTAAACCCAAATTCACTCACTCCAAGTAGTGCTACTCTTAAAGGAAAGAATCTGCTGTCAGAGGCAGCAAATTCTTTCCTTTAAAATTTTTCTGACAGCAAACTCTTTCCTTTAAAAGTAGCACCCTTGTAAGAAGAGGAATAAATACTTCTTCACCAGAATTATCTCCCTTGGAGGTGTATCCATACACCTTAAGAAAACAAGAATTCTGTGGAATGTAGTGTCTTGCCTGTATGCACATTGTCACAAACCAGGGTCCGAGGTTATAAAACTTGAGTATAATCTCAAACTCAAAATAAAGCACACTGATTGGCTGCTTCCGAGCATGTGCTCTGAAGCAGCCAATCAGTGTGCTTTATTTTCAATCTCAAAATAAAGCACACTGATTGGATGCTTCCGAGCATGTGCTTGGAAGCAGCCAATCTGTGTGCTTTATTTTGAGTTTGAGAATGTACTCAAGTTTTATAACATCTGGGCCAGAGCTTAACATGAAAACTAGACAAAGTTTATACTGCTGATGCAGGAAAAGTAATACCTATGTCTTGCTTCTGCTTGTTGCAGCCAAGACAAAAACAAATGAAGAAAAATATTCAGCCCCAAAATGATGGCTTTTTAACCTAAAGCTCTGAGACAGATACCTGAGTTAGCTCAATGTCAAAGGGATTGTCTCCATCCCCTCCAGCCTCTTGATCAGTTCTGTCAGTCTCAAATCCAGAATACTGCTTCTCTCCAAGACTGTGCGGGGTGGAGTGCTGGCTCTCATCTTCGACTTCGCGGTGACTCTGTGGTGTCTCTGTCTGGGCTTCAGACATTGTCAGTGATAAACTGATTTAATCCCTGCAGAACGATATCCTACATCCTCATATTTGGCTGAAAAACAGTAATATATTTATAACTTTTTAATTACTGTTATTACAACATAAATTTTACAAAATACTGAACAGAACTACAGATACAGATAGATACAGATACAAATTTTATTTAAAGTCGGATGTGTTAACATAACAAGTAACATTAGCTATGAATAGCTATTAGACCGACTAACATAAAAAATATACATGTACATTATAAGAGACTAGATCAATATTTTCAATTTTACATGCATGGATCATGTAAGACCTGTAGGAGAGATAAGATAAGACAGTAGTGTATACATATAAAACATATAAGACATATAAAGGATACTAAAACAGGTATAAAACATATAAGACATATAAAGGATACTAAAACTATTTCGAAGAAACATAATAGTGATAATACTAATGCAAAGTAGCAAATGCAACTGTGTAGTCCTCCATAAATGTTCTATATATTGGGACAGACAGATCTGAGCAAAAAGTGCAGACCAATATCAGTCTTGCTCCTGAAGGGACATTCCATGCGCATCTTTTTCCTGAGAGATCTCTCTGTCAACCTATTAATCAGTAAATGGTTGCCAAGCTCTGAGCCGGAAAATGCCTAGAAACAAGGGTAAAACATTAATATAGTGAACTCATGTGGATTCTCCCTTATAAGAGAGAGAATCTCAGCAAATCTGGCCCGGAGGTTATAAAACTTTTTTCATGCTCAACTCAGCTGAGCATGAAATTTTATCTGCTAATAAATAGCAAATTTCTGATAAGTGCTGTTGTTTTCATGCCCAGTCTAGCTGAGTATAAAATTTTCTCTGCTTATGAATATGAAAATGCCAGCATTAGTTGGCATTTTCATATTTATCAGCAGAGAAAATTTCATGCTCAGCTGAGTTGAGCATGAAAATAGTTTTATAACCTCGGGGCCTGGTACCAAAAGAAACTTCAGTATCTCATCTTTATTTCCATACCTAAGATTTAAAGCCCAGGCTGAAAAGAAGATGTCAGGGTTTAAATCATGAAAGCAAGGTATGTAGTGTCCAACATTTTTTTTGCTTGACGATCGCCATTTTTCATTTCTTTGACTGAGGGCACCAATGTATTTTCCACTACATAGTTGCAGACCTTGGCAGGTATATTTCTCCATGACATGTTCGTAATCTTACACTTATGGTAACACCTGTCAGTAATGGCAAAAACATCAGTTTATATTGTGGATCTGTCAATCATAAAGTAAAATTTAGTCCAAGCTACAAGAAACTTTATTTAAAGTTGAATTTCAAGTGTACAACAACTCAACATCCTATTTTGTTGACAAAGAAAGCTGCACACGTTTAACCAAGATCAAGGTAAGTAAAGCAACCAGCCTGTGGTTAAAGTGCACTGTAAACATTTTGAAATTCGAATTGGTTTAAACAATATTTATTTCAAGAAAACGAGCACATACAAATGTACAGAATCAATTATCGGGATTTGGTCGGAAGCTCTAGGCTTGTAAAGACCATCTCCCCATCATTGAATTGACAACCTTGTGACAAATGGTCCGCTTTTTGAATGGTGCGCTGTCATTCTGATAGATTTGGTTATTCCGTAAAACAAATTAGTAGCCAGAGCATTTTATTGTTTTCTTTCAAAATGTGGATTCATCTCTATGTAGACAAGGATGTACCTACATTTTCATCCCTATATAGGAATGTATTGTTGTTATTGTTTGTCCTCTTATCCACATTTTTAGCCAGGTCATTTTATTGTTTTCTTTCAAGATAATGAAGATAAAGCACTGACAATTGGCTAGTATAAGACAATGGACGGACACTCTGCGCCAGGTGTGGGCAACTGTAGTTACGTACTGCTGAGCCCCTTGGGGAACATCGATACGAGAATTGAAACAGAACAGAAGCACTAGTAGTGGTATTTATATGGTTGGAGGTTGTAAAATCGAGGAAGTTATAAATTAGTGGGTGTTAGTAATTTGCATAATATTCATGCACAAAAGAAGTTTCACATAGTGTTTATTGTTCCAACATTTAACCATGCATAAAGGTTTTATTTCATTATAAAAGCAAATGCATAGAGCCTAAATAGGGAATAAAACCTGAAACACAGTTTGACCAATTGCTTTAAATTAGAATTGTTGGAATATTTATATAGAATTATGGCCTTGAAACAAACCAAACCAAACCACGTTGTTCCACTCTATTTGCTGTCGAAATGAAGGACGCTCTAAGAAGATTTCGAACCCGGCAGTGCCAGTCAGTTCTGACCACAAAGAAATATATAGAAAAATGAACAGAAAATCATACTTTCATCTTTTAAATTATTGAGATAAGCTTGATTTCTAGACGTTTTCTTCTAAAATTATCAATTTTTCCATTGAGATTATTGTCTCCTATAGGACATGTTCGACCAGAACCGTAGGTAAAACCCCGTACCGGGTAAGCTGGAAACACCGCACTTCTTCTAATTATAGGGTGTGAAGCTAATTTTGAAGCTATTTGGTAAAACTTTAATGTAGTGGACTCAAGTGGTTGGTTGATTTGATGCTTAACGTCCACGGTAAACAACTAAGGTCATGTCCGGACGGTCAGTTAACCTAACCACACTATTCCTGGGCAGGCTTAGACCTTCCAAGCGGTTAACCAGTATCTATCTATCTATCTCTTCATACGGCATACACCCTCAAATGAGTATTACGTGCCGGGTTCCCGCAACATGCGATTAAAGTAGGGAATAAAAACAAAGCGGACAGTGAGGAAATGAGTAAAGTGCATAGTACTAAGTCCCGAGTTCGAACCCGGGTAACGGCGTTTGAATTTCGGTGTCCGAACACGCTTCCTTAATGTCATTTGCAGGGATGACATTACAAAGTGTGCCGTCCTTCGGATCGGGACGTTAACTGGAGGCCCCCTGTGCAGGGAGAGACATCCCCTGTGCAGGTTAAAGATCCCTTCTGTAGTTACATGGCTACAAGGAGGTTCATCCTGCAAAACTGGAGTGTACATCGTACACCTGCTCATAATCCTCGAGAGAGGGTGTAGCAGTATACAAAGAAAGAACATACTTTCGCCAGTAACTGACAACTGCCCTTCTTGAATCAGCGGAAGGAGAAACGAAAGTATGTGGCCAGACCGGGATTCGAACCCAGGACCTCTGACTTACGAGTCAGGTGCCCTACCGATTGCGCTACCTGCAGTATTCCCACTCAAATTTTAAACTCAGGGTTTTTATACCCCCTATCTATAAACTTTGCGGGTATGAAGTAAAATTTACGGGTATGACTTTTTATCTCGAAAAAGTTATGGGCCGAAATGGACATGGGCCGAAATGACCCGGAATCCTTGGTCCGCTTCTTTTGCAAACACGAAAGTGCCGATGTGTTTCCAATTGAAGCCTGAAAAAACGAAGAAAACGGCTGTCATGCCTTTTTCCAGTCCTCGTTTTATCCAATATTAATCATTTGATGGATTCCTTCCCAAATGAAAAATAGAAAGTGCCGTTTCCAAACAGAAACAGCGAAAATACGCAAAAATACGGACAAATTCTGTCGGCCATTATGACAGTTCTAGTGCGCAACATGACCACACATGTCATTAATATTCATGCAACCGATTAGTGGTAGTGTTTTCCAATAATGAATTTGATTGGCCGTAGAACGGATGTGACGGACGTGAATGAAAGCATGGTATCTTACTACGGCCCGAATCTCAGATCAAAACAGCGACTTCTGACTCTCTTCTTGGCTACAAAAATCATCTGGCCTGGCAGACTCGCAATAGAATGAAGAAAAATGATGATTTTTTATATTTTTGAGAGAAACATATGTGCGTGAATGCACGTTCTTGCCCCAAAATTTATGCGTGATTAGAATGATTTCCGCGTGATTCACGCACAATTCTACGTGAGTGGGAACACTGACCTGGCCCGGCGGACTCAAGTGGATTCCTCCCTTATTAAGGTTGATTACTACTCTCTTGTTGAGGCACTCCAGCAAGTGGTTTTTCGAAGTTTATACGTAAAGGATAAAGAAACAGCAAATTCCACTTACATGGTTCAGTTTACTACCATTTCTCGTAGTCAGATTTGTCCAGTAGAGTTTTTGAAATTCATTGGCATGCTCTCAAGCTTGGAAAGTAATCTCTTGCAATGTGTTTTTTTCAGTTTCATAATGGCGCCTCAAGATAACCATTATTGCTGTAGGGGTGGCATGTTTCAAGCACATTCTTGAAAATTACCATTTCATATAAAATTAACATGAAATCAGTTCAGAAGAATTTATGCTTATATCTTATAGCAGTTATTTTCATAAGTAATATCTTTTTGGAAAACAAAAAAAATGCATAAGTGCAGCTGACACTGCAAACAACCCTTTGCTGAAATGGTCACATTCCAGAACAGATCAGGTGATTAATGATGACATCATTTCTGTTGTGATGTCACAATGGGTGGTTCCCAGCTTTATTAAAATTAAAATGAACCTCATCAAAGGCTGGAAACCAGAAGGAATATTTTTTACTATTGGAAAACCCACCTCCAAACAAAAAATGATAAAAATAGACAAAAGAGGTCATGCAATATGCTGCAAGTCAGTATTTAGCTACGAGAAATGGTTTTGGGTATGTTAAACCTAACATTTTGATATTTAAGCTTCTTTAAAGAAAAAAGTTCCACTAAAAACCACTTTTTTTTTCACTTGCTGGAGTGCCTCAACAAGAGAGTAAAAGCTAGACCTAATAATACAATGCCCTTTTCTAGGCTGTGCCTAAATACATATTATTTTTATCATTCAGTCACAAGCAAAAATCATTCCTGGAAAACTGAGAATCACCAAAGAGTACCACGAAGGCTGAAAAAAGTATAATTTCTAAAATTCGTTCTTTCCCAGACTTTTTTCAGTAAGCCGCCATATTGTTGACAATATCCATGGAGAACACGCATGCGCAAAGCAACTTATCAAGCTTTTGTTAGTACAACGTTGATTGGTCTATATTTCAGCCTCTCATTCCTTTACATCCACAAGTTGTCCAATCAAATGATGGAACACATCACATCAGCCGTAACATATGTCAACAAACATGGTGGACAAAGTGAAAGTGAGTTATTCACAGACACACTGACAAATTTTCAAAGAAAACGGCATTTTTTATTGAGCCAGATGGAGTACGATTATGACAGCCTGGTAGATGACAACCTGGTCAATGAGTGTGACCAAATAAGATCAATAGCAAAGAAGGTAATGGCACAGAGATAATCTCAGTTTACTTCTAGCATCTCAAGTTCCCTATGACATAGGTCTACTCTTAATTAAAATTCTACAACAGCGCGCCTGTATACATGATAGAGGCAATGGGAAAAATGCAGTGAATTATTCTGCAACAATTCACTGTTTCAGCAAGCTAATTGCTATGCCGTCTTCAAAACATACAAGGTCAAACAGCATTTTCCTTATGTTAAATTTGAATGTGTGGCATCTATTTTTCAGAAGGAAATCGTGGAAAAGAAATGCATAGACACTTATTACAGTCTCCATTGTTAGATTGTCCCACTCTAGAAGGATGGTCGGAAGAATTTGACGAAAATGAATATGAGTTTGTGTATTAATAATTAGAATCCAAAGAGATCAGCTTAAACATTTGTTGAATCATAAATTCCTGTTTGCCAGTCAGTTGTAAGAAGTGTATCACTCATGCTCCATGCTGGCAATATGATTTTTTTTACAACTGTCCACCAAACAGTGAATTATTACTCGACAAATCCAAATGAAGCCCAGCTCCCGCGCTCCCGGAAAGCCTTCAGAATCTCCGGGATCATGCCGGATGCTGACTTTTCCCTTGATAATTTTTTTCTGATACCCCTTTTCCAATGCCATGCCCTTTTCCCTGCCAGTAACAGAGTTCATGAAAGTCTGCCAGAGTTTACAGGACCGAAACTGGTAAAATGATTAAAATGCACTTGAAAATTCTGAATATTTTTACCAGACCGAATGACATATCAGGCGGTCAGACGGGGTTTCGTGAAGACTGCAGTAAGGAGATATCCACATGTGTATTCACAGCATCAAATATTGTTTTGACAGTGCAATATACAAACACATCATGTTGGTTGACATTAATCCCATATATTCAGGTCACTAATAAACTCACTGACCGGTGAAAACACATGGCTTAGTTTCAAAGAATTACCCACAAAATGTGTTAAGAGGATATGTCACGTGAAAAGAAGCCGATAGCCCTGTTTCACAACTACACAAAATAAACATGCGCAATACAGTTGGAGACTTGTTTTCATTGTTTAGATTCCCTTAGAGATGCAAAACTCTGTTTAGACTGCACACAGGTGCAGGCTGATTGGTGTCTTCACTTGTCGCTCACTCCATAAGGTATTTTTTCCCCGAAGTGCAAACTTTGATCATTAATGGTGTAAAGTTAAGCATGAAAGTTTTGATATTTCTGTCTTGTCCATGGGTATAGTTTGTGTCAAAAACTGAATTTTTAACATTTTTATATATATTTTTATCAGTTTTTACAGCTCTGAGTACCTTTAAACAAAACTTTTTGTTTATGAAAGAAGAGAAGTAGATAAACTGAAATACATATAGAAATTTCAAGGGAGGCAAATCTGTATGAAATCTAAAGTATACGCTTTTGCAAAAGCTAGATTCTGTGCCAGACAGATACCAAAATAATGATACAAATAACAGTAATATAATAATAAATGAATAATTATAATAATTAAAGAAAGGAGTTTGTTTGTTTTTTTTTGGGGGGAGGGGCTGGGGGAGTAACTCAAAAGTAAACTAAACATTGAAACTATACTTTAGTTCATGTTCTGTTTTAAAATAAGAAAAAATACAGTAAAGTATGTGAAACGACGCACCAAAGTTGCCATCAAAAAGTCTCCGTGATGGAGGAAATGAAATCCAAATCTTCCACATGGTCATCGGGAGTTCATCACATGTATGCAAATCACTGTTAGAGCTAATTAATCTGTTTCTTAATTTAATTGATCAATGTCTTGAACTTTTATTCTTGCAGCTTGTATTTTACACTGGCTAACTTACTTCCTATGAAAAAGGGGGGATAAAATGAATAGCAGTGTTGCTTGCCATGAAGGGGTTGCCAATGCACATTATTTGATGTTTTATTGTGCAAGTATACCATGTTCCGTGGACTGTCTAATAGTTATGTCAGTATACATGTACATTGCATGTAGATGCAATAATATCATTTTCTTGGCATGGTTTGAAAAAGATAAAAAAAGAAAGAAGAACAAAAAGGGGAGCTTAATAATTGGGCTTTCTTTTTTTTTTCCTTAAGTAGTGATGCAGGGGGTGATTTATGCAATTCTAAAAGTTAATTGCATAAGTCACTCTTGTATTATCGCTTTATGGCTTTAGGGGCGATTGTTTGATCCATACGTTTTCCCGTTACAGTCCATTTCTTTAAAGGGGGACTACCCTGGTGACTGTTTGCCTGTGTGTGGCAAAGCCCCTCCCACTAGAATCTGCTGTTGGGGGGCAGAGTTTGCTCCTTGGGGAGCAATTTTTCCCCTCAGGGAGCTATGTTTTTATACCACATATGGCTGCTCCGAGCATGCGTTAACTGCCCAATTATGATCAGTCCGAGCATGCTCGCTATTGACGAAAATTTCCTTTTAGAGCAAGAGTTCCTGTATATAGTCAACACCTGTATAGTCTAGCAGTATATAATCTGCGACACTAACTTAAAGTATACTTATATTGCATGTGGGGAAGCCAAACACACATGCACAATCCTAGTTCTAAATACCATGAGCAGTGGTTGCTCCACGCACCCCCTTTTTTGCGAGCACACGCGTACTTTCCAATTTATGTGGTTCCCCAGCTTGATTTGGAAAGAAAAAAACGCTCGGAGCACCCTGAAGCATGCTCTGGGTGACCAAAACTGGAATGTTAACGCATGCTCGGAGCAGACAAATGTGGTACAAAAACATACCTGCCTCAGGGGCTGAGGTACGTGAGGGGAGCCAAAAATAAGAATGGCAGGATGGTTTCCCTTAAGGAGTACTCAAGCACCTTCATTATTGTTAAGATAAAAGTGCCCTTGTCCCATGACTATGGCTCAAATATTGAGTTTGTGTTATATGCAATAATAATGTTAGCATTTTATGCCTTGAAGGCTAAAAAGAAAAAAGAAAAACATATCACTTGTGCCACTATTTTTCTTGACTAAGGTGGTTATCACTACTTATGTCATTTAGTGTGTGTCGGTGCACCTATGTATTCTTCTGCCATTTTTACGAAGGGGGAACACTTACGTGGCTTCCTGTATGTTTCCCTATAGTGAAACCCCTCCAGCTAGGAAGTACTCTTTAGGGGAAGTTTGCTCATAGGAGAGCAAATTCTTCCCTTTAGGAGTTTATCTGCTTCCAAAAGGCGACTCCAGGAGAAAAAGAAAATGGCAGGGTTGTTTCCCATGAAGATGGACCCATTCATCTTAAAAGTGTTTATCATGATTCACTTACACTTTTATCTGTCACACTTATTTGACAAGACTTATGGATAGGAATGAATTGTGGGGTCATACGGATTATTAGCAAGATGATCAATGTTCAAACATATCGCTTGTATCACAACATGAAAATGAGGTGGTCTGTCGTTGCTCAGGGCATGTAAGGTGG
This sequence comes from Ctena decussata, assembly GCA_963989385.1. NCBI lineage: Eukaryota > Metazoa > Mollusca > Bivalvia > Lucinida > Lucinidae > Ctena > Ctena decussata. Next base: position 68,737,564 of record OZ022498.1, on the reverse strand, counting down.
AAGGATGCACTTCGGATCAATATCTTTTTTCTGCCATTTTTACTTTATTGTGACTTCCTGTCTGTTTTCGTAACTGTCCCAGCCCTTCTCATGGGAGTGGGGGGGGGGGGGGGGGTCTGCTCTTGATGGGGGAGTTTGTTCCTAGCGGAACAAATTCTCAGATAAGGGGATCAGCTTTTGGAGGGAAAGCAGTTTAAATGAAAAAGTTTGTCCCCCTGAAAGTGTGCCCATTCACCTCAAGCTGTAGTTGTATTTCATCAGTGTGCATATCAGAGCTGTAGATAAGAGGGAGTATTTGGTGATAATTAGGGATAATTTTTGTTAATTCTGCATAAAAACATATGTTGTGACCCCTCATCTGAACCGTCTCAACGAGACGGTTCAGATGAGGGGTCACAACATATTATGGTTTCGACGAAAAATAAGAAAAATTATCCTTAATTATCATCAAATACTCCCTCTTATCTAGAGCTCTGCATATGATCCATTAGTGTTCCTGGTATGATCTGTCATTTGGATTTCTTGCCATGATTATATTTAGTTATTGTCTTATTTCTGTAGGTGCTTCTTAATGTGGGCCGAAAATTCCTAATAAAATTCTTGTATCTTGTTTTAGTAAGCAGTCAGTTCAATTGCTCACCCTCTGATTATGTTGTAGTAATCAGGCCTGTACGCAGACTTTCGAAAAGGGGGAGTGGGGTGCAAATTTCAGGAAATAAAGGGGATGTGAAAGTTAAGAAAGCCCAGATTTGGCGGCCAACTTTACAGGCGTAAACTCAGTTTCTGGCAGAAACCTGCATAAGTTTGAAATAATTTGTCCAGTTAGAGGGATGTGTTGGCACCCTGTGCACCATCTATTCCTAAAGGCTTGAGAAATTTCTAACTTTTTTCTCCTTACTACGCTGATTCAATCACATCTGATCATTATATGAGGACTGTTCTGTAGTAGAAGAAAGCCAGATGTAGTTCTCAGCTGTATAAAGCTATGTGGTAAGGGAACACTCTAACCATTCATACTTGCCGGTGCTTAAACATCTAGCCAGATGCAAATATGCATAGCAGAGTTGTGTAGCTAGTCATGAGACAAATCTCCATTCTGCCTGAGCTATATGAGTACTTTGTCTTATAAATGCTCCAATCATGCCAATGTAGATTGCAATTTTGATATATCCAAAATAGGGTTGTAATTAATTCCTAAGTGTCCTTAAATATTGGCATTAATTTTCTATTTGAAACAAATGGAAAGCTACTAGTTTTAGGTGCCCCAATAGAGTATCATTATAACATGCATGGCTCCACTATATTTTTAGTATTGTCAGGTTGCCTCATGTATTTTTCAGAGCTGGTTAAATTCTGCTAGTGTTTCTCTAGCTCATCTTGACAATGTGAAGGCCAAGGTGTATAATGTGGGTTTAGCTGATCCCAGGGATCTGAAGGCTACAAATCTACGAGATAAAACCAACAGAAACTACAATGAGCTGCCGGCAAACCCACCATTGTCTACACTGTCACTCCAGCAGACTGCTGCGTAAGTGCTATAATTACTGTTAACCCATTCCATTGGGCAAACAGTTTGGATCCAGATCAGGCCCCACAAACTGTTTGCTGCCTAGACATCATTTCTACAAGAGTTAGTTAGACCAATATTGTCAAAATAATCTTGATTTTTGATGCAGACGACAATTTCAGCAGACGACAAAAATACCCAGAATGCAATGGGTTAATTGCTTTATTTTTCCAGTGTTACCATAGTCACAGTATCCGAACTGACTGTACCCTCTTTTCCGGTTTTCATAGCGTTGAATTGTGGGTACAAAATTCGCTTGTAACCAGTAGTCGGAAATCATTATGTGTGAGATTTTATCCGGAGTCTGCTGCGTCATTTATAGTTATTCAGCTTCGAAAATGCAAAGAGGTAAGTTTAATATAATTTGCTCTTTGGTCTTTTACTTTATTACCCTGTACAATGAAAACCTCATGGCCGTCACAGAAATTTTATTCCGAGCTGCTTAATTTAACACGAGTTTGTGTCGTGCAAAGCCTAGCTATCATCCTATTATCAAAACTAACAAACTGTAGATTGATAACGCCTTCCGTTTATTTTAAAGATTTTTTACAAAACATGTAAAAAAAAGGCTCAAAATGGTTTTAGAATCATGCCAAGGGCGATTTGAATACTGTACCAATTACTACCCACCCATACACGACATTGTACAGGGCAATAAAGTAAAAGACCGAATAGCAAATTATATTAAACTTACCTCTTTACATTTTCAAAGCTGAATAACTATAAATGACGCAGCAGGTTCCGGATAATATCTCAAAACATAATGATTTCCGACTACTGGTTATAAGCGAATATTTACATTCTTGGTGTATTTACTGAAAAGCCCTATAGTTAACCATTGGAACCTAATGTAGTTTACATTCCAATAATTACATTGAGCCACGCGACGTCAATGACGTCAAAATAAACAATGACTCTCTACAATCTGATTGGACATCGGCGACGCTATGACGTCATTCACGCTGTTCCGCTGCTAGCAGAAAACTGCGTGTACATGTTTTACTGTTTCAATTTTAGCGCTTATATATGATTTGTCATCGAGGTTTTGATTGAAATGAATGTAAATATAAGCGATGAACTTAATTTTTCTGAGATTTATCGAAGTGTAAACTACATTGGGTCACTAGCAAAGTTTGTATGAACCCCTTCGGGGTTCATTCACTTTGCACGTGACCCAATGTAGTTTACACTTCGATAAACCTCAGAAAAATGAAATTCATTCCTTAAATGTATGTACTCTCAATTCAACGCTATGAAAACCGGAAGAGATTGTACAGTCAGTTCGGATACTGTGATAGTCAACCCTTTCAGCACACTGTGCGCTTAACATTTTCAAAATGGCATTAAATACTTGTAGTAGGCTTTCTTTCTAATAAGCGCACATTTCAAAGAATCATTAGATATAGAATTTAATGTTTAAAGCATCAGAGAAAGGCTGCTTAAAGTTGTGAAGGATGGAGAAGCTTTGTGAGTGAAAACTGAAAGAGAACTATAGTGTTTTCGGCACTTGTAAACAAGCAATCAAGCAAATAAACCGGTAAAAATATGTACGCTGATAATCATATGCCTCAGAAATTCCCATGACGTGCATGTATTGGGGCATGTGTGCTAATTAGGTTGAATGCGGTATTTATTTTGTTATTGTTTCATTTTGGAATTATAGGGGTGTTTTAGAATTTATGACCTGGTAATTTCCATACAGCCAACATTCAACCAAATATTGTTGCGGTTGTTGAATAATTCATGAGCCAATATAGGTAAGTGAATATTAGTGAAAATAAATATCTCACTAGTTTACCATAAAAATTCTAAAAATTGGGACACTTAAAATAATTACCATAGTTGTTCTAAACATGTGTGGTTTTTACAATGCAGAAACAGTATGTGATCAAAAGATGCAGCTGGAATGGGAAACAGTGTAGATCTTGATCAGTTTGCTACTTTATGAGCAGTTTGATCTGGTCTGCACTGTTTATGCTCAAAAGAAAAACGATTGTGAATACTGTTCCAGTTACAGTTGTAAGTATTGGGACAGACAGAACTGAGCAAACAGACATTACCATAAAAATTCTAAGCATTGGGACAGACAGGTTTAAACAAACAGTGCAGACCAAGATCAGACTGCTCCTAAAGGAGCAGTTTGATCAGGGACAACATTATTTGTCATTCCATCTGCATCTTTTGAATACATGTATTACTTCATTATAAAAAACAAATTTGGGAACAATTTTGGAAATTACATGTACTTAAGGATCCCAATTTTAAAATTTTTACGATAAATCATCACTTCCTTAGTGTCACAGTTTTTCCATGGAGCCAGTCACATTATGTGATTTCCAACAATATGTTATTGATGACAAGCAATGGCTCTGATCAGACTGCACTGTGTGCAGTCTGATCAGAGCCTTTTCCTGTCACATCAGTCCAGTATGGAAGTGGCTCACGCTGTAGAGCCAATAGTGTGGTCTCTGATTAACCTGTATAAATGAGACAGATGATGTGAAGAGCACATTACAAAATTGCCACATTTTTGGAAGTCACATGATTTGGCACAAATATTTTAGTATTGGCAGCAACAACTCAATACCAGAATTGCTGAGGCAACACAGTAGCGAGAAGTTGCAGAAGCCAACACGGCCAGCTAGCGCTAGTACCAGGAAGACACGCCCACCCAGTGGAAAAAAGCCACGCCCACAAAGTGCAAAAGAGCCACTTCCTGACAGCACCAGTGATGTGTCACAACCTTTTGGTGGTAAGTTACAATTGATCAGTAACACTGTTAATTAAATTGATTTTGTTTAAATATTTCTGGCAGACTGGCACGAAAATTTTTGTTTAACTTATTTTTCAATTTTGATTACTCCAGACAGAGACACAACAAAAATGTCATTTATGGCTGAATATGTATTTAACTCTACATAAAAACTGTTTGTAATGTTTGCATTTTTTAAACAGCTCTAGTAATGCAGCCAGAATTAGATGTATGTTTTTATAGAGAAAATCTTTTTGAATTTGCCTTGTAAGAAACAAAGGTTCAACATAATTAAAAGAAACATGATTTGCAGCAATTTATACATGAGACAAAGTGTATTTACATGTATAATGATTAAGTATACAGTAAAATTGTGAATTTTAGTTAAGGTCTGTGTGGCAATATTTATCTAAATATGCAAAAAGAAATGAGCTACAGCACGACAAAACCATCAAAGTGGCATGTGCGCTGAGCAAAGGCTCAGATCAGCCTGGGTACCCACCCAGTCTGATCAGAGTCTTTGCTGTCCGCATGGAGCTAGCGTAGACCCTTAGCTAACCTTTAAGCACCAGCAAAAACTCTGTTCAGACTGGGCAAATGTGCACATGCCACTTTGTTGGTTTTGTCGAGTCATGGCTCAATGCCTACAGAAACAGAGTAGACCGAGAACAGACTGCAGTCTTATCTGGGTAAGTGATATTTGGAAGCTCTCTTAAACTTTATATAATAGTCATATAGTTTATGCAAAAAAAAAAAAAACAGTTTTACACAATTTAAAAATGGAACTATTCTATTTTCAATTTAATTCATGGGAAGCAACTAAGCCATTTTCAGTTTTGCCTCACTTCTCAATGGGGGTCAACTTGTATTTTAGGAAACCACCTGCTCCCTTTGGAAAAAAAAATCTTTCCTGTAAGAATAGACCATATTTTAGGAGAGAGAAGCAAACATGATGTCACAAAAGTTTCCTCTCTTTGATAAAATGGTGAGAAAATCATAGCTGGGTTCCCATTACCTTTAACTCATTGCATTCTGGGTATTTTTTGTCGTCTGCTGAAATTGTCGTCTGCATCAAAAATCAAGAATATTTTGACAATATTGGTCTAACTAACTCTTGCAGAAATGATGTCTTGGCAGCGAACAATTTGGATTTCAGATCAGGCCCCACGTTTGTGGGGCCTGATCTGGATCCATACTGTTTGCCCAGATACCCCTAAAGGGGTATCCCGAATGGAATGGGTTAATAAGAAAAAGTGGCAGTACCTAAATATATAGCTGTTATCTTCGAGTTAATACAGTATGAATTGCTAAAAAAAGATATCATTCTATAATTGCAGTTAAGGGAGCAAAATATGACCCCAGTGGCAGGCCACCTAAAGGTGTACCTAGCAACACAACAACTGGCTGGGTGGGTCCACCTGCAGGATTGAAATACCCAGACAGACCCCCATCAGGTAAGCATGCAATAAGAGCTATAGAAAATTGCTGAGTTTGCATATAGGTATAAAAAAAAAGGACATGTAATAATTTTCTTGGTTACTAAATTGATTGTAACTTGACACTTTTATATTTTAATGGTTGCTTTTATAATTGGCAGCCTTGTTTCTGAGTTAGAGTAAGCACTTTGGAAATAATTATTTTCAGATTTAAAGTCTCAGTAGCATTTCATGTTGCTCAGAAACGACCATAATAAGGAATTTGCAGTATAAACTACCGTAGCTTCCTAACTGGAAAAGATATTAGATGAAAATATTTGCTTAATTTATGAAACCTTTTTAACCCTTAAAGGTGTTAGTAATACATAGAACAAAATTCTTGCCTGCAAAATATTTTTTAAAAAAATGATGTTTGCCCCAAGCTGTATCATATTGAGAATAACAAGACTAGAGGGAAACAGTGTCCATTTGTGGTGGCCCAAGATGAGCTTTCTCATCTGTGCCTGCACTGTTTGCAAATTCAGCTCTTTTTATCAGGTATCAGGAGATGGTTTAAGCCTTGGGCTTTTGATCAATTCCTGGTCGATTTTTTCTGTACTTTGTGCTCAAATTCAAATTTGATGAATAAAATATTGTTTAAACCAACTATTTTCAAGTATTACATGATGTACATGTCAGTAATACAGTTGCTTACAGTTTTCTTGTTTTCCAGTTAAGTCCTATGACACACTCATCAGCTTATAGGGATGGCTGAAAATGTACATTTAACATATGTGTATAATTATGTTTTGTTTCAAAGGTCAAAGCTGGAAACTTGAGTTCCGCAAAGAGAACCATAATGTCCGAGAAACACCACCACCACCCCAGGGAACACCTGTCCCACCCTCAGAGGCACCGGCATCCCTGGAACAAGAAGAAAAGTGAGCACTTTCATTTACCATGAAAATTTAGAAAATGGGGACACCTGAAATAATTACCGTAATTGTCATAAAACTGGAACAGTTTGATTATACAATGCAGTTAGTATGCGATTAAAAGATGCAATGGAATGGCAAATAGTGTAGACCCTGATCAGACTGCCCCTTTAGGAGCAGTCTGATCTGAGTCTGCACTGTTTGCTTTTATATGTCCCAATACTTAGAACTTTTATAGTACACAGTACTATAGTACACAGTATTTTTTGTCCCCCGCCTTTTCGAAGAAAAGCGCAGGGACATAGTTTTCGGCTTTCCGTCCTTCCGTCCGTCCGTCCGTCCGTCCGTCCTTCCGTCTTTCCGTCCCCCTAAAGTAGTAGGTACCTTGTGTGCGCAACTCCTCCTACAGTTTTATGCCGATTCTTTCGAAACTTTACAGATGTTTTTGTCATGGTCTGAAGATACGCATGTGGTTTGGATGTAATCCTGAGATTATTTTTTGTCACTTTTTTCACAAGTTGAACTTAGCCATTTTTTAGGCGTTTTTACTATCAAAGTGACTAGGTAGTGGGTACATGAATAAGACATGAAACATGACATATGAGGAACAAACATTAACACACTTTAGCGAAGGTGAAATAAGGTTAGTATGCCGGTTCCGTCCCCCTAAAAGTAGTAGGTACCTTGTGTGCGCAACTCTTCTTACAGTTTTTTTGTCCGATTCTTTCGAAACTTTACAGCTGTTTTTGTCATGGTCTGAAGATATGCATGTGGTTTGGATGTAATCCTGAGATTATTTTTTGTTACTTTTTCCACAAGTTGAACTTAGTCATTTTTTAGGCGTTTTTTCTATCATAGTGACTAGATAGTGGGTACCTTGTGTGCGCAACTCCTCCTACAGTTTTATGCCGATTCCTTTGAAACTTCACAGGTATTTTGGTCATGGTCTGAAGATATGCATGTGGTTTGGATATAATCCTCACATTATCTTTTATTACTTTTTTCGCAAATTGAACTTAGCCATTTTTTACATACATTTTTACTGTCAAAGTGAATAGATAGTGGGTACCTTGTGTGTTCAACTCCTCCTACAGTTTTATGCCCATTCCTTTGAAACTTCACAGGTGTTTTGATCATGGTCTGAAGATATGCATGTGGTTTGGATATAATCCTCACATTATTTTTTTTATTACTTTTTTCACATTTTTAACTTAGCCGCTTTTCCAGCTCAAACGCTTAGTGTATATACAGTGGAGACATAGTTTCCAAGGCGGGGGACATAAATTCATTGAATTTGCTTGTTGTAACATGAGAAACAAATGAACTAAGGTTACATGCAAGTGTTGGGACAGCTTAGTCATTACTCTGTTGATTTCTAAAGTTTGAATTTGGCCATGAAAACTTGGTCTCTCAGAAGATATTGCTGTAAAGCTTGAAATTATCATGGGAAATGGTACTAAAGAAATACTGTAATGCACCTAAATTTTGGGACACCTAAATTAATTAATTTTCCATTTGGAACAAATGGAAAATTAATTATTTTAGGTGTCCCAATACTTACGCACATTAGGGTATTTGCAGAGATCAAAGTGTCTAATTAATATAAAAACTAATGAGAAAATTGCTTTCACCTCTGGTGCTTTGGAACTGCAGAACATGTGTGACATAGCATTTCAAGGAGTTCAAGATGCTATACAGAGCTGTATTTAGGATTTTTGTTAAAGTAAACATTTTTTACTCTGTGGTAAGATTGCAATTAATAATTGATACACAATGTTTTACCCAAATGAGTGAATCAGTTTTCTAGTGTCTGACTACAGCTTCATGGTATGGCCACCTTTTTTGTGAGGGAGACAACTTTAATAGAGAATCATTTGCTTTTCCGTTTAACCCCTTCTCCACAGGGGACAGCTCTTAGAGAGCAAATTCTTTCATTTAAGAGCAGCTACCTGTGAGACTGAAGATATAAATACTTTTAGATTCAGAGTTATCTCCCTTAGAGGTTTATCCCCTCACCTTAGTATCATGTCTATTTACAGGACAAAAAGAGTTTTTGAACTTTATATTGGAGACCCCTACAAGACTGCTGAGAATGATGATGATGACCTTTTAGAGGACTCAGACTCTGACTTTGGCTCCCTCTCCCCAGTGGAACAGACCCCAGCCCCTGTGTTGCTGGGGAGACCAACTCCTGAGAGCCTGAGGTTATCATTGCCAAGTGCTGATGAGGAGGAAGAAGATGAAATGGACACAGACAGGTATACATTGAGACCTGTACCATAGTCATTTAAGAACTAAATTTCATTTTTTTCGATGTTCATGGAAGTATGAACACAAAGGGTCACGTGCAAAGTAAGTGACACCTGATGGGCGTTCACATTAACTTTGCACCCTTTGTGTGCGTACTTCCATGAACTATGGAAAAATTAAACTTGTCTCTTATAATTACAATTAATTTTAAAATTATTTTGAGCATCATTTTCCATTTACAAGAGCAACATTTGTAAAATATACGACGAAAAGCTGTCACTTACCAACAGGTAAGCTGCTCACGTTAAACGGCTATTGTCATGACGTGACGTCCAATAGAACATTACAGTGACCAAATACGTCTTTTGTTTACATGTGACGTTGATACCAACAACTTCGCGTGACCGACTGTTGTTCATGAAAGTATGAACACTGTTTCTCTTAAATAGGTTCATCTAAGGAAAATCAAATGGAATGAAATTATCCAGCTATAAAACAGAAGTTTTCCCCCTCCAAGAGAACTCCAAAATCGAGACCCGTCTTATAGATCTAGATTTTTGGGTTGTTTTGGAGATGAAAACCTATCCTGTAAGCGAATAACACAAAACAGGGCCCAAGGTTATAAAACTTTTTCCATGCTCAACTCAGCTGAGCATGAAATTTTACCTGCCAATAAATAGCAAATAACTGGTAAATACAGTTGTTTTCTTGCTCAGTTTAGCTGATTAGCTGAGTATGAAATTTTCTCTGCTTATGAATATGAAAATGCCAACATTAGTTGGCATTTTCATATTTATCAGCAGAGAAAATTTCATGCTCAGCTGAGTTGAGCATGAAAAAAGTTCTATAACCTTGGGGCCTGGTTTAGATACATGCTGTCATTCTGGAGGGGAAAACCTCTCATGTTATGGCCCAATAAATATGGTATTTCGAACACCTTATTGGATATGAAACTAAATTCTAATGTAGCACACCTACAGAGCTCAAGATAGGTGTGCTTATGATTCATTTCATACATAACATTTTGTACTGAAGTCAAATTCTGAGTTGCAGTTAAATCTCTTGAGCAAATATGAAAAATCATTCTAATTTAACTCTTATGGCCACCCTTCATTATGTAGATTGTGTCACAGTCTACTAGGTGCCCAGCTTAGGTGAGTTTTCAGAAGAAATAGACTCCTTCCAATAACCACATTCCATGCCTGTCTTTGGCTGAAGGAGAAAATTAATTCTTGTATCCCACATAAGGATATCCATTTTTTTTGCTAGGGATAGAAATTCTTATCTTACCCTGGTTATCTGACCCATGGGTAGGATAAAAAAAGTAAGTTTTCACATGACTTTGGTTTGCATTAATTGTATTGGATGTCTTCTAACTTCTTTGCTAGCTGAGGTCATAACAATGTCAGAAATCACAACAGTTGTCAAAATGGCAGGCGTCGCAATGCAGTGTCTACAGGAATCTTTGATGTAATTAAAGCTTCAGCACTTAAAGGCATGCAAGAAAAAGAATCTACCATGAGTGTGAGGTATGGATAGATAAATCTGTCCCTCGGGTCACCGTTTGGCATCACTCGGCAAGCCTCGTGATGCTTAACAGTGACCCTTGGGATAGGTTTGTCTATAAGTACCCCACACTCATGATAGATTCTTATAATACAAACTTCTGTCGAAATCTGAGAAATTCGTCTTTTCAAGGCATATGATTAATGTGACAGTGATATATATGATATTGATGGGTTATAGTGCAGCAAACGGACAGTTTGCTGTAAAAATACATAGCGAAGAAAAGCAAGAATTATGAGCAACATCTGTGTTAATAGATACTGTATATTTGATCTTTGTTTGTTTCAAGATTGCTGGCTGAAGCTGAGATGGTGACAAAGAAACTAGATCTCCAGCAAGTCTTTAAATTAAATAAAACCAATGCACCAGATAGTTTAGCCAGCCAGATTTCAACAAATCCACCAGCTTGTTCAGCCAATCAGAGTCAAACGAGTCTTTCAACGGGTTCAGCAAGTCAAAAAATATGTGCACCTGCTGTTTCTGCCAATGACTACAAATTGTTTGCTAACATTCCCAGTCCTGATGCAGAAACTGATCAGGACAATAAAGTTTTGAATGATCTAAAAATTGAAGAAAATGTGTCCGCTATGATGGATGATGAAAATATTTCATTCACAGATGAGCATGAAGAAGATTATTTGAATGATTCAAATTTGGATAATGAGTTAGTTATTTCTGATAATGATAATGAATATATTTCTGAAAGCCAGAATGAAAAGAAAGGAATAATTCATGACCACAGGGAGAAGTCAGCTTTAGAGCATGTGAAATTCAGTGAAGACAAAAATGTCACTGTCAACATAACACCAAGAAATCAAGGTCGTAAAGTGACTGAATTAATGCCTCCGAAAAAGAAGAAATCTCAGAATGATAGTTTTGTAGATCTGATTGAAGTAAGGAATAGGATTGAGCCTGTTTTACAAGCTGGCAGTGCTAAGATATCACCTAGAAAGGTGCCTCCTCCAAACCGACCTCCTTCTGGAAAACTACGCATTACTAAAAATTCTCAATCACAGAAAAATGCTTTGAATGATAAAAAACAATCAGGCAATGTTAATCAGAATGGAAGTATGGCTGGAAACAAGGATCTGAGGGCTGTTTCCCCTACAGGCTGTTTAAAATCTCATTCTGGAACAGTGACTAGACCAAGATCAGCACCACTAAACAGAGCAGTGACACCAGTTACAACAGTGACAGTGGACTATGGTGAAGATCCAAAGGAAACTTCTAAACAGAGTAAAGATGAGAAGACCAAGTCAGATGCAAAACCAAAGAAGAGAAGAACTAAATCCCGGGAAAATGTTGTAACCATGATGCAAAAAATTGTATTATCCGAAGAAGATCTCATGAATGAGCCATTGGAATCATTATTGAGAGATAATAATAAGAATGTAAATGATGATGACTCAGTGATTTCTGATGATCATTTTGCTAGATTCGATTCAAACACAGGAATACTCACTGCCACTGTGTGTAAATCAGAACCGGAGAGAAATTACTACGAGATTGCGCGTCACTCTAGCATGTCAAACAAAGATGAAGTTAAGATGGAAGATTCTAGTCAGCTCTTTAAAACTACTAAAACAATTGAGTTTGATGAATTAGAACCTAAGGAAATGTCAGTTAAGAGTGTGATAGATCCACTGTTGATTTCTACAAAAGAGAAGGACAAATTCTTGTCATCTACTGCAGAAAATGGTGAAGCCAAAAGAGGGAGAACACCTTTAAGACCTGCAAGTGCTACTGTAAGTAAATTTACCTTAATGTGCTTAAAAATTGGGACTCTTAAAAACCATTAATTTTCCATTTGTTCCAAATGGAAACTAAAGGTTTTTAGGTGTCCCAATATTTAAGCACATTAGGGCACATCTTTAGTTTGACTTTTAACCCTTAGATGGCCAAAAAAGAAGATGACAGAATTTACTTCTGTAAAATTAAAGAAATAAAAGAAAAAGAAATGAGAGAAAGAGGGCAAACAATGTGAAGTCCTAATGATGTGACCCATCATGAGGCATCTCATCTGTATTTAAGCTGTTTACAAATTCATTGTTTTTATCTTTGATGCTTTATAGTTTTGATAGACAAATGTGAATACTGTACCTATGTTTATTCAATTTAAACTTAATTCTTACATGTCGTTCTATGAGCTTCCAGTTAACTTAAACATAATAGCAGATAGAGATAGATCTGCACATTTCTCACTTCAAATTGGGGTTCATGTATTTTATGCTTTAAAATTTCCTTAAAGTTATAATATTGAAGCTATTTCATTGAGATAGATGGATGGATGACTTGCGATTTTATATCCCTTTCAACAGTATTTCAGTCATAATAGGATGATGGGCAGGTGATAATGAAAAGCTGTGTGCAATAGAACCCAATTTACAATTGAAAAAGTTTTGCTAGCAGGAATTGAACTTGTGAGTGCTAGGTCAAGAAGCCAGCGCTTAAACCACTGAGCTACTGGGGCTTCTACTTCCATGAGATAAAAATGGGTAATAATTATCATGCAAAACTCTCAGCCAGGATCAGCAAGATGAGTTACAAAAGGCAAGGTGCAACTCTAAATTTTTCCTAATGTTAAGTAACTTACTGTGTTTATTTACCATACTTCACTTGTAGGTCACGAGAAAACCACCATTGCCAGATGAAGGTCGTGAACCTAGCTTAGAAAGACCAGGGTCAAGGAGAGGTTTTGTTGCCATGACACCTGATAAATCACCTGGAGAAAAGACTGAGCAGAGAAAGGTTTGTCAATAAATTGTCTTTAAACTCTGTAACAAACTTACTTAACCAAAACACAAATACATTGCATTGTCAAATGTTTTGCTGACAGTATCAAAAATCAGCCTCATGTGCATCAAAACAGCGATTTGTTGCTTTCTATTTTCCATTGCCTTTATAGGTGTGCTGTCTTGGAAAAATTCTTTTAACTTACAGTACTAATTATGTTTTTTTGCTTTTCTACATGCAGTTAATTGCTGATTAAAAGAGTTATTGATAGAAGTCTGATGATTTTTTCTGGATTCCATATATATTTATGTACTTGTTTTATTGTCACCCGACGTAGGCGGAGGGGGACTATAGAAATGACCCTCGTCCGTCCGTGTGTGCGTCCGTCCGTCCGTCCGTCCGTCCTTCCGTCCGTCCGTCCGTCCGAAATCTTGTCCCCGCAACTCCTCCTACGTCTTTCATTGGATTGATTTGAAATTTTACAGATTGTATTCTTATGATATGAAGATGTGCATGTGGTTTTCGATTTTTGTTTCGGCCATTTTTGATGGAGTTACAGCCCTTGCTGACTCAGACCTTCCGAAATCTTGTCCCCGCAACTCCTCCTACATCTTTCATCGGATTGATTTGAAATTTTACAGATTATATTCTTACGATATGAAGATGTGCATGTGGTTTTTTAATTTTGTTTCGGCCATTTTTAATGGAGTTACGGCCCTTGCTGACTTAGAGCTTGTCCCGGCAACTCCTGCAACATCTTGTATCAGATTGACTTGAAATTGTGCAGAATGTTTCGTCATGATCTGAAGATGTGCATGTGATTTTGGAATTTCAGTTGTCCTATTTTTTACAAAGTTATGGCCCTTTGTCGTTTTTTGGCATTTTTCCAGCTTATGAACCGTTTGACCGAGAGAGCTGAAATTTGGTATGCTATTAGCATTTGGTAAATTGATTATTCTTATTATTGTTAGGATGTGCTAAATTGTAAGTGACAGGGTTATTCCCCTTTCATATGTAATAGACATTCACTTAAAGGTAAAGGGATAACTCCAGAACTATTCATATTAATGGGCTGAATTTTCATAAATGCATTGTTCATTTTTCATCAGATTCATATAAGCAGGATTATGGCTCTTGTTATTTTGTTACTGGGTATACAGTCTTGATGTTTTGATCATTTTGTAAGGGCCTATAGTTTCAGTAACCTGATTTTACACATATATGCCCCGTTCTGAACTTAAGTATTTTATAAAGAGGCCCAGTAATTGGGTATATGTCTTTGCTTATGTTCAGTCATCATTTGCTTACCAGGTTCTGTAATATATATATTTTCTGTTTTTGGCCATACATTTACTCTGAAAGGGGGGACTATAGAAATGACCCTCGTCCGTCCGTGTGTGCGTCCGTCCGTCCGTCCTTCCGTCCGTCCGTCCGTCCGAAATCTTGTCCCCGCAACTCCTCCTACGTCTTTCATCGGATTGATTTGAAATTTTACAGATTGTATTCTTATGATATGAAGATGTGCATGTGGTTTTCGATTTTTGTTTCGGCCATTTTTGATGGAGTTACAGCCCTTGCTGACTCAGACCTTCCGAAATCTTGTCCCCGCAACTCCTCCTACATCTTTCATCGGATTGATTTGAAATTTTACAGATTATATTCTTACGATATGAAGATGTGCATGTGGTTTTTTAATTTTGTTTCGGCCATTTTTAATGGAGTTACGGCCCTTGCTGACTTAGAGCTTGTCCCGGCAACTCCTGCAACATCTTGTATCAGATTGACTTGAAATTGTGCAGAATGTTTCATCATGATCTGAAGATGTGCATGTGATTTTGGAATTTCAGTTGTCCTATTTTTTACAAAGTTATGGCCCTTTGTCGTTTTTTGGCATTTTTCCAGCTTATGAACCGTTTGACCGAGAGAGCTGAAATTTGGTATGCTATTAGCATTTGGTAAATTGATTATTCTTATTATTGTTAGGATGTGCTAAATTGTAAGTGACAGGGTTATTCCCCTTTCATATGTAATAGACATTCACTTAAAGGTAAAGGGATAACTCCAGAACTATTCATATTAATGGGCTGAATTTTCATAAATGCATTGTTCATTTTTCATCAGATTCATATAAGCAGGATTATGGCTCTTGTTATTTTGTTACTGGGTATACAGTCTTGATGTTTTGATCATTTTGTAAGGGCCTATAGTTTCAGTAACCTGATTTTACACATATATGCCCCGTTCTGAACTTAAGTATTTTATAAAGAGGCCCAGTAATTGGGTATATGTCTTTGCTTATGTTCAGTCATCATTTGCTTACCAGGTTCTGTAATATATATATTTTCTGTTTTTGGCCATACATTTACTCTGAAAGGGGGGACTATAGAAATGACCCTCGTCCGTCCGTGTGTGCGTCCGTCCGTCCGTCCGTCCTTCCGTCCGTCCGTCCGTCCGAAATCTTGTCCCCGCAACTCCTCCTACGTCTTTCATCGGATTGATTTGAAATTTTACAGATTGTATTCTTATGATATGAAGATGTGCATGTGGTTTTCGATTTTTGTTTCGGCCATTTTTGATGGAGTTACAGCCCTTGCTGACTCAGACCTTCCGAAATCTTGTCCCCGCAACTCCTCCTACATCTTTCATCGGATTGATTTGAAATTTTACAGATTATATTCTTACGATATGAAGATGTGCATGTGGTTTTTTAATTTTGTTTCGGCCATTTTTAATGGAGTTACGGCCCTTGCTGACTTAGAGCTTGTCCCGGCAACTCCTGCAACATCTTGTATCAGATTGACTTGAAATTGTGCAGAATGTTTCATCATGATCTGAAGATGTGCATGTGATTTTGGAATTTCAGTTGTCCTATTTTTTACAAAGTTATGGCCCTTTGTCGTTTTTTGGCATTTTTCCAGCTTATGAACCGTTTGACCGAGAGAGCTGAAATTTGGTATGCTATTAGCATTTGGTAAATTGATTATTCTTATTATTGTTAGGATGTGCTAAATTGTAAGTGACAGGGTTATTCCCCTTTCATATGTAATAGACATTCACTTAAAGGTAAAGGGATAACTCCAGAACTATTCATATTAATGGGCTGAATTTTCATAAATGCATTGTTCATTTTTCATCAGATTCATATAAGCAGGATTATGGCTCTTGTTATTTTGTTACTGGGTATACAGTCTTGATGTTTTGATCATTTTGTAAGGGCCTATAGTTTCAGTAACCTGATTTTACACATATATGCCCCGTTCTGAACTTAAGTATTTTATAAAGAGGCCCAGTAATTGGGTATATGTCTTTGCTTATGTTCAGTCATCATTTGCTTACCAGGTTCTGTAATATATATATTTTCTGTTTTTGGCCATACATTTACTCTGAAACAGAATAAAGGGCTGAAGTTTGTGACACATTTCAAAGTCGGGTGACACTTGGCCGATGGCCTTTTATTGTGTAGATGTCAGTCTTTTGCCACCATTTTTACAAAGGGGAGCAACTTCATGACTTCCTGTTTGCTTCCCTGACAGAAATCCCTTTCTAACTGGGGTCTTATCTTAAAGGAAAGAATTTGCTCCTATGGGAGCAAATTCTTTGCCATAAGAGTTACCCCAATTGAGAAGGGAAGCAAAAATGAAAATGACAGAGATGCTGCCCCTAAAAGTGTACACATTCACCTTAAATTCTTTTTATCATATGACTTGTGGAATAAAGCCATGCATTAAAAATGATCAACTAGTGGATTAAATATGCAAATTACGTCATAACGCTATGCATTGACGTCCATAAAAACGTCACATTTTCTAATAGCGAAATCGTGACGTTGTAGTGCAAAATTTGCTAATAAAATGTGATTTTAGTCTCATATGATAAATAGAATCTTGCATTCATGCTCCTGTATTATTGACTTTTATTAAATAAACTCAACGGGAAAACCGATAAGATGCTCGGCATAGCCTCGCATCTTATCTTTTTCCCCAACTTGTTTCATAAATATCAATAATACATGAGCACTCATGTAAAATCCTCAAAAGAATCTTGCATTCATGCTCCTATATTATTGGCTTTATTAAACTCATTGGGAAAAAAACGATAAGATGCTCGGCATAGCCTCACATCTTATCTTTTCCCCCAACTTGTTTAATAAATTCAGTAATACATGAGCAGTCATGTAAGATCCTCTATTTTTTTTGCATCAGACTCTGCACAGACCAGCATCCGCTCCCTCTGCTAGAAGACCATCAAGTCGGCAGAAAAATAAAGAATCCAAAACAAAAACAAAAACACCAGAACCAGATGGAGAGAAAGAATTAACAGCTAAAGAAAAAGAAGAAAGAGAGAAAGTAATAGATAATCTTTTAGAAAGAACAAAGACTCTCTTGGGTGACAAGGAGGTAAAGAATATTCAAGAAAATGATATATAATCGCCGCAATACGATAAAACCACCAAAGCGGCATGTGGGCCACGCAAAGGCTCAGGACAGCCTGGACATCTGCCCAGTCTGATCAGAGTCTTTGCTGTGGGTATAGAGGTACCTTAGCTAATAGCTACCCTTTAAGCCCACAACAAAGACTCTGATCAGAATGAACTGATGCTCAGAATGATCTGAGTCTTCTCGTGGCACACATGTAATTTGTTGGTTTTGTCACGTTGCAGCTCATATGTTATACATGCATGTTACATTCATTCTCTTGATTTCTTACACATAGGGAATATCTGGCTGCTTTTCATAGCTTCCTCAAGATTATGGTTTACATTTCTTGTTTCATTTACTGTTGAGGAATCTTATCTGGGTGTGCTCTGTTCAGTCAGGCAAGTATTTTTGTCCTAATACAGAGCCCTACTAGATAAGGAGAGTGCAGTCAATTCTCGATATGTGGCAGTCAAAGTTCATCTCAAACTACTGATATCTCAAAGTTAATTTTATGGTTCCAGAAAAGGGGGGGGGGGGGTATCAATAAAGTGGGTTTTCTGCATCCTACCAAAGTTTTATTTTTTTGACTGATGGTATACTCCAGTGTGTCTAGTTTATTGAACCATATGTGACTTTGCGCGGAAAGCCCTAGTTACTGAGCTATGGGTCCACAAAAGTGGGTGGGGTAATTCAACTTGGTTTTAGCTGGTCTTGTAAAAATGTCCTCTTTTGGTAGAAGAGTATAACAGACAGACAGTGTTTGATAAAATGATTAACAGAACATCTAAAATGTATTTCCATATCATTTTGTTTGGTTTAATTTGAACATATATTGTCAAAAAAGATTTATTTTGACATTCAGCATTTTTTGATAATTTTGTCTTGTATTTTCAATATTTTTTGGCATCATTGCTAAATAAACTGCCCAGTAATCATCAAACTCATGTCAAGGAAGCACCTTGACCAGGACCATTGGATGATGTGACCAGAATTTTACAATGACCTAGTTTTCATGGTTGACTGAACACATAAACTTGCTTAGAAGATGGTTAGATTCAATTTTATGACCTAGAATTACGAAACTTTGGTCAAATTAATATCTTAACTGCTATATTATGCCCCACACCTCCACCACTTAAGGTGAGAGAATACATACTGACTTCACGTCACGTGATCAACATGGCCACAATGCCCAAATATGGCAAAAACCTTAAAAAATCTTCTTCTTAAGAACCAGTTGACCAATGGCATTGAGACTTGGTAAATAGCATCAGGTACTCAAGTTCTTCCAAGATTGTTCAAATGATGACCTTGGATTGACCTTGACCTTTTTACGGCAATGTCAAATATTGGAAAACACTATAACATAAGAGTTCATGGGAAGTTTTGAAGATTTTGGCTTAAAAAATGGTGTATACATTTGACTTGTTGACATGGCCACAACATGGCCTCAGTGCCCATATATGGTAAAACCCTTTAAAAACTCTTCTTCTTAAGAACCATGAAATTATATGTTCTAGTATTTTCCCATATTTGACCATGCCGCAAAAAAGGTCAAGGTTAACCCAAGGTCATCATATGAGCAATCTTAGTAGTACTCTATTACTCCATCCTACTTACCAAGTTTCAAGGCCATAGGTGTATTGGTTCTGGAGGAGAAAAATATTGAGCTTATACCATAAATGGGTATGGCGGCCATGTTGGTCATATGACCTGGACCGCCGGTTGAACGAATTTTTGTTCAATCAACCCCTGGAATGTGCTTATAATAATTATTGGCCCTTTGGCTTTCGAGGAAATGTCTGAAAATGACAAAATATGAGAGACATGGGTCAAAGAATGACTTTGACCTCTTTTACTCATTATTCTTCATGACCTCATTAAGACAACTGTATTTACCAGTTTTTAAGCCAAAATCTTCAAAACTTCCCATGAAATCTTATGTTCTAGCATTTTCCAATATTTGACCTTGCCGTAAAGAAGGTCAAGGTCAATCCAAGGTCATCATTTGAACAATCTTGGAAGAACTTGAGTAACTGATTCTACATACGAAGTCTCAAGGCAATTGGTCAACTGGTTCTTAAGAAGATTTTGAAAGGTTTTTACCTGACATGGGCATTGTGGCCATGTCATTACGTTAAAGCCAAAATCTTCAAACTGCCCATGAAATCCTATGTTATAGCGTTTTCTAATATTTGACCGTGCCGTAAAAATGTCAAGGTCAATCCAAGGTCATCATTTGAACAATCTTGGAAGAACTTGAGTACCTGATGCTATTTACCAAGTCTCAAGGCCATTGGTCAACTGGTTCTTAAGAAGAAGATTTATAAAGGTTTTTGCCATATTTGGGCATTGTGGATATGTTGATCATGTGACCTGAAGCCAGTATGTATTCTCTCACCTTAAGTGGTGGATGTGTGGGGCTTAATATAGCAGTTAAGATATTAATTTGACTAAAGTTTCGTAATTCTAGGTCATAAAATTGAATCTAACCATCTTCTAAGCAAGTTTATGTGTTCAGTAAAGCATAAAAACTAGGTCACTGTGAAATTCTGGTCACATCATCCAATGGTACTGGTCAAGGTGCTTCCTTGACATGAGTTTGATGATTACTGGGCAGTTTATTTAGCAATGATGCCAAAAAATATTGAAAATACAAGACAAAAATATAAAAAAATGCTGAATGTCAAAGGAAGTCTTTTTTGACAACACATGTTCAAATTAAACCAAACAAAATGATATGGAAATACATTTTAGATGTTCTGTTAATCATTTTATCAAACACTGTCTGTCTGTTATACTCTTCTACCAAATGAGGACATTTTTACAAGACCAGCTAAAACCAAGTTGAATTACCCCACCCACTTCTGTAGACCCATAGCTCAGTAACTAGGGCTTTCCGCGCAAAGTCACATATGGTTCAATAAACTAGACACACTGGAGTATACCATCAGTTAATAAAATAAAACTTTGGTAGGATGCAGAAAACCCACCTTATTGATACCCCCCCTTTACTTTGAGATGCCAGTAGTTTGAGATAACAGGAATTGAAATGTAAAGAAAAACAGAAAATGTCCAAATTATATTCTTTGATATACAAGTTACATTGAGATATCAGTGTTTGAGATAACGAGAGTCGACTGTATTTGGTAAAAAAAAAATGATCTTGAAGTATGAAGTACCTTGGGTCACCAACAAAGTTTACATGAACCTCTTTGGGTTCACTTACTTTGTATTTTATTTATTTACCATACCATGAAAAAGATTGTAAATTAGATGTAGCATTTGATGAAAGTCATGTGCATGCTACAGTTTGAGTTGGTTTACAGTGATTGGGCTATTTTTCTTGCAGATTTATTTTGTGAAAAATGATTCAGGTAGGTCTTGAGAAAAAGTTTGATGAAGATATTTTTTTTGACAGGAGGGCTCTCAAGAGGTTAATACAGAGAAAAAGAAAAGTCGTCCAGCATCAGCCAGTATAGGAATTTTGAGGTAGGAGAGTTGAGGTGTATGGGTGTGCTTTCAGGGGGAGCAACTTTGTCATTTTCACTGTTACATCCTTTCTCAGTTGAGGTTAACTCTTAAAGGAAGAATGCAACTCAGGCACTTTCATCTAAATGTTTATCGCTAATATGCTAGTGATTTACTTTCTTGGCCATTTGTTTTGGCAGATTTATGCCCAAAAGTGTGTACAAAAATTTTTATTTTCAAGAATAAAGTGTGTACTGTAGTCAAAATTTTAGTGAGGTGGACATATAGTTTGAAAGAATTGAGAAAATATTAGGTTTTATGTAATGTGCTTAGGTATTGGGACACCCAAAATAATTTATTTTCCATTTGTCCCAAATGGAAAATTAATTATTTCTAGGTGTCCCAAAATTTACCCACATTACAGTAATCCAAAACATAGTCATGCTGGTCATTAAACAGTAGATATTACCTCTGTTAACATGATGTTATTGCAGGGCTTTAAGGGCTGACATGTCTGAGCAACACAGACAACTCTTTTATTGATATTTTCAGGGCCAGAGATCAGAGATGTGCAAAGAGAACAGCTTTGAGGCGCCCAGCTAGTGCTGTTACCGTTAAGACAACTGGTCATAGTAAGTACCATAGAATTTCTGCATATTAGGACAGAATATAGCAGAGCATTGTAGACCCAGCTTAGGTTGATTGAATATAAAATTTCTAGATAAACTAGGGTTTTGATGATAGTTTAGAGACAATTTTTCTTTTTTCTTGAAGAAAACTTACATTGTGACCCCTCATTAGAACCGTCTCACCGAGACGGTTCTAATGAGGGGTCATAATGTATGTTTTTATGCAGAAATAAGGAAAAATATCGGAAAATTATCCCTAAATTATCCCTGATAACCCTTCTTATCTGGAGCGCTGATTATGGTCAGGCTCTGCACTGTTTACCATTCAGTCAGTGGTTTTTAAAACATCTGCATTTAGGCTGAACAGAATGTAAGGGTGGAAGACAATCCCCCTGTTTGATAAGGTAGACACCACCTCCAACAGTTAGCAACACTGCAAGCACCAACTCCTACCTTGATTCCACTTTCCAAGCTTGGGGCATACTGGGTGCAGATTTGCTGGTCTTATTGGCTTGAGAAAATTAATCAGACTTGATGCCCATCAGAGTCAAACTCATCATCGAACCCCCTGAGTGAAAGGCAAATACTCAATCTATTCGGCCAGGCAATCTGCTGCAAATTCTATACTTAGAAGAAATACCTTTGACCATAAGATCAAATCTGCTTGTGTGGCCACATCTATCATGGGATCACCTGTCCTACCAGTCTCTTCTTTTTGATCCCATAAAATACAGAATAGTGCAAACATTTAAACAAACATGTATTAAAGAGTCACCTGTCTTGTACTGCCAGTTTTTGTATTTCCTTAATACAAAATAACTTCCCTTAGCAACAGAACCCATAAAAAAGGGTCTACTCTTATGGGAAAGAACTTGCTTCTTTGGAAGCAAATTATTGAGAAGAAAGGCAGAAATGAAAACGATAGTGTTGCTTCCCCTGAAAATGTACCGATTCACCTTAATGGTATTTTCCTGATAGCATATTCTTTTTTAAAGTGTTTGTGTAAGAGATAGAGGATATTTGACTTTTTCAGTGTAAGATTGATTTTTATATATCACCGAATGAACACCAAAAGCAGTATTTTCACAAGTGGCGAATTTGAAGCTTCCAGCGTGTTAACTGGTTATGATATTTGTTGTAAACAAAGTTTGCAATTGAAAAATAGTGTGAAATAGCATTTTGATAAATAGATCTCAAGCATTTTGCCAAGAAAAAATGCCTACAGGATACTTAGGCGGCCCAATGTTGCGTGTAGTAACAATGTAACGTTGGCGCTTTAAGTGACGTCATTAATGTCGTAATGATGTGCAAACATGCGTGACGTAAGTTTTGTCAAGCCGGATAAGATTTAGCCAACTAATCAACAACAAAAAACTTGAGACTATTTCACAAAATTCCTATTTCTGAAACAGTGAAATCGAAAGTGATAATTTCACTGAAACAGTAAGATTATCAGTTTCGATTTAACCGAGACATCTCTATAATTCGTTGAAAAGTATAAAAGAAATACAGTTTTGTCATTATCTTATTCAGGGCACACAAGTTCTAGTAAAACACCAAGAAAATCTTCAGGAAAAAAGAGGACAGTTGTTACGGAACCTTGTATCATCAATACAAATACCTCCTTTGATGTAAGTTTTGCTTTAAAAAATTATTTTAAATGTCGTCTTGTTAAACATGCCCTTCCCTTTAGCTTTGACCTGCAGAATTTTGTTATCATTTTTGGAACAATGTAATGGGAAGGAAAACAAAGCAATTAGTAATAGTGATACTACACCATTTCCTTCACATTTTTCTCACAGAAGAGTGACAGTATCTTCAACAAACAGCAACACATAGTCATGAACGGCATCATAATGTTTGCGACATTTTAACTGTTACGTGGTATGTAGCAGCTATGATATGATTTCATGTAATGACTATAGGACACTGCTTACAACAATAGTCATATAATATATCTTGTATTGATATGTATTAACAGACAGATGCTACAGAGGAAGATGTGTTATGTAAAGACATGGAGAAGAATTTAGCAGACAAAGGAGTTAACATCAGAGCTGAAACATTACAAAGGTATTCACTTTAATAGCAGCCAGGGCCCAGTGGTTTAAAGCATTGTTAGCATAGTAAAGCCATCTGTCAAGGATTCCTTAAGTCTTACAGTACTCACAAAATCAATTGCAGTAATATTTTTGCTGAAAAAGTATTAGGAGCTTTTGCACAGCAAAAGCTCCTCACATTTTTTGGCAAACAAATGGTAGTGTTTTTGCATATAATATATTTGAAATTTTAACGTCCATTGTTAGTTTTGAACAACCAGGCCAAGACCCCTAGGTAAGCCAAATGTTTAGAGAGGAAATTTGGTACTGTACCCCTAGGATAATTTTCAAATGTTTACAACCAAAGCTATATTATTTTAACCATTTTAGTAAAACAGGTAAAACTGTCCAAATGGCTATGATAGCATGAGCTGTTGTGACAGCTAACTGTCATGGGAATATTTTGGAATAAATTTACTTGCCCTACCTGGTTGATAAATAGAGTTGACTGTTGTTTCAAATTATCCTGGACTCATAGTAGTTTTATTGTAACTTATCTAAACATTTATATCTCACTCTGTCATTACATGTAGAAATATATGTCTATAGTCAGTGTAATCATTCCAGCATCATAAAGCATCTATCACGTCTGAGATTGTCATATACACTCATCTTTTGATATCTTGAACACTGATATCTCAAAGTAACGTCTTATATCAAATGATAAAGTTTGGACTCTTTTTCAGTTTTATGTATATGAGCCTTTTCTAATAAAACTGTTACTATCTTTGCAGGGCATTATACCCACCAACAGGAAGAACAAAATACTATAGAATAACAGCAGATCTACCAAGGTCTAATTCTCTCACGTAAGCTCATATGCTTTTCTACTTTATAAGGTTACTATATTAAGATTTTTAGTACAGTTGATCATAAACCCAAGTACAGTAGAACTTCAATGGCTCAAACCCTGATGGCTCGTCAACCCTGCTTGACAAGAGCTCCTTCCTTGGTCCCTAGAGGTCACTTTATATAGAAACTAACCCTGCCTATCTTCTTAATGTAACCCTTCAGGGATAGGGTCTGCTCTTGGGGGAAGGAACTTGCTCTGGGAGGATCATGTTCTTTCCTCTAGAAGTTGGCTCCATGAAAAAGGGAGGCTGAAATGAATGGTAGTGTTGCTTCCCTTAAAGGGGTTGCCCTTGCATATTATTTCATGTTTTATCATAAAAGTATACGGTGCCCCATGAACTCTCGAATATGTCAGTATAGATGCAATAATATCATTTTGTTGACATGGTTTAAAAAAGGGAAAAGAAAGAAGAAAGGGAGAGCTTAATGATAAGGCTTCCTTTTGCTGAAGCGGTGATGCAGGGGTGATTTATGCAATGAACTTCATTGTATGCGTATGTCACAGGGTATAGGTTAGGTATAAGATACACTTGTACTGCCTTGCGGTACAAGCCGGCTTTTATAGCGACGTGGTAGAGTGCGAGACTTTAGATCGAAAGGTCCCGGGTTCGATCCTCGGCCCGGGCGTGAGATTTTTTAAGAGTCCGTGACAAATGGCGCCCAACGTAAATGACCCACATGTGCATTAGAACTCCTTAAGTCTCATTTCCAGTGATTCTTGTAACTCTTGAGAATTCGAGGACAAATTCAATATGGAGGGGGAGAATGTCACAGGGTATAGGTTAGGTATAAGATACACTTGTACTGCCTTGCGGTACAAGCCGGCTTTGATAGCGACGTGGTAGAGTGCGAGACTTTAGATCGAAAGGTCCCGGGTTCGATCCTCGGCCCGGGCGTGAGATTTTTTAAGAGTCCGTGACACTTAACTCTTGCATCGTCGCTTTGTGTCTTTGGGGGTGTTTGGTTGATCTAGACATTTTTCCACCATTTTTATAAAGGGGGACTATCCTGGTGACATCCGGTTTACCTGTGTGTGGCAAAGCCCCTCCCACTAGGATCTGCTGTTGAGGGGCAGAGTTTGCTTCTTGGAGAGCAGATTCTTCCCTTCAGGTACTGATCTGTTGGGTGAGGGGAGGCCAAAAAAAAAAAAAAATGAGAATGGCAGGGTGGTTTACCTAAGGGATTACTCAAGCACCTTCATGATTGTTACAATAAAAGTGCCCTTGTCACGTGACTATGGATTAGATTTGTTATCTCAAATACTTAGTTTGTGTTATTGGCAATAATTTATGCCTTGAAGGAAAAAAGTAAAACCTATCACTTGTGCCACTATTTTTCTCGGTTAAGGTGGTTATCACTACTTATGGCATTTAGGGTGTGTGGGTGCACCTATATATTCTTCTGCCATTTTTACAAAGGGGGAATACTTAGGTGGCTTCCTGTATGTTTTCCCTCTAGTGGAACCCCTCCAGCTTGGATGTACTCTTGAGGAGAGGTTTGCTCATCGGGGAGCAAATTCTTTCCTTCAGGAGTTTCGCTTCCAAAAGGTGTGTGGAGGAAAAAAAAAGGCAGGGTTGTTTCCCATGAAGATGTACCCATTCACCTTAAATGTGTGTACCAGGTTTTACTTACACTTATATCTGTCATACTTATGGATAGGAATCGATGTGGTTTTATTAGCAGATGATCAATGAACATATCGCTTGTATCTTTACATGAAAACCGAGAGGTCTGTCGTTGCTCATGGCATGTAAGGTTGGAGGATGGGCTTCCATATCTCTTTTTTTCTGCCTTTTTATCCCCGACCTTATCCCCCGACCGAAAGGTTCGGGGGATATAGCGATGAGCCTGGCGTCCCTCCGTCCTCTATATCTTGAATACCCTTTGGAATATTTTCATGATACTTCACAGTTATGTAGAACAGGTCATGACGATGTGTCGCGTACAAGACTGGTAACTCTTACTATTGTACTTTTTGAATTATCTCCCCTTTGGTGATTTTTTGGCAGATTGGTGTCCGCTCTGTAACTTGAATACCCTTTGGAATATTTTCATGATACTTCACAGAAATGTAGAACAGGTCATGACGATGTGTCGCAAACAAGAATGACAACTCTTGCTTTCTTACTTTTTGAGTTATTTCCCCTTGATAGTTTTAGGTGTGATTTTTTGGCAGATTCGTGTCCGCTCTATAACAAGAATACCCTTTGGAATATTCTCATGATACTTCACAGATATGTAGAACAGGTCATGACGGTTTGTCGCGAAAAAGAACAACTCTTGCTTTCTTACTTTTTGAGTTATTTCCCCTTGATCATTTTAGGTATGATTTCGTGTCCGCTCTATAACTTGAATACTTTTTGGAATATTTTCGTGATACTTCACAGATATGTATAACAGGTCATGACGATGTGTCGCGAACAAGAATGACAACTCCTGCTTTCTTACTTTTTGAGTTATTTCCCCTTGATGGTTTTAAGTCTGATTTCGTGTCCGCTCTATAACTTGAATACCTTCTGGAATATTTTCATGATACTTCACAGATATGTAGAACAGGTCATGATGATGTGTCGCGAATAAGAATGACAACTCTTGCTTTCTTACTTTTGGAGTTATTTCCCTTTGATGATTTTAGGTGTCCGCTCCATAGCATGAATACCTTTTGAAATATTTTCATGATACTTCACAGATATGCAGAACAGGTCATGACAATTTGTCTCATACATGAATGATAACTCTTGCTTTTAGACTCAGTGAATTATTTCCCTTTGGTAGTTTGAGCTGCTGTTTGAGTCTCTGCTCCATAACTGTATAACCCTGGCCAGCTCCAGAATTTGAATAACCGTGTACCTTTTAGAATATTGATGTTCATGCTGTGATATCTTATCAGTGTTCCTAACTCTCTCTTACCCCTCCACATTCCCGTGACCGCACCCCCCCCCCCCCCCCCCCCCACCCCAAAAAAAAATTTTTTTTTTTCCAGATTGGGATTCTTTGTCCAAATTCCAAATTCACTTACTAGAGAGCTCAAAATTAGATTTGTAGGGCTTGTACTTTAGAAGTTATTCACACATTTTGAAAGTTGAATGTATCGTATGCTATACATTTGTGTATATGGTGGCTGTTTGAGATATTACCTCTTTTTAGCAGTCAAGCATACTGTTTTAGTCTGAGTGTTAGATAATCATGCATCTGTTAACAGTTAATGTCAATCAGAAGCATTAAAGAACGACAATATATTACTAATATGTGTTTTGAAGTGCACCCTTTTTACCAAGGCCCATGGGGGTCTTCGGTCGGGGGATTTGCCATCTCCTCTGATGGCTATTTTTTACAGAGGGCGTCTTATTGTGACTTCCTGTCGCAGCCCTTCTCAGGGGGCTCTGCTCTCGGTGGAGGAGTTTGTTCCTAGGGGAACAAATTCTTCACATACGAGAGGACTGGCTTTGGGAGGGGAAGCAGCTGTCTAAATGACAGTTTGTCCCACTGAAAGTGTGCCCTTTCACCTCAAATTGTAGTTGTATTACCTAAGTGTGCATATCAGTCTTTTTGTTCCTGATATGATCTGTCATTTGGATTTCTTGCCTTGATTATATTTTGTTACTCTATTATCTATTACCTTCTGTAGGTGCTCCTATCAGGGCCGAAAATTCGTAATAAACTTCTTGTATCCTGTATCTTAATGGGAATCATCTCTAAAAGAATTTGCTCCTTTTGGCACAAATTGTTTTCTTTAGGAGTAGACAGACCTCATGAGGAAGAGCTTTGTCCTCCAGGGAAGCAAACAGGAAGTCACAAAAATTGTTCACCTTTGTAAAAATAATGGAAAAAAACATGGGAGTGAGTGAACTCGGGTTTAACGTCCCACCAACAACGAGGTCATATGGACACGCGACCTCGGTTTAAAGTCTCATCCAAAAGACCGGAGAAGCGGGGGATCGATCTTGCGACCCCTGGATTGGTAGTCTGGAGTGTTATCCACTACACTACAGCCGCTCCTAAAAAAACATGGAGGTTTACCATACACCTGAAACTGATCTTCCTTGAATAAATGTTGGTTAAACCATGGAGCAGTATCTTACATTTTAGATGGTTTTTAATTATTTCAGGTTACTAAGTCATCCTAAAGTATGGTTACCAGAAGAATATAAGAAGTTACAGAAGGCTGAGAAAACTTTAGGTGAGTCTGTTTCTGTACATATTTTTAGCTCACCTGAGCCTTTAGGCTCATAGGTGAGCTTATAGTATAGCCAGGCATCCGTCGTCCGTCCGTCCGTCCGTCCGTCGTCCGTCCGTCGTCAACATTTTCAAACATCTTCTTCTCTGAAACCACTGGGCCGATTGAAGCCATATTTCATATGGAGCCTACCTAGGTCGGGGGAACGAAAGTTTGTGCGGGGTATCTGGGTCACATGACCAAGATGGCCGCCATGCCCATATATGGTAAAAACACTTCAAAAATCTTCTTCTCCAGAACCAAAAGGCCTATGACCTTGAAACTTGGTATGTAGCATTGGGCATGCGGGCCCATCATAGTTTGTACAAATCATGACCTTGCGTTGACCTTGACCTAATTTACGGCATGGTCAACTTTGGTATGTTAGGCTTTTATATGGAAAAACGCTTCATGTTACGACCTGGCGGAGGTAACAAAAAGATGGAAGTAAACCAGCAACAAGCCTGTTTTTAAACTTAACAAAATTTATTTACTTGTACATCAAAATAAAACAGACATTAATTAATCAAGAAAATATGTAATTAAAGATACCTTATTTTAGTCTGAATGTCCCTCAGAATTTAAAACAAAAGTCCTTTAATGATTTCTGATCCCAGAAAATAAAGTCTGTATGAGCACATGAATATTTCCAAATCCAATATATTTAAATTCCAGTATAACTTATTTAACTATAGACTGGTGAAAGTTTTTATACAAAGATGATCTAAATGAAAATCTGTCCTCTTTATATAATATCTAGGAACATTCCGGAACTAACCAAAAATAGATCTTACCAAAAAGTACTCAATTCTGACATAATTTCATACCAGAAGATTCTTAATGTTTACAACAGAAAGGTCTAATATTTTCTCAGTACTATAAATAGTTATTCCAGAATGTTCTAAAGTACAATGTAAACAACTTGTTTATTTCAAACCTAGTAAACATCTAAAAACTGCAAAATCATGGTAAAAGAAAATATTTACACCAACTTAAACACCATATTCATAACACTTCCCCTCTTCAAGGAAAAGAAAGTTTTATGAAATAAAGCTTTCTTTTGCCATATGACCAATTATGAAACAAAATTAAGTTTAATGCATATACACTGTACATATATCAGTACCAATCCAGACATCATGTAGTAATAGCCAAATTTAGGCTCTTGAAAGTGCATCCGGGATAATATTATCTTTTCCTCTGATATGTTTGATGTCAAGATTGTACTCCTGCAACATGAGACTCCACCTGAGTAACCGCTGATTTTTGTTCTTCATTTTATGAATGAAGGTCAGTGGATTGTGATCACTGAAGACAACAATTGGTGTGGCTGAAGAAGATAAGTACACTTCAAATTGCTGAAGAGCAAGGATGAGAGATAAACACTCTTTTTCAATAGTAGAGTAATTTCTCTGATGTTTGTTGAACTTCTTAGAAAAGTAACAAACAGAGTGATCCACACCATCATTATCTTCTTGAATCAAAACACTGCCTGCACCAACGTCACTAGCATCTACCGCCATTTTAAATGCTTTGTTGAAGTCTGGTGCTAAGAGAACTGGAGCACTCTTAAGTATGGCCTTAAGCTTATCAAAGGACTTTTGACAGTCTTCATTCCAAATATATTTCTTTCCTTTACCTAGCAAATTTGTCAAGGGTTCTGCAATTACAGAGAAGTTACTACAGAACTTCCTATAATATCCTGCCATACCAAGAAAGCGCATCAGTTGTCTCTTGCATGTAGGTACAGGAAAATCCGAGATAGCCTCCACTTTAGCTTCTACAGGTTTTACCTGACCTTGACCTACAACATGTCCTAGAAATGTCAAATTTGCGTGACAGAATTCACTTTTTGCTAAATTAATTGTCAATTTTGCATCACTAAGTCTTTGAAAGAATTCTCTGATAGTCTGTAGATGTAGTTTCCATTCATCGTTGAAGATGATTGCATCGTCGATGTATGCTTTACAACCACCCAGATCAGATGTCAAGCTATTTATAAGTCTCTGAAACGTTGCTGGAGAGTTTTTCATACCAAATGGCATAACCTTATACTGATAGAGTCCATCTGGTGTAACAAATGCCGAAATCTCCTTAGCTCTGTCTGTCAAAGGAATTTGCCAAAATCCTTTCAGAAGATCAAATTTAGTAACATATTTGGCTTGTCCAATTTGATCAATACAGTCATCAATACGTGGGATTGGAAATGTATCCGTTTTAGTCACAGAATTAGCTTTTCCATAGTCTGTACACATGTGAAAAGTTCCATCAGGTTTTGGCACCAGAATACAAGGAGAACTCCAGTCACTTTGACTTGGTTCTATAAAATCATTTTCCAGCAAATATTTAATTTCTTCCCTGAGATACTGTTGCTTCACAGGGTTCATTCGATAAGGATGTTGCTTCACAGGCTTTGCGCCATCAATGTCAACATCATGAAAGATTCTGTCAGTCCTGGTTGGAATGTCCGGAAATAAGTGCTCATATTCAAGAATTAACTGTTTCAGTTCAAGTCTCTTGACTGGATCCAGGTGTGACAGTTTCTGGTCGAGATCCTTTAAGATGTCAGAATTCTGGAGTTTTGATGATGAGGGATCAGATTTTATAAAGTTCATATCCTCAGAGTCCATTTCAGATTGCTCTTGAGGGACAGAATTTACTACGCTTATTGGTGAAACAACTGAATTATCCCTATCAATGTACTTTTTCAACATATTAATATGACATAACTGTTTTTCCTTGCGCCTCCCAGGTGTGTTGATAATATAATTTACATCACTGAGCTTTTTGTCAACAGTGTAAGGGCCGTAATATCTGGCCTGCAGAGGTCTGCCAGGAATTGGCAAAAGAGCAAGTACCTTCTCTCCAGGTTTAAAATTTCTTTCCCTGGCATTTTCATCATAATGAAATTTCATTTTGTTTTGAGCTGATTTGAGATTGTACCGAGCAGCTTCACAGGCTTTTGACAATCTGTTATTGAAGTCAGAAACATACTGAAGCAAATTCAAAGAACTGTTATCATCAGAAAGAAATTTCTCTTTCAAAAGTTTCAGTGGTCCACGAACTGTGTGACCAAAAACAAGCTCAAATGGGCTGAAACCAAGTGATTCTTGTACGGATTCCCTAGCTGCAAATAACAGGAAATGAATGCCTTCATCCCAACCCTTTCAGTGTCAAAGCAGTAAGATCTGATCATGTTTTTCAGTGTTTGATGAAATCGTTCTAAGGCACCTTGACTTTCAGGATGATATGCTGATGACCGATATTGCTTAATGCCTAATTCATGCATCACTTGCTGAAATATTCCTGACATAAAATTAGATCCTTGATCTGACTGGACAGATTTAGGGAGACCTACAAATGTGAAAAACTTCACAAGAGCCTTAACTATGGTCTTTGTCTTGATATTCCTAAGTGGAATGGCTTCTGGGAAACGTGTGGAAGCACACATTATGGTCAAAAGATATTCACAACCTGACTTTGTTTTGGGTAAAGGACCTACACAATCAATAATTATTCTGCTAAAAGGTTCCTCAAATGCAAGAATTGGCTGCAAATGGGCTTTAGGGATAGTTTGATTAGGTTTTCCTACCATTTGACATGTATGGCAAGATTTGCAATGTTTAGAAACATCCGATTTTAACCCTGGCCAGTAGAAATGATTAAGAATCTTGTGATAGGTCTTGTTTACACCTAAATGACCTGACAAGGGAGTTTCGTGAGCTAAGTTTAAAATTTCAGGGCGATAAACCCTTGGAACCACAATTTGGTGGTTAACAGTCCACTCGTCTTCTGCTGAGACATCAGGAGGACGCCATTTTCTCATCAAAATGTCATTTTTGACATAATAGCAAACAGGAACCTGGGACATGTCATTCTCATCTAAAACCCTTTCAAATAAAGGTGAGATCTCAGGATCACTGTGTTGTTCTTTGCAAAGCTGTGACCTTGACAGCAGGTTATTACCTTGGTCATTTGAAAATGAAGGAGAGTGATCTGGGTTGGACACAGATGAGGTGTGAGTAAAGTCTGTCTGCATGTCAGACAGGCTGGGTGAAAGAGATTTTGAAATCTCATCATTAAAAGACTGACCTATAAAAGTATCAGTTAAATCAATGTCCTGATTCCCATCATTCAATATGGCTTTCTTTGCCATAGCCCTAGTGACAGCACACGAGGGGTAAAGGTCAGGAATTTCCTGCTCAATGGGGTCAGGTGGTTGATCAACACAAGGTGTGTTGGTCAAAAGTGGATTAACCACAACCTTATCTCCTGCTAGGTCATTGCCTAACAATAAGTGAACACCTTTAAAAGGTAATGAAGGTCTAATACCAACAGCCACTGGACCAGAAATTAAGTCTGAGGACAAATAAATGTTATGAAGCGGTACACTAACAAATCCACATTCTACACCCTGAATAAGGACACTTGTCCCAGAAGAAGTCTTCTCGGAAAATGGCAGGGTATCTGCCAAAATAAGGGATTGAGAAGCTCCAGTATCTCGTAAGATAGTAATAGGGGTAGACTGGGCAAAGTCACAATTTAGTGACACAAAACCTTCTGATAAGAATGGTTCATAAATCTCCATAACAGAATCAGTCTCAGAAATTTTGGCCTGAATAGGAATTTGATCCTGAACACAAGACTGTGGTGTTGACCGTAAAGAGGTAAGACCTGTGGGTTTTGGGCCCTCTTGTTTTTCTCTCTTCCTCTTTAAAAGTAAACATTCAGAAATTATATGTCCTGTTTGCTTACAATAATTACAAATAGGCTGAGATAAGGGATTTTGACCTTTGTTTTCACCAGGGGGTTTGGGTTTTGGAGTATATGCAGGACTGGAATTGCCAGATGGATTACTGGGACTGAATTTTGGACCTGACTGAGGGAAAAAGGTCTTTTTAGGAAAAGGCTTGTGCACAAAAGAAGTCTTATGAGTTAAAGCATAATCATCAGCCAAACGAGCTGCTGCCTCTAAAGTTTCGACTTCCTTTTCATCTAAAAATGATTTAATGTCAGAATTAATGCACCTTTTAAACTCTTCAACAAGCATGAGCTGTCTAAGTTTACCATGATCAGAGCCCACTTTGATGAGCTCCACCTATCAAATAACTGCTCTTTTGTCCTAGCAAATTCAACATAAGTTTTGTCATTTTCTTTTCTACAGTTCCTAAATTTCTGCCTGTAAGCCTCAGGGACCAACTCATAAGCCTTAAGAATAACTTCTTTTACTTTGTCATAATCTGAGCTCTGCTCAAGAGAAAGTTGAGTATAAATTTCGCGAGCCTTGCCGATCACAACGCTCTGAAGAAGCAAAGTCCAATGCTCTTTTGGCCATTTCAAATTTTCAGCTACTTTTTCAAAGTGAAGAAAATATTTATCAACTTCTTTTTCTTGAAATGGAGGAACAAGTCTGATGTGTTTGGTAACATCAAAAACTTTTTTAGAGTCCAAAGGCAAAGACTTTGATGTGGTCTTTTCTTGCATTTCCATTTCTTTCATTCTAATCTGAAATTGTCTTTCTCTTTCTTTTTCTTCTTTTTCAAATTTTAATTTCTCTTTTTCTATTTCAACTCGTTCCTCCTTTTCTAACTTCAGTTTTTCATGTTCTAGTCTTTCTTTTTCTTGCTCTAATTTTTGCCTCTGCAACCTTTCTTCTCTTTCTAATGTTTCAAGCCTAATTCTTTCCTCATGCTCTAACCTTAATTTTTCTATTTCAAGTTGTCTCTGAATTTCTAATTCTCTCATCTGCAAATCTGTCTGAGTGACAAGAATGTGAGAGGTTGCAGAGGAATCAAAAATTTCTTCATCAACAAAGAACTGAATCAAAATATTCTTAATTTCATGTTTTAACATAGACCTTTTGACTGAAGATAATTCATAATGTGCTGCAATATCCAATAAGTCTGTCTTTTTGGCCAAGTTCAACAGCTCCTGAGAAGGCGCAGCAATGAATTCATTGAGATCAAAAGACATGGTTGCTTTTTGCTGGCTTTACTTGTTTGAATAACAGTGAAAGCTTTTCTTTTTTTTTTTTTTAATTCAGAATTATTTGATGCACTAGAAATTTCAATCCTGGACTCGAGCCCCCAATTTGTTACGACCTGGCGGAGGTAACAAAAAGATGGAAGTAAACCAGCAACAAGCCTGTTTTTAAACTTAACAAAATTTATTTACTTGTACATCAAAATAAAACAGACATTAATTAATCAAGAAAATATGTAATTAACGATACCTTATTTTAGTCTGAATGTCCCTCAGAATTTAAAACAAAAGTCCTTTAATGATTTCTGATCCCAGAAAATAAAGTCTGTATGAGCACATGAATATTTCCAAATCCAATATATTTAAATTCCAGTATAACTTATTTAACTATAGACTGGTGAAAGTTTTTATACAAAGATGATCTAAATGAAAATCTGTCCTCTTTATATAATATCTAGGAACATTCCGGAACTAACCAAAAATAGATCTTACCAAAAAGTACTCAATTCTGACATAATTTCATACCAGAAGATTCTTAATGTTTACAACAGAAAGGTCTAATATTTTCTCAGTACTAAAAATAGTTATTCCAGAATGTTCTAAAGTACAATCGCCTCAGCCAAGATCAGATGACATTTTTTAATTGAACGTATGTTATGTACTTGCCTATCAAATGTTACTGAACTGAGATACATGAATTACATTTCAGAATGTCAGAAACAAGCATCTCTCACTGGCCTAAAACTTTGATGTTGATCGGAATAGCCATTTCTTTACAATAATAATTTCAATAGCCCAAAATAGCCAAAAATTAGGTGTTATGCTGTTTCACTTGAAAAATACTATATTTTATGACAGAGATAGTTTAAACTCATCTGTCATGCACAGTCAAATAAACTTTTGTTAGAAAGCACGTTACTTTCCCTTTATAACATAGTTTATTTGAATGGGCTACGACATATGGTCTTGGAGTTATAGCAAAAATATTTCAGCTGCTGAAGTGTGACGCTCTGAGATATTTTGAAATATCAACAGGAGCTTATCTGCCAGATAATTCAACCTGCTGTGCCCAGTACTTATAATGTGTTATAAATAATCCACAGACATTCTTTAAGTGTAAAAATGACCAATGATATGAATAAAAATTGTCATTAAGTGAACATTTCAATTTCAAATAACCATGCGAAATGTCACGCAAAAAGTGTCCTGTCCGTAGACACACTTTTCTCTATGAGGTAGCATATCTCTGGAAAAAAAATTCTTATTAAAAAGTAGACTCCTTACTACTGCTGATTGTCCCATATAAGACATAATACCACCACTGAAGACAGAGTAGCAATAAGGAAAAAAGTGCAATTTTGTCTTGTCCGTAGATTTTTGTCCTGTCCGTAGACCAACAGTATTTTGATAAACTGTGACTGGAAACCATCAAGTTTCCAACTGCTATGCATTTGAGTTGTAAAAACGTTTCTATAGTCGATTATTTAAGTAAACCTAAACCATTTATTTGATGATAGGTGCATTTTCTTACACCCTAGATGTCCAGTTTGTCAAAAACAGAGAACGCAAGTCCTGCTTCTAAAATATTTAAAAAAGCAATAAATGTAAACTGTCTAAAATGGCCTTAAAAAACATCTGCTTTTTTTTTTTTCACAACTATAAAAAGTTAACTTAAAACATTTAATGGCTATATAGTTTGCACTATACCTGCATTCCAAGTATGATGTTGATCTACGGACAAGACACAGTGGACAGGGTGCATCATTTATGGTTTTATGGTATATTATTGGTTACAGGATCTTTTCTTAGTTATGAAAACATTGTCTGTAAGTAGGGAAAAAGCCTGCTTGTCTCTTTCTGAATGCTGTCTTAGGCGTCATACCTCCCACAATATAATCCACCATCATATCTCCCACATTACCCATTTATATCAGACACCTTATTTGTAGACAAACCATGATGTGGAGAATCTTGTCTATACAGGATTTTAACGGTCGTTTTTGATATTTATATGGAGGTGCCTAATTCCTCGGAAGAAGATACTTGAATTCTTGTAAGGTAGGTGACCAACGACCTACATGTAGTAAAGTTATGGGATAGAACAGAAATAGAATAGAGGTAGGTGAGCCATTTAAGGCTGGATTCATTGGCCAACCCTTCTAAATAGTTTGAAGAAATTTGATACCATTAAAACCTCTGCAGCAGAGGCTATTTGATTTCAACTAACTTAAAGTGCTATCCCTGATAATTACAAAATAATGTTGTCTCAAATATGTCTTGTCCATAAGCGTGTATGGCGGCCTGTTTGGGTTTAAACCCATTTAATACAAATAGCTACATTTCAGATGCAGATATCTGCATTTCAATAAAGATGTCTTCAACTTAATACAGATATCTATATTTAAATGCAAAATCTGCATTTCCAATACAGATATCTGTATTAGAAATGCAAATATCTCTTCTTGATTATTAAATAGAGATATCTCATTTTGAATAAAATATATCTACATTTAATTGACAGATATTAGCACTTCAAATGCAGATATCTCTACTTAAACAGATATCAGTATTTTTAGAAACTCAGATATCTGCATTTGAAATACTGATATCTCCAATCGAAAAACAGATATCTTGTATTGAAAAAAGACATCTCTTATCAGAGAAGGTATCTCAAATTGAAATGCATCTATCTATATTTACGTTTTAAATAAAGATATCTGCGATTCAAATGAAGATACCTGTATTTCAAATGCAGATATCTGTGTTTTAAATAGTATCTTTATTTATGAAAAATACAGATATCTCTAATTTTAATTGAGATATCTGTATTTGAAATGCAGATATCTGTATTTTTGAACCCGATTATTTTTAACTTTTGTTTTCAAAAAATAATTTATACACCCTTGCTCAAGGTTTTTTACATGCTTGATGTTGCCTGACCAGAGCAGGATCAAACCCACGCAGCCTAATGTGCAGTCAGACCCTGTTGGTTTGTTGTTTAAGTGTTTAATAACCCCGTAAAAAACAACTATGGTAAACACTGTCATGGCAAGACACCCAGTGAATCTAACCACACCTTTTCTGGGCAGGCCCATCATTCCACCATTCACTGACACCTGCTCTACTTTAATCAAAGGTAGGAGGAAAAGTTCCTACAGAAGGACTTGTTGCCTGACTGGTTTTGATTTGTTGCTTTACGTCCACGGCAAACAACTATGGGAATGTTGGGACGGTCAGTTAACCTAGCCACACTATTCCTGGGCAGGCTTAGACCTCCTAAGCGTTTCATACTTTCGCCAGTAACTGACAACTGCCCTACTTGAATCAGCGGAAGGAGAAACAAAAGTATGTGGCCAGACCGGGTATCAAACCCAGGACCTCTGACTTATGAGTCGGGTGCCCTACCGATTGCACTACGTGGTCCAGCGTTGCCTGACTGGACTTTGATCAAACCAGCGTCCTCGTTGCCAGTCGAACGTGCATCCAACTGCACTACCAGGCCCAACCTATTTGGCCTAGCTTTTTGATAGAACTGGATAGGATCTTTCATGTATGGTGCAGTAAATAAAGATTGGTCTGTTTTCGAACATTAACACAGATATCTGTACTGAAATATATTTAAAATTCAGACATATGTTCTTTGTAAAAAATTCAGATATCTGAATTCAAATGCTGATTTCTGCATATCTATTACAGATTTCTGTATTTCAAGTGCAGATATATGTATTACAGCTTCATTAGAGTATCTCTAATTGAAAATTAGAAATGCAGACATCTATATTCGAAATGTAGATATCTCTAACTGAAATGCAGATATCTATATTATGATAAAAAATACAAATATCTGCATTTTACAGCTAGATATATATATATCTCTTTCAATTACAGATATCTGCTTTTCAGTTAGAGATATCTTTGATTTCAAAACTACATATATATGTTTTATATTAATAGAGATATCTGCATTACACGAGTAAAAACCCAAAAGGGCCGTCATATTTATTTACATTAATGTTCACATTCTATGGGTATTTTGACCATTATTTATTTATTAAAGCTTGGTTAAAGTATAAAAAAATGGAATCCACAGAGTTATTGCAATTACAAATTTTACTTCAATTTATGTCTTGTCCGTAGACACGCTGAGATATAAGAACCGTGTCATCGTTTAAATTTTGAGTGTTTTTTGACTAGTGGTACAGTTGTTTTTGTCAGTTTGATAAGGTTTTTTGCATAACAGTATTCTCTGTTGGTATTGTTGTTCAATTTTCAAATTATGGTAAACTGGGTTCAGAACACATAACAAGATACAATAAAACACAAAATTGTGATTTGTTTTTCTTTTGGTAACTATACAAAGTAAATAAAAATGACTTTTCATCTATTGATCTATTCTACAGCAATTTTATAGTATAAGCATACATATTTTGCAGTGTTTCATGTACATGTCAGAGATGTCCTGTCCGTAGATGTTTTAAGTTAATTTTGGCAAATTTGTTTCCTCGCATTTATCTTGCATTTCATTTTACAAACATATATAAATTGCACACCACCTGAAAGGCCATTGACTTTACTTTTCAAAATATGAATCATTTGAAAATCAGGTGAC
Source organism: Ctena decussata (assembly GCA_963989385.1). NCBI lineage: Eukaryota > Metazoa > Mollusca > Bivalvia > Lucinida > Lucinidae > Ctena > Ctena decussata. The sequence goes on along the minus strand of OZ022498.1, from coordinate 68,698,070 downwards.
CCACATAGAAACTGGACAAAACAATACAAGGTATATCCCCTAATTATGAAGGAATTTTCATTAAATGAAACAAAAAATAAAATGAAAAAATAGTATTTTTAAATTTTTGCGCATAAGAATTTCAATGTTGATATGTTGTTGTTATTCATAATAAATTATCAGACTTTATTCTTATTTAAATTGAAAATAAAAATATTTTTTTTAAAAATAGGGTCTGTATTCTTTTTATGAGTCAAATACAGCCTGTTTAACAAAAAAGAATACCAGTATATAAAATGTTATAGGTGACATTTACATTTTCTAAAACCGATACATCTATAGATTTCAAAAATTAAAGAATGAAGTCCCTCAGAAAACCTTGAAAAATCACCTTTGGTGAAACATAAAATTTCATCTGATCTTGGCTGAGGCGAATGTAAACAACTTGTTTATTTCAAACCTAGTAAACATCTAAAAACTGCAAAATCATGGTAAAAGAAAATATTTACACCAACTTAAACACCATATTCATAACATTAAACAGTGGATTTCTCGGAAACTAATTAAGTCTAAGGTTTAATACTTGATATACATGGTCGACTAAATGACCAGATGAAGATATTATGTCAATCAAGGTCAAGGTCATTCCGTCGGACCATCCGTCTTCAAGATTTTCAAACATCTTCTCCTCTGAAACCACTGGGCCGATTGAAGCCAAATTTCATATAGAGCCTCCGTGGCTTGGTAGAACAAAAGTTTGTTCAGGGTATCTGGGTCACATGACCAAGATGGCTGCCACGCCCATATATGGCAAAAACCCTTCAAAAATCTTCTTCTCCAGAACCAAAAGCCCTATGACCTTGAAACTTGGTATGTAGCATTGGGCATGGGGGCCCATTATAGTTTGTACAAATCATGACCTTGCGTTGACCTTGACCTAATTTACAGCATGGGCAACTTTGGTACGTTAGGCTTTTATATGGAAAAACGCTTAAACAGTGGATTTCTCGGAAACTATTTAAGTCTAAGGTTTAATACTGGGTATACATGGTCAACTAAATGACCAGGTGAAGATATTATGTCAATCAAGGTCAAGGTCATTCCGTCGGACCATCCGTCTTCAAGATTTTCAAACATCTTCTTCTCCAAAACCACTGGGCGGATCAAAGCTAAATTTCATATGGAGCCTCCATGGGTTGGGGGAACGAAAGTTTGTTCCGGGTATCTGGGTCACATGACCAAGATGGCCGCCACATCCATATATGGTAAAAACCCTATAAAAATCTTCTTCTCCAGAACCAAAAGGCCTATGACCTTGAAACTTAGTATGTAGCATCGGGCATGCCGGCCCATCATAGTTTGTACAAATCATGACCTTGCGTTGACCTTGACCTAATTTACGGCATGGTCAACTTTGGTACGTTAGGCTTTTATATGGAAAAACGCTTAAACAGTGGATTTCTCGGAAACTATTTAAGTCTAAGGTTTAATACTTGGTATACATGGTCGACTAAATGACCAGATGAAGATATTATGTCAATCAAGGTCAAGGTCATTCCGTCCGACCATCCATCTTCAAGATTTTCAAACGTCTTCTCCTCTGAAACCACTGGGCCGATTGAAGCCAAATTTCATATAGAGCCTCCATGGGTTGGGGGAACAAAAGTTTGTTCGGGGTATCTGGGTCACATGACCAAGATGGCCGCCACGCCCATATATGGTTAAAACCCTTCAAAAATTTTCTTCTCCAGAACCAAAAGGCCTATGACCTTGAAACTTGGTATGTAGCATTGGGCATGCGGGCCCATCATAGTTTATACAAATCATGACCTTGCGTTGACCTTGAGCTAAATTACGGCTTGGTCAACTTTGGTACGTTAGGCATTTACATGGGAAAATGCTTAAACAGTGGATTTCTCAGAAACTATTTAAGTCTAAGGTACAATATGTTGTTTACATGGTCGACTAATTACCAGATGAAGATAACATGTTACTTAAGGCTAAGGTTGTTCCGTCGGACCATCCGTCGTCAAGATTTTCAAACATCTTCTCCTCTGAAGCCACTGGAGAGATTGATGCCAAATTTCATATGGAGTTCAGTGGGATGGGGGGACGAAAGTTTATACCCGGGGTCTGGGTCACATGACCAAGATGGCCGCCATGCCCATATATGGTAAAAAACTATCGAAAACCTTCTTCTCCAGAATCAAAAGGCTAATGACCTTGAAACTTGGTATGTAGCATTGGGCATGCCGGCCCATCGTAGTTTGTACAAATGATGACCTTGCGTTGACCTTGACCTAATTTACGACATGGTCAACTTTGGTATGTTAGGCTTTTATATGGGAAAACACTTATATAGCGGATTTCTCAGAAACTATTTAAGTCTAAGGTACAATATTTGGTATATATGGTCAACTAAATGACCAGATGAAGATATTATGTCACTGAAGGTCAAGGTCATTTTGCAGATCTGTCCGTCATCAAGATTTTCAAACATCTTCTCCTCCGAAACCACAGGGGAGATTGAAGCCAAATTTCATATGGTGTCTCAGTGGGATGGGAGAACTAAAGTTAATACCCGGGGTCTGGGTCACATGACCAAGATGGCCGCCATGCCCATATATGGTAAAGACCCTTCCAAAATCTTCTTCTCCAGAACCAAAAGGCCTATGACCTTGAAACTTGGTATGTAGCATCGGGCATGCGGGCCCATCATAGTTTGTACAAATGATGACCTTGTGTTGACCTTGACCTAATTTATGACATGGTCAACTTTGGTACATTAGGCTTTTATATGGGAAAACGCTTATACATGTACAGAGGATTTCTCAGAAACTATTTAAGTCTTAGGTACAATACGTGGTATATATGGTCAACTAAATGACCAGATGAAGATGTTGTGTCACTGAAGGTCAAGGTCATTTTGCCAATCTGTCCGTCATCAAGATTTTCAAAACATCTTCTCCTCTGAAACCACTGGTCTGATTGAATCAAAATTTCATACGGAGTCTAAGTGTGATCGGGGAGTAAAAGTTTGTTCTCGGGGGTCTTGACCAAGATGGCCGCCATGCCCGTATATGGTAAAAACCCTTCAAAGTCTTCTTCTCCAGAACCAAAAGGCGTATGACCTTGAAACTTGGTATGTAGCTTAGAGCACTCAGGCCCATCATAGTTTATACAAATGATCGTGCATTGACCTTGACCTAATTTATGACACTGTCAACTTTGGTACGTTATGTAGGCTTTTATATGGGAAAATGCTTAAACAGTGGATTTTTCAGAAACTATTTAAGTCTAAGGTACAATATTTGGTATATATGGTTAACTGAATGACCAGATGAAGATATTTTGTCGTTAAAGGTCAAGGTCATTCTTTGACTTTTGTACAAGGTCATTGAGATTCTGTCACCTGTCAACATTTTCAAACATCTTCTCAGCGGCCACTTGGGTCAATTGAAGCCATATTTCATATGGAGCTTCACCGGCTTAGAGGAACCATAGTTTGTTCAGATGGTCTTGGTCACTTGACCAAGATGGCCACCATGCCCATATATGGTAAAAACTCTTCAAACGTCTTTTTCTTGAGAACCGAAAGGCCTATAACCTTGAAACTTGGTACCAGTATGTAGCATTGGGCACTCAGGCCCATCATAGTTTATACAAATGATTACTGTATTTCATATGGAGCTTTAATACTGGGTCAAAGGAATCAAAGTTTGTTCAGATGGTCATGGTCACATGAACATGGTGGCCACCACACCAGGGCTACAGAAATTTTGAAATCCAAACCGGTCCGGACGGCCGATGACGTCATATGAATTAAGCCAACATAGACACGAAAACTAATGACTACACTGTGTATTCCACAATCCAAAAAAAGTCACGAAAACTAATGACTATACTGGAGCGCCGTTATAACGCGGATATCATCGCTGAAGTAGCCATTTAGTCCACATGTTCTTACTTATCGTGAAAAATGCGCTTTTAAATCGCAGAGACAGTCAGACCGAAAGTGAAAGTACACAATCGGACATCCTCGCCGATCTTCAGTTATGGAATTGGCCGAAGTATTACGATTGACGTATTTTACTGTATTCGAGTTAATTCCCTTGAAATAAGAAAATATACTTGCAAAAAGGTACCTTCGGACGAAAAAAAAATTCTGCGCGAGAAATGACGTCGGCTAAAAAAAAAAACTGACCAGACTGCACATAATCAAGGCCGGTTTAAATTTTCTTTTTGCTAGTCAAATTCTTTCCTTATGCTATCTTTGAAAGTATACAATAGTCAGTAACCTTACGTTGCACAGCCTTTTTCCGTGCATCGGCACGTGTTGTGTGGAAAACCTTCGCCGCTGGCCAAAATTGTGACACGTGCTAATTATCGAAGATTTCTAGTTCACACCTTGGCAAGACAATCGACACTTTGTTTATCTGTGATAACTTTTGACAGCAGTGCGTGATTATTGGATTAATAATAAACAAACAAATGACACATGGCTAAAATCCAGGTGTTCATGTCATCATACATCGCAAATCGTATTCTTTCGGACCGAAAAAAATGTGCCTTATGCCAACTGAATCGGTTTTTCAACCTCAAAATCGGTCCAGACCGACAAAAAATCGGATTTCTGTAGCCCTGCACCACACCCATATATGATAAAAACCCTTCAGAAATCTTTGTCCAGAACCAAAGGCCCAGTGACCTTGTGGCTTGGTATATAGAATTGGGACTCAACATTAATCCCCAAGGGAAGGGGGTTATCTGCCCCTGCCCTGGTGCTATATACATGTATAAAAGCATTAAAATATATACCAGGACCAAGTGTCAGGTGAGCTACAGGACCATTGGTCCTCTGGTTTTCTGACCTAAGCCACATTCACCAGCTCCTTCCTGTTAGTTAAGAATATGCCCAGAAATTGAGAGAGCATGCTGAAAATGCTTGACTCAATTGTCAGCTTCAAGTTATTTGTCTTAAACTGGTGGGTCAAATGTGTGTGGTGGCAAGACAAAACGCATTTGACAGTAGTCTAACTCCCAGTGAGGTGTCACAACATACATCTTAATCAAAAATTTATGTGAGTGTTAAGTCTCCATGCTTTTCTGCCCTTCTTATCTCCCCTGCAGCTAGCGGACATAAGCCATAGGCATTATTTTTCTGGTATTAGTAGTAGAGTAAACTTAGTGTTGAGCTTTCTGTTTTATCGCTGTTTTGTGACAATACCCAGTCAGCCAAGACACTGCATTTCACGGAATTGTTGTTACAAAATTTGACAACTATAACTGTGACTTCCTGTTTGCTTCCCTGGATGAGAGAGCCTTTCTAGGGTCTACAGTTTAAGGAAAGAATTTACTCCTAGTGGAGCAGTTTTTAGCCCACCTGAGCCGAAGGCTCAAAGGTGAGCTTATAGTATAGCCAGGCCTCCGTAGTCCGTCCGTCGTCCGTCCGTCCACAATTTTAAAAGGTCTTCTTCTCCGAAACCGCTGGGCCGATCAAAGCCAAATTTTATGTCGAGCCTCCATGGGTTGGGGGAACGAAAGTTTGTTCGGGGTATCTGGGTCACATGACCAAGATGGCCGCCACGCCCATATATGGTGAAAACCCTTCAAAAAACTTCTTCTCCAGAACCAAAAGGCCTGTGACCTTGAAACTTGGTATGTAGCATCGGGCATGCGGGCCCATCATAGTTTATACAAATGATGACCTTGCGTTGACCTTGACCTAATTTATGACATAAGTCAACTTTGGTATGTTGGGCTTTTATATGGGAAAACGCTTAAACAGTGTATTTCTCAGAGCCTATTTAAGTCTGAGGTACAATACCTGGAACACATGGTCAACTAAATGAACAAATGAAGATATTATGTCACTAAAGGTCAAGGTCATTCGGTCCGTCCATCCGTCGTCAAGATTTTCAAACATCTTCTCCTCTGAAACCACTGGGCCGATTAAAGCCAAATTTTATATGGAGTCTTAGTGGGATGGGGGAACGAAAGTTTGTATGCGGGGTCTGGGTCACATGACAATGATGGCCGTCATGCCCATATATGGTAAAACCCTTCAAAAAACTTCTTCTCCAGAACCAAAAGGCCTATGACCTTGAAACTTGGTATGTAGCATCGGGCATGCAGGCCCATCGTAGTTTATACAAATGATGACCTTGCGATGACCTTGACCTAATTTATGACATGGTCAACTTTGGTACGTTGGGCTTTTATATGGGAAAACGCTTAAACAGTGGATTTCTCAGAAACTATTTAAGTCTGAGGTACAATACCTGGAACACATGGTCAACTAAATGAACAAATGAAGATATTATGTCACTAAAGGTCAGGGTCATTCGGTCGGTCCATCCGTTGTCAAGATTTTCAAACATCTTCTCCTCTGAAACCACAGGGCTGATTGAAGCCAAATTTCATATGGAGTCTCAATGGGATGGGGAATGAAAGTTTGTGCCTGGGGTCTGGGTCACATGACCAAGATGGCCACCATGCCCATATATGGTAAAAACCCTTCAAAAATCTTCTTCTCCAGAACCAAAAGGCCTATGACCTTGAAACTTGGTATGTAGCATCGGGCATGTGGGCCCATCATAGTTTGTACAAATGATGACCTTGACCTAATTTATGACGCGGTCAACTTCGGCACCTTAGGCTTTTATATGGTAAAAGGCTTAAACAGTGGATTTCTCAGAAACTTTTCAAGTCTAAGGTACAATATTTGGTATTTATGGTCAACTAAATAAACAACTGAAGATATTATGTCACTAAAGGTCAAGGTCATCCTGTCAGCCCGTCCGTCAAGATTTTTCAAACATCTTCTCCTCAGAAACCACTGGCCGATTGAAGCCAAATTTCATATGGAGTCTCAGTGGGATGGGGGAATGAAAGTTTTTCGCGGGATCTGGGTCACATGACCAAGATGACCGCCATGCCCATATATGGTGAAAACCCTTCAAAAATCTTCTTCTCCAGAACCAAAAGGCCTATGACCTTGAAACTTGGTATGTAGCATTGGGCATACGCTCATAATAGTTTGTACAAATGATGACCTTGCGATGGCCTTGACCTAATTTATGACATTGACAACTTTATTATGTTAGGTTTTTTGGGGGAAAACAGTGGATTTCTCAGAAACTATTTAAGTCTAAGGTACAATACTTGGTACACATGGTCAACTAAATGAACAAATGAAGATATTATGTCACTAAAGGTCACAGTCATTCGGTCCGTCCAGCCGTCAAGATTTTCAGACATCTTCTCCTCCGAAACCTTTTCGCCGATTGAAACCAAATTTCATATTGAGTCTTAGTGGGATGGGGGAACGAAAGTTGGTTCCCGGGATCTGGGTCACATAACCAAGATGGCCACCATGTCCATATATGGTAAAACCCGTTCAAAAATCATTTTCTCCAGAACCAAAAAGCCTATGACGTTGAAACTTGGTATGTAGCATTTGGAACTTGGGCCCATCATTATTTATACAAATCAGGACTGTGCATTGAGTTCGACCTAATTTATGGCAAGGTCAATTTTGATGCATTAGAAAATGCTAAAACAGTGGATTTCTCAGAAACCATTCAAGTCTAAGATATGATATTTGGTATTTATGGTTAACTAAGTGAGCCTATGAAGATATTATGTTGTTAAAGATCAAGGTCATTCTTTGGCCTTTGTTCAAGGTCACTGTGATTCTGTTGCCTGTCAACATTTTCAAACATCTTCTCTGAAGCCAATGGGCTGTTTGAAGCTATATTTCATACGGAGCTTTACTGGGTTAAAAGAACCAAAGTTTGTTGAGCTGGTCACGGTCACATGACCAAGATGGACACCATGCCCATATATGGTAAAACTCCTTCAAAAATCTTCTTATCCTGAATCAAAGGCACAATGACCTCGTGGTATGGTATGTAGCATTGAGAACTCGGGCCCATCATAGTTTGTACAATCATGATGGTGCATTGGCCTTGACCTAATATATGGCAAGGTCAACTTTGGTATGTTATGCTTTTATATGGGAAAATGCTTAAACAGTTGATTTCATGGAAATTTTTTTAAGCCTGGATCTATATAATGATTGGAAAATATGGTTAACTAAATGAATACATGAAGACATAAGGTCATCAAAGGTCAAGGTCATTTTTTGAACTTTGCTCAAGGTCACTGAGATTTTAAAATTAAAATATGCACACCTTTTAAGTAACTGGTTTCAAATTTGTAACAAATGAGCGAAATGACAAATTGTGCCTGTTGACAGAAGGTGTCGGGTGAGCTACAGGACCATTGGTCCTCTGGTTTTAGAGAAGGGTGGCAAAGGTGGGAATTGCAAATTTGCTTCCCCTAAAAGTTTACCCATTCACCCTGAGGAAATAATCACAAAATTATCATAAACAGGACTTCGTTACCAAAAACATTCTAAATATCGGGACAGATAGGTCCATACAAACAGTGCAGACCCAGATCATGGTGCTCGGAGCAGTCTTATTAGGGTCTCCACATTTTGCCATTTCATCTGCATTTATTTGATGCATTACTGCTTTGTAAAATCAGACAGTTCCAGTTTAAGACAAGTATGGTAATTATTTTGGGTGTCCCAATTTTTTTATAATTTTTATGGTAATTTGTATTTCAGCTCGAGCCAATGAGATAATGTACCTGCAACATAAAGCAGAACTTAGAAGAGCCAAGCTGGCCGAAATGGGTCCTGAAGAACAGAAGAAAAAGAAAAAGAAAGGCAAGAAAGGAGGAAAGAAATTAAGAAGGAGTAACAGCTTTGGCTGAATGTGGAAAGATGAAAATAGCTAGAATTAGCAGCCTTTAGCCAGTTTCGTTCATCCAAAGGAGCCTTAGGAAAAGCAACAATCCTGACCAGATTGTGTGATTTTAGATGCTGGTGGGATCTGTTCTTGTTGCAGACAGATTGTGGCTCAGCCACCTGGACCATGCATAATAGTTAGTCAGTATTGCTAGTCACTCATGTTTATAATGTATGCTTGTTGAGACCCTAAGTTTTCTCCCTGTGACCAGCAGAAAAGAGGAGCAAAAATCTAACACAAGGTGCCAAAAATGAAAAGAGTTATATTTGCAAAGTGAAGATCCAGATGAGGTGGCTCATTATGAGCCACCTCATATGGATCTACATTATTTGCCCTCTAGTCTTTAAATTCTCAATATAATATAGCTTGAATGAAACGTTTTTGAAATTTTGCCATATGCTTTTTGACACTTTAAGGGTTAACCAGAGGACCATTGGTCCTGTAGCTCACCTGAGTCCTTTCAACCTCAGCACATAAGTCTAAGGCAAATTGTACAATATGTATGAATTTCAAATGCATCTAAGATTTAATGCTTGTTGATGAAGTACGGCTGAAGTTGACTGCATTTCCATATCACAGAGCATAATAGCAACAGAAAAATGCACTTTTTCAGGTTTTCCCATTCAAAAGGCTATGGGACCAAATTTGGCATTGTCACAAAATAGGTCAAGATCAACCCAGGGTAATCATTTATATAAACTTTGTAGTATTAGAGTTCCAGATGCTACATACCAAGTTTCAAGGCAATCAGCCCAATGGTTCTGGAGAAAAGGATTTTTGCAAGTTTTTAACATATATGGGCATGGCCTCCATCTTGGTCATGTAACCTGGACCAAGTATATAAACTTTCTTTCCCCCCTTTGCCTGAAGGCTGTTTATGATATTTAAATGAAATTGGCCCAATCGTTTCAGAGGAGAAGTCTTTTAAAAATGTTGACAGAGGACCCTCGAGTGACCTTTTGCCAAGGTCACTAAATGACCTTGACCTTTAGAATTCAGAGGAGTTGAATTTTGCTGCATTTCCATGTGTCAGAGCACAATAACAACAGAAAAATGCACTTTTTCAGCTTTTCCCATTCAAACGCCTAAGGGACCAATTTTGACCTTGTCAAAAAATAGGTCAAGGTCAACCCAGGGTCATCATTTATATAAACTTTGTAGTACTAGAGTCCCAGATGCTACATACCAAGTTTCAAGGCAATCCGCCCAGTAGTTCTGGAGGAGAAGATTTTTTAAGGTTTTTACCACATATGGGCATGGCAGCCATCTTGGTCATGTGACCTGGACCAAGTGTATAATCAATCTTTCTACCTTTACCTGAAGGCTGTATGTGAAATTTAAATGAAATTGGCCCTGTAGTTTCAGAGGAGAAGTCCTTTGAAAATGTTGACAAAGGATGGACAATTGACCTTTGGCCAAGGTCACTAAATGACCTTAACCTTTAAAATTCAGAGGAGTTGAATTTTGCTGCATTTCCATATCACAGAGTACAAAGGCAACAGAAAAATGCACTTTTTCAGCTTTTCCCATTCAAAAGCCTAAGGGACCAATTTTGACCTTGTCATAAAATAGGTCAAGGTCAACCCAGGGTCATCATTTATATAAACTTTGTAGTACTAGAGTCCCAGATGCTACATACCAAGTTGCAATCGGCCTAGTGGTTCTGGAGAAGATTTTTTAAGGTTTTTACCATATATGGGCATGGCGGCCATCTTGGTCATGTGACCTGGACCAAATATATAAACTTTCGTTCCCCCATCCTGTAAATGCTCCATATGAAATTTGACTTCAATTGGCCCAGTGGTTTCTGAGAAGAAGATGTTTAAAGAGTGTGGACGACGACGACGGACGACGACGGACGACGGAGGCCTGCCTATACTATAAGCTCACCTTTGAGCCTTCGGCTCAGGTGAGCTAAAAATGGCTATGCATCATAGTGCACTGTTCCAGGGGAAATGTTGCCTTATGTCAGTGTGAAGAGTTTTGGACACAGCTCATTCTGCACATAAGACCAATCATATTAGATTAAGACACAGTTTGTATGCTAATTATGGTTTATAGGTATACAGTCAGATTTTGCTGCCATTTTTTTCGAAGGGAGATAACTTTTGTGACTTTCTATTTGCGTCCCTGATGATTTAGCCATTTCAAAATTGGGTTTGCTCTTAAAGGAAAGAATTTGCTTCTAATGGAGCAAATTCTTTTCTTTTAAGAGTTGATTCCTATGGAGAAGGGAGGTAAAAAGGAAAATGGTAGAGTTGCTTCCCCTGAAAGTGTATCCATACACCTTAAACTTGATTTACATTGTTAATTTGTCAGTGGGATGTACAGGTATTTTATAGTAGAGGAAACAGAAGCTGCATTTTGCTTTTGAATATTTATATAGCTTTACTATATAGAGCTGTAATTTAGTAATAAATGATAAATGTATGTTTGCAGAGTAACGAGAATGCTCAATATTTACCATGTCCGTCCATTCATTGTGTCTGTGATGTTACATATATATTCCTTTTATTTAGGTCTTATGCATGTATTATTATCATTTTATTAAGACAGGGAAACGAAGTTACAGGGCATGTCCGTCCACAATGTTTGTGATACAACCATTTTATTTTTTATATACGGTAACTTTCATGCATTTATGATGTTTGTTATCTTGAGTTATCATATGAGCCGCGACACGACAAAACCAACAATGTGGTTGTGCGCCCAGCGCAGACTCAGATCAGCCTGGGCATCCGCCCAGTCTGATCAGAGTCTTCGCTGTCCGCATGCAGGTAGCTTAGAGTCTAAGCTACCCTTTAAGCGCTTAGCGAAGACTCTGATCAGACTGGGCGGATGCGCAGGCTGATCTGAGTCTGCACTGGGCGCACAACCACATTGTTGGTTTTGTCGTGTCGCGGCTCATATGTATTTATCATAATTGTAAAAGTAATAATAAATTGCAGAAGGAAGCATATTTTAATATTGTATAGATAATAGATGTGTTCAGGATTTCAGATCTGTTATACCATATTTATTTGATTGTAAGATGGGAGTTGACCCTTTATCCAAAATCCACCTTGTGATTCAGCTATGAAATTTTCTCTTCCAAAAAATTCCAAAGACCTTGATCTTACAAGTTGGATCTAGATCTTTGGGATTGTTTTAGTAAGAAGCCACTACCCATCCATCCCCATCTTATAACCGAATAGGAATGATAACTCATTAATATTTTTCTTCACCTTGCATCAAGACTTAAAGCATTTAGCTTATTGTTGACATAATATTTTGGTTTTTATACCCTGCCAAACGTGAGTGGCGGGGTATTATGTTTTTACATTGGCCATTGGTGTGTTCGTATGTCATACGTATGTCCATCTACACTTCTTATCCTTTCGATAACTTCGGTATTTATGAACGGAATTAGTTCAAATTTTGCATTTGGACTAAGAATGTCTCGCTAAGGATTGTTAAAGGTAGGTTCCTGTACTTTGGAATGCATCATAATTTTGATGATCTATCATCCAAGTTGTTGGAAAGCACTTATAAAAAGGAATGAATAAGTTTCACTAAAATGTGTAAATCAAAAAAATATTAGAAAAGTTGTTTTGCAAGGGATTTCCTAACTCTGTTTCGCACACCAGTTAGCGCTATTTTTAGTTCGCGCAAAAAATAGATAACGCAGCTGATGTCATGCTGCATTGCATTTTGGGATAGTTTTAATCCATCCGCCATGCCAGGACCTCTAGGAGAGCTCACGGCAAGGAAAAATTGACCTTTGGAGAATGGCATCAGAAATCATGCACTAAAAGACATAATAAATATAGTTAATTTTAGAACTGGAATTCCAACGAAAGAAAATAAACAAAAAGGGAAAACGACTATTTTCTTCAACATCGGACGAGTTTCTCAGTAGCAACAAATTCAGAAAAATAAGAGAATTCAATACTGCTCAGAAAAAGACGAAATCATTTTGTGGACATAATTGTTATTGCTAGTCCAGGAACCTACCTTTAATGGGCAAATTTAGATAATTTCTGACAGAGGTAAGTCACTTGTCAATCTACAAAAAATGGTTTTTGGCCTGTAGTTCCTTCATTATGTGGAATATCATAGTGAAACTTCTCAAAAATTATAGCAGCTACAATAGCTATGTGCTACCATAGAAATTTTGTCCTCAGGAGTTATCTGCCCCTACCCTGGGACTATATATATCAGGGTGTCCACGGTCAGGGAAAAAGTCAGGGAAAAAATTATTTTTTTAAGGTCAGGGAATTGTCAGGGAATTTTGAAATTTGTCAGGGAATTTTGGAATTAAAGCAAAAACTCAGGGAAAAGTCAGGGAATTTTGAAATAACAAGTCTATGAATGATAAAAACATCAAGAATAAAGGTTAAGGCAGTTCCTGTGTGTTTGGCTATTATCATAATAATAATAATTATAAAAATAATTAAAATCACCGGACTGTATTGAGAAGGGTTCTCCAAACAAGCTCAGTTTAGTATCTTTTATCAAGTTTGTGCATCTGGTATGATATGTGGTATGTGCACGATTTTGTACCATACCACATCCTCCTACTTCTGTACCATACCACTTAATGCAATATGAATTGGTCATGGTGGTGGTTGTATTACCTTTGCTTGAGCTATAAGTCACTTATGAAAATTATGTTATTTTTCTTATTTTCAGTACTGTTGGCTATGGTTTCTTGTTATGTCCCCCCACCAAAGGTGAGGGGGGACATATTGTTTTCAGTGCGGATCCCGGGCGTCGGCGTCCCTGTGACAGATTTCTTGTACCCACGATATCTCTAGAACCAATGGTTGGAATTTCACCAAACTTGCATGGATACATTATTGGGACAAGTTTAAGAGCTGATTAGATTTTGGTGACCTTGACCTCATTTTCAAGGTCACTGGAGGACATAGATGTTAATTTCTTGTATGCGCGATATCTGTTGAACCAATGGATGGAATTTCACCAAACTTGCATGGATACATTATTGGGACAAGTTTAAGAGCTGATTAGATCTTGGTGACCTTGACCTCATTTTCAAGGTCACTGGAGGACATAGATGACAATTTCTTGTACCCACTATATCTCCTGAACCAATGGATGGAATTTCACCAAACTGGCATGGATACATCATTGAGACAAGTTTAAGAGGTGAATACGTTTTGGTGACCTTGACCTCATTTTCAAGGTCACTGGAGAACTTAGATGAAAATTTCTTGTACCAGTGATATCTCTTGAACCAATGGATGGAATTTCACCAAACTTGCATGGATACATTATTGGGACAAGTTTAAGAGCTGATTAGATTTTGGTGACCTTGACCTCATTTTCAAGGTCACTGAAGGACATAGATGACAATTTCTTGTACCCACTATATCTCCTGAACCAATGGATGGAATTTCACCAAACTGGCATGGATACATAATTGGGACAAGTTTAGGAGGTGATTAGATTTTGGTGACCTTGACCTTATTTTCAAGGTCACTGGAGGACTTAGATGAAAATTTCTTGTACCAGTGATATCTCTTGAACCAATGGATGGAATTTCACCCAATTTGCATGGATACATCATTGGGACAAGTTTAAAGGGTTCAGATTTTGGTGACCTTGACCTTATTTTCAAGGTCATTGGAGGACTTAGATGACAATTTCTTGTAACCACTATATCTCCTGAACCAATGAATGGAAATTCTCCAAAATTTCAGGGATACATTATTGCGACAAATTCAAGAGCTGGTCATATTTTGGTGACCTTGACCACATTTGCAAGGACTGGAGGACTTAGATGACAATTTCTTGCACCCACTAAAATCTCCTGAACCAATGGATGGAATTTCACCAAACTTGCATGTATACATCATTGGGACAAGTTTAAGAGCTGATTAGATTTTGGTGACCTTGATCTCATATTCAAGGTCACTGGAGGACTTACATGACATTTTCTTGCACCCACTATATCTCCTGAACCAATGGATGGAATTTCACCAAACTTGCATGGATACATCATTTGGACAAGTTTAAGAGGAGATTTGATTTTGGTGACCTTGACCTCATTTTCAAGGTCATAGTCATCTATGTAGAATATCTTAAGAATCAGTGGATGGATTTTCTCCAAACTTGTCTAGATATTTTACTTGTTCAGGCTTGTTATTCATTAGAGGGGATGGGAAATGGGCTGGTTGGGGGGACATCAGTTTTTCTCTGAAAAACATTTCTAGTTTGCTTTGTAATACTTCATCTTCTGTCGTGTTTATTTAGTCTTTCATTTTGACTCTACTCACTAAATGTCTACAAATTATAAGTTGTCAACATTTCTAACTGATATAATTTAGTATTATATGCATTGCTTAATATTTCAGATATGTTAAGAAAACTTACTGTACAACATTTACATGTATGTTTTAATATGTGGCAACTAAAACATTCTTATTTGTTTGTATTAGTTAAATTTCATTCTATCTACAAAACTGAAAATACTAAGAGTAATACAATGACAATTGGTAGTTAAAAAGGTAGTAAGGGTTGGCTCTAGGGGAGGAGAAGGCCAACAGATTTCCTTGTATTATGACATGCATTTAATTTCAAGCACTCATCCAACAGTATAAATAACTTTTGAAAATACATGTACATGTATGTATGTAGAAAAAGAAGACTAGAAAATAAATTCAAAGAAAAAACAAACAAAAAACAAATTAAAAATACATGTATAAAGAGTAATACAATTACAGTTGGTAAAGTAAAAGATGGAAAGGGTTGGCTGTAGGGGAGAAGGAGGCCAACAGATGTCAGAACTTTACTTGTAAAATACAAACTCGTTAGTCAGGGAAATTTGATTTAAGTCAGGGAAAAGTAGGGAATTGTCAGGGAAATTTGCTTTACTCAAATTGTGGACACCCTGTATATGTCCAAAATCATGAAAAAAAAAACTATATAAAATCCAAAGGAGCCTGAAGTTCTTGTTTAGAAACATTTCTAAACCTTGTCATCCAAAGTGTCCAATACAACACTGTACAACAATAACATTTTTAATGACATATGGTCTTTCCGATTTTTGACATTTTGACGTGTTTAACTGTCTGAACTTCAAGCGCCTGTGATAAAATCAGAGCTCAAAGTGTTCTTTCTGAAATTTACAGCAAATGACCAGAGTAATAGAAGCCTTTTGTAATGCTCAAACTTTACGCCATGTGGGTTATCAGCTTCTGGCCCTGAACAGTACAGATGCACAAATGATGAAAAAAGTCTGTATAAAATTATGATTTAAATAGATTTTTCTGAAACTTGCAACCGTTGATACAAGTAATGAAAGCCTCTTGAGATGATCAAAATTTGGGCCTATGGGGTTATCTGCCCATGGCCACATACATATATGAAACAAATCTGCAAAAAATGGACAAGTGAAATTGGTTTGCAGTGGCAGGGTATCACGCAGTTGTTTTCAGTGCTTTTATGTATGATTGGCATGGCCTGAAATGGTATTTTACAGCACAGGTGATCAGGAAACACTCAGATCAGCATGAGTTGCCACACAGTCTGATTAGTGTCTTCCCTTTTTGCATGGGCAGTCTATAAACCCAGGGGTATCTAAAAGTTGAAAACTGCAGACACTGGTCAGTATGTGTAGACTAGTTGAACATTCATTGTATTGCACATGGTTTAAGATTCCTTTTCATACACTGTCAGTCATGTGTGAGTTTTACGCAAGTAAGCATGCAGATTTGAAATACAATTGAAACTGTGTTTATTCAGGGTCAGGATGTTGCATCAACAAAGATACCATGTTGTTTCAACATTGTGTGTCTGCTGGGTTGCATACAGTTCATTAAATCACAGTTCCAGTGGAAATTAAGATGAATGGATACACATTCTGGGGAATCAACTCTGTGATTTTATGTTTTCCTCAATCCCTTCTTAATGGGGGTCAACTTTTGAAGGAAAGAATTTGCTCCACTAAGAGCAAATTCTTTCCTTTAAGAGAAGATCCCTTATTTGAAGGGCTTTGTTGTCCAGGAAAACAAACAGGAAGTCACAAAAGTTGTCTCCCTTAGTAAAAATGGCCGAAAAACATGGCAGTGTACCCATACACCTTAAGTCAAAGTGAAAAGTAAACTTGTCTATCCAGTGAGATTTAGATTTGCTTTGATATGGTTAGTTTCAAAATTTCCCAGTCTGATGGATGGATGGATGACATGCAATTTTACATCCTTTTCAGCAGTATTTCAGTCATATCAGGATGATGGAACAATGATAATGAAAGGCTGTGTGCAATGGAATCCTGTTTGTAGAAGGAAAGATTCTCACCTCAAGAGGGACTCAAACCCAGGTCAGCTAGATTAGTAAGCGGCAAAACCAGCACATAACCCTCTGAGCTACCAGGGCTCCTCCCCTGTCTGAAGTTTTTACAGTATTGCATGGAGCTCTGTCAGGTATCACCATTTAAGATATATTTTCTGAAGCAAGCTTTCAAAGTTCTCAGGAAAGTGGTGAACTGCTGTTTCATTGTAGCATTTTGTCCTTTAGTGACTGATTTTTTTGATAGCAGAAAAAGATAGGCTATGCAATTGAGCCGCAACATGACAAAACCAAGTAAGAGGTATGTGCCCCCAGTGAAGACAGATCAGCCTGGGAATCTGCCCAGTCTGATCAGCCTTTTCAATGTGCACTTAAAAGGTAGCTAAGGATTTAAGCTAGCTCAGTGCAGACAGCAAAGACTCTGATCAGACTGGGCTGATGCCCAGGCTGGTCTGAGTCTTCAGTGGGTGCACATGCCACTTTGTTGGTTTTGTTGTGTCACAGCTCAGTTTTGTTGCATGCTGCACTAAGAAGCGGCTGTCTGTTGGGCTGCAGAACAGCTATACTTTGGTAGATGAAAATCGATGTTTGTTTCCATTGATGTTAATTTTAAGTGTTTCATACATTTTCATGAAAACATTGTAGAATCACATTCATTTATTAACATATTTCATACATTTTCATTAAAATATTGTAGAATCACATTTTAATGTAGAATCATAGTATAATCACCTAAGGCATTTTACATGCTTTTTATAAAGAAATGAATGTGAAAGTTTCCTCCTCAAACTTTTGTAATACCCGAGCTCTCTCACATAATATCATTTTGAAGCAATTTTCTTTTGTAAGAAGTCTCAGGAAAGTGGCTTACTGCTGGTTCTTGGAGGTTTTTTCTCTTCAAAAAATGTATTCTTTATGACAGCAAATTCAGTTTAACTTCAAAATGTTTGGGAACAAATGCCGTCATCGTAAAGAAGGTCCAAAATATGTATCTTTTTGGGAGATCTGTTTGAGAGATATAACAGCTTTGATTGTTAGCACTGGTTGTTATTGACAGGTCACATTGTAAATTCTATGGCTGAAAATCTATTATGTTAGTCAGCCATCCAAGCCCTTTTGGGCATATGGTGTTGGATTTTTTTTTCTGGCTCTTCTCACAGAAAATAAATCTTTAGATATATGTACTGGTTTACTCTGTTTATCCCATTTGTGCTCACCATTTGTAATAATTTTACTAATAAAGTACCATAAAAATGTGGGATTGGAGCAGATGGGGCTGAGCAAACACTGCAGACCCATATCTGACTGCTCCAAAAGAACAGTCTGATCAGGATCCACAGTTTGCCATTCCATCTGCATCTTTTGGATGTATTTCTGAATTGTTTAACCAAACTGTTCCATTTTCTTCCATTTTCAGGACAATTAATTATTTTGGGTGTTCCAACTTAAGAACTTTTACGGGAAGCATGTCTTACAACAATTGGACCTGGGTCCAGGTTCACAACCATTCCTTAAAATTAAGGACATTGTTAAAGTTAAGGTGTAAAATTTCATTTGTAAATAAAAGCTTTCAAAAAGTTAGAGCATTTGATTTTTCTTTCATATTACATTTCTATGACAATTATCAGTTGGATCACACAAAAACTGTGATTTTCAATATGATTTATAGATTTTCTAAGGCCAAAATTTTTCACCTGGGGCAGTATTTATAAAATGTTAAGTAGTTGCTACGCTGTTGCTAAGGCTGTATTTTTATGAAGGAGATTCCCTACAACTATGAAATTTGCTCTGGAGGAACAGTCTGAAAAGACTGTTCCTCCAGAGCAAATTTCATAGTGGCAGGGAATCTCCTTCATAGAAATTTACCCTTAGCAACAACATAGCAATGACTGAAGTGGTTTTATAAATATGGCCCCTGAACTTTAAGGTTTTAAGTATGATTGTGAACCTGGGCCATGGTAAAGTTCAAAAGGCATGCCTTGACCAGACTAAGGCCTCCTAGTGGCCCATTTACAATAGAAAGATTTTATCAGCGCTTGAGTATACGTCAGTGAACCTAAACTCATGGAGGACCCTCCGGCATCCATCTGTCTGTGAACCTTTTCTTTTAGAACATCTCTGAGATCACTCGGTAAAATGCTCAAAACTTGCCTGAGATGTTCCCTTCAGAGTCTAGTTGTATATAATTGAGACTTTTTTCTATTGATTCACCTGTATGGCTGCAAAGGGAACTTAAAATTTTATGTCGATCTAAAAATAGCACACTATCAAGAAAGACATCTTGGTTTGGTTTTCCTGTAATCTGTATTTACGTCCCTTGTAAAAGGCTGTTCTAGAATTTGGGTTGAATTTGGGTTAAGGAGATATGTAACTTTGAAAAACTTTGATCAAAACATCCGGTGCAGACACAGATGCTGGCGCCATGGTGACTGTGATTACTCTTCCCAAACTTTTGAAAAAGGTGAGCTAAAAATAGTGAGCCGAAAATAAGAGTTTAGTATGCTATATATTACTCCTAAAACTCAGATAAAACTCCATGTATTACTTACAAAAATGGCAAAAAGGCATCTTATTACCTGCATCCATAACACCTTGTGATGGCATAAATTTTGTTGCAGCTTGGGTGCAGAGGTGATAAGATTTTTTAATGGATTCCCAAGGAGGTCGGGGGTTGTGCAGTTTACAAAATGATTCAAATATTCATAAGCTTTCCACCAATTACATGTACAAGGAATGAGAAGAAAAAGAAGAACTATTAGCATCAATTCAATTTTTTTTTTATATTTTGTTGACTCTCTTTGCTGAACTCAGTTTGGCAAAGGTTAATATATAAAAGGCAAAGTGATGAAGCAACAGTTTAACACAAAAATAACTTGCTTTCATAAATATATCACTGTTGAAGAAAGTACAATTAGAGAAAGCATATACACATGTACATAAACAGTTACACTGACAATACATGTTACAGTATTTATTCAACCATAAGGTGTGGGTTTCCCTTCCTAAGTAGCTCTCAGTATATTCATCAGTCTTGTGTCATACAGCTAAGAAATGCAAGAGGGAAGTAGGGAGGGGGGCAGGGGGGAGGGGGTGGAGATTCTCATTTAAATCAATACCAAAAGCCTAGATTTTTGGGATTATTTGGAAGAAAACCCTTTCTTCTTACAAAAGAATAAATACAATACTTTAAAAAGTTACATACCAGTACATGTAAATTAATACATAAAATAAATGTATCAGCCCACTGATATAATTTTAATATGGCAGCCCTTGACACATAGTGACAATGTCATACAAACCAATGCAATTTAAACCAGATCAAGATGTGTGTATATTTGGAGAAAATGCCAAGATAATTTTGGATTAGGCTAATTTCAGCATTTACTGTACGCTTAAATATCGGATAGTCCTTTCCATGCAACATCAGCCACTGTATAGGCCATTTGCTGTCTATAAAACAGGTCATTTTGCAGATTTTCTCTTTTAATACTGGTGATAAAATTGATTTTTTATCTCCACTGGTATTGTCAAACTAACACATAACTGGAAACTGACTTTCAGAATTTTATCTTGTCAATTTTTTGCTTTTGCCTATTAAATCCTTTACAAAAATTTACAAATGTGTCAGCTTAAGTAAGGGGGAGTACAATATTTTAATGTAACAGCTTTAAGCAATGCCATTATATGCATTACAAACAAGAAATGGTTCTATAGATAAATTAATCCTATTCATCACCAATCAATTTTCTTCCCAACCAATAAATAAATGAACTTCATTTTTACTCAGATGAAAAGATTAACAGGTATACAGATGCCATTGAGTAACTCTGTACAATTAACTAACAATTGACATAGGTAAATACTGACCATTCAAAGGCTGTTACATAAATAAACTTACTCCCCTGTAAAATACAGTTAAAATGTCCTCTAAAAATGGGCAGTTTTCAAAAGAAACTTTTTAGTTTCAAACTATAATTTTGAGGAAAATTATAGATCAGTTATGTATAAGATAGACATTCAAGATGCGCTTTGCTTCACAGTGATTGCTGTGGTAGTTTTAGAGATATTTAGCAAAATGACCTGTTTTATAGACAGCAAACGGCCTATAGCTTGCCATACAGTTTAAATAATGAAGAATGGTTAAATAAAGGTACCAACCTTGCAAACTACACTGTCAGCTAAAACTCTAAAATTCTCAATATCAAGCAAACCATGGTCCGAGGTTGAAAAACTTGAGTGCATTCTCAAACTCAAAATAAAGCACACTGATTGGCTGCTTCCGAGCATGAGCTCGGAAGCAGCCAATCAGTGTGCTTTATTTTGAGTTTGAGATTATTCTGAAGTTTTATAACCTCGAACCCATGATCCAGCTGAGATTGCTGAAATATGAATGATGGATGATGATCTGCGATTTTACATCATTTTTAGCAGTATATCAGTGATATCAGGACGATGGGAGGATGGTAATGAAAGGCTGTGTGCAATGGAACCCTGTTTACGGTTGGAAGATTTCCCCCTCTAGTTGATCAGCAGGCTAGCGCTTAACCTGCTGAGCTACCAGGGTTCCTATGAAATCTGAAAATGTTGCAAAATTTCTCTTTCTAAGCTCTGACTAAATGAATGTCTGACAAATTAATCAAATCAGCTGACAGCAGTCCTGTTATACATGTTAATGGTCAATAAAGCTCAACTGAATATTTATAGTAATGAAGCAATGTACTGTCTGCATGGCTGAGTGGCTAGTGCTAATGGCTCTGGATCAAGGGGAGTACTGCTTGAGGCAAGATTCTGCTCAAACCTAAACAACACTAAATTGCACAGACTCTTTCATAACCACCCTCTAATTGTTCTGATATGACAGCAACACTGTTGAGAAGGACGCTAAACTGCCATGTCATCTTTCCATCCATCCATTATTTTTTTTATATACATCTTACAAATATCCCCACTTGTCAAAAGAAACGGTCATATCTATCACTCTATACAATAAAACATGTATCAAGTTATAATCTATGGAACTTTTCACACCCTTTCAATTTGTATTGACTCCATGTATGCTTATGTGTAGGCCCAACAGCCACTCTTTATAGACACTTCAAAACACAACAGTAAAATTACATTTATACTAATTGCACCAAGGTAGGATGTTCAAAACAACAGCAAAATTTCCCATGCTTGAGTACTGGCAAGTACAAGAACCTCTCTTCTTGTAGTTGTTTACATATGTCGCAACATGCAAAACAAATACTTAATGCGTATTGATACACCTCTATCATTTTTTGCCATTTTTCAAAAAAAGACAACTTTTATGACTTTCCGTTTATTTCCCTAGATGACCTAGCCCTTCCAAAATGAGTCTACTCTTGAAGGAAAGAATTTGCTCCCTTAGGAGCAAATTCTTTCCTTTAAGATTTGACCTCCACATAAAATAGAAGACAGCATAAGTGTGAATGGCAGAGTTGCTCCTGACCAAAGTACACCCATTCACCTAACATATCTGCGATAGCAAGTACTCAAACCAATCTGTGGCGTCTAGCTGGAAACTTCATTGCATCTGTAGATTCCTCAAGGCCTATATATGTTGTATGCAAATAGCAGCATTGAATATGCATGCTGGTCTGAGCCTTTGCTGTTTGCATGGGCATCAAGCATCATTTTGCATGCCTCACAAATATATTACTCAACAAATCCCAATAAGTTACTATCCACATTTACAACATGGCAAATAGTAACAGTGTAAGAACTTTTTTTTTCAAAATATCCCCTTGTGAACCCACTTGACTTCTTCTGCTAGCACAAATAAGCTTCCTCAATTATCCACTGACTGTCATCCCATTGACTCAGTGGTGTCTTTTGCTGTTGCAAGCACGGTTGTCATGGCAGCTTTTGACACTGTCTGCGGAAATCCAGAAATCACAACACTCTCCCCCTCACCATAAATGAGTTTCATGCTGAGGCATTCTCACCACCCCTACCCCACCCCCTAGCCTTCTGTAGTTCATCCCACCACACAGTTTCCAACAGTTAGCTTCAGGATCATATTGTTCTATAGTTTTAAGGTAAGTAGTCCCGTCAAAACCTCCTATAGCCATTAACTGTCCATTTACCACTGCCAACCCAACCTGTAACAACAAATATAATACAGAACATTCTTTTATTACAATATTGTTGGGGTTCATAGACAGGATAGCATTATAATCAGTAATGCAGGGCTGCCACTTATTGCCTACTCCAAAATTCCCTGACTTTTTGCTGATTTTTCCCCAACATTTTACAATTTCTCATTCCCTCTTTTTTTAACAGTGCTAACTGTGTCCCTTAAAAATTGGGTGATATTCTTGAAGGAAAGAATTTGCTTTAAGAGTAGCCACCAATTAAGAGGGTGATGTGCTTGGCCTATCTCTCTAAAAAGTATATCCTTTCCTCTTGAACAGAATTATGATATTTAATGAAGACTGTCATAGCCCCTTATATTCAGTTTACTTGACTTTTCCCTGAATTTTCTAGTTTTTTTTTCCAGTTTTCCCTAACCATAAAATTCCATGACTTTTCCCTGAACTGGAAAAAATTCATTGTCCAGAAATTTTCCCTATCCCTGGAAACCATGGTAATGTGATGTTGCTCATTTGCCTTATGCCTTTGAAGTTGAGTATAAATGGATCTCATGACATGATAAAGTACTGTTACATCCAAAATAAGATTTTTATGAGTTGCATTATAATGAGACTTTTGTATGTGCAAACAGCTATGAAAATAACTGCATACACTGACATTCACGAAGACATTCAAACTTTCTAGTGCTTCATCTGACTGAAATAAAATGGAAATCTAATAATCAAAATTGATACATCTCGTACCTTGAGATATTTTTTACAAAAACTCAGCAGAAAAGACAACCCTCTGATTCACAAAATTGACCTGTCTAAATTCAAGATGGGCAGTCCATTACAGAAACAGTGAGGTGTTTATATATAGTACATATTGTACCCATTTCAGGAATTTCATTTTAAGACAAATGAGCCATGACACAACAAAACAAACATAGTGACATGTGTGCCCAATGAAGACTCAGATCTGTCTGCCCAGTCTGATCAGTCTTTGCTGTGCATTTAATGGGTAGCTAAGGGTCTAAACTACCTCCATGCCAACAAAGAAGACTGATCAGACTAGGCAGATGCCCAGGCTGATCAGAGTCTTCAATGAGCACACATGCCACTTTGTTGGCTTTGTTGTGTTGCGTCTCAAATGATTCTTGGCTATCTGAGTCCTTGGCATGCCTCATTATGTGACTTTTCTTAGCACTCAGTCTTCAATTATGGGAAGGACACTACCTTTCACTTTATCAGTTACCTACCCCACTCCTCCTTGACGTCATAGCAACAACTGGCTGCCATGAGTTGGTCTGTGGACTGTACCGCTCAGCACTGCTCAACTCTGTTGTATCATCTCTTCCACCAACAGCGTAGATCATATTGTTGTAAACAGCAACACCTAGGTGTTTTCTTCTTGTTCCCATTGGTGACACAGGAGTCCAGCGATTGGTCCGAGGATCGTATCTTTCAACTGAAATACAACACCACAAATTACAAATCAGTCATGATGCCAAAATACGAGGGGCGTTCGAAAAGTTTTGCAAATGGCCTCGTAACTTTGTGTAAGGGCATGCTAGGTACAAATGCTATGCATGTACTGAAAGCACTACATTTGGTCTTTACAATGATACCAAACAAATTACAAAGGCACCTTTTCTTACTGACTTACATTGCATTTTATTAGTCCCCAGTCATACCACTGGGTTAATTTTACATGTAAAATCTTTTCAGTGTTAGGCCCTTAATTCAAATATCGTTATAAATACAAAATATATCTTTGTCAACTGCATGTCCATCGTTGCCCACATTATTCATACAAAAGTTAGAAGGGTGGCACTTTTATCGAGTCATTCCTTGCAACGCAATGCGCAGTTCTTATGACGCTATTAAAATTGACGTCAACGTCATTTTTGAAAGATTGTAGCAGTTTCATATTTTGCATTAATTTGAATTTATTGACAAATTTTAGCTGATCCATGCAAATGCTCTTGCTTACATGATTTCGATTACTAGCAGACTTATTTTCATAACAAAATCATAATAACTTAAGTAGAAAGGGAGAATTTGCTATAACATGAAATACGGATAATACATATTTACGGGACAGTACTGAACCTAGTTTAAATATAATTTCCGCCATATTTACAGGACAATATTGTCAGGACATTGTCTTAAAACAGCAAAAATTAAAAAAAAATCAAAGACTGCTCATATATGAATTACGGCCTACTAAAGTAGAATTCTGCAGTGCCTGTAGGATATACCTCTTTCAAAGAAGTTAAATACTTGTCCTTTTAAGAAAAATATAGGTGCGTTTGCAAACTTCTGTATGCATAACATAGCTTTATATGTTTTTGCTATCAGTAATTCTGTCTTTATAGTCGTTATCAAGAAATTACGCCATTTGCAAATCTTTTCGAACGCCCCTCGTATGTACATACACAATAATAGTGTGAGATACCACACATGGACAAGAAATGATTATGATATTTTTTAAGCACAACTGCATTATGATGGATAAGATTTCAATACCGCACAAGCAATAAGCAGGAACTTCATATAGTCCCTGTCATATGACTAGTTTAACCTGACTATACCAACTGGACTTGTGGACAGCTACTTTAAAGTGATCTGATCTGAGCCTGCATAGTTTCTTCATATTTTTCTATTTTATTTTATTTTTTTACACACATGTAATTCACATACTGTATTTTTTCACAAAATAATATTTTCCCAACAATGGCAGTTCAAATCCCAAAATTTACATAGTTTAGTTTTTTGCAGTCTAGCACAGCTCATTTATTATGTTAAGCTTGGGAGCTATAGAAAGACTCGACGGATGGATGGCTAGTGCTGTTATAATGTTATTTCAGTCACTGCAAGCCAATGAAACAGTGGTATTCAAAACAGGGCTCTATAATAGTTGAAGTATTTGATGATAATAAGGGATAATTTTTCTCATTAAAACTATGTGTTGTGACCCCTCATCTGAACGGTCTCGTTGAGACCGTTCAGATAAGGGGTCACAACATATATTTTTAAACAAGAGTAACATATCATCTCTAATTATCACCAAACACTCCCTCTTATCTAGAGCTCTGCTGAAAGACTAGGAAATTAAGTTGTAGTTAACAGCCGTATAATGAGACTGCTGCAATTCGCTTTCTATAATATTCATGTCCTTTTTATACCCTTAATGGAGAACATACCTGTATTGAGTGGTGATGTTCCATCGCTTCCACCCACAGCATACAGATACCCTCCCAATACTGCCACTCCAACCCCCAGTCTACGGGTACTCATAGAAGCCACTTTTGTCCACTTGTTGAGCTGTGGGTCATATCTCTCTACAAAGTTCAGGCATGATACTCCATCCTGCCCTCCTACAGCATACATGTAACTGTCTAACACAGCCACACCCACACTGGTCCTACATGAACTGGTAGGGGCTACATCACTACTCCACTGATTGGTTTGTGGGTCAAATCTGTAGTAAAGTCAGGCAAAAATTCAAATGATCATCTGGCATATATGTTACAAAATCATAATTATAACTTTTTGTCATCCAGAGAATCACATATAATAATCAATTAGAAAGCTTCTATGTTAGATATCTTAATTTCAAGTTACGATTCACTATAGGGATCATACATGTTTTTTTTTATCATGCATTAACATTTGCCAGCCACCAGGAAGTTGTTTAAAAACAATGTATTAGCTGTGTGTTCAAACTTCTTCCAAGGGACACTGCAAATGGTAATGCAATGAAACAAAGATGCATGCATATCACTATTCTTGCATTTTAGGCTATGATTCCATTGAAAAACATGCTGAAAATGCCTGGAAAATTGGAATAATGTCTTTTTATCATGACATCATTCTGCAAAAAATTCTGCTTTGATGCTAATAAAACTGAAAACACAAATGTTTATCTCTGGGCTGATACCTAATGTCAGATTTTTTACTATAGAAGTTGGTTAGAGCATCACAGAATTGCACTTACCTTTCAATACTATTTAAATATGATTGTCCATCATGTCCACCAACAGCATATAAAAGATCATTAAGTACCGCCACACCGACACCGCAGCGCCGCTTACTCATTGGTGCCACCATACGCCACTCACTGGTCTGGGGATCATACCGCTCCACACTGGATATAGCATCCCCACTACACCAGCCACCCACTGAGGAAAGAGAAACGTTACAATAAATTGTGCTTCAGGTAAGAAGAGAATTATACATTAATTTTAAATATTCTTTTTTTTTTTCATTTCTTCATATATATATATATATGAGCCTCGTCATGTGACTTCCAACAATGTGGCAATTTTGTTGTGTGATATTCAGATCATTCTTCTCATTTATACAGGGTAATCAAAGACCTTACAGTTGGCTCTATGGGTTGGGTCAATTCCATAGATGGCTGATGTGACAAGCAAAGGCTCTGATCAGACTGCACGTATGTGTTATGTGCAGTCTGACCTGAGCATTTGCTTACCAATGCCACATTGTGGGAAATCACATGATGTGGCTCATATATGCTGCAATCCCTCATAACAAGAGGCCCAAATGGGCCTGATATCGCTCACCTGGCTATTGTGCAACGGGACCATTCTGATACAAAATTGGTCCAATTCCACTGAGAATTTCTCATTTTCACATTTTGCTACTTTTAGTAACAGAGGCCAACTTGCCTGGTTTTTATATATTTACTTTTGAAACACCTCAATGCAAGAATCATTTTGCCACAAATTTCATCAAAATCCATTCAGGGGTTACTGAGATATTGCCAGTTTCATGTTTTGTGCTATTTTTAGTATCGGCAGATGGCCGCCATCTTGGATTGCTAAAATGCAAAAAACCGAAAAGCCTTCATGCAAGGACCATTTTGACACAAATTTGGTTCAGTTCCATTGAGATTTTCTGATTTTCACATTTTTCTATTTTTAGTAACAGAGGCCAATATGACTGGTCTACAGTTAGATATTTTTGAAACATCTCAATGCAAGAATCATTTTGACACAAATTTCGTCAAAATCCATTCAGCGGTTACTGAGATATTGTCATTTTCATGTTTTGTGCTATTTTTAGTAACGGCAAATGGTGGCCATCTTGGAATGCCAAAATGCAAAAAATCGAAAAAGCTTAATTAAAGGACCATTCTGACACAAAATTAATCCAACTCCATTGAGATTTTCTAATTTTCACATTTTTCTATTTTTAGTAACAGAGGCCAATATGAAGGGTCTACAGTTAGATATTTTTGAAACATCTCAATGCAAGAATCATTTTGACACAAATTTCGTCAAAATCCATTCAGCGGTTACTGAGATATTGTCATTTTCATGTTTTGTGCTATTTTTAGTAACGGCAGATGGCGGCCATCTTGGAATGCCAAATTGCAATTAATCAAAACGACTTCATGCAAGGAACATTCTGACACAAAATTGGTCCAATTCCATTAAAGGGTTCTTGAGTATTGTCATTTTTATGTTTGTGCTATTTTTAGTATTACCAGATGGCGGCCATCTTGGAATGCCAAATCGCAATTAATCGAAACGGCTTCATGCAAGGAACATTCTGACACAAAATTGGTCCAATTCCATTCAAGGGTTCTTGAGTAATTGTCATTTTTATGTTTGTGCTATTTTTAGTAACGGCCCCAATGGTGGCCATCTTGGATAGTCAACTGACACTAAATTGAAATAATTCCATTCAAGAACCATTTCTGACCAAATCTGGTCAGAATTGGTTGCATTTTCTTTAGATATTGACATTTGAGCAAAATCGGCCTTGCAAACGCTAAGTAGGTCACTGTGACCTAATTCCGCTATAGATTTTTTTTATTTTTACAATTTTTAATACCAAGGTCCTACTTATGTTCCATGCAAACTTTCAACCAAATATACCAAATGGTTCTGGAGAAGAAGTTGATTTTGTTGTTTTTGCTATTTTTAGTAACGGCGGCCATCTTGGATTTTCAACCTGACCCAATTTTACAATTCTGAGACCCTGGAGTCAGGTCATGCTCCATGTGAAATTTGAGAACAATGGGACCAGTAGTTTTAGAGAAGAAGTTGTTTGAAGTTGTTTAAATAGGTCATTTTTTGACATTGGCATTTGAGCAAAATTACACACGTAAACAGAAAGTAGGTCACTGTGACAAAATTCCGCTACAGATTTTTTTCATTTTTACAATTTTGTATACCAAGGTTTCACTGATGTTCCATGCCAAAATTCAGACAAATATACCCAGTGGTTCTGGAGAAGAAGTTTATTTTGTTGTTTTTGCTATTTTTAGTAACGGCGGCCATCTTGGAT
Source organism: Ctena decussata (assembly GCA_963989385.1). Taxonomy (NCBI): domain Eukaryota; kingdom Metazoa; phylum Mollusca; class Bivalvia; order Lucinida; family Lucinidae; genus Ctena; species Ctena decussata. The sequence goes on along the minus strand of OZ022498.1, from coordinate 68,668,567 downwards.
TTTCAACCTGACCCAATTTTACAATTCTGAGACCCTGGAGTCAGGTCATACTCCATGTGAAATTTGAGAACCATGGGACCAGTAGTTTTACAGAAGAAGATGTTTGAATATTTGTTTTTAGGTGTTGACGGACAAATTCCGTGACGACGCACGACGCACGCCGGACGCATTGGTATGACAATAGCTCACTATGGCCCTTCGGGCCAGGTGAGCTAAAAACCACCTCACTGCTCAAGACTTTTCTTATGTCAGATGGTTACAACATATATTTCCATGGAGAAAAAACAGACAGTACATTCAAATTTTAATCGACAAGAAATTCCATGCAATCATGTGTCTCATCTGTCTGCTCTTTGTCACAAAGACGCCCCACTTTACTTACCGGGCTATACCAGAAAACTCAAACGGATTGTATGCACAATTCCTGCCATTTTTTGCCGAAAAAAAATGTGAAAAGCTTTTGCAGTGCAAAAGCACCTCTCATTTTTTTTCAGCGAAAAATGTAAAAATGTAAGCACACTTGATTTTATGTGTATTAGAAGACTTAACAAATCCTTGACCAACAACTTTGTTAAGCTATTGATGCTTTGAACAACTGGGCCCAGAACGCTATATTTTGCCTGTCAGCAATCAAGTTCTCACAGGAACAAAGCTAAACCAGATAGCTTATAGAGAGTTCATGCCACCAAAGCTAATAATAATACATGTATTTATGTTTGGTTTTGGAGGCATGATATAAATACAATTCTATTGTTTTACATCCACGGTAAACAGCTATGGTCATGTCAGGATGGTCGGTTACTCTAACCACACTATTCCTGGGCAGGCTTAGACCTCCTAAGCGGTTAACCAGTACTAAGAACACATACTTTTGCCAGTAACTGACAACTGCCCTTCTTGAATCAGCGGAAGAAGAAATGGAAGTAAGTAGCCAGACCGGGTATCGAACCCAGGACCTCTGGATATATGTACAAACCTGCAAATAGCACTTCTCCACATCTTATTGGCTTTCTTGATCTTGTTCGTGGTCCCTGCATTAACGGCCTTTCCTGGGGCAAGAGGAGATAATTCTTGGCCTCATCAACAAGGTCTCGACAGGCTTCATCACTTTTAATTAGCAGATCTGATCCGACTGTACCGACTAGAAATTTTGGACTCATTAGAGGTAGACGAACATGTTGTAAAACCTGGAAGCAGAGAAAAGCATGGTAGATGTCTATTAACACAGCAGTCTGGATAGGCATGGAGACTAATCTCTTTTCTTCGTGCACAACGTAATATGTAAATTACTTTCTGTATATAGTAATGCAACATTTAAAACAGTGCCCTAATGTCCTAAACCAAATGGAAAACGAATGGTTTTTAGGTGTCCCAATATTTTATAAGCACACGGTGGTAATTCAAGATTATATTTCTCATGTAATTGAACAATGCCCTGAGAAAAGATAACTTATGACACGTGCCAAAATAAAACCTCAGAGTCGTTCATGCATCCATGGGGTAAAATGTCAGGCTTTTCTTTTATGGGTATTATTAGGCAATTTTTAATACAGATGGGAGATAGTTTGAACAAATAGCTGCCAGACTTAATCTGATTGAAATTTCCCAGCTTTATCTGCAAGAAATGCAACAGATCTGTGCGGAAAGTGCAGATTGTTTGCGACAATGTAAGGATGGATGGATGGATGACTTGGAATTTTACGCCTTTATGTTGTTCAACAGTATTTCAGTCATATCAGGTAAATGGGTGGGTGTGGGTGATAATGGAAGGCTGTGTGTAATGGAACCCATTTACAACTGAAAAGATTCCTGCCCACTGCACAGCCGGGCACGGACCCGGAACAGCTACTTCAGCAGGCCAGCACTTAACCTACTGAGCTACCAGGGCTCCACAATGCAAGGTTATTGCAATTACCATTAGGGGTGCAATAGAAAAGACAAAAGTAAGCCAAGTATGGCTGTCTGGCACTAATGTCTTGTGCATTATGGGTCAGTTGGGTCAGACTAGCACCATCTGAGCAAAAATGTTTGCCTTCAAGCAAACATGCATCAGCCAAAAGGACATTTTATATAAATGTCATCCAATTCTCTAGTTTAGGAGTCTGATACTGATTCTTACCTTTCTTAAAATCTAGGATTTTTTCCCCCCTTTGAGGTGAATGGGTACACTTTCATGGGAAACAACTCTTTTTTTTTTTATTTTTGCCTGAATGAGTGTCAACTCTTATGAGGAAATAAATCTGCTCCTCTAGGAGAAAATTCTTTCTTTTCTTTTATAAGGAGACCCCTTTATGAAAGGTTTCATCAAACTGGGAAGCAAACAGGAAGCCTCAAAGTATATCTCCCTTTGTAAAAATGGTGGAAAAATATGGAAGTGGACCCATTCACCTTAAAAACCATATGCTGTGATTGCTCAGTTGAAGTGAGGCAGTCATTCTCCATAAAAGCCTGTTGTGACCCCTCAATGAAACTGCTTCTCACAGGTTTCAGAGAGGGGTCACGACATTTAAAAGCATATTTTGTTACCCCACATTAGAACAATCTCTCATAGGTGGTTTGAATAAGGGGTTACAAAAAATAAAAGCACATGTGGCAACTCCTCCTTGGAACTGCCTCACACAGGGGTATTTTTAACCCTACTGCACTCAGAACAGCCAAAACTCCATGGAGTTTTGGCCGTTCTGAGTGCAATAGGGTTGAGGACAGTCACAATATATGGTCTGCTTTCATAGAGAACTAACAAAATGTATTTCAGAACTGCCATCAAACCCTTCTTATCTTGGCATCAGAAGTTACTTACTGTTGGAAGGTTAGGTCTCCGTTCCTGTATGTTGTATTTCACCCAGCCCATTATGGCATTATAGACCTGTTCCTCCGAGCGTACATTCAACTCGTCACTCGATATTATATCCACAAGTTGATTTATGGGTAATAACATGAACTCCTCACTCTCCATGACCTTCAAAATAATATTATGTTAATTCATAATAGAAACAAAATGTGGAATTTCCAAAAAAAAAAAGAAAAAAGAAACACTCCAGTTCCATAATTGATGGAAAAGTTTTCAAGAGACATTTAAATATAATTCACTCTGGTTTTTACAGTCACATTTGTTTCTATTTTTTACTTTGAAAAGTTCAATTTTATCAACAAGAGTTCTGTGGAATCACATACTCACCTGCCAGAGACCAATCAAAGAGCTAAGCCAGAAAACTTGACAAAAGTTTACTGCCACCAGCTCCAACGATGGAAAAGTAATACATATATCTTGCTCCCGTTGTTTTCATCTAAGATCAAACAACCTTGTGGTTATCTGTCTGTACCTTTCCCACAGAATTTAACCAAAATCATAGAAATGCAATTCCTTCAACAAATTTTAAAGCACATCACCTATTTGGACCACCTTTAATATTCAAGAGCAAAATTAATACTTACATCTTGAAAATTATGTTGCGTAAATTTGTCTGCTATCCGTAATAAGTCTCTACAAGCATGTGTATCTGCAAAAGCTCTGATACCTAAACAGTTTGAGGGGTCTAACTGTCTCTTTAAAAACTCACAGCACACATCCTGGATTTCTGCTAGCTGCAATAAACAGGCAGCCGGTAATAGAGTCTGAACATTACTTTCTTCCACTGTTATATTTGACATGTAACAAAAGTCTATTAATAGCTCCATGGCATTTTCATCAATGTCTCTTATTGTGACTTCTGTTTGCCGACTTTCTGCAAGTTCACCTGTGAACATGGCATGAAAATAAGGACTACATGCCGACAGAACCACCCGATGAGCAAATATTTTCCTCTGACCGACAATTAAAACTACATCACAAAGTTCTCTGTGTTTCCTAAGCACATTGATGGCTTCTAATGTGTGACGAGGATGCTTATCTGAAGCATAAGCAAGCCTGGCAGGTGAAGATGGCCTCTCCATGCCTGTTTGTGTCAGATCTGAAAAGAGAAAATGGAGCAAATTAGCAAAGTATGTTAAAAGAAACTTCAGAACTGTGTTTTTCATATAATTCAATTGCAATTCAGGTAATCTGAACAGTACACAAACAGTTTGATATGAAAAACACCCAAATATTTTCTGTTGGTTGGTTGACAGCTCTTTGGTGAGTTTGGGCAATGCACTTAGTATCACAGGTGTTTGAGCTATTCTAGAGCTACTCAAGTCAGGAGTACTGCTGAGATGAAAGATGGGCAGCTGTATACACCATGTCACTGCCAAATGATTTAATTCAAAAGTTAATTGCAAAATCTGAACAAAGTTTGATTCCTCCAACTTGTCTTCTTTTAGATCCAGCTGGTACCCTAAGTTACTAAAGTGCACTGAAGTAGGGAAGAGTCGGGTAACTTCGGACGGCGGGTAAATTCTGACAGTGACGTTGTTTCCTTTATAGGTCAGTTGTCTGGAACTAAAACAAAAAATAATTGGCCAAACAGTGAAAATCCAGATCAGACGGCTCATTATAAATCCTGAAGAGACGGCTCATTATGAGCCGTCTCATCTGGATTTTCACTGTTTGCAATGGTATTTGTCCAAATTTACCCGCCTGTCCGAAGGTACCTGACTCTCCCCTAGTTCAGCCAAACTGGCATCACTATCACCTAATTGATCTGTATATCAGCGCAGAAAGCAAATTCTTTTCAATGACCCATCAGTTTTCAAGCTTTGATCACGTGTTTTATTACATTTTGAGGAATTCCCTTTGATTTGTACTGGAGCAAAAATGAAATTGTGAACTTTCTTCGAATTCTTGAGTTTTGTCTCTTTTTCAAAATACCATTGTGAGGTCATGAGAGCCTTTAAAATTCATGAGAATCATCATGGCCAAATCATGAAACTTGGCAGGTATGATCAGAGGGGTTTCTCTGATAGTGACGGTATCTGGTAGTCAAAATTTTGCATGATAGTCTAAGTCAGCCCTATAAAATCTCCAAGCTATTTTGAGGTCTGACAGCTTTCAAACGCAAATCAAATATACATGTAGGGAAAGTTTTGGTAATTGTTTGGCTATCTGTAGCCGACTGATTGGCATGTAGCGATACCTACTGCATCAATCCTATTAAACGCCCCTGTGGCATTGCATTTTATGAAAAGGGGGTCTTATACTAAGAGCCTAAAGTGAAGTTAATCAGCCATTGCCTAATACCTCTGATAAGCATTATTAAGGTGATGCGTATACTTGCAGAGGAAGCAACTCTACTATTTTTGTCTCCCTTCTCAGTAGAGGTCAACTCTTAAAGGAAAGAATTTGCTCCTGCAGGAGCAAATCCCTCCCTAAAAGAGTTGACTTCAAGCGCTGGCATCATTTTTAAGAGCTACATGATGTACCTTATATAAAGAAGCAAACAGGAATTCATGCAAGTTAATATACCATTAGTTTCTGAGAAGAAGTAGGGGGCGTTTATTAGAGCAGGGGTGTTTATTTGGATTAATACCGGGATTACCCTATTTCTTGCTGTCTGATAGTTGCTGGTTAAACAAATAAACAAAAACAGCCATCAGAGAAACTGGGAATGATCTGTCAAAATACACAAGCTGCCCCTGTACTCTGTACAAAAACTCCTTCTCCAAGATCATCCAGGATTGCAAGCAGCTAACAACCCATAGAAAATAGAAACTAATAGAAAAAATAAAAGCATCGCAAATGACTGCGTGATAACCCGCCACTGCAAACCTTTTTCACACACCGATTTTTCCAGATTTATGCATGTATATAGCCGGGGGCAGGGGAGACAACTCCCATGGGGTAAATTTGAGCATCACTGGAGGCTTTCATCACTCTGATCATTTGCTGAAAGTTTCAGAAAAATTGCTTCAAACTCTGATTTTATATGGAATTTTTCATGATTTTATACATGTATATAGTCCCAGGGCAGGGGCAATAACCCTCGATGATAAAATTTCGGTGCTCATAAAAAAGCTTTTGTTACGTCGATCGTGTTTGTGAAGTTTCATCATGATACTCAAAGTAGTAAAGGAACTAGAGGCCAGAAACCATTTTTTGTACATTGACAATTGCCATAACTCTGTCATAAATTAACGAAATTTGCCCATTAACAATTCCAAGCAAGACATTCTCGGTACAAATGCATATGCAAAATTTGAATGAAATCCATTTATAATTACTTAAGTTATCTAACAGAAACAAAGTGTGGGCGGACTGACAGATGTACATACTATGGACGGATGGACAGACACACGGATGGCCAACGTGAAAACATAATACCCCGCCACACTTTAGCGGCGGGTATAAAACTACCCGCCACTAAAGTGTGGCGGGGTATAGAAAAAGAAAACAACACATGTACTAAATTAATGCCACAACATCAAGACTTCCTGTGACAGTGTCCCGTCACCTTTCAGCCCAAAAACAGCAGAGCTATAGAGAAGAGTAATTGTTCTCTTGTGTCTCTCACTGGTCAAAAGTCCCGATTACTAAAACCTGGAACACCCTGACCCTGAACAACCGAACAGTTCTTATTCATTTATTTGGATTATTTGTAATACAAATATGTTGAAGGCCACAAAACATTTATATCTTTGGAAAACATATTTAAATTTTAACAGAACCCTAGATAAGAGGGAGTATTTGGTGATATTTAGGAATAATTTTTGTTAATTTTGGATGAAAACATGTTGTGACCCCTCATCTGAACCGTCTCAACGAGACAGTTCAGATGAGGGGTCACAACATAATTATGGTTTCAATTAAGGAATGAATTTCATTTTTCTGAGGTTTATCAAAGTGTAAACTACATTGGGTCAGGTGCAAAGTGAATGAACCCCGAAGGGGTTCATGTAAACTTTGCTAGTGACCCAATGTAGTTTACACTTCGATAAACATCAGAAAAATTAAGTTCATTGCTTATATTTACATTCGTTTCAATCAAATCTTTCATGAAAAATCTTCTATAAGCGCTAAAATTGAAGCAGTAAAACATGTACACGCAGTTTTTCTGCTGACAGCAGAACGGCATGCATGATGTCATGACGTTGCTGACGTCCAATCAGGTTGTAGAGAGCTATTGTTTATTTTGACGTCATTGACGTCGCGTGTCTCAATGTAATTATTGGAATGTAAACTACATTACGTTCCAATGGTTTAGTATAGGGCTTTTCAGTAAATACACCAAGAATGTAAATATTGAGAAATAAAGAAAATCATCCCTCAATTATCATCAAATACCTCTCATATCTTGAGCTCTGGTTAAGTACTGACTCATAACTTGCAATTATAGATCGCCGACGCTATTTTGGACGCTCAACAAACAATAACATAAACACACAAAGGTGAAACAGGTATATGGGATCGCCCAAAGGTAAAAGGTGGTCAAGTTTGTCTACTTATATACCAAAAACATACTTGTCCCTATACAAACAGTGGCAGAAAGGATACAGCGCAGCAGTTTATAGTTATCAACGGTATCGTGATGGGTTCGAGTCTCACCATTTTTTTTTTTTTTTTTGCAATTAATATGATAATGGTTATTCACAAATGCCTTGATTTCTTCTTGCAAATTTTAGTGAGTATTAAATGAGTATTATATAAGAAAGTTTCCAAATGAACATATCGAACTTTTACTTGCTCACCGTTAGAAAGACGTCTTGTAAATATGAAAATGAGTGACACAAAATTATCAGTCGTACAAAATGTTCTGAAGGTTCCTAAGATATATATATTCTTCGCGTAATTGAGAGGCGTCGCGAAGACGGTACATTATGAAATATACGAACAGTGAACACTGACCAGCCTGCGCACTGGCCAGCCCATCCTGATTTTGTTTTTGTTCGCAAAATAGCTACGCAGTACAGAGTGAAGCATTTGATCAGTATAATGCAGCTGCACAGGCTGATTTTTGCATTTGCCATATGCACATGAACGTATCTTTTTCTGTGTGATGCCACTCAAATAAAAGAAAAATATAAAAGATATAATAATAATAACATACCAAAAAAAACCCATTAAATAATTCAAAGAAAAATTATAAAAGATAACTTATTAAAAATAAATAAAATATTTATATATTTAAAAGTTAGCATACACAGTTGAGTAACAAAAAGAAACAGGAAAAAAAGAGAGAATTGGACTCGAACCCTACGACCACATGAGTCAAAAGTATCAAGAATCGAGTGCTATATGACACAATTAATGACAGTGAAACAGCAAGAAATCTAAATGAACAAAGTGACATTTATGACCTGTCAACACTGTTTGACAGTAATGTTTCTGATGATAATTTTAATTCTATATATAATGATTTGACGCATGTTGAAAATATTAGCTCTTCCATGTGTGCCGAAACCTCTCTTAATCTTCAATTAACTACTAAAGGCTTTAAAATTGGACATATTAATATCCAAGGTATACAAAATAAATTTGACCAAATAGACTTGATGTTAAATAATTCAAATAATAATATTCATATTTTTGGACTCAGTGAAACAAAGCTGAAAAATTATCACCCTGACAATTACTTTTTTATAGATAATTATCAGTTTTTTAGAAAAGACAGAATAATTTCAAAAGAGCGATGTGAAGAGGGTGGTGGTATAATTGTATATGTTAAGAATGAAGTAAAGGTAGAGAGACGTTGTGATATGGAGATGAAAGAAATTGAATGTTTAGTATTAGAAGTTTTTCCTACAAATTCCAAGAGCTACCTTGTAGGTATATTATACAGACATCCAAATGAAACCTTAAAATGGAATGAAAATTTTGAAATTTTTATTGATAGAATTTTGGAAACACAGAAAGAACTTTATTTATTAGGAGACTTCAACAGGGACTTGTTAAATGAAAATATAAAAAAATCATGGTTTGAATATCTAGAACCATTTGGCCTTATTCAGAAGGTAAATCAGTCAACCAGAAAAACCTCTTCTTCAGAAACACTAATAGATCATATTTACTGTAATATGCAGACTAATGTAAGTTCAATTGATGTTCCCCAAATAGGATTAAGTGACCATTTCCCTGTATTTATTACTCGTAAAACAAATTGTTCAGTTCCAAAACTGACTCATCACACTATTTCTTATCGCTCTTATAAACACTTCAATGAACAAGAATTTATATCTGATTTGCAGTCTGCCCCATGGGATGTAATAAAACTTTTTGATGACACTGATGATGTTGTTGATACATGGACATCTATGTTTTTAAATATTGTAGATAAGCATTTGCCAATGAAATCACAAAGAGTTAAACATAAGCAACAGCCTAAATGGATAACTCCAGAAATTATTGAAGCTATAAAAACTCGAGATAGACATAAATCAACAAATAATGAACTTCAGTATAAAATATGGCGTAATAAGGTAGTAACACTAATAAAACAGTCTAAAAAAGCACAATATTCAGCTTTGATAACAGAAAATCAAAATAACCCTGGCAGTGTCTGGAAATTATTTAAGGAAATTGGACTTAATAAAAGACATCACAGTAGCATATCTGCATTGAAAATTGGGGATTGTGATATTAATGACAGTAATGAAATTGCAAATGAATTCAATAAATTTTTTGTGTCTGTAGCTTCAAAAATAAAGGAGCCTGTACTAAATTCTAACTTTGATAAGCTTGAAGCTTTCTGCAATAGCAGAATTCCAGATGACATCCATTTTACAATTCCTGAAATCTCTAGGGAGAAAGTGTTAAAATTTTTAATGAATATTGATGTATCTAAAGCCACTGGCTGTGATCAAATAGGGCCACGCTTAATTAAAATTGCAGCTCCATACATAACTGATTGCATTACTCATATATGCAATCAAAGTATTAGAGATTCGGTATTTCCAAATAAATGGAAGGAAGGCAAAGTAGCACCACTGCATAAAAGTGGTTCAAAGGATGATGTTAATAACTACAGACCTATCTCAGTTCTTCCAGTGCTCTCCAAAATCTTAGAAAAACATGTTCATGATTCATTAATGGATTTTCTTATTACATATAATTTATTGCATAAAACTCAGTCAGGTTTCAGACCTTCACATTCATGTGAAACAGCATTAATAGGAATGATAAGTAGGTGGCTTGATGCAATTAATAATGGCTCCATGATTGGTGTTGTAATGGTAGACTTTAAAAAGGCTTTTGACCTTGTGGACCCAAGCATTTTGTTGCAAAAATTAAAACTCTATAAAATGTCTGATAATACAATGTCATGGTTTTCTTCTTATTTACTTAATCGCAGGCAAAGAGTAACTGTCAACAATGTCCTCTCAGATGATGAAATAGTTATTAATGGAGTTCCCCAAGGTTCTATATTGGGCCCACTAATGTTTTTATTGTTCATTAATGATTTGCCTCTTTATACAGCTCCAATAAATACTGATCTTTACGCTGATGATACCACCCTGTATGAAACTGGAATTTCACGCTCAGCAATTGAGAGCAACTTGCAAATTGCCCTGAACAACCTTTCTGAATGGTGTAAATTTAATGGTATGGCTATCAATACATCAAAGACCAAATTGATGTTAATTACTACCCATCAAAGGAGAGCAGTTCTAGATTCTGATAAATTATGTTTGACCTTAAACAATGAAAACTTAAATATCATAAATAAAGACAAAATACTTGGAATTATTATAGATAATAATTTATCTTGGTCAAGTCATATAGACCAAATATGCAAAAAGATATCATCTAATTTATGGCTTTTATCTAGAATTAAAGAATACCTTTCTACTGAACACAGAACTCAATTTTACAAAACTTACATTCAGCCTCATACAGACTATTGTAACTTAGTATGGGGTGGGACGTCCCAACTTAATCTCAACAGACTTTTCCGTCTGCAAAAACGTGCATGCAAGATTATATTGGATTACAATGTTGAAAATGTTCTTGAAAGTATGCAAGAATTGAAAATACTGACTATATATGAAAGACTATTTTTACGAAAATCTAAATTCATGTTTAAAGTTTATAAATCAGAAACACCTCCATATATCAATGAAATGTTTAATCAAAGAATTGTTAATGATAATCTGCCTTTGTTACGGTCAGCTGTATCTTCAAATTTCACCACACCCCGACCCAACAGAGAAATATTTAAACAAAGCATCACATATTCAGGACCAATTGTCTGGAACAGTTTACCTTCTGAACTGAAAAATTTAAATACTGTTAATTCTTTTCATAATAATTTCATAAAATGGTTGAAAAGCTGATTTGTATTATCATTTTTGTATATTCTATTTTAGTTCTTCATCATTATAATATGGATTTTTTTTTGTGTGTGTGTGTGTTTGTGTGTGTATGTTTATTATGTAGTTCTAGTTTTTTTGGAGGACTTGTCATAATAACTGTACATATTTGGACAAACCCTGATTGTACTTCTCCAATTTTTTGGAGCAGTCTGATCAGGCTCTGCAGCCTTTGTTCTGCCTTATTTGTCTCAATACTTACAGTTTTATAGTGTTATTTTCAGTATATATGTGAGTGTTACAGATCTGTAGAAAATGTGAGATTGCTGTAAAAAGTGTACATTATTTGGACATTTCTGTGAGCTTACTGTAATAAGTGTACATTATTGGGACACTTCTGTTCAACTGGACTGCTATTTTTGAATTTTGTGTAGTCCTTTTTCCAGTTGGGAGAATTCTTATCCAGTTTTTACTGGGTAGCATCTGGTGCAGACCTTGATTACAAAGTTTGGTGTAGGCGGTGTAATGTGGGCCTGTGGTATTTGTGTTGGTAGTTTTGTCCTGATACTTGCAATTTTTGCAGTAGGAAACTGACAGGTTGGATGTGTGTGTTCTTAAAATATGACATGCTGCATGCTTTTTTCTGTTTCTTTTCTTTTTTTCTGTCACATTGCGACTACATTTAAGAGAGGGCCACATGGAAGATTAGTGTTTAACTAAATGTGTATTTCCCTCTGTAAATAAAGTCTATTATTATTATTATTATCCACTGCGCCAAGAACCAATTACGATATAATATACGCATGCTAAAGGTTAAATAATTCTCAGTTTTGTATTATTATACCTGAAGCACCTAAATCATAGTTAAAATGGACTAAGCCCATATTCGATAACGCCACATAATAAACTTCGATCTATAGTAGCTGTTTCGTTGATCAATACCACTACTGTTCAGACAGTTCTGCCCAGTTACCAAGTGACCAGTGCTCCCGAATTTATGTTATGAATGTTCCCTTCAATAATACATGACTGTATAATGTAAAACTTTTCCGCATGGCGGTACAATTCAAGGAACATAATAATATTGCATGTATCCATTCAAATTGTATCATTACAGAAACAAAGTCATTTCAAACCAGAAGGTCACTAAATAAGTTTGAAAAATGTAACAGTAAAACATTGTTACAATAAGTGTTCCATATTAAGTTTGAAGACTGTTCCATCTTTCTGTTATGGTGTTCCAAAAGTAAAAGTGTATCATTATTTAAGGTTCCACTTTACTCATTTTAATCAAGCTTTTATTTATGTTAAGCCAAGTGCAAAGAATGGAAATAACATTTTACTTTGCAACGTGCATGTGTGATATAGTTCCGTTTAGCTAGTTCTGCATCTGTATGGAACTGCAACATTCCATATGGAACATCAATTGATATATGATAATACTGTTCCAGGCCCTGTTAAAACTGTTCCATCAAGGAAGAGGCAGCTCCATATTCCATATTTTATTTGTATTAAAATACCCTATCGTTTATGTTAAGCCATGTGTGAAGAATGGATATTTTCTATACATGCTGTGATCATGGTTATGCAGCTTTTGCACCTGTGTCTTTCAGTATCTTGCTGTCTGTTTCAACTAAGTCTTGAGTAGTAGTAGTAGTAGATTTCAATTCTTGTATCGACGTGATCCCTGCACCTCAGCGGAACGTATCCATAGCCGCAGTAACAGGGCGCCGAGCGTCCGTCCCTGTCCTCGTCGAATGTCGTTGGTAGCCGCGACCATAGGGAGACTCTTTCTGGAAGCACCACTCATCATCAGGTATTCTTCAAAGGCAACAACGACCCTTGTTAGGGCCACACCGTTGATACATGTTAGCCGCCACGTGACTGGGTTGCCACGTGGCGTTGCCGCTCCTTCACCGCGTCGAGGTCTGTATCATCCGAGTTCCGAAGGAGAACTAAGTCTTGAGAAGGTTTGCATATGTTTCGACATTTTGCTGCCTGGTTACTAACGGTGTTGTATCTGATGCTGACATTAGATTGCTGTTCTGTCTTTCAGAATGTGCTCTGCCATTTAGTATGTTTTCCAGTACTCCGTCTCTTCCAGGTGTTCCGTCAAAATCATAACTATTTCTTTGCATCTGTATGTCTGCAATTTATACTTTTACTACCTTGTAAGCTTGAGAAGGTTAGCATTCGGTTTATCACGGTAGACCATAATGCATCACGCCCGGGGGAGTTCCGGTCAAAACGAAAGTACATATCTAAACAGAAATTCAAATAGATATCTGAGCAAACGTGACTTTTATTGAGTAAAATAGCAATTATTTGTTTGTTAAAAATATATATAAGACAGCTAAAAGCAAAATATATTATTTCTCAAAATAAATACTTTGGACAGCTGATAATTGATATTATAATCGACAGTTAGGGGAGTAGATTCTTCGAATGCCTGACAGATATATCATTAAGAGATGGTCATATTTTTTTCACGAGTTAATTATAGAGACAGTGTAAATATAATAATAAAGATGAATTAGCTTTATTTAGTAATTAATATGATAAGAAGTAAATCAATACAAACGTGAATAAAATATTTCAATTTTTGAAACAAATATATAAGTGTTGGGTATCTGGTCAGTATTATTCATGAATTCTGCACCAGACAGGATTCAGCAGCTTTGAGAGTATCTAAACAGTCTAGCTAGACTTGTTTTGATCAGCTCTTTGGGGGTATTGTGATATCAGGCAAGTGTACTGTAGATTGACATTGAAACTAGCATGTGTCTGAGCACTGGGTAGGTATCAGAACAGTATTTATCAACATGTTTCTAGGTATTGCGGTTAGTGTGTCTCAGTAGGTAGGAATAAGACCGGTGTTCATCGACATGTTCCTAGGTAGTGCGCTTAGTGAGCCTGCGCAGGTAGGTATCAGACCGTTGTTCATCGTCATGTTCCTAGGTGATGTGGTTAGTGTGTCTGAGCAGGTAGGAATCAGACCAGTGTTCATCTACATGTTCCTAGGTTGTGCCCTTAGGGTGTCTGAGCAGATAGGTATCAGACCGGTGTTCATTGACATGATCCTAGGTAGTGCGCTTAGTGAGCCTGCGCAGGTAGGTATCAGACTGTTGTTCATTGTCATGTTCCTAGGCCGTGTGGTTAGTGTGTCTGAACAGGTAGGTATCAGACCGGTGTTCATCGACATGTTCCTAGGTTGTGCGCTTATGGTGTCTGAGCAGGTAGGTATCAGACCGGTGTTCATCGACATGATCCTAGGTAGTGCGCTTAGTGAGCCTGCGCAGGTAGATATCAGACCGTTGTTCATCGTCATGTTCAAAAGCGGTGTGGTTAGTGTGTCTGAGTAGGTAGGTATCAGACCGGTGTTCATCGACATGTTCCTAGGTTGTGTGCTTAGGGTGTCTGAGCAGGTAGGTATCAGACCGGTGTATATGGACATGATCCTAGGTAGTGCGCTTAGTGAGCATACGCAGGTAGGTATCAGACCGGCAGTCTTCATGAAACCCTGACATGTCTGGTAAAAATTCATTCGGTCTGGTAAAAATATTAAGAACTTTCAAGTGTATTTTAATCAATTTACCAGATTTGGTCCTGTAAATTCTGGCAGACTTTTGTGAACTCTGGACCAGTGTCCTTCATCAAGTTCCTAGGCGGTGTGGTTAGTTTGTCTGAGCAGGAAGGTATTAGACCTGTGTTCATAGACATGTTCCTAGGAAATGCGCTTAGTGTGTCTGAGTAGGTAGGTATCAGACCTGTGTTCATCGATACATTCCTAGGTAGTGTGCTTAGGGTGTGACGTGTCTGAGCAGGTAGGTGTCAGACCTGTGTTCGTCGACATGTGCCTATGCAGTGTGGTTTTGTATCTGAGCATGTAGGTAACAGACCAGTGTCCATCTACATGTTCCTGATAGTACTCTTATTGTGTCTGAGCAGGTAGGTATCTGACTGGTGTTCATCAACATGTTTCTAGGTAATGCAGTTAGTGTGTTGGAGCAGGTAGGTATTAGACTAGTGTTCATCGACATGTTCCTAGGTAGTGCGCTTAGGGTGTCGTAGCAGGTAGGTATGAGAACGATGTTCATCGACATGTTCCTAGGTAGTTCCCTTAGTAAGCCTGAGCAGGTAGGTATCAGACTGGTGTTCATGGACATGTTCCTAGGTAGTGCACTTAGTGAACAGGTAGGTATCAGACCGATGTTCATTGACATGTTCCTAGGAAGTGAGCTTTGTAAGCCTGAGCAGATAGGTATCAGACCGGTGTTCATCGACATGATCCTAGCTTGTGCGCTTATGGTGTCTGAGCAGGTAGGTATCAGACCGGTGTTCATCGACATGATCCTAGGTAGTGCGCTTAGTGAGCCTGCACAGGTAGGTATCAGACTGTTGTTCATCGTCATGTTCCTAGGCGGTGTGGTTAGTGTGTCTGAGCAGGTAGGTATCAGACCGATGGTCATCTATATGTTCCTAGGTTGTGCGCTTAGGGTGTCTGAGCAGGTAGGTATCAGACTGTTGTTCATCGACATGATCCTAGGTAGTGCGCTTAGTGAGCATACCCAGGTAGGTATCAGACCGGCAGTCATCACGAAACCCTGTCAGACCGCCTGACATGTCTGGTAAAAATTCATTCGGTCTGGTAAAAATATTAAGAATTTTCAGGTGCATTTTAATCAATTTACCAGACATGTTCCTAGGTAGTGCACTTAGTGTGTCGGAGCAGGTAGGTATCGGGCCAATGGTCATCGACATGTTCCTAGGTAGTGAGCTTAGTAAGCCTGAGCAGATAGGTATCAGACCGGTGTTCATGGACATGTTCCTAGGTAGTGCACTTAGTGTGTCGGAGCAGGTTGGTATCAGACTGATGCTCATCGACATGTTTCTAGGTAGTGTGATTAGTGTGTCTGAGCACACAGGTATATGATCAGTGTTCATTGACATGTCCTAGGTAGAGTGCTTAGGGTGTCTGAGCAGGTAGGTATCAGACCGTTGTTCATCGTCATGTTCCTAGGCGGAGTGGTTAGTGTGTCTGAGCAGGTAGGTATCAGACCGGTGTTCATCGACATTTGCTTAGGTAGTGTGCTTAGTATGATTGATTTGTGCTTTACATCAACAGTTAACAGCTATGGTCATGTCGGGACGGTCAGTTAACCTAACCACAGTATCGCTGGGCAGGCTTAGACCTCCTAAGCGGTTAACCAGTATTAAGTGCACATACTTTCGCCAGTAACTGACAACTGCCCTTCTTTAATCAGCGGAAGGAGAAATGTGACCAGACCCGGTTTCGAACCCAGGACCTCTTACTTATGAGTCAGGTGCCCTACTGATTGCGCTACGCGGCTCGGCCATGCTTAGTGTGTCTGAGCAGGTAGGTATCAGACCAGTGTTCATTGTCATGTTCCTAGCCAGTGTGGTTAGTGTGTCTGAGCAGGTAGGTATCAGACTGGTGTCCATTGACATGTTCCTAGGTAGTGCTTTTATTGTGTCTGAGCAGGTAGGTATCAGACCGGTGTTCATCATCATGTTCCTAGGGGATGTGGTTAATGTGTCTGAGCAGGTAGGTATTAGACCAGTGTCCATCAGCATGTTTCTAGGTATCTCAGTGTGTCTGAGAAGGTAGGTATTAGACTAGTGTTACGTGAGTCTGTCTCACCAACATACCTCAACATTTTGACATGAGGTGTGAGTAATTATCAAAGCTAGATTGGCCAAATGAGACATTAAATAATATTTACCTTGTTCTCCACCCAGCAAGCACTGAACTATTGAATCAACAAGTGTAGCTGGTTTATATGTTGAAGGAGTTTTTACTGCTGTTTCAAAGGATACTTAAAATACCTGTAAACATGGATACACTATTGGTTTTACTTTTCCATGTTGAACTCAGAAAACAAAAGAAAAAGACATATGCACCTACCCTCACCGGCACACCGCATTATTGGGGCAAGTACTTTTTTGCCGCTTTACACAGATATAAATTGTTTGCTTTCTTTTTGGGGTTGAAAGCAACTGCTTAAATCAGGTTAATCTAAATAAATTCATGAAATAAACAGCTAGTTAAAGCCAGTGAGAATCACGCTGGCACAGTCTTATATTGGATTTCTATTCATATTCCTACTTTCGTTTTGACCGGAACTCCCCCCGCGCGTGATGCATTATGGTCTACTGTAAACTCGCGAATACATTATGCCATTTTTCATTTGGCTTCCTCATCCTAGCTCTTAGGCTAATATATTATTGTTCTGCCAACTAGTATGTTTTCTGGTGTTCCCTCTGTTTCGTGTTTTAGTACACCACCGTCTACAGTACATACAAATCAAAGTCCTGTCTATGACAGGAGCGGCTGTAGTGTAGTGGATAACACTCCAGACTACCAATCAAGGGGTCGCAAGATCGATCCCCCACTTCTCCGGTCTTTCGGATGTGACTTTAAACCGAGGTCCCGTCTCCATATGACCTCGTTGTTGGTGGGACGTTAAACCCGAGTTCACTCGCTCACCTGTCTATATATCAGGTTAGGGAGAAGCTCAAATGGAGCTATATAGCCCGATCGAGCTATATAGCCCGATCGAGGTATAAAAATGAGTGGAAATTAAAGCATTATTGCTTCTGCATTGCACTGAAGCTGAACTGCAGAATTTGATATGAACAACAGTATAAAGGGTGACAAACCTTTTATGATTTTGTAAAAAAATTGAACTTCCACCGTTGCGTTTTATGCAAATTGAGGAAAATTTAAATAAAAGAATATCTTTGAGATGCCCCCTCAAACTGGACAGATATATCCACTTCTGTGTGATAGTTTACATGCCTGCTACGCTGGGATCATCTCAGAGGTATCATTGGACTGCAATTATACTTAATTACTTATAATTTATAGAAATGTCAGGGGAATGGGAAGAAACATGTTTACATAAACATGTGGTTCTTTCACAAAAACGCAACAGCCGAAAAGTCAAATTACTTTGCATTCCAACATAATTTTCATCAATACTGAAAGCAAAGTACTCAATATTTTGCAATTATATTCAAAATGGATTCAGGTGAAGAATCTTCAAATTATAATCCAATTTCTATACCTCGATCGGGCTATATACCTCGATCGGGCTATATAGCTCCATTTGAGCTTCTCCCTAACCTGTATATATGACTTGGAAGGAAAAAAAATACCCCACCCACTTTACCCTAAAAATGGTGGGCATGACTATCTCAGTATTATTGCCATCTACATTAATCAGGCTTACCTACAGCACCTTTGAGCATTTTTAAGACTTTGTGCAAGCACAGACTTAGGATAAAGGCTTTTAAAACGAGAGAGCGCTTCCTCTTTCTTTGATCATTTTTCACTCATTTCTTCTCCATTTATTTTCGTGCTTTGCGAAGGCTCACAGAAAATGCATTCTCATTGGCTGAAACTCTGGAAATTTTATTCCAGTGCTGTGACTTAACCAATCAAAAGTGCTCTACTAGCGCATCTTGGTCCATGGGCACCATATTGATGACGTCAAATGTTGTGGAGTAACGGGAATCTCCTCCAAGAAGGTGCATGTCTCTTGTCAAAATAAATTAAAAATTCTTGCGAATCGACATGACACAGCTAGAAGAAGAAAATCAAGATGAGCAACAGGAAGAAGAGCAAGAAGTTTTGTTGCCGAATACAACAATTGTAACGCACTGTATCTTAAAAAATGACATTTCTCGTTTGACACAATGTTTTGAAAATGATGCAGACCCCTACAAAGAGACAGTTTCTGAGCAACTAAATGTGAGAGATGATGATGGAAAATCACCATTAGATATAGCATCAGCATTAGACCGTGCTGATATGATCAAAGAATTACTTCAGCGGGGTGCAGATGTCAACAGTGTAACAGAAAAAGGTTGTGTCACATGCTCCAGTCATTTTATTGTGATGTAGATCTATCTCTTGTATATTCCTACCCTAATTCCCAATTAAGTGGGTTTCGACCATTATTTAAGCACCTGTCATTTGCAGCCACGGTCCCTCTGGGGCCAGGGAGTAGCGGGGATATTGACTTTTCACTCTGCAAAGCCCTGCACTGTGGGGACATATTTATGTCAAATCCCTGGTGAAGGTCTCCACATCCAGGGGATCATATAAGTATGAAAATCAATATTCTGACAAATTTGTCGTGGTTAATTTCGTTAAAAACACTATTTTTCCATATGTTTTGGCAGGAATCAAAAGCCCGGCATATCCACGGCACTGCCGGGACACCTCTTGCATCAAAACAATGTACTTAAGCTCTGCTATGTCCCCGGCCCCATGGGGGCCGTGGTTGCAAATGACTGGTGCATTAGCAATAGTGGAGACTGAGTTTTCAACCAACAAAGCCCTGCTAGAAGCCTAGCTGGTACTGTGGCGATGGATGGATGAATTGATTTTAATGCCCTTTCAACTGTTCATCAATATTTCCATTGTTTTGAAAGGGCGCATTATAATCACGTCATCCATCCATTGCCACAGTACAGGCAATTCAATTACAGCTTTTGCAAACATAAAATTATTTTAGTGAGTCTTGCTAATAACCGGGTCCATTACATTTTGTCAGAAGACATTTCGTCTAAATGACACTTTGTCGAAAGGACATTTTGTCTAAAAACATGTTGTTTATGAGGCATTTTATCTTTAGACATTTTGTCTAAAAGTCATTTTGTCTAACACAAGATTCATCTACCGTAATCGGCCCATTTACCGCACCGTGCGCTTAACTTTTTCAAAATTGCAACAAAAAGATGTGGTTAAAATGTATTTAATAACCGCACACTCAGAACAATGAAATGCAGGGTGACTGGAAAGAGGCAACATGGGTAGGACTGGAAATACTTTGTGTTTATACTTTTCATGAGTTCCCTGTTAATTATTGGTTTTTGTGAGAGTTTCAAAGAAAAAGCAGTGTGCGCTTGTGCAGTTTGTCCGGAAATGGCCTTGGTGTGCGGTTATAGGGGCATGTGCGGTAAATGGGTCGATTATGGTAAATATAGTCTAAATTCTGTGAAAAATGTCTAAATTTCATCTAGAACAGCTAGGAAAAAGAGAGAGAGAAAAAAAAATAGTTACATGTAAAATAATTTAAAAAAAATAGTAACCAATTAGTAACCTGGATTAATATGGTACATTGTGTGTGTCTCTAGTCAGGATAAGACGATAGAAGTCCAAGATCCTGTATACATGTAGTTTGTTATTGATGAAAGAAACAGCTCCACACTATAAACTAAGCTATCTGCTTTAATCCAGCTGCCTCAAAGTCAATGTGATTTGATTAGCTTTTAACTGCATGTACCTTAATATGCAGACTAGTTCCTTTAACGAGCCGAATATTTCATACATTGCATTACTACTAAGTACTGTGACCAGACCATCCATCTGTTTAGTATGGTTGAGCATGTGCAGTTTGTCAGTGTATTAAACAAAGTCAAATTATTGAGCCACAACACAGCAAAACCAACAAAGTGGCATGTCTAACCAGCAAAGACTCAGACCAGCCTGGGCATCTGCCAAGTCTGATCAGGGCCTTTGCTGTCCCCATGTGGTAACCAAACTAGCTGTTTTCTGATATCAAGTGCACATTTTGTCAAATTTATATTTCAGTGAAATATTTGGACAAAATGTTGCAACCAATTTTTAGACCAAATGTTGCATTTATAACTATTTAACAATCAGGCAAAATGTCCTTAAGATGAAATTTCATTTCTAAGACAAAATGTCTTTAAACAAAATGTTGTGCAATCCTAATAATTAACCAACTCTGCCAACAGGTTTGAAGCAGTCATCAAAACTTTTCACAGATGTTACATACATATATTAAAAATATGCGTGTGCCTCTTTGATAAATAAAATAATTTCTGACAAAGTTACATGTGCAGCTTTCCCAAAATTAGAAATTATACTGCAAGTTACAATAACTAATGCAAAGGATGACAATTAAGTTTGTATAATCATCTCTTCCACAGTGCTCTAGATAAGAAAAAGTAACAGGAATAATTTTCTGTGTTTCACCATAAAACATGTTGTAGCCCCTCATTAGAACTGCCTCACTAAAGATGGTTCATGTGAGTGGTCACAACATATGTTTTAAAAGACAACAAAGAAAAATTGTCTCTGAATTATCTTCTAAGCTCCACCTTATCTGGAGCTTTGGAATCCCTCAGTTATTCAGCAGGCAATATATCTTTTTTTTTTCTGTTTTTGTCTTTTTATACAGGATACAGTCCTCTTCACTATGCAGCAGCTTGGGGAAGAATAGCCAACATGAAAGTTCTTGTTGAATTTAACTGTAACCTCCAACAGAGAAATGTGAATAATGAGAGACCTAGAGAGACAGCTATCAGATACAACCAGACTGAGTGTGTAGACTACTTAGACTGGGCAGGTCAGTACATGTATATAAGTAAGCCTCAAGAAAGCCAAAAATCTTCCTTTTTTAGGTTTTAGGATAGATTAATAGTCTTAAAAATTTGCCTTCTATGTAGCAGTCTGTCAGTGGGCATAAATCTATGATATACATTTAGTGGTGAGCACTTCAGCAGGTTTTCACTTTTACTACATGCTTTTCCAGTGTGGTCAACTCCTAAAATAAAGAATATATCTTTGCTCCATAATGAAGTTAGGACCCAGTTCCTTTGTTTAAGTTTACCCCCATAACTTGAAGGGCTATGTACAGTGGACCATGGAAGCAAACAGAAAGTCACAAAAAAAAGAGTACCCCAGGCCATCCTTAGAAATATTCTTGTTTCCCCTTACCCGACCCTTTTTCTCAATGGTCGGTAGGTCGGTCGGGATTTTATTTTTTTTTTCCGGAAAAGTCAGAGCTCCAGATAATCTTTATAAGCGGGGACATGCTGACGCCTCACTCGAGCCGCTTCATCTGATAGTTTTCCCATCCCAAATTAAGACGTAGGAGTGTTTTTAAAAGTACTTGCATATAAGTCCTATAAAAATATACGACGCAGTTTTTATAATTAAATAGGGACGGGCGAATGGCGCCCCGTTACTGCGACTACGGATACGTTCCGCTGAGGTGCGTGGGGCATGGACACGTACAAAACACGCACACACTTATAATTAAATGTAAGTGTGAACGTGCCATATCGGGGACATGTGTAATGCGCATTCTGATCATGGTCTATTCTGGTTACTTACGTAGTTGTTTAATCGCGCAGTGTAGATACATGTATGAGGTGACAGTCCAAACTGGTACACAGATTTTTTATAAAGTCCGTCGCATTCCTTCTTTAATGTTGGCCGTATAGCCAAGAACAGTATATAACACGTTCATTCAAGTTTTACGATAAGAACAGTGTGACCCCGACGAGGCTGCATTGTTAGCAAATATGGGATCGGATGCACCGGAGATAAACACATTCTCGTTGCATCGTCGTGTATACACTTTTGTCACATACATTGTACCCTGTTTTAGATATTGGAACAACCCAAATGTGAAGATCCGTCTCCGTAAGATGAGTTTATTAGGGTGAACGGGTCAATCTGTATCAAAACAACTATGGTCATTGCGAGTTACGCATTCTCATAAGGGAATACGCTATAACGGCGTGTAAAGACGGTAGTAGTTTTTTTTAAATACGGTAAACACCTGCACGTGGTTATGTTGACCAGACATCAAAGAACGCCGCATTGAACTGGACACGTGTCATATAAAACCGTGAGACAGGCAAAGGTACCTTATACCATATGCCCCGATCAGCCTGCGCAGTAATGCAATGCGACTGGAGTTACCTATTCACAACTTTGATCTTTGGATTATGAAAACTTTTACCATAAATTAGAAAAGCGAATACTTTCTGCGCGTTCGCGTTCCGTTGGACACATTTGGCACCACTGGAGACGTTTTGATTAGCGTCGGCAAAATGAGATTCCAGCCATGTGCGTTTCCTAATAATCGAAATAGTTTTCAACCTAATACTAGATGAATTGTTTGTCCAGACAGGGATGACTCTGATCAGACTTAGCGAATACACATGCTTATCTGCGTTTTCTCTATTTGCACACGTCGTAAAGTACCCTAAAGATGTAGCCTTTAAAGCATAATTTTATGCGATTTTCGCTAGTCTAATAACTTCAAATCCGATTTTACTTTTTTGAACAGTCTCCGTGTATTTCAGAAAAAGACAATATCCGGAATGCAATTTCGTTGCTCAACAATTTTCGCATGCCGCTCTGTATCAAAGAATGACCCTTTGTTTTTGCCCGACACCGAAATTTTCAGCTCCAGGTTACTCTACATAAAACCGATCGGCACGTGCGTTGAGCGGCAGCCAGTGACTTCAAAAGATGACTGAAATCCTTTGATCTTTTGCCAGTCTTATCAAAGGTGGATGAGCGCATTTTTGTTTGGCTATTCCGCTCTGCTTCTTTTGGCTCCAAACATAGTTAAAAAGACGATGCCGTTCGTTTTTATGATGGATAATGGAGTAGCATATTCTTGACTCATTAGTTTGGGACTGCAAGCGTTTTTCGTCAGAAACACCTTTATCTAGAGCTCTGAAGACCCAGATTTTTGGTACTTGGCACAAAGATAGTAAAAAAAAAATTTTTTTTTGAAATGGGAAAAAATATTTCCGGTCGCTACGATTTTTTACGGTCGGTCGCGTAAGGGGAAACATTAAATATTTTATTTTTGGCCCCATTATAAAAATGGCGAAAAAAAACATGGAGGTGCAAGTCACCTGAGGTCAGGAAAAATGCTTTCTGCTACTTTATACAGTCAAAAACTGGCATGTTTGATCACTGAGATGTTTCACATGTGATATGTACCTGTTCTGTTCTGTTTTTGATGTACAAGCCATGGCTGGTTGTGTTCTTTGTAACCAAAACTACAGTAAACTTTAAACTTTACAGAATAATGGATAAAGTAGTAGTCAGTTGATTACAATTAACTTAGTATGCGGTCTACATGAATGCATGAGAACCTTTACATATATTTCCTTTTGAATTGCTAATGCCCACACTGCATTTTGATTTTTGGATTTGACATGTCATGTCAAATCGACCAATCAAAAAACAGTGTTGGCATTGATATGACATGTTTTTCAGAGGCGAAAGTAGCCTTGCTAGATTTATGTCGACAGACACAAGAGACGATACAAGATCCAGACAAAGTCATGGGAAGGCTGACCAAGGAAGATAAGGTAGGCTGTAACAGCTGATCAACAAATGCTGAATGGATGATGGATAGATGGATGAGTTGGCTGTTTGATTTCCTTTTCAACATAATTTCAGTCATATATCAGGATAGGAAGGCAATGATAAAGTGCTCTTTGCAGTGAAGCACCATTTAGGTTTGGACAGAATGTGTGTATTTCAATTCTGGTAACGATGTTAACCCCCGCACCTCAGTGGAACGTATCCATATAGCCACAGTAACGGGGGCGCCGTTCGTTTGTCCATGATGTTTTGGACAGAGTCTTCCATTCATTGAGACTTAGCCTGTGACCCCATAGGTCAGAAGCACTATATCACTGTGACATGCAGAATGCTAAGGGGAATTGCTGAATTAGATAGTACATCAGAGATATTATTTCAGTCTTGCAGTTCTTGACATGGAGTATATTTGATAATTAACTCTAAATTTGTTGCTGTGAAGTTAAATGTGTACTTTAGGGGCAGCACCTCTAGGAGCAAATTCCTTCTTGCAAGAGTAGATGCCTTCTTAGAAGGGATTCGCCATTCCAGAGTCAGAAATGTTGTCTTTCTTAAAATTTGCAAAAATGGAGTTTGTAGAGTCCCTGGCATTCATATATTGTATAGGTATGTGAAAAGGGAAGACTGTGGTCAGACTAGGCAGATATTCACTTAATTGCAGATCTCTAGATAAGAGGGAGTTTTTGGTGATAACTAGGGATAATTTCTGTAAAATCTGCATGAACCTCGATCATCTGTACTGCTTTGACTAGGCAGTTCATACGAGGGCTCACAAGTTAACATGTTTTCAGAGAGAAATAGAAAACTGATCCTAAAATTATAATCTCAGTCCGATAAGATATGTCTTCTTGTTCAGATATGTTTCAAGGCTTATTTTCTTGTAATGCTGCAAATTGTCATGTTATGCTTCAGTTCTTAGGGTGAATGGCAACACTTACAGGGGAGGTAATTCTTAGCAGAATTTCTCTCCCATTTAATTGTCATCTCTTGAAGGAAAGAATTTGCTCCCTTTAGGAGCAAAATTCTTTCCTTTAAGAGTAGCCATATTCTTTTAAAGGACTTCAATTCCAGGGAAGCTTACAGGGACTAAGAGAAAAAGTTATTTCCCTTAATCTGACAGGAAATCATGGAGGTATTTATTGATTGATTGGTTTGTTGTTTAATGTCCACGGTAAACAGCTGTGGTCATGTTGGGATGGTCAGTTAACCTAACCACACCATTCCTGGGCAGGCTTAGGCCTCCTAAGCGGTTAAACGGTACTAAGTGCACATACTTTCTCCGGTAACTGACAACTACCCTTCTTGAATTAGCGGAAGGAGAAACGAAAGTATGTGACCAGACCGGTAGTATGTGGCCATGGAGGTATTTCCATTCACCTTAAGTCATGAATGAAATTGTTACAAATTATATTATGCTTCAGAGCGTAGCTATTAATAGCTGCAAGGAGAAGAGTGAATGGGTAGAGAGTACACCAGGGGCAACAACTCAGGATTTCATAGAACAGAAAGAGAATTTAGATGAAATTTTAGCTCCCATATTGCTGAAGCTTACTGAACCACGTATGTATACTTTAATTGTTCATTTGCCATGAGTTATAATTCTACCGTAAAATTCTAAAGATTGCACATGGGACAATAATTACAGTAATTGTCCTAAAAATGAAACAGTTTGGTTTTGCAATACAGTTGTATGTCAAAAAGATGTAAATGGAATGGCAAACGGTGTAGACCCAGATCAGACTGCTCCATTTGGAGCAGTCTGATCTGGACCTGCACTGTTTGTTCAAACCTACCTGTCCCAATACTTTTACAGTAAATATGCTGATGATAATTTGAATTTAGGAGTTTTAGGAACATCCATGTTAGTTAATTAGCTGTTTCCGTACATGTACGTGTGAAAAAATGCCCACTTTGGGTGCTAATTTTGACATCTTGTAAAACTGGCCTGTCCTTGGTGGCCTGTCCAGGCCTTTAATTTTCAGAATGCCCTTTGTGAAGAAGCTGATTCTGGACTTTCACAGTCAGTGTATGCCATCTGGAACTTTTCACTAAGCAAGTATTGTGCAGAAATTACCTTGAACAGTAAAATGTATGTACATGTTGAATCTATTCACCCAAATGGTAATTCACATCATTACAGGGTTAAAGAAGAATTTTCTTTGAATTTACATGTATCATATTTGGAGCCTGGAGCATGTTTCATATGATAATCTATTATTTATGTTATAATGTACCTTTCATTGGTGTGAGGTGCTGACGTAAAAATATGATCCGAGGAAGCATGTTTCTACCCACTCTGTACAAGGACGATAGATTCTTTTATAACATGGAACTTGCAAAAATGCATAATTTCAGCATTTCCATGTTGAAAAAAGCTGACACCATCAGTGGCTGGCATCCGGTTCTTTATGTTGAGGTCTGGCATAACATAAATTGTCATTTTTGCACTGTTCATGAAATCATTGTCTGTACAATCAGTCTTGATAGGTCACATTTCCGAAAAAGGGATTTAAAATAAGATTTTCCTGCATGGGTTAAAACCCTGGAAAACCTGTTAGGTATGCAAGAAAAAAATTCTTTCTTGAACCAGGTTAAAAGAAAATTCCAGTGTAGGATATGCTTTGTTTTACTTTTTATTGACTCATACATGCCAATAATTTTGCTTTTAGGTGAAGATTTAGCAGTAAGTTTATCACGTTTTGATGTATTTATGTTATTGCATGTTGATTATATTTCACGATACTCCTGCATGAAAGATGCATGTATTATCAGAATCTGTATAGCCATATATAGCATGTTTAGTTTTGGGAAGGGAATATGCTTTGCATAGCAGGAAACAGTTGGGAGATTTATCATTCAAAGTTTGTTTATAAATTACGAGGGCCATTCATAATATAACCAGCCTAACCTATGTGCAATCACCCCACCACATACCCCCACTGAGGTTGATGCACTTTGCCCAATGATATACAGAGTTCATTCTCATAGAAGCTAGTGGGGCTGCTCATACAACCAGATCTGAATTGGTGTCTGAGGGCATAATGAGGCCAGAAGTAGCATCCACCCTTTTCTGCTTTTTTTTTTTTCAAGTAAATTTTAGTTTGTGAAGAGAAAGTAATCATTAGGAGCCGGTTGAGTGGGCAGGTAGGGAAAAACTGTGAACCTTTTATGCCTCACTGTGTCCACTTAAGTGAATAATCATGCATTCTGACACTGTCATGTCAGAGCACTGAGAGCAGCATGCCTTTTATGACCTTTCTATGCCGTTTTGCCATGTTAGCAAATAATAAATGAGCCGCGACACAAGAAACCAACAAAGTGGTTGTGCGCCTTGTGCAGACTCAGATCAGTCTGTGCATCTGCCCAGTCTGATCAGAGTTTTCGCTGTCCACATGCATGGAGGTAGCTTAGACCATTAGCTACCCTTTAAGCCCAATAGCGAAGACTCTGATCAGACTAGACAGATGTCCAAGCTGATCTGAGTCTGCACTTTGCGCACAACCACTTTGTTGGTTTTCTGGTGTTGCGGCTCAAATGGTTCAGGGAATTGTGCTGGTATTCTCCAGTAAAAGTTTTGCCAACATGGCAGGGAGTCAGTATTTAAAGCAAGAACCCTTTGGCATCCCAAAAAATGTGGGCCATGACTTGGCTAGCTGTGCTCATATTCTAAGCTTACTCAATTTCACTTGAATTCTGCAGCCCTGCTACGATTTGACCTGTGTATATAAAGGTGAACGTCATTCTGACATTTCCATAAGCATTTCCCTCCCAGATTTCCTTTTAAATACAGGAAAATATAAGCATGCAGCCCTGTACAGAAATGAAATTTTGGCAAAATCTTTCTGTGGCATGCATTCGCATTATGTGTGTGTGCACCTGAATTTCTTCAACCAAACTTTGATTGTATAGGGTAGAGTTGGGTAACTTCGGACAAGGGGGGTAAATTCAGACATACCATTGCAAACGGTGAAAATCCAGATGAGACGGAGCCGTCTCATCAGGATTTTCACTGTTTGGACAATTATTTTTTTTTTATTTCCAAACAACTGACATAAAAAGGAAACAATGTCAATGTCTGAATTTACCCGCTGTCCGAAGTTACCCGACTCTCCCCTATGATAAACACCAGCAGCCATGTACAGTATGTGAAAAACTGGCAGCTGTAACTTCTATGGCTTGATAAAATTTGAGCCGCGACACGACAAAACCAACAATGTGGTTGTGTGCCCAGCACAGACTCAGATCACCCTGGGCATCCGCCCAGTTTGATAAGACTCTTCGTTATGTGCTCAAAGGGTAGCTAAGGGTCTAAGCTACCTCCATGCTGACAGTGAAGGCTCTGATCAGACTGGGCGGATGCCCAGGCTGATCTGAGTTTGTGCTGGGTGCACAACCACATTGTGGGTTTTGTCATGTTGCTGCTCAAATGATCTAGGCCTTTTGCATAATGAATGGCCCTTGTAGTAATGTTTGCATGCTTTTGAAATGACCATTAGAATCATACCCTCCCACCCTTCCACCAGCCAAGGAAAAAAATCTGAAAATAACTAAGACATAACCAGAGGACCATTGGTCCTGTAGCTCACCTGAGTCCATTCATCCTTAGCACTCAAGAGTAAGAAACACTAAAGTAAATTGTACAATTTGGCCTCATTTCAAAAAAATTGCAGCTTTCCATTTACTG
The DNA here is from genome assembly GCA_963989385.1 of Ctena decussata. Classification (NCBI taxonomy): domain Eukaryota; kingdom Metazoa; phylum Mollusca; class Bivalvia; order Lucinida; family Lucinidae; genus Ctena; species Ctena decussata. The sequence goes on along the minus strand of OZ022498.1, from coordinate 68,639,534 downwards.
TAAAACACTTATATTTGGCGGCAGCAAAATTTGGCGGTTTTTAGATATGGACCTTTTGGCGGAATTTTATTTTGGCGGTTTTGTGATTTCTCAAGAACAAAATATTTCTGCTGACGTCGTATTTGGCTCTTTAGTTGAGCTCTATATTGTCATGGTGATTAAAATAATAACAATTATTATTATTATCATGTTACATTTTGGGTAGTTAATTGTTTAAAGTAAACAGGTTTTGTGTTCCTTCTGATTTAATCAACTAATTGAAATACTAATTAGTATGGTGAGAACATTTTCATACTCCGTTTTCTCCCACTTGTTGATTGCGAGGCAACTTCTTTTGCGCTAATATATGTGATGTGTATCAGCTTTGATATTTTGGTAGAGGAAATAGGATTATATGCACAATAATATTTTTTCTTCTTTCAGTATCTTGAGTTTATATTGGCGGCATTTTAATTTGGCGATTTTCTTCTTTTCCGCCAATATCGCCAAAATTAAGTGACCGCCAAATATAAGTGTTTTACAGTATCCCATTATATTTCAATGGAAACTATAAGTTGCCATACCAACTTAACTTCTGTTCAAGCAATTGCCATAAAAACAGTAATTCTATAGAGGCTTGTGCAAAGATCCGTTCTGTAAAGTTTGAGCTTTATCAGCCACATAGTTTCTGCAAAAATGATATTTTAATATTTTTTTCTATTTTTACACATTAGGTTGCAATGGCAATCAGCCAAATAGTGCAATTTGCATACATTTAATACGGCTGGTTGGGGACTACTCAAGGAATATTTCTATAAAAGTTTTGTCCAAATATCTGCAGTCACAAAGCAATAAATGCTAATTTTCAATTTTCCCAGTATAAGTCAATGGCAACTTTAAGTTGCCATAGCAGCCACACTGCTGGAGCAATTGCAAAGAAAAACAGTATTTTTATAGAGGGTAGTACCAACATCTTTTCTATTTTTTACAATTCAGTTGCCATGGCAACCAGCCAAATTGTACAATATACATAAATTTCATGTGGTTGATAGAGGACTACTCAAGGAACATTTCTGTAAAAGTTTTGTCAAAATATCTGCAATCACATAGCAATAAATGCAAATTTTCACTTTTCCCATTATAAGTCAATGGCAACTTTAAGTTGCCATAGCAACCAAACCGCTGGAGCAATTGCCAAGAAAAACAGTATTTTTATAGAGGGTAGTACCTAGATCCTTTCTGTGAAGTTTGAGCTTTATTGGTTGCATAGTTTCTGAGGAGATGATTTTTGAGTATCTTTTCTATTTTTAACTATTCGGTTGTCATGGCAACCAGCCAAATTGTGCAATTTACATAAATTTCATATGGTTGATAGAGGACTACTCAAGGAACATTTCTGTAAAAGTTTTGTCAAAATATCTGCAATCACAAAGCAATAAATGCAAATTTTCATTTTTTCCCATACAAGTCAATGGAAACTTTAAGTTGCCATAGCAACCAAAGTTCATAAGCAATTTGGATAAAAACAGTATTATTGGTTCCCCCTGCCTATAGATGCTATATATGAAATTTGGTAACAATGGGCCTTGTAGTTTCAGAGGAGATGTCGTTTGAAAATGTTGACGGACGACGGACGGACGGACGACGGATGCCTGCCTATACTATAAGCTCACCTGTGAGCCTTCGGCTCAGGTGAGCTAAAAATGCATGCTATCTAACAGACTATAATTGATGGCAAATATAATTAGGATGAACACATTTGAGGTGGATAGGTACACCTTTATAATATGCAACTTTGCCGTTTTCATTTTTGCCTTTCTTCTCCCTGGTGGTCAGCTCTTAAAGAATTTGCTTCTCTAAGAGCATATTCTTTTGAAAGTAGACCCTCTTTTTTTGGGGAAGCAAACAGGTCACAAAATTCGTCTCCATTTGTGAAAGTGGCAGAGATGTACAAGTACACCATAAAGGAAGTTAAGCTCCAATCCCTTCACTGTATCTTCCCACCACCAGATTTTTGACCAAACTGATCTTGCACTGTAAAATTTTCTCACAATGTCTTTGTCTTCACAATCATTTAAACCGCGACACGAGAAAACCAACAAAGTGGTTGTGCGCCCAGTCTGATCAGGTCTTCGCTGTCTGCATGGAGATAGCTTAGACCCTTAGCTACCCTTTAAGCACTTAGCGAAGAGTCTGATCAGACTGGGCAGATGCCCAGGCTGATTGGATTCTGCGCTAGGCGCACCACTTGTTGGTTTTTCTTATGTCGCAGCTCATTTATGTTCATACTCTCAAGGGCACATTACATGTCACTTTCTGATAACTTTCGGAATTTTTTTCCTATTTATGCCCCCGTGACGATAGTCAGGGGGCATTAAAATTTGCCCCTGTCTGTCCGTCCATCCGTCTGTCTGTCACACTTTAGGGTATAGAGTTTGTGTAATCTACTCCTCCCCCAGTTTTCAATGGATCTTTTTCAAACTTTGCATACTTATTGTGGACATATTGAAGATGTGCATGTGGATTTTTGGTGGAGCTAAAGTTAATTTTGACAGAATTATGGCCTTTTGAACTTAGTCATTTTAGGCAAATTTTTGCACTGTAGGGTATGGAGTTTGTGTAATCAACTCCTCCCACAGTTTTCAATGGACCTTTTTCAAACTTTGCATACATGTTGTGGACATATTGAAGATGTGCATGTGGATTTTTGAAGGAGCTGAAATTAATTTTGACAGAATTACGGCCTTTTGGACTTAGTCATTTTAGGCAAATTTTTGCATTGTAGGGTATGGAGTTTTTGTAAGCAACTCCTCCCGCCGTTTTCAATGGATTGTTTTCAAACCTTGCGTACATGCTATGGACATATTGAAGATGTGCATGTGGGTTTTTGTTGGAACTAGAATTAATTGTGACAGAATTATGACCTTTTCAACTTAGTCATTTTAGGTATATGTTTGCATTGTAGCATAAGTACTTTATGTAATAATCAACTCCTCCCACAATTTTCAGTGGCTGTTTTACAGACATTGTAGACTTGTTGTGGACATAATAAAGATAAAGATGTGCAGGCCGGTTTTGAGAGTTGAAAGGTGCTTTAGGGATGTACACGTCGTATGACAAGCTCAGCACGGGGGCATCATTAGTGTCTTACAGACACAATTTTCTAGTTATAAGAATATGATGGTTGCAATGACCCTGATCAGAACTTTCTAACCAAGCCAGATCTAGTAAAGTGGCACAACCTGTTTTAATGGTGAACAAGCAGATATTGTATTCGGATTGTCATATCAGTTAGTTGCTATCTGTAGCTTTTATAAGAATACTGATTTCGTGTGCAGTATGTCCTGACAAGCATGTGTAGGCTAGCTTTTATCTCCTCTGAATGAAGTACAGGAAGACCGAACGATTGACGTCATCCGGGCATTGGGAGTCAAGCTTTTGGATAAGGTTTTTTAAAGACCCATATTTCCTTTAGCCCTTTTAGAGTTGATACTTGGGGACTCCTGATATATATTTGTCTGAAGTTTTACTGAGCTCTTGTAATGGACTCGGTATTGAAACTGAAATACATTGTAAAATTTAAGTTATTTAGCAGTGTAGAACCAGATCAGCATCTGAGGGGTTTGCCATTCAGGTCTCGGTTGTTCAAACCATTGTATTGCAAAAGCTCCTTTTTTTCTGTGACAAAAAAGGCAATGCTTTTTCATACAATACATTTGAAGCTGTAATGTGTCTCGTTACTAATAACTTTAGTTTTGAACTGGACCCAGATTTTTCAGATACATACCCATACATAAAACCTTCTCGATCAATTTTAGGACAATTAGACCAACTTGTAATTTTGCAATCTAAAACTTCTGTGTGCACTGTTCCCTGATTAGGGTGAACACCTTAAAAGGTGAATGGATACTCTTTCAGAGAAAGCAACTGTTTGTGCTGTGTCATGTGACATCCAGCAATGTGGCAATTTTGTCATGTGATACTCAGATCATCCGTCGCATTTATATTGGGTAATCAGAAACCTCACTATTGCCTTTATGGCTTTGGTCACTTCCATAGATGGCTGATGTGACACGTGAAAGCTCTTGCTTGTCACCAATGGCACATTGTTGGAAATCAAATGATGCGTCTCATTTCCCATTTTGCATCCCTTCTCAGTATGGGTCAACACAAATTTGCTCCTGGATGAGCAAATTCTTTCAGATTCCTGAAGGGTTTCATCATCAAAGGAAGCAAATAGGAAGTCAAATTTGTCTCCCTTGGAAAAAATTCAGAAAAATGGCATTGTACCAATTTAACTTAAACCAAAATTGCAGGGATGAGTAAAACTGCTATCATATCTTATTATTAGTAACATGACCACTTGAAAAATTCTTCCACTGAGCATAGTTAAACATTATATTGACAGAAATTTTGGTCTTATGATCAGTTATATGTAGTATTACTATTTACCCTTTTTGGACCAGCAGATTTGTCCACCCTTGTCATTTGGACATGTCCATGTCTAGTTTAAGAGGGTTTCAGGTGGATATTTTCATTTTAATGTTATTTCTAGCTCGCCTGAACGAAGTTCAGGAAGAGCTATTGTACTACCCCCCCGCGTCACCTTGGCATCGGTGGCGGCGTTGGCAAAATGTTAAAGTTTTAAGTTAAAGTTTTTAGGTGATGGGCAAGGCTCTGTCAGGCGAGCTATCCTGTCCCGGTGACAGGTCTTGTTTTGATTGAAATTCCTGCATGCAAGCAGTGTAGACCCTATTATGACACCACATTCTGCAGCATCTGAACTGGGTCTGCATTGTTTTCTTATGTCCCCAAAACGGGTTTCCAGTCTAAAAAGTGTTAAACTCAATATTGTGTTCAAATGTAGAAATGTTACGATAACTGAGGAAGAGATTGTGCGTCTTCTAAAGTAGCTGGGAGAAAATAAACTTGTTGAGGCATACAGACAAAATCATCCTGTTAGTGTGCACTTAAGATGAATGGGTACTCTTCTAAGAGAAGCAACTCTGCAATTTTCATTTTCGCATACCTTATCAATGGGGGTCAACTCTGTTAGAAAATGAGTTGCTCCTTTACTTTAGGAGCAAATCATTTCCTTTCAGAGTAGATCCTCTTTTTGCAGGGCTTCCTCCACCCTGGAATCAAACAGGAAACCACTAAAGTTGCCTCCCTTTGTAAAACTGGCATAGGAAAAAATGGAGATGCACCCATTCACCTTCATATGGCAAATATGTGACTGAGCCGCAACACAACAAAACCAACTAAGTGGCATGTGCGACACACAAAGACTCGGATCAGCCTGGGCATTCGCCCAGTCTCATCAGAGTTTTTGCTGTGCACTTAGAGGGTAGGTAAGTGTCTAAGCTCACTACATGCAGACATCAAAGACTCTGATCAGTCTGGGTGGATGCCCTGGCTGATCTGAGTCTCTGCGTGGTGCACATGCCTCTTTGTTGGTTTTGTCGGGTCGTAGCTCATGTATTGTATTTAGAGGGCTATTCCATCTACCCTTTTTTTCTGTTTCAGTCCCAGAAAAGTCAGAGAAAAGGTAAATAGTGTCGGAATGTTGACATGAAGCTGAAACCAAGGACCAGTTCAACAAACTATATTGTAGATTTTGATGGATTTAAATTATTTTCAAGAATATGCAGATTGAAAAGTTATTGAGGATGGATAATTTATCAAGTTATTTCAGTGAATTTTGAAAGGACTTCTTCGATTAAGGCGTGAATTTTCCCCATGATTTAAAAGTTATACGGATCACTGACTTTTGCTTTGCATTTATGACTATGACTTGTAACTTGCATGGAAAATGAATTTTCAAGTGTTTGTGTCTATGTAAAGTACGTTAAACATACGTTGACGTTGACGTTATTGTTGAGATAAATTGTAAATTTTCCTCAAACTGTTCGTTGAAATAATGATTTATTGTATGTATTTCAGCCTTTTTTGACTTACATTACTTACATAACAGATAACACTGGATACTTTTGACTGTATGTATGTGACCTTGACCTCATTTCAAGGTCATGGTACACAATAAAATCCTTGAAGATCACAGAGCTACTGTTGACCATTCTTCTTCTTTGGCTTATTGAGTATCGTTCCCCCCCCGTGACCCAGCTTCCCACTCATATATATTGCGTACTTGCATCATATAAGTCTGCTGCATGAAGGAAATGCTGGGTCACGGGGGGGGGGGGGGGGGGGGGGGGGGGGGAAAGTACTTGTATTTTAGTTATAGTGAAGCGTTCTCTTTTGGCCGCTTTGACCGAAAGTATAACTGTGGTTTTGCATGTTTAAATGCCAGTCAGGCGTAACAAGAAGAAAATCATTGCTTTGTTTTGTGATATGCATGTATTTAGCATGCATTTATGACAAAAATGTATGAAATGAATGACTGATTTCAATATTTTTATTACCTCAAAAATTGAGTAATGCGAAAACCTTGAATTAAGGGTAGGTAGGGTCAGACTGGATTATCTCCCCATGTCTTTGGGTCTGAATCACAAATGATCTGATTTCATACGCCTTACATATTTGTGGAAGCTCCGCTAAGAAAAATTTGCACACTTTATACTTTTGAAAATTCGGACCTGTCGCGCCGGTCTAATGGGGAAAATCCTCGCCTTAATCGAAGAAGTCCTTAGGAATTAATGAACACTAAACTCATATTATCGCTTGGTTGTGGTATTTTGGCAAAATATTTTCGTCAATATTCTGCTGTATGGGCTGGAACAATTTTGAAGAAGTGTACAGGCATTTTACTCAGGTGTTTCTCATGTCTCAATATAAACCCTGCATCTAAATGCAGTACATCAGCGTGGTTCCAAAATACACCAGCCAGATTGAACACATCATAAAATTTGTAGCCAGTTACATGCTCTTTGTTACTGATTCAGTGTTCTGTGATATTACAATATTTCCGTCCTTTATTATTAAAGTTGTATTTTGAAACAGTTTTGTTCTGATTGTTCCCTTTGGTCAAGCCTTTTTATGTACTTTGAAGACACACCAGGCCCCGAGGTTATAAAACTTTTTTCGTGCTCAGCTCAGCAGAGCATGAAATTTTCTCTGGTGATAAATATGACCAGAGGGCCAATGGCCCTATATCGCTCACCTGAGCACTGAGGTTGTGTTGGAAAAACTAATTGCCACAGCAACAACACAACAGCAATAAAACACACCATTTATGTAGAGGATAATATCACAAACATTTATGCAAAAAATAAGCTTTATCCCCCCTTAATGGCTTCTGAGAAGAAGATCTTTGGCAAAAAAAATTAAAAGATGAAAGAATTGAAAATTTGGCCTTTTAGTTGCAAGGGCAACCAATCAAAATCAGGTCTTGGGGCAAAATTCATATGGCTGATAGAGGACTACTCTAGGAACATTTCTGTAAAGCTTTTGTCAAAATATCTGCAGTAACACAGAAATAAATACCGAATGTCCACTTTCCCCATTGTAAGTCTATGGAAACTATAGCAGCCAGATCACATGGGCAATGATAATATGAAATATACTTTAGGTAGAGGCTAATGTTATTAATAAGTATGCACAGTATCAGCTTCATCCTCCTCATGGCTTCACTTTTCCCACTACAAGTCAATGGAGACTATAAGTTGCCATAGCAACCAAAGTTCTTATGGGGTTGGAAGAAAAAACAAAATTCATGTAGAGGCTTCTGTCATCAACATGTTTGCACAATATCAGCTTCATCCCCCATAAGGCTTCTGAGCAGAAGATTTTTTCATTTTTTTTTTTTTTCGAAAATTTACCATATATTTTGCCATGGCAACCAATCAAATTCAGTGATTTGGAGAAAATTCATATGAAACATAGAGGACTATTCAAGAAACATTTCTGTAGAAAGAAAATCTAAATAAATGCAGTGAGACAGCAAAAATTGCCAATTTCCATTTTTCCCATTATAAGTCAATGGAAACTCTTAGTTGCCATAGCAACCAAACTGCTGAAAAACAGTAATTCTATAGAGGCTAGTAGTAAGATTCTTTCAGTAAAGTTTGAGCTTTATTGGCCACAAAGTTTCTGCGGAGATGTTTTTTTTAAATATTTTTCTATTTTTAACTATTCGGTTGCAATGGCAACCAGCCAAATAGTGCAATTTGCATAAATTTAATAAGGCTGGTTGAGGACTATTCAAGGAACATTTCCATAAAAGTTTTGTCAAAATATCTGCAGTGACATAGCAATAAATGCAAGCTTTCCATTTTGCCATTATAAGTCAATGGCAACTTTAAGTCCCCATAGCAACCAAACTGCTACAGCAATTGCCAAGAAAAACAGTACTTTTATAGAAGCTAGTACTAAGATCCTTTCTGTGAAGTTTGAGCTTTATTGGTTCCATAGTTTCTGAGGAGATGATTTTTGAATATTTTTTCTATTTTTAACCATTCGGTTGCCATGGCAACCAGCCAAATTGTGCAATTTACATAAAGTTTATGTGGTTGATAGAGGAATACTCAAGGAACATTTCTGTAAAAGTTTTGTCAAAAAATCTGCAGTGACATAGCAATAAATGCAAATATTCAATTTTTCCCATACAAGTCAATGGAAACTTTAAGTTGCCATAGCAACCAAAGTTCTGAAGCAATTTGGATAAAAAACAGTATCATTGGTTCCCCCTGCCTATAGATGCTATACATGAAATTTGGTAACCATGGGCCTTGTAGTTTCAGAGGAGATGTCGTTTGAAAATATTGACGGACGGACGACGGCCTATACTATAAGCTCACCTGTGAGCCTTCGGCTCAGGTGAGCTAAAAATGCCAACTAATTTTCCTATTCATAAGCAGAGAAAATTTCATACTCAGCTCAACTGAGCAAGAATTCAGCTGTACATATCATTAAATTTGCTATTTATTAGAAGGTAAAATTTCATGCTCAGCTGAGTTGAGTATGGAAAAAGTTTTATAACCTCAGGGCCAGGTCACAATCTGGTTTAGCATTTATCAACCCACAGACTTATTGCTTTTATGTTTTCATAAATTATGGTATCCGGTACCGTAGAAAATTTAAATACTGGAACAGAAATATAGCACACTGCGTGGAACTAGCAGTCTGATCAGTCTGAACTGTTTGCCATTCAGCCAACTGAAGTTGAAAACATCTCCAGATAAAGCAGGTCCCAAGGTTATAAAAACTTTTTTTCATGCTCATCTCAGCTGAGCATGAAATTTTGCCTGCTATTAACTAGCAAATTACTGATAAGTACAGTTGTTTTCTTACTCAGATTTGCTGAGTATGAAATTTTCACCGCTGATAAATATGAAAATGCCAACATTAGATGGCATTTTCATATTTATCAGCAGTGAAAATTTCATGCTCAGCTGAGTTGAGAACGAAAAAAGTTTTATAACCTTGGGGCCAGGTTTCTTCTACTTCAAAGTGGGCAGAGTCCATTATATTGAACTGTAGAGTGATGATGAAGATTGTGCGCCATTCACAAAAAGCAACACCAATGGACTTACAACTAAGAAAACCCAGCTAAACTCCGTTCATTAATTCTGAAACTGGGTTTTTCGCTGCTCATACTTTTATAATCTAATCAATCCAGGTAAGACTGTGCATAGTGATAAAACTCGACTTCCGCCGATTTCTCATCAATGTGTCCTATGACTCTGTCCTTCATAGGATGCTGGGCTAACCTGCACAAAAGTGCGAAAGACAGATTTTCAACCCGAGACCAAGTCCATCGGACAGGTTGGAAACGCCTTTTAATACCATATAAAGCGGTCGCTATAAATAGTTTCATGTACGGGTGGGGGTAGTATTCTAACACATGCTCTGCGCGTGCGAAATCAGTCAGCGTGACAAGAAGCTTGTCATCCAGATAATTTGTTCTCAATTTGTAATTGATTACACCGCAAAAATTCACACTGGACAAGGTTTTCAGCGTTTCATCATAGCATCGCCACCGGCAAACAATGTCTTAACGACGTCATATCAGCGTCAGTGCGACGTAACAATGTACACTGGCTTTATTTTAACGTAAAGATTACAGCTTTCCGCAGTATGTAATAAAGTTATTAAGTTCCAAAGCATTTATTACCAATGTTGCGTTAAAACTGCAAACTGAAATACAAGGACAAAAGGACCAACCGTGCACCTCTCAAACTTATTACAGCTCCCCTTAATCAGTCTATTCCTCCTTCTTACGCCCCCCCCCCCCTCTAAAGAATAATAAAATAACCAAATAACCCCCCCCCCCAACTTTAAACCTATCCCCTCAATTAGGCAACCATCCAGACTCCCACCTCTCGGCATGACCCCTGCCCAAACCTCCTTATTCAATCTACCCCCTCCAATAAATCACAGGAATAAGAAAACCAGAGGACCAATGGTCCTGTAGCTCACCTGACACTTGGTCCTGGTATATATTTTAATGCTTTTATACATGTATATAGCACTAGGGCTGGGGCAGATAACCCTCCTCCCTTGGGGATTAATGTTGAGTCCCAATTCTATATACCAAGCCACAAGGTCACTGGGCCTTTGTTTCTGGACAAAGATTTCTGAAGGGTTTTTATCATATATAGGCGTGGTGGCCACCATGTTCATGTGACCATGACCATCTGAACAAACTGTGATTCCTTTGACCCAGTATAAAAGCTCCATATGAAATACAGTAATCATTTGTATAAACTATGATGGGCCTGAGTGCCCAATGCTACATACCGGTACCAAGTTTCAAGGTTATAGGCCTTTCGGTTCTCGAGAAAAAGACGTTTGAAGAGTTTTTACCATATATGGGCATGGTGGCCATCTTGGTCAAGTGACCAAGACCATCTGAACAAACTATGGTTCCTTTAAGCCGGTGAAGCTCCATGTGAAATATGGCTTCAATTGACCCCAGTGGCCTCTGAGAAGATGTTTGAAAATGTTGACGGGTGACAGAATCTCAATGACCTTGTACAAAAGTCAAAGAATGACCTTGACCTTTAACGACAAAATATCTTCATCTGGTCATTTAGTCAACCATGTATACCAAATATTGTACCTTAGACTTAAATAGTTTCTGAAACATCCACTGTTTAAGCATTTTCCCATATAAAAGCCCACATAATGTACCAAAGTTGACAGTGTCATAAATTAGGTCAAGGTCAATGTACGATCATTTGTATAAACTATAATGGGCTTGAGTGCCCAAAGCTACATACCAAGTTTCAAGGTCATACGCCTTTTGGTTCTGGAGAAGATTTTGAAGGGTTTTTACCATATATGGGCATGGCCGCCACCTTGGTCAAGATCCCGAGAACAAACTTTTATTCCCCAATCACACTTAGACTCCATATGAAATTTTGCTTCAATCAGACCAGTGGTTTCAGAGGAGAAGATGTTTTGAAAATCTTGATGACAGACAGACCAACAAATTGACCTTGACCTTCAGTGACATAATATCTTCACCTGGTCATTTAGTTGACTATATATACCAAGTATTGTACCTTAGACTTAAATTGTTTCTGAGAAATCCACTATATAAGCGTTTTTCCATATGAAATCCTAACATACTAAAGTTGACCATGTCGTAAATTAGGTCAAGGTCAACGCAAGGTCATCATTTGTATAAACTATGATGGGCCCGCATGCCCAAAGTTACATACCAAGTTTCAAGGTCATTTGCCTTTTGGTTCTGAGGAAGAAGATTTTTGAAAGTTTTTTACCATATATGGGCATGGTGGCCATCTTGGTCATGTGACCCAGACCCCGGGTATAAACTTTCGTTCCCCCATCCCACTGAGACTCCATATGAAATTTTGCTTCAATCTCCCCAGTGGTTTCAGAGGAGAAGATGTTTGAAAATCTTGACGACAGATGGTCCGACGGAATGACCTTGATCTTTAGTGACATGATATCTTCATCTGGTCATTTGGTCGACCATGTATACAACATATTGTACCTTAGACTTAAATAGATTCTGAGAAATCCACTGTTTAAGCTTTTTTCCATATAAAAGCCTAACGTACCAAAGTTGACCATGCGGTAAATTAGGTCAAGGTCAACGCAAGGTCATCATTTGTATAAACTATGTTGGGCCTGCATGCCCAATGCTACATACCAAGTTTCAAGGTCATAGGCCTTTTGGTACTGGAGAAGAAGATTTTTGAAGGGTTTTTACCATATATGGGCGTGGCGGCCATCTTGGTCATGTGACCCGGATACCGGGAACAAACTTTCGTTCCCCTAACCCATGGAGGCTGCATATGCAATTTGGCTTCAATCGGCCCAGTGGTTTCAGAGGAGAAGGTGTTTGAAAATCTTGACGACAGATGGTCAGACGGAATGACCTTGACCTTTAGTGACATAATATCTTCATCTGGTCATTTAGTCGACCATGTATACCAAGTATTAAACCTTAGACTTAAATAGATTCTGAGAAATCCACTGTTTAAGCATTTTTTCATATAAAAGCCTGCCCAGGAATAGTGTGGTTAGGTTAACTGACCGTCCCGACATGACCTTAGTTGTTTACCGTGGACGTTAAGCATCAAATCAACCAAAAAAAAATCATATAAAAGCCTAACGTACCAAAGTTGACTATGCCGTAAATTAGGTCAAGGTCAACGCAAGGTCATCATTTGTACAAACTATGATGGGCCCGCATGCCCGATGCTACATACCAAGTTTCAAGGTCATAGGCCTTTTGGTTCTGGAGAAGATTTTTGAAGGGTTTTTATCATATATGGGCGTGGCGGCCATCTTGGTCATGTGACCCAGATACCGCGAACAAACTTTCGTTCCCCTAATCCATGGAGGCTGCATATGCAATTTGGCTTCAATCAGCCCAGTGGTTTCAGAGGTGAAGACCTTGACCTTTAGTGACATAATACCTTCATCTGGTCATTTAGTCGACCATGTATACCAAGAATTAAACCTTAAACTTAAATAGTTTCTGAGAAATCCACTGTTTAAGCATTTTCTTGGTCATGTGACCCAGATACCGCGAACAAACTTTCGTTCCCCCAACCCATAGAGGCTGCATATAAAATTTGGCTTTGATCTGCCCAGTGGTTTCATAGGAGAAGATGTTTGAAAATGTTGACGACGGACGGACGGACGGACGACAGACGGACGGACGGACGACGGATGCCTGGCTGTACTATAAGCTCACCTATGAGCCTAAAGGCTCAGGTGAGCTAATTTTTAAAGGCCCCATTGCTCTTTCAATGGTAAAAAAATGTATGCCGTAAAAAAAAAGTTTGTGGAGCAGTATCCCTGTAAGCTTATCACTACAGGTTTGTCATTGTAAATGACCGCTATTTTCCAGGTTTAATTATGTAAAACTTCCTTGAGTTTCAAATGTTTTAAAATGTTTTGAGTTTCATATACATGTAAAAATGTTTTAAAAATTATTTGGGTCATTTTAGTCGGTAACTTAAATGAACAACTTTCGATTTCATAAACTTGAATTCATTGGTAAAAATACAATGTACAAGAGCGGTGCCCCGTTCACTGTGCCGCTTCTGTTTATCTTGAATCGCTCGACGGCAGCCAGTAAAGGAAATCGTCTTTAGTGGAAAAATACCAAGTAACTACGTGAGCTACATTATTCAGTTTTAGGATTTTAGGATTAAAAATCAGATCTAGTTTCTTTACCTTATTTTGAATACTTGTATTTGTTTGTTTCGTATTTTCTCAGGAAACTATCAAAAGTAGTATAGATCTACATACAAACAACGGGACAGTTGTATCATCCGACTCAGAAGCGAACTTCAGGCCTATAAACATCCCTGCAAACATTTATTTTTTTCTCTTCCTTCTATAAAGGTCTTCTTGCATATATATATGTTCGTGTCGCAGGGTAGAGGTGGGAGTGGTAGAATAATCGAGGGAAAAGTTTGTTGAAAAGAAGTGGGGGCGGGGTGGGGGGTAGCTGTAGGATGTGTTTAGAGACTAAGTTGGTGGACTGGGTACCACAGTTATTACCCAAATGACCAGCGTGATACCCACGTGGAATATATCTGAATATGTATGACTTTAGGCTGTCAATTTTCATCAAATGGTCTTAGTTTGCGGACAGATTTTTGAAATTTGCTGTTTCGTGCACGTAACTGCAGCATCAGGCGCCAGGCTAAGATACATGAGACCTTAATGAGAGTGAGTGAGTGAACTCGGGTTTAACGTCCCACCAACAACGAGGTCATATGGAGACGGGACCTCGGTTTTAAAGTCTCATCCGAAAGACCGGAGAAGCGGGGGATCGAACTTGCACCCCAGGGCCTTAATGAGAAATCGGCGGAAGTCGAGCTTTATCACTATGCATAGTCTTACGTGGATTGATTAGATTATAAAAGTATGAGCCGCGAACAACCCAGTTTCAGAATTAATGAACGGAGTTTACCACTCTTGCACACAATACAATACTCATTAGAGATATGTAAATCTATTCAACAGTGACTAATAATTATGGGCCTGACAGAAGTCACAGTCATAGTGTTCTGTCACGGACATACTGAAGTACAAGGTATTCCATAACATGTTCAGCATGTCAAACAATATGGAAGTAAGTAGGTGAACTCATTTCCAAGATCACTGTATTGGATAAGAAATCGTGGATTGGGACACCCTTAATGACAAGCAATATCAACAGGGAAAGTTACTTTTCTTGCACTCTGCAACGCTAGTGGAAGTAAAACTTTTAGGTCTAAACAGGATCTGAACTCGCGGTCTTATTAAAGTGAAACCAACAGCCCTTAGCACTAAAGTTCTTTTTGATAAACCCATAAATGCCCAGAGAACTCACCTGCCTCAATACAGAGACCGCCTCATTTACAATATTTAATTCTATTCTGAATCATGCTTTATTTTGTCAGGTATTCCTGTACTTCACAGTGTAGGCCTTGATCTGACACCCATAATTGAGCTGCGACACATAATAATCGGTCCGTCCTGACATATGAGCGGCGACACAAGAAAACCAACAAAGTGGTTGTGCCCCAAGCGTATGCTCAGATCAGTCTGGGCATCTGCCCAATCTGATCAGACTCTTATAGGGGAGCGCTTATAGGGGAGCTAAGGGTCTAAGCTACCTCCAAGCGGACAGCGAAGACTGATCATACTGGGCGGATGCCCAGGCTGATCTGAGTCTGCGCTGGGCGCACAACCGTTTTGTTGGTTTTCTTGTGTCACGGCTCATATGTCAGGACCCATTATATGCAATGCTAGGCATTATTTGGTAAAGAAGCAGGTTGTTCACACAGCTCCTTGAAAAGAAGGGTTTTGATATAGAGCTAGGATGAACGTTATTTCTCTATTAAACATGTTGTGGCTCCACAATAGAACCACCTCAGTTTTTCCCTGAATGGGTATACTTTTAGGAGAAGCAATTCTGCCATTTATATTTTTGCATTCTTTTTCAACTGGAATCAAAAAAAGAATTTGCTCCCCTTCAAAAGTAGCCACCATTTTGGAATGGCATCATTGTCCAAGGTAGCAAACAGGAAGTCACAAGAAGAAGTCGTGTCTCGTCTGTATGCACACTGTCACAAAACAGAAAACTGCGCAGTTTACGCCACTGCCGTTGCTGCCAATGACAACACCCCAAAAGTATACCTATGTTTCCCATTCTGCTGGTCACAAAAAAGACAAAAATAAGCTTTTCCATTTTTTCCCCAATCTGCAGTATAGATTAAATTAAAAAGAAAGCAATCTGTACATATTTTTTTTATTTTCCCTTATGCTACAGCTTATTTCTTCTTGGCGACACCAACTGTTCTACCACGTCGTCCTGTGGTCTTGGTATGTTGACCTCTTACACGAAGACTGAAAAGAAATTGAATAGCAAATACATTCATTGTTTACCATTAACCATAAAACTGCTAAAAAAGCAGACAAAATAAACGTCTTCAAAATTTTCAAAAACTGTTTCGTCCACACAATATTATATAGAGCACTGAAAGACTAGGGGCAAACAGTGTAGATCAAGACGAGGTGGCTCATAATGAGCCACCTCGTCCGGATCTACACTGTTTGCAAATTTGGCTCTTTTCATTTCTTGCACTATTAGAGTTAAGAGTCTGTAACAAGTCATACGCGTGCTAAACTGAAGCCTGAGCCACTTAAGCCAGAAGTCCACCAAAGATGCATCAGCAAAGACAGCAGGGCAGGAAAATACTACTCATCTGCTTGCCATGCTGAATGGTTCTTGTTGGAGCACAAGTAAAATTTCTGACTGTTTCTTTTATGCAAATTCTTATGGACAAGTGGTAGCTGCCAATGTAAGACTCAAGGAAGGAAAGGTTAATCCCTGAATACATCTACCTGTTAAACAGATCTTACCCATCAATTTCATATTGTAGAGGCTCACAGACAAGACTGATAAAACTGTGACTGATAGGACTATTCATTATTCTAGCATGATGTCAAGTATTTTTTCTCATGAAGCATGTACATGTTTAGCAACAAAAATATCCCCCTCCTCCCGACACACACACACACACCCAAGAAAAAAACAAAATTGGCTCACTGAATATTTCTCATGTATTCAAAAGAATCCATGTGCTGCTATAAACTGAACTTGTGGTTTTAGTAATACTCATTCTGGACTTGATGGCAGATATGACATTAGTATCTTGGACTCAAGATATGAACAGAATGTTAGAAACCAACATCAGATAGATTCCCTGGATATAGGTCTTTTCAACATTCTGCAGCTGACTGATTTTTAGGCGAACTTTTTGGCCACTAAAATATTCTGTTCTACGATTTTTCTAACTGAAATATACTGTCTGTTTTAAATGCTTTTTCTTGTAATCTTTAAGTTTTTATGCAACAGCTTAGAGATACTGTCTCAAACCATTAACATCTGCTAGGCATCTTGGCTTTCAAGACCTTCCTCTGTGCCTACAATCAACATCAATCTATTTCCATGTCTAAAATGTTGCATGGCTACTTGATAGTGGTCACTATACAATTTTTACAAATATAAAGGCGAATAGGTACACTTTCAGGGGAAACAATTCTACCATTTTCTTTTTTGCCTCCTTTCTCACTGAGTCAACTCTAAAGGAAAAGAATTTGCTCCTCTAGGAGCAAATTCTTTGGCTTAAGAGTAGACCACTTTCGGAAGGGTTTGTAAATTTGTCATACAGGGAAGCAAAGGGATGTCACAGAAGTGGTTCTCTTTGTAAAAATGGGTGAACATATGGAGGTGTACCCATGCACTTAAGAAATATTTGTCAGATTTTCAGAAGCTATTACTTGCAGATATTACTGAAAATAACTCTCTCATAGGTACCAAGTGATTTATAGTAGCAAAAGACTTAACCTACCCCCAGAAATGTCTAAGACCTCTGTGAGCTCTGATTTTCTTCAGTCTTTCTAAATCTTCTCTGAGTTTGTTGTCGAGGGCGTTGGACATGACCTGGCTGTATTTGCCATCCTTCACGTCTTTTTGTCTGTTCAAGAACCAGTCTGGAATCTTGTACTGTCTGGGGTTCTGCACTATAGTCATCACCCGCTCAATCTGTGGTAAAGTTGATAAAAACCTTTTACACGTTTTGTTAAAACTTCATCTGAGGTCGAGAAAAAATTGTGAGAAAAGTCGATAAAAACTTTGATTTACATATTCCATGATAAGACTACAAGTAATGCAGTACTGCTCAAACAACTGAAATGTTCACCAACCATGGGAATATGTAGTTCTGAGCCACACCCAGAATGTCACTCCTAGTGTATAACTGGCCAGTGCAACAACAACTTGGCATGTGGCATAGTCTCACAAACAAAATCTCATGTGTTTGATGTCCCACATAAGTTCGTGATTTTACCTTACAGTGGAGGAATGTACATGTATACCTGTTTACAGTAGGCATGGTTCTAGGTGCATTTTCCTATAATGGACCATGACATCCATCAAGCTTGCAATCTACAATGCTTCTCTAGACACAGTACTTATTGGGATTCTCCCGAGCTGTGGAATGGGTCAACTTAGGCACAACTGAGCGGATCAAGAATGGAAGTCCTGCCTGGTTAGCCTTTGCTGCAAAGTTCTGTTTGTGTGGTGAATAACACAATACACACTAGCAGTCTGCTCAACAGAAGACATGAAGGACACGGAGAAGTAGTACTGCTAGTTGCAGTTGCTACAAAAATTTTAAGTTAACTATAGAACTGGGTAAGATGTCTAAATTTTACAATTAGTTATGTTAACCAGAAACACCAACATTACAGAAAAAATACCTCATCCTCTGTCAGCTCACCAGCTCTCTTGGTAAGATCAACATCAGCCTTCTTACAAACAACATTGGCGTAGCGCCGACCAATACCCTGAAATATGGAACAACAAATTTAAACACAGATCCAGGGGTTTTTTTAAGCGCGGGTCCGTTGGCCCGGGCCCGTTGATTTTGGCCTCGGGCCAGTTAAATCCCACTGTAGCAGGTCCGTCAGGCCAGTTGAATTTCGGGGAGTCGTTTCGGGACATTCAGTTTGTTTCAAACTTGAAGCGAAAACCATCTGAAAACCAGTCTACTTTCGTTTTGCTACGGACGATTTCATTGGACGATCAGAAATGTTTAATCCAATGAAATTTCTCCTTGCATTGCAAATAGACAATATGGCCGACCGATGAAGTTTGGGGATGAATCGCAGAAGTCACATGTAAAAAAATGGACCCCAAAGGACTTCTGCGCTTATTTCAACCCCCGCCATCTAAAAAACAAAAACAGCTGCTTAAGTCCGATGAAAAAAAAAAGCCATCCGAGACAAATACCACCAGTCTGGCCGCCATCGGTACTTTCAACCTGGGTGGCTGACTGAATTCAAGTGCCTGAAGTGGCTCGAGTTTGATGATGCCCTAGGAATGAAATGTTCAATTTGTAAAACTAGGGACACAGTTGGCTCTTATGTTACTGGATGCACCAATTACAAGAAAACCTCACTGCTATATCATGAGGTATCAGACTTGGCTAAATGGGTTAATTATCTTAAACATTCGGATACTAAACAACCACAGATATGACTGGATATTTGGTGATAAAGGATCATACATTTTAATGGTGCTTTATTTTATTGAATATGATTAGTCCTGTATATTCCGCATTGGAAAAATAGTCGGGCCAGTTGAAAATTTGGATGGCCAGTAGATTTTCCGGCCAGGTGGCCCTGCAGGCCAATGGCATTTTGGTCCCTAGGAAAACCCCTGCAGATCAGTTTCAGATATGTTGTTAACAGCTTCAAGGTCAGCCTTGTATTTAAGGAGTTTTTGGGACGCACACAACAATATTTCAAGAACCAAATGCCTAAAGTAAAAGGTCCTCAAAAACCAGAATTTCATAAATACTATCTTCTGAAAATCATTACTCTGTCTTGTGCCAAGAATAATATAGTTTATTAGAATCATCTCTTTGAACTGGTACTTGGACTTTGTTTTGAGAGTCCCAGGGGATCACAATTTTTTTTCTGAGAGTCCCAGACATCATTTTGGCAGTCTGAGACCCTCTACCTTGCATCCAGGAAAGCCCTCACCTTATAGTTCACAGACTCATTTTAATGCAGGGATCAAGCTAGAGATATGTATGAGGTTTACATGATTTTCGGGGAAGGCTCCTGCCCATCTTTCATCTTTGCCTATAAATTGTACATATTCAGACACCTTTAAAGCTCTGACAGGGTGCAGTTTCATCTAGCAGGGAGACCACTTTTCCTTGTCTCCTTCTACGAGAGGTTTAACTTATATTTGAACACAATAAAGACATTGATTTCCTTGTGCAGGCATCAAATATTTATTGCAATGAAACACCATTACCACCAATAGTAAACTGGTGTTTATTTTGTTCAAATATAAGTTGAACACCTCTCGTAATTTGAATTCTGATCCTTGTAATGGATAGTAACTGAAATGGAGCCTATTTAAATGGCTCACTTGTCTTTAACAGCTACCATTTTGGGGTCCCTTGTTTGGCCTTAAACCACAGTACAGTGCAAATGAACCTATAATTATGTCCATGCATCAATACCTCTTTCTTTTCACTTCATTATTTGCATGAGTTTCTGATGGTTTACTAACCTTAATAGCTGTCAGGGCAAACATGATTTTACGCCGACCATCGACGTTCGTGTTCATAACACGAAGAATGTGCTGGAATTTCTCAGGGATCACCAGCGCCTGAAAAAAAGAGAGAACAAAACTGCTTATCTTTGTTCTGGAAACCTGACCCGTATCTTTCATCCCCTTCACTGTCTGTGTCATCCTTCTTACTGTAGCCCACATGGTCATATGCAGCATCAAGTAATAGTTATAACATGGTTTTTCTGCCTGTATGAGGAGATAATCCAAGAGCATTAAGCGAGCGGATTATCTCCTGTACAGGCGGACAAACCATGGTATAAGTATTAATATTATATACAAGAACTCTGTTGAATATGATATTGTATCAGGCCTCAGTTACCTGTCTCCACATTGTCACAAAACGGAGCAAAACCATATAAATCAATGCGAAGATTACACCGCCACCAATGACTAGGGATGTAACGATAGTCCATAAATGACTATTGCGATAGTATTGACATTGCTAGAAGTACCATTGCGATACTATTACTATTGCAGGTTGCTATTGCAATGCATTGCGATAACTATTGGGGACAGATTTTGTATCCAGAAACTGAGCTTTTCTGTATAAAACTCTGGTATGTTCACAAATTTACGCTGAAAAGCATTGTTTAATGACTGTTGTATCACAACATGCACACCTTGGCTACAAAATACAAGAAAATATTATTTTTCATTCTTTGGAATCCACAAGGATTTCTGTTATTCTTTTAGCTAAAGACTTCTTTCAAGAAATAGATGCATGTCTAGAAACTATTGAAACTATTGCGATATTGGAAACACTATTGCCGATAGTATTGACATTGCAGCTTTCCCTATCGATAGTGACTATTGCCAATGTTACTATTGCGATATATCGATAGTCCGATGTATTGTTACACCCCTACCAATGACACAGAAATGTTTCGCTTCTGCCAGTTGCAGGTGGGATAAAAATGAAAATTGCATGACTGAAAGGCGAAATATCATGAAAGGTAAATTTTCTCATGGTGGGAGAAGTGCGTTTGCCAGTTGATGAGCTCCCAAAAAATTAATTTCCGAAGTATTTTAGCATTAAAAAGGAATAAAAATTTGGTTTAAACATATTTATTTCACTTTTTCACAACATACATAGATAATACAACATATAAGTTTATAGGATTAGAACGAAAGCATGTTGCTTATTTAGTTCTTCTCCTGAATAAAAATTTGAGAAATTTGTTAAGAAAGATTGTTTCAAGCTGTTATTTATTAATGGCAATGTGTTATTAACGGGACTGCAAGGAGTTTGAAGATATTTCACAGAAAAAAAAAAAAATTATTTTATTTTTTGTTTTGTTTATTTATCTGTTTATTCACATCCTTTGAAATCAACTTGACTGATAGTAAATCTGTAAGTACAAAACAGGAAATTATCCTGAATCTCATCACTGAACTTCCAGACGGGGCAGCACTGAACATAATTGAGTGATTTCACATGACAGACTTCGGGCTGGTCAGGTTGGGTGATGGTGCTGTGTAAATTTCAGCACCAGAGGTCTTACTACTTAAAATGTCTACCTTGACAATGATACCTTGATGATAGTTGTTCCACATTAATAACTGATGTCTGATATATAGTAAATGTATACAGATTAGTGTTTATAAAACAGGAATGTCGAGCCTACAGAGAATAATATTAACAACAACAATAAAAGTTTTCTGAAAATATCTGCAATAGCTTGGCAGTAGATGCCATTTGTTAATTTCCCCATTATGAGTCTTTGGGAACTCGCCATAGCAACCAAACTAAAGAGCAGATTCTCATAAAATACACAAACTTTCAATCCCACAGCCCATGGACACTCCATATGAAATTTTGGCCCAATCGACCCACTGGCTTAAGAAAAGTATTGACGACAGACAGATGACGACACACAAATGTCTTTCCTAAAGGCTCCAACTGGTTGGTTACAGGTAGACATAGGACCAGAAAAGTGAAAACAAATGAAATCTGTGAAAATATATACGTTTTTGGATAGCATAGTAATATATAAATACAATAGTTTCTATTTCATAGCAATCGAAGGAAGCATCTCGAAGATATTCAAATTTAAGTGAGGTGGGGGTCAAGCTCTGGTTATGAAGTTTCACCAGCTTTTCAATGAAAAAGTGGAACCAGCCAAAAAACAGTCACTAAGATGCTTCAAATTAGAATAAAACATATCATGTAGCTTTACGGTATTGTCATCATTGCCTTAAGCCAGTTTAAAAGAAAAAGAAATATCATTCAAGGTCTTTTAGGGCTACCTCTACTTATTGTGCGCTGGATAAAACTGGTCTGGTGAAAAATTACCATGACACCTATAATATTTTATTTTCAGTTAAAAATTCAGCATTTCCAAATTGATGTTTCTTTTATTGGAAACTAAGGGTATAGATTATAAATCAGTTATGGAAGTGATAAAAGCTAGACATTGAGGCCTGTTAGTAGAAAACAAGGTGTAAACTATCACATGTAGGAGGGGGTCTGCCTAAAAACAGTAATGATGCGTAATGTAGTGTAATGATGCGTAATGTAGCTTATAGGTGAACAATGTTGCCTGAAATCGACATAGTATCTTTGTTACCGTCTGATCACTTTGATTTCGGATACTATTTTCTACAGAGAATGTTCAGAAGACCTATAATTAAATAGTATAGGCGCTAGGAGATAGCGTACAGAATATGGCCGCCTGATGCATAATGTTGCACAAAATGCCTTATGGTCCAATATGCACAGTCCCTTCAAAGTATATTAAACTTAGAATAAGTATGCCTTAGAAGTGCACAAGGTGCGTTTTACTAACCCGGATTGTAATCTACAGGCGGATGGCTGGGGAACTCTGTCCCGTATATGTTATGCCTTTATATGTTAAGGAGTCTGGAGCCAATGATAAAATTTATTATTCGTACTGTTGTAAAGTCTGTTGGAATATTTTCCAAATTCAGTCTCTGTTAGTTTCAATCTGTCACATTAGCCTGCTGATAAAATTTCATGAAATCACGTATAAAAACAACACATTACGCATTATTACCCTACATTACGCATCATT
Organism: Ctena decussata; assembly: GCA_963989385.1. Taxonomy (NCBI): domain Eukaryota; kingdom Metazoa; phylum Mollusca; class Bivalvia; order Lucinida; family Lucinidae; genus Ctena; species Ctena decussata. The sequence continues at coordinate 68,616,431 of OZ022498.1, read as the reverse complement.
GCTGTATTTAGACACATCGATGTAGGACTATAAATTTTCAGGTCAAATACTTATGTATGCACAATGTACTGGATTCCAGTTGGAAAATGGGACCTACAGCTTCTTTTTGAAAGGCCCATCCCATGTGAAATTTCCATTTCAAGATTAGAAATTATATGAAACTGCTAGAGTAAGGCTTAAAGTACGTGAATAGAGGCGTTTCCATGAAAAACATCTCAACTAATTTATAAAATATTTGTGTTGAAATATTCATTTTAATCAAAATTGTAATAAAGAGGTGATTTTCTGAAGGAAACATCTGGAAACATGCACTGCAGATACTTCATAACACAAAATGACAAACATTTAGACCATCAGCTATGTAATGATATGTGTAACATGCGAGAATTCACTTGGACCAAGAAATTTTCTAGCTCATTTTGTCAGTTGGAGTTATCTCCCTTGTAAGTCCTATGTCTATTGTTGAGCCTACAGTTGGGTTACAAGAGTTACTGGAATACACCTTATTGCCGGAATATACCGAAATACACCAAAATAAACATTTTTAATATCAAAACACCAAAATAAACATTTTTAATATCAAAATGAACTTATATATTGGTAGAATAGATAAATAAGAACTATTTCCAGCTCAGAAATTGCTATTTGTGCATCTGTAGTGTGAATAAATGGACCAGGGTATGGGTATCACTATGCAGATTGCAAGCTGGTAAGGGTCTTTGTATGGGTCATTTACTTGCTGGTTTTTACATGCAGCTGTTACTAAACAACATATTTTGAATAATATTACATCTATTCTGGTAATATTAAAGTGTATTTCGGTAAATAAAAATGTGTATTTTGGTATATTCCGGTGTATTTTGGTATATTCCGGTAATTAAGGGTTTTCCGATATTTCTAGTAACTGGTATTTCTAGTAACCGTAGGCTCAATATTTCAGGAACACTAGAAACCCTGCAGTGAAGGATAAGCAAAATGTCCTTTCTTCAGCCAGCAGCCAGGTGCTTGTTTACAGGTAAATTTTTCATTAGTTTTTATGTGACAGCTATGCCAGCTTTTCTGATCAGCGGGAAACTGTATGTTGCATTAGCTGGTGGACTCATATACATATATGATCACTATAAAATTTATTTTTCGGTAAAAGAGATTGGTCTTTAAAAGAGGGGAAAAGACGCTTGAAAGAGACATGAAAGCACATAAAACTACAAGACAGGACACTGAGGTATCCAACGAACATCAACAGTATATGAGCCATAATTTCCTCTTAATTTTGAATGTTAGAAAGGTATTTTTAAATCTGCGATGGCTTAGAACTCTGCAGAGATAGAGCTGAAATGCATTACAAAGTATTTTACCATCTTGGAGATTTAACCGGAAAAGGAAGTGGATCAACGCGCTGGTTCCCAAATTCTAATGAAGGTAAAATCCAGTACTTTACCATGTCGTCTTACACAGGCCCACTTCGACTCGAACTGTAGTAGCTACTATATTAACTAAAGTTCCAGTCAAAGTGCGATGGTAGCTACTAAAATGACGTCATGAACTTACTAAAGATCAACCGAGGTCTGGACCGCCGTTACTCTAGTTGCTAGATGGCGGCCCCTGAAGACTCTCGCGTTAACAAGTATTTGTTTTACTGAGTTGTTTCTTTTCCATTATTTTAGGGCACATTTAATCTATAAAATTATCGTTTTTAAAGACGACATGCATGGGAAAGGCAATGAAATGCACAGTATTTATTTCCGTTTCCATGACAATCTACTATTGTAGCAACTTTGGCGTTCGACTGGTAATGCGAGTGCGCATGCCCAAAAATACTACTATGGTAGGAACTTTAGTTCGAGTCGAAAAGGGCCACAGTCGTCAGCCGTCGTTCAGTCCCGTTTGTTTCAGTGGTGGAGGTTCGTCACAAGAGGTTTCGCCACCTGGATGAGATGGTTCGCCACTTTTCACATTTTTGCTTTTGGAGGTTTCACCACAGTTTAATATTTCTCAAATGAATTAGCATTGATGAAAAACACTCTAAAATTGGGATATTCTCCTTTTTATTCTGAATAATGTTTGACGTTTATGAAAAAGAAAATAGGCAAATAGGTGTTTAAGTGATGTGGTTAGCCTTGTGACCAACTAGTGCAACTACCAATGCAAGGGCTGGTCATTTTGCTATCCGCTTGCGGTTTCTTACTTCCAGTGTCATAACCTACTTAATGTTATTTTCTCCCATTTGGTGTCGAGGGTGGGATATGATAGTTGGTTATATCAGTTCCTGCTCATTCCTTTTACACTACTTTATAATACAGTTAACCACTGTTTTCTTCCACCAAGATAATATAGTTTGGGCTTAACATGTATAATGATAATTCATTAAGAGCAACAGTCCTTGTTTTTTCTGTCCCCGAATTCCGCTCTGACACCTAGAAGAGCCATGGAAGCTGGATAGAAAAACGCTTGTGTGTGTAAAACTGGAATATGCAGCACCAGTTTGGTATCCTTGCTCCAAGAGCCACTCATATCAGATAGAGGATGTGCAGAAGACTGCAGGTGTTGGAGGAATACAAGTAATGTTGGAAACATCATCCATGAGTTGTGGTACTCAGCACTGGCTTATATATGGATCCCGAGAAAACGCTTTAACACCATTTGATGCTGAATACATACAGATAAGTCAAAGCACTATCAATTTTTGAACTTAGGCTGTATCCGTTTCTGACCAATGCCTTTTACATTACTTGTGGCGAAACCTCCGAGGGGCGAAACCTCTCAAGGGGCGAAACCTCCAAGTGGCGAACTTGTTTAGTGGCGAAACCTCCGATGGTGAACTTGTTTAGTGGCGAAACCTCCATAATCCCTGCAAAGCGATAGAGATGTTGAGAGAGGTATCGGTATCGGGGGAAAAAGTGTAATGAGAAGAGCATGAAAGTTTTAAAAATGACTGCAGTAGAAAAGGTGGTCTGAAACATGACTAAGTATTTTAAAAGTACCAGTTGTTGTTTCAAATTTTTAAAAGTACCAGTTGTTCTTTGAAATACAAAAAGGACATGCGATAAGAGTTTGGGAAACTGGTCCGCACATGCAGTGACCTATATAATATATAGGTCGCTGGCACATGTGAGATGCCTATCAACACTATTCCTGGGCATGCTGAGACCTCCTAAGCGGTTAACCAGTACTAAATGAAAATACTTTTGCTAGTGAACGACAACTGCCCCTCTTGAATCAGCGGAAGGGGCAGAATCAGTCTCCACAAAATTGAATGGCCGGACCGGGTATCGAACCCGAGACCTCTGACTCTTGAGTAAGATGTGCTGTCGACTGGGCTCGGCTAGATGTGGAAGGAATAAGTCTTGATAGGCTAACTGAATTAGCAAACCAAGACTTCTTTGACGGGCAGCATACTTCTCTTTAATTTTTAAGTTTTGTGTGCTTGGCATTCTTTCGTGCCATATAGATTTCGTATATGGCCCAAAATCTGCACCACCTTCCACCATTTAGCATTTGTTACCCCCTATATAGCATTGGCAACAGCTGGTAACGAGCTGGGAAATATCTGAACCACTTTCCACCCTTTAGCATTTGTTCTATAACTCCATAGCCATGTGACCATAACCATGATCAAACATTTAACAACTTCTAAAAACATTCCTTGGCCTTGCTACTGATATCAATTCTTTATTTTTCTTCACATTTTTCACTGGCTATGCTACATTATATCTGAAGACCTACTGGACCATTAATAAAATGTTTCAGAGGCAGTTGTATTGCTGCAATAAGAGTTCATTTTAACTCTTAATACATCAAAAAATCAATCAACAAAATTTACGTTTGCAAAGTTTCAAAAACAATTTTGTCATAGCTGTATGATATTGCGAATTCAAAGACTAGAGGGCAAACAATGTAGATCCCGATGAGGCGGCTCATCATGAGCTTGAAGCTTGTAAACTTTCAAAACTTCTATCTTTAAGCTATTTAGCGTGAAGTTATATTCTAAGGGCAGATTACCCATTTTTTACGTAGGTTACGTCTGGTTAGGCTCTGTGGCATCTATGGAATGTTTCGATAGGTCGGCCGAAGTCTTGTCCTCTCGCCGAGAATGTAACACCAGGGATCAAACTTACGAGGATGCCCGTACCAATAACTGGTCAGTCTACTTTTGAAGCTATGAGTGGGTGTCATCACCAGCTCACTGCATGTACAGAAATCTCATTCCTCATAGCAATGATCTATGACTAAAATGATTTCCACGTAAATTAAGTCTAAACCTTTCTTTATAGGTCTTAACGGATGACCTCTTGTTCCAGTATGATCTGTCACTGTAAACATTGTTTTTGTCTATTTTGTCAATGTTGTTCGCGAGCTTATAAGCACTAAGACATTCGCCTGGTAAACCATTGGTCACCGTCTCGGTATCCCGCCTCTTCAGACCCTTGAATGATTTTTTACAGAGTTTCCGGACAGATATTGAAAGGGCCTTACAACTCGTACAACACCAAACAACAATAAACAACATTCTTTCTGACTGTCGTCGGGTCTTCTCTCCTGTTCTCAAGTGATGGGTGTCCTGGAATGTTTACTCTGTCTTGATATGTCAGATGACTGATAGCGTTGACTAGTTTTTGTGGCTGTAATTTGCAGTTGCGTGCTTTTTTGTCAGTTGAGGGTAGTTCAACTTGGATGGAAAACATTGGATCAGGGGCGCATTTATCTGTTTCACAAGATTGTTAATGGAATTGTGGCTGCCCCTCCCAGAATTCAGGCCCGGATCCAGACCACCACATACTGGTGGGGCTCTGGATAACTGGTGAGATTGTTGGTGCCAAATGTATGTGTGTGGGGGAGGGGGGTTGGGGAGGGGGCAGGGGAATGGGGCTTGAACTTAACAACATAATTAGGGACCAATTTTGAAGAGAATTTTCGACACTGACTTTTTGCCTTGAAATACATGTTGTGACATTTCCTAAGAATCTAACCAGACCAAGCTGGAGGGGCTGAAGCCCCAAAGCCCTCCCCCTTGATCCGTCCTTTATGGGAGACACCATGGCCTTGTTGATCCCCACAATGTGGCCGTTTCTGATCTAATTTCCGATCTGATGGCCTCAGCCGAAGCTTAGTTAATTTAAAGAGTAAATACACTTCAGGAACTGCCTGAATCAGATTCCAATTAACCCTGTCCCCAACATCAAAGGGAAAGATTGACAAAGACATCCCAGCAAACAACAAATCGAAAGTGATAAGCCGAGTCAGCAGCTCTTTCCCAAATACTTTCCCAAAGCTTTCAAATACCAGACTTTCATTTTCATTGACTTTTTCCACAGATACATAGATATGGCGGGTGTATTAAAATAGGCAGGTGATGCTTACTGCATATTGATTTCCTTCTTTTATTTCTCCAAGGTCTAATACCAGAGACATGTATAGGAAACAATTCTATGGGTTTAAATTCAGGCCAAAAATTTTGTTCTGAAACGATTATCGAAATTTGCTCTCCACCTGAAATCATGCATATGTCAATGCTTTTCCCATTTGGATGGCAGATTTGGAAATTTTCTACTCCGCGATCCCGCCCCCTCCCCCTCCCCACCGTCACACTCTAACAACGTTGGAATTTGTTCTCTTTTAAAACCATCAGCCCCCCCCCCCACCCCCACAAGAGTCCCTGTGAATATTTATGCACACATTTTCTACGATATTTTTATCATTGATATGTAACTCCAAGACCAAGTTTGGTATAGGACGAGTTTGTATACATGAGCCGACTTTGTTACACCACATCTTTTTGGATGGTACTCGGACAAAACGGACCATGGACATAACGGTCCAGACAAAACGGACCACGGTTAGGACATAACGGAGCACGTTGCAGGACAAAACGGACCACGTTACTGGACACAACGGACCACGTTTCAGGACCAGACGGACCACGCTAGAAGACAAACCAGACCATGAATTGATGCCAATTAAATGATGAAAGAGTATATAAATTCAAAAGACAGTGTTAAATGGTCACCTCCTTCGGAACTCGGACGAAGAACACCTCAACGCGGTGAAGGAGTGGCAACGCCACGTGGCAACCCAGTCACGTGGCGGCGAAGATTCTTCGACGGTGTGGCCCTAACAAGGGTCGTTGTTGCTAAGAATACCTGATGATGTGTGGTGCTTCCAGGAAGAGTCTCCATATGGTCGCGGCTACCAACGACATTCGACGAGGACAGGGACGGACGCTCGGCGCCCTGTTACTGCGGCTATGGATTCGTTCCGCTGAGGTGCAGGGATCACGTCGATACGAGAATTGAAATCTACTACTACTTAAATGGTCACTCATACTTGACTACTGTCCATGATCTCAACTACATATGTATATTTGATTGTCGCAACCATCTAATCACAACTCAATGATTTCAATTAAAATAGTTACCAGGTTAATGCATCTTGATAATTATTAATAATGAGTTTTGTTCAGATAATTATGACTTTTTATGTCATCTTTATAATAACAAACAAGAAAATAAATTTTATTTAAAAAAAACATATTCAAACAGTAGAAGAAATATGGATTTATTCTAGATTTAATACGTTGATAGAGGGGTAAATTTTTTTATTATCTTTGTTAGTGTTGCAACTTAAATGAAACATGCTTTCCCAAGATTAAGGGAAGATCTTTAATGTTATTTTAATCAAAATGTTTTCGTGTACAAGATGGTCAGGTATGTCTAAAAATATGGTCCGTCATGTCCTGAAACGTTGCCCGTTTTGTCCTTAGTTAAACGCGATCCATTTCATCCTGAACGTGGTCCGTTTTGTCCTAAACGTGGGCCGTTTTGTCCATGGTCCGTTTTGTCCGTGGACCGTTATGTCCCTAATTCGTTTTGGATAACCTCTGGGACTCAGAGATCAGAGACTGCAGATTCGAGGCTGTATGAACATCATATTTCAAAACTAAATTGATGAAATAAATATGTGAGAAACACCATTAAAGCAAGGCGAAATACTGTTTATGTATGGACCGAGTTTGTGTAGGACGACTTTGTTATGGGCCGAGTTTGCAATGGGCCGAGATGTCCAGTAAACCTAAATTTTGACACCGAACAGCAAGTCTGATTAAGATTTAAGATTTATTCAGGAATTAAGATCATTAAACAAAGTAACATATACTATCTACGAGCGATTTTTGAAATTAAAATTAAAAAATTGATCAACAAATGAAGTACTTAAGAGCACGCTTAAATGATATTTATGAATATATCTATATGAATTTAATTTAAGAAAAATAAAGAGTGAATTTGACTAGACTTTAAGGAGTTTTGGAATGGGCTAGGCTGCTAGAAGTAAAAACTAACACACACCCATTTTCACTGATTCGAAAGATTCGATCTTAATACCCATGGATAGCCCATAAAGCCTAAATGGCTTATTTCCAATGAGGTCCATTTACATGTAGGTACGAACAAGACTTTGGCACTGAAAAGTATGACATATTGCATAGGTTAACACTGAAAGCTCTATAAAAGGAACGATTTTTATCACCGAAGAGTGCTCGAAAAGGAAAGACAAAACCAATGGTCATATCTGTCACACACACAAATGGACAAAGGGAGCGAACCCGCAGGCCATCACATACTGACCCGTCAAGGAACCGGAGTGTCACTTTAAGCTTCTCCACGAACCACCCCCGTATCTCGAGGAACATACGGTGGGCCAAGTGCATACGGAGAGCATACGGTGGGCCAAGTGTGTGTGCTACAGGCATGATAGCACTATGAGTGATCAACTCGGATGTTAGTACCACGTGGTTAGTACTGCTATCACAGACAAAAAAGGAATGTTATAAGAACATCTCTTGCTCAGCTGCACAACAATACTCAATCAGATATTTCTTGAGGGCTATTTTAAATTTCTGTGGCCTTCCCAATTGTTTTAACCACCCAGGAAGAGCATTCCAATCTTTGATACCAGTATAATAAAAGGTTGAGTCCTCGACGCCTTTACAATTTGGAACTAAGAAGTTGATATAGACAGCTGTCTCTTTGTCTGTATTCTAAATCCTCCATATTTATAGTTTACAACATTTGAGAAAGCTTTTTAAACAAGTAAAACCCTCGAAAATTTCACTAAAACATTTAAAAATCTTATCACAGCCCTTCACCAAACCGCCACCACCGCCATAGTTTGCGGTGGTTTGTGGTATTTCAATGGACCGTGCAGGCCGTCGGCTATCCTACGGACGGGTCCGTGGAAACACCCCAAACCACCCCAAAACACCACAAACCACCCCAAACCTCTACCAAACAACCCCAAACCAGCCTCCCCTGATTCACATCATCCCCCTGTCCCCTCCACACATACACCAACACCGCCCCCACCCATCTCAAACAGTATTTACATAGATTCGAAATAAAAAGAACACTTTAAAACGTGTTCACCCATGATTTGTGTGTATGTATCTCTTTAATAACTTCGGGTTTAAATATTAAACGAAAAATTAATAATCTCAGTATAATAAAGTAAATTATTTTGTACGTTCATCTTCATCTTCCGGATACAGGTCAGAAATCCAAAACTGGTATGTAACTTTGACCACGGTGAGGTTAGGACAAGACAGTCACCTCTCAAGAGTATGTACAGTAAAAAGTTCCAGTATTTACATGTTAAAACTATATACACCCGTGGCTTGTTACGCTGTGGACGGAGGCTGGACTGCTATCGAGGCATGGAGAGCAGTCTTGAAGGCCTCAATCTTCTGCATGTCTGTAATTGCAGATGGTAGTTTGTTCCAGTCCTGTATAGTCCTAGGGAAAAACGACATCTTGTACACTGTTACGTTAGTAAATGGGACGAAAAGCCTCTGTGACCCTCGTGTTCTGCTGTCGTTTGACCGGACAATGGATTCTGACTCCGGGATCTCGACCAAATTATGCTTAATCTTGAAGAGCATGGTTAGACGTTGCACTTTCCAGCGGTCTTGAAGTGATTCCCAGCCTAGTGAGTTAACCATTACTGTGACACATCCTGGGGTCCGCTCTGTATAGTTGTTGCAAGCATAGCGTGCTGCACGACGCTGGACTTTGTCAAGGCAGTTGACATCTGCTGTCTTGTATGGATCCCAAGATGTGGAAGCATACTCCATTGTTGGTCGGACCATGGACTTGTATATGTATTGTTTATGTATGTCACGCAGGGTGGGGCGGGGGGGGGGGAGGGGCGACCATTTATACCACTCCAAACCAGCCACCCTGGATACAAACTAGAACCCCACCCCTTGCGCAGTGGCACGTTAAAGAATAAAGGGGTGGAGGGGAGGAAAGGGCTTCCTAGGGAAAAACGACATCTTGTACACTGTTACGTTAGTAAATGGGACGAAAAGCCTCTGTGACCCTCGTGTTCTGCTGTCGTTTGACCGGACAATGGATTCTGACTCCGGGATCTCGACCAAATTATGCTTAATCTTGAAGAGCATGGTTAGACGTTGCACTTTCCAGCGGTCTTGAAGTGATTCCCAGCCTAGTGAGTTAACCATTACTGTGACACATCCTGGGGTCCGCTCTGTATAGTTGTTGCAAGCATAGCGTGCTGCACGACGCTGGACTTTGTCAAGGCAGTTGACATCTGCTGTCTTGTATGGATCCCAAGATGTGGAAGCATACTCCATTGTTGGTCGGACCATGGACTTGTATATGTATTGTTTATGTATGTCACGCAGGGTGGGGCGGGGGGGGGGGGGAGGGGCGACCATTTATACCACTCCAAACCAGCCACCCTGGATACAAACTAGAACCCCACCCCTTGCGCAGTGGCACGTTAAAGAATAAAGGGGTGGAGGGGAGGAAAGGGCTAAGACTCGCCAACTGACCTGAAATGTTTGTGTCTTGGTGGGGGAGGGGGTTGGGTTCTAGTTTGTATCCAGGGAGGCTGGTTTGGGGTGATATGAAAGTGGTTTGGGGTGGTTTGGGATGTTTTGGGGTGGTTTGGGGTGTTTCCACGGACCGCCTACGGACACTTCCGTGTGTTCGGTTCGGAGACATGTGTCACTAGCTTTACCGAGTTTTTATCTTACGCTGGAAACCAGCCTGATACAATATGGCAGCTGACGGTTACTAGAAATACCGGAATACACTTAATTACCGGAATATACCAAAATACACCGGAATATACCGGAATCTACCGGAATATACCAAAATACACATTTACGGTTTATCGAAATACACTTTATTTTGACCAAAATATAAATAATTTTATTTAAAATATATCATTTAATATTTGCTGCATGTAAATGCTGGCACGCGACAGACCCCTACAAAGACCCAAACCAGCTTGCAATCTGCACAGTGACACCTATCAAATACCCATACGTTGGTCCATTTACACTTACTACCAATAAAGAAAAAGCTAATACTTAGATGGAAATGGTACTCATTTCATTTATTCTGGCAATATTTAAGTTTATTTTGATAATATAAATGTATTTTTTGGTGTATTCCGGTATATTCCGGTAATAAAGTAGATTCCGGTAATTCTAGTAACCCGGCAGCTGACAGCACACAAACAGCTGTCAACCAGGTGAATTTGTGCATTTTTCGATCAAGCAGAATGTTTTTATGAAATTCATTCGTCATTTTAGTCAGTCCTCAATATGCGTACCTCATTAAAGTCATTTGCAATAGAGTTTGCTTCCGACAACCTCAGATATAGTCAATCTTCCAGTTACCGGTGGTTATCAGTTAACGGTGCAATCAGAAATAATCCGAATTTCTTGAGTGCAGTTTGGTTTTTCATCCACTATAATAGATATAAACATGAACAAAAATCTCCTGCTCTATTTCAAACTAAAAACTTGTTGAAAGTAAGGTACGCAATGGTGACTGATGTAGCGTACGTACGTACATAGCGTACGTACTTCCCTGTACGATATGGTTTCGGTTCAATACACTGGAGCGCTGTTATAACGCGGGTGTCGGGAGACATAAAATCGAACCGCGTTATAAGTGATCACGCGTTATAACGATCTTCACAGAAATACGCCACCCACTAATGAAAAACCCGATGTTTACATGTTCGTAGCGCTTATTTAGCCCTAACGAGGTAGATAGACATGTTTACTGCTTACCTGGCACAAGGAAAGTTATCGCTGAAGTAGCCTTTCAGTTCCTATGTTCTTACTTATTGTGAAAAATGCGCTGCAAAACGGTTGAAAACCATTTACAATGTGAAAATACAGTCGTAACACATCGGCCAATTCCGTTTCCTGAATTAAACCTATATCGAGGAGGATGTCCATTTGTGCGAAAGTAGACTTGTTCGAGTTAATTCCCTTGTATATACACTTGCAAAAAGGTACCTTCGGACGAATAAAATATACTTATTTGCGCGAGTACTGACGTCGCCTAAAAAACTCTAATCAGCCTACATATAACCAAATCGGGTTTAAGCTTTTTTGTTTTTTTCCATTTATAAAATTCCTTTATAATGTTTTCTTTGGAAGTAATCAGTGACTGCTACGCACAGCCTTTTTCCTGAGCGTCGGCTTGTGTATTGTGTATTTGAGGTGACCTCCGCTGTTGGCCAAATTGGTGACACGTGATATACGCTAATTATCGAAGTCTTCTAAAAACAATGACCATTGTTCACACCTTGGCAAGACAACCGACGCTTTGATAGCACGCTGTTGATTATAATTATGTAAACAACCCAATTAACTTTTAATGGTTATTTTCTATTCCAATGTCGTGAACACCGATGGAAACCACCGAAAAATCCGCGATCTGTTGAAAAATAATGGGAGACACAGGACAACCGCGTTATACCGATTTCCATGATATATCGGTCCGGTATAACGGCGCTCCTGTGTATCTTTTGAAAGCAATGGTGTATTGAATTCCTACTTTATACACAGGTATATAATCATAAAATACAGGTCAAGTTCGATGTTGGGCAAAATCCGTCGATTATTATGGGAGTTATGGCCTTTTTTCGACTTCATTTTGTATGGAAAAATGGTTTCCGTTCATTATCTTTTGAAAGCATTGGTGTATTGGATTCATATTTTATACATAGGTATATAATCATAAAATACAGGTCAAGTTCAATGTTGGGCAAAATCCATAGATTATTGTGGGAGTTCTGGCCCTTTTTCGACTTCATTTTGTATGAAAAACTGGTTTCTGTTCATTATATCTTTTGAAAGCATTGGTGTATTGAATTCATATACACAGGTATATAATCATAAAATACAGGTCAAGTTCGATGTTGGGCAAAATCTGTCAATTATTGTGGGAGTTATGGCCCTTTTTCGACTTCATTTTGTATGAAAAACTGGTTTCTGTTCATTATCTCTTGAAAGCATTGGTATATTGGATTCATATTTTATACACAGGTATATAATCATAAAATACAGGTCAAGTTCAATGTTTGGTAAAATCCGTCAATTATTGTGGGAGTTATGGCCCTTTTTTGACATCATTTTGTATGAAAAACTGGTTTCGGTTCATTATATCTTTTGAAAGCATTGGTGTATTGAATTCATATACACAGGTATATAATCATAAAATACAGGTCAAGTTTGATGTTTGGTAAAATCCGTCAATTATTGTGGGAGTTATGGCCCTTTTTCGACTTCATTTCATACAATAATGGTATCCGTTTGTTAGTTTTTGAAAAGTTACTTGTTTCCCGGCTATTTCTTTTGGAAAGATGCATGGCATCCATTTCTGTGATAAGATACGGAATGTTATCACATATCACAGTCATGACACCCCCCTCCAAGCCCCCCCCACCCCCCACCCCCACCCCCCTCTACACACACACACTTCTCTTGATCCAAGAAGCACAATACATCTGCCCAAGAAAAACAATAAAACATGTACCACAGAAGTCTGCCTTTGTGAACCTAGTTATGCTACAAGTGCCAGTACCATAAACAAGGCGCCATCTAACTTAGGGCACTAGGCGGGGGCATCCGTGTCCTATGGACACATTTCTAGTTTTTTCTAAATCAAGCTGGGGAACCACATAAATTGGAAAGTAGATAGATAAAGTTTGCACATGCTCGCAAAAAAAAAAAAAACGGTGCGTGGAGCAACCACTGCTCAAAGTATATAGAACTAGGATTATGCCTGTGTGTTTGGCTTCCCCAAATGCAATAAGTATACTCAAAGTTAGTGTCACAGATTATATACCATATATGTCCCATGAGTACTACTCTTTTCCCAGCGGTGTATTTTCTATAGCTCCCTGAGCATAATGTCTTCTCTGGTTATGTATTAATAGTCATTGGCGGCTATAATTTAGTTGATCAATTTAAAATCAACACCCAACTAATTTCTGTGAAGCTTTCATTTGCATACTTTGTTATTATTTAAACGTTAGATTGCAAGTGAAGTGTAAGACCACCGATAACCGGTAAATCGTGCATATGCAGTGCTGAAAACTCCCAAGATATGGTCATAGGTTAGACCTGAGCCTCAGATACCTGGTTACAATTCCAAAAATAGAGACTTATCTTTACTGTTTACTGTTTCCATAGGGAACTTTAGAATATAAACGAAGGCTTCTCACTTGCTCGTTTAAGATCAGGGGAAGTGTGTCCTGTTCCAAGTTTCTCAAGCAACTATTAGAGTGATACGCAATTCATTTATCCACCTAGCAGAATGTTTCCGAAAAACAGACACATTTTCTTAAGTATAAACATTATTTTATTTGTATAAACTGACAATATAAGTAAAACACACATGACAAGACATACAAATGTATACAGAAGAATATATAAAAAGGATTCAGAAGAAAGTCAAACGATTTCAGTAGATTTTCAGTGGCATTTTAAAAATATTAAGAGCAAGATGCTCAAGATAAATTTGGGCCGAGTTTTTATAATTTGATGCGAGTTGACTTTTGGCAAGTTTATGATATGGGACGAGTTGACTTGTGTTAAGTTAAAGAAAAAATATATATGGGGCAAGTTTTTGAGTTGGGTGAGTTGTCTTGGGTCGAATTGTCTTTGGTCTGAGTTGTCCTGATTCCTCAACCTTCATAAGCACACAATTAAATGTTCAATGTCATTTTGATTGAGCAACAACACTTAATTGGAGAACTTCACTTGGCGTACATGACATACAGTCAAACCTCGATAATTCGAACTGACAGGGACCTAACTATTTCATACGAATTATCCGTAGTTCGAATTTTCCAATTCGGCCTTTCCCGTTTTTTTCTGTACATTTCCGGAATTCGTTATTACGGCTGTTTTCAGACAGTTCGATCTTTTATTTCTCTATCCTAACTGATGTTCATGGATTTACAATGAAAGCAAAATCAGGATGTAGAATAATTAACATTACATATCAGAAATGTCCATGATCATTTAATATCGCCTGACCACCCCTTGTATTTGGCACATGTGCATGGGTATTGTCCGACAGCAGCAAAAGTGCCGAATGCAAATCAACTGTTCATGACAGTGCAGGGCCGGGGAAGATCAAAGCCAGACTGAACGGAAACAGCCTAGCCGCTTTAACGCTGACATGTTTCTATCTCAGACTTTACTGTACTTTCACTTTCCGTTTACATTTCCGAGAACTGGGCTACTTTCGTTTTCAGAAAAAACGGCTCAACCAGTCATCTGAGCTGTGTCACCAAAAAGGTTCCTCAATAAATTTGGAAACAACGAATACCCAAACCAGCCTGTCAGTCTGCGCAATGTAGCTAGAGACTCTGTTTCATACCGTGTGCAAACCATATGATCCGTGTGCAAAACTAACGAAACCAAAGTTCGGATGCGCATGCTAGTCCGAGCCTGCTGGTTACAAAAGCCATCACATTTGGCCTTTAAATTTACAAACTTCAAACAAGATAATCCCCGTCAATTATGCAATTAGGCCAACACCTTTTGCTCAACAGAAATTAATAACTTAGCCATCAAAAACGTAGCGATAATTACCTGCACTGGTGGCAGTGATGACCTGAGGCTGTTAATATTTATCTCATCGATGACAAAAAGTTGTTATTTTCCAGCATGAAATTGGAGCATAAATTTTGGTTTCGAATAATAGAGGGGTATTTATAATGAATTTACTCCATCGGGACCTAATTTTTCTTTCGAAAAATCCTATTTTTCGAATAATTGAAATTCGAATTTCCGGAAGTGTTTTTGCATAGAATTAATGGACCTACGATCGGGACCGTGTTTCAACATCGAAAAATCAGGTAGTTTCGAAAAATCGGCATTCGAACTACCGCGATTCGACTGTAATTTGATGACAGATTTTATTGCCCTGAAAGGCAAATTCAAGAACGTTGCATGGGTTTTAGGCATCTGTTTTGGGTCTACATTGCTTATTGGAGAATTATTAAAAGATAGATTCTTTTTAAATGTAATTGTCTGTTTGTACAGATTATAACCAGATGATAGTTGCTCTCTTCAGAAGTCATTGTCGGCGAGCAATTAGAGGGTGATCAAATAGACAGCGATGCATTGTCTTTTCGCAGTTTATCTACATCAGTCAAAATAACGCAGACTAACATTATACTTTAACATTATACAGTCGAACCTATCTTAAAGGGTCACTGTATTAAGGGGTCACCTGTCTTTAACAGCCACTTTTTGGGGATCCCATAGACCAAAATACAGTGCAAAAGAACCTGTATTAAGGGGTCACCTGTCTTAATCAGCCAATTTTTGTGGGTCCCATGGGGTGACCCCTTAAGACAGGTTTGACTGTACTTTCCTCTGGTAAAACGGTGACTTAATGAAACTTTTACAAGGAGTAATTTTACTGCTGGTCCTGGATTAACTATATATTACATAGGTAAAACTACTTAATACATAGTATTGAAAACTTACTGCCGTACCCGGAGCCAATCCTCACAGGACTGCCTCCAGGTATGATTTCGTACGTGTAGACCCAGGGTCTATGGATATGGAAGTAACCACCTGGAGACACTTCTTTTTTCAAAAAGAGTGTAAAATATAAAGCAAAAACAAAAATACAGACTGTTTGTATACCAGACTACATTCTAGCATGAACTTGAGCATTCTTAATTCATTTCAAGCACCTCTAACCATGTTAGCATCAAACCACTATGTTTTTAGCTCACCTGGCCCGAAGGGCCATAGTGAGCTATTGTCATACCAATGCGTCCGGCGTGCGTCGTGCGTCGTGCGTCGTCACGGATTGTGTCCGTCAACACCTAAAAACAAATATTCAAACATCTTCTTCTGTAAAACTACTGGTCCCATGGTTCTCAAATTTCACATGGAGCATGACCTGACTCCAGGGTCTCAGAATTGTAAAATTGGGTCAGGTTGAAAATCCAAGATGGCCGCCGTTACTAAAAATAGCAAAAACAACAAAATAAACTTCTTCTCCAGAACCACTGGGTATATTTGTCTGAATTTGGCATGGAACATCAGTGAAACCTTGGTATTCAAAATTGTAAAAATGAAAAAAATCTGTAGCGGAGTTTTGTCACAGTGACCTACTTTCTGTTTACGTGTGTAATTCTGCTCAAATGCCAATGTCAAAAAATGACCTATTTAAACAACTTCAAACAACTTCTTCTCTAAAACTACTGGTCCCATGGTTCTCAAATTTCACATGGAGCATGACCTGACTCCAGGGTCTCAGAATTGTAAAATTGGGTCAGGTTGAAAATCCAAGATGGCCGCTGTTACTAAAAGTAGCAAAAACAACAAAATCAACTTCTTCTCCAGAACCATTTGGTATATTTGGTTGAAAGTTTGCATGGAACATAATTGGGACCTTGATATTAAAAATTGTAAAAATAAAAAAAATCTATAGCGGAATTAGGTCACAGTGACCTACTTAGCGTTTACAAGGCCGATTTTGCTCAAATGTCAATATCTAAAGAAAATGCAACCAATTCTGACAAAATTTGGTCAGAAATGGTTCTTGAATGGAATTATTTCAATTTTGTGCCAGTTGACTATCCAAGATGGCCACCATGGGGGCCGTTACTAAAAATAGCACAAACATAAAAATGACGATTACTCAAGAACCCTTGAATGGAATTGGACCAATTTTGTGTCAGAATGTTCCTTGCATGAAGCCGTTTCCATTAATTGCAATTCAGCATTCCAAGATGGCCGCCATCTGGTGTTACTAAAAATAGCACAAACATAAAAATGACAATTACTCAAGAACCCTTTAATGGAATTGGACCAATTTTGTGTCAGAATGTTCCTTGCATGAAGTCATTTTGATTAATTGCAATTTGGCATTCCAAGATGGCCGCCATCTGCCGTTACTAAAAATAGCACAAAACATGAAAATGACAATATCTCAGTAACCGCTGAATGGATTTTGACGAAATTTGTGTCAAAATGATTCTTGCATTGAGATGTTTCAAAAATATCTAACTGTAGACCAGTCATATTGGCCTCTGTTACTAAAAATAGAAAAATGTGAAAATCAGAAAATCTCAATGGAACTGGACCAAATTTGTGTCAAAATGGTCCTTGCATGATGGCTTTTCGATTTTTTGCATTTTAGCAATCCAAGATGGCCGCCATCTGCCGTTACTAAAAATAGCACAAAACATGAAAATGACAATATCTCAGTAACCGCTGAATTGATTTTGACGAAATTTGTGTCAAAATGATTCTTGCATTGAGATGTTTCAAAAATATCTAACTGTAGACCAGTCATATTGGCCTCTGTTACTAAAAATAGAAAAATGTGAAAATCAGAAAATCTCAATGGAACTGGACCAAATTTGTGTCAAAATGGTCCTTGCATGATGGCTTTTCGATTTTTTGCATTTTAGCAATCCAAGATGGCCGCCATCTGCCTTTACCTAAAAATAGCACAAAACATGACACTGGCAATATCTCAGTAACCCCTGAATGGATTTTGATGAAATTTGTGGCAAAATGATTCTTGCATTGAGGTGTTTCAAAAGTAAATATGTAAAGACCAGGCAAGTTGGCCTCTGTTACTAAAAGTAGCAAAATGTGAAAATGAGAAATTCTCAGTGGAATTGGACCAATTTTGTATCAGAATGGTCCCGTTGCACAATAGCCAGGTGAGCGATATCAGGCCCATTTGGGCCTCTTGTTAGTTGAATGATTCATACATATATATAAGACACTGTGAATAGCAATTTTTATGGTTTCCATGTATTTTCAATGAGTTTTTCAATGGAATCATTCTCTAAAAAGCATAGAGATCATCCGTGTTAGTTTCATTTGATTGCATTAACATTTGCCAGGTTCCAAGAGAAATGTTTGAAAATGAGCAGTTAGCCTCATTTTCAAACAACTTCCTTGGGACCCAGCAAATGTTAATGGATGTAAACACATGTTTGATCCCTAAATTGGAGACTTAGTAAACAGCACTTTTAAAGCATATGAATAGCTATTTACAGGCTTATTTATTGGCTTATTCGGAGTCAGATTTATTAATATACATGTATCTTTCCATGTAGGTGATGGATGAGATATCTTTTAACCTGGGAGAATTGGATCTCACCTCAGAAGATTTTCTGCTGGATGAGGTGGATGGTGAGTCTTCTTTTTGTTTTACTTAAACCTTAAGCATGATGAAATTAAATACCTGTATCAGCAGATGATATTTTAAATTATTTCTTTTAATATTTGAAGAAAATAAGGATTGGATTGGCTGTTATACTTCCCACTGCTTTTATTTGTTAGGGCCACATGTTGTTACTTCAAGTTTGTAAGACTGATCAGACTGCACTGATGCACAGATCATGGATCTTAGTCATCATGGTTGGCACATACTATCACTTATGTTTTCTTGTTCTTTTGGAACACTGCCAAGTTTTTCTGCCATTTTTGGAAAGGGAGACAACATTTGTGACTTCTTGTTGGCTTCACTGGGCAACATAACCCTACCAGAAAAGAGGTCTACTCTTATTGGAGAGAATTTGCTCCTCTTTCCTATAAGAGTTGACATAAGAGAATTAGCTCTTCTAGGAGCAAATTTTAACCTGTAAGAGTTGACTCCCATTTAGAGGGGAGGCAATAAAGAAAATGGTAGAGTTGCTTCCCCTGAGAGTGTATCCATTCACCTTTATATTTATAAAGGTCTAGATGATGGCAATTAAGTTATGAGGATAGTGCTGAAATAATTTTATGAAAACACATGATCTAGCTGATCTAGTAGTCCCTGGTTTGAGACCCACTGAAAGTGGAAATCTTTCCAGCTGTAAATGGGGTTCCATGCACACAGCCTTTCATTATCACCTTCCCATAGTCTTGATATAATGGAAATCTTTCCAACTGTAAACAAGGTTCCATAGCACACAGCCTTTCATTATCACCTTCCCATAGTCTTGATATAATGGAAATCTTTCCAAGTGTAAACAAGGTTCCATAGCACACAGCCTTTCATTATCACCTTCCCATAGTCTTGATATAATGGAAATCTTTCCAAGTGTAAACAAGGTTCCATAGCACACAGCCTTTCATTATCACCTTCCCATAGTCTTGATATAATGGAAATCTTTCCAAGTGTAAACAAGGTTCCATAGCACACAGCCTTTCATTATCACCTTCCCATAGTCTTGATATAATGGAAATCTTTCCAACTGTAAACAAGGTTCCATGCACACAGCCTTTCATTATCACCTTCCCATAGTCTTGATATAATGGAAATCTTTCCAAGTGTAAACAAGGTTCCATGCACACAGCCTTTCATTATCACCTTCCCATAGTCTTGATATAATGGAAATCTTTCCAAGTGTAAACAAGGTTCCATGCACACAGCCTTTCATTATCACCTTCCCATAGTCTTGATATAATGGAAATCTTTCCAAGTGTAAACAAGGTTCCATGCACACAGCCTTTCATTATCACCTTCCCATAGTCTTGATACAATGGAAATCTTTCCAACTGTAAACAAGGTTCCATAGCACACAGCCTTTCATTATCACCTTCCCATAGTCTTGATAAAACTGAAATAAATGTACTGTTAAAAAGGATGTAAAATCAGAAGTCATCCATCTATCCATCCATCATTCATGAAAATAATAATTATACTGCAGGGTTAAAAACTAAGCTCATACATTTAGGGGCCCAGACTGCCAAAAAACAGGAATTTTACGTTAAGGTAATAGGCATTTTTCTCTCAAAACTCAGTCAAAATTTAGGGGCCATTGGTGACTGGGCCCCGTTAGTCTTAACTGATTTCTTCATTAGAACTGCCTTGATAAGGTTGTGCTATTGAGGAGTTTTATGAGCCCCGACACATTAAAACCAACAAAGCGGCATGTGCATCCAGTGAAGACTTAGTTCAGACTGGGCATCCACCCAGTCTGACCAGAGTCTTCCCTTTGCACTTAAAAGATAACCTAGGGTCTAAGCTTCCTCCATGCTGACAGGGAAGTCTTTGACCAGACTGGACAGATGCCCAGGCTGATCTGTGTCTATGCTGGGTGCACATTTTTTCCTTCCACGGCTCAAGTATGTTTTTTATGAGAACTAAAAAAATTGTCTTGAATTACCTTCAACATGTCAAGTTATCTGGCGCTTTGATTAACCTGTTAACAGTGTTTTACTTTTCTTTCCAGTGAACATACAGAAAAACTTAGAAGATGATATTGTGAAAGAAGCTTTGAAAACTGTAAGTACCACCACAGGCATTTGATGTTTTGGGGTCCTCAGAAATACACAGTAGCCTTGAATATAGCCAGAAACCGTATATTTTATAGTGAGATATCTCACTATAGCGAGATATCTCACTATAGAAAATTCGGTTTCTGGCCATATCAAGGCTAATGTTTACTTTCTGAGGCCCCAGAAACGTCAAATGCCTGTGGTATCACCTAGCAGTCTGTTTCTGCAGACTGGATTATGCTTTGTAACAAACTGGACTATTTCAAGTTGTTTCTGCGTAGTTTGTAAGTCAGACATGTTCTTGAGGCCACAGAGTTACTGCCCTTGATTGGTCCATTGAGATGAATCTTGTTGCCATCGCCGATCCTTAAGTTTTCAACTGATTTTCAAGAAACTTACAAGATGTTACGGTATCACCACCATCTAAAGGGAATCATATCTCACAGATCATGATTGGACTTTTTCTGCCAGAGTTACAGTCCCTGGCCAGTCAAGCAACATAAATCTTGCGGCTACAACTTCTTCAGATTGTGACTGATTTTCATAAAATTTTCAAGAAAATTTTCTCATTATGATTATCTTCCATCTAGGTCACATTTTCTTTCAATTTTTACTGTACATCCATTTGATTAGAAGCTGGTTTAAAGTGTAAGGGTGCTCCCCAATTTTCCTGCCATTTTTAGCAAGGGAAACAACTTTCATGAATTCCTGTTTGCTTCCCTGGATGAAGAATCCCTCCCAAAATGGAGTCTTCTCATACTTAAGGAACAGAATTTGCTCCCAGTTGAGCAAATTCTTTCCATTATTAGTTGACCCCTATTCAAAAACAGAGGCAAAATTGAAAACAGAGGAGTTCCCCTGAAAGTGTACCCATACAGCTTATATAAATTTTCCCATTCCCTTGTTTGCTCACTAAAAAGACTCATGTGGCTGGTCATTATAAAGGAGTAATATAAAGGAATGCTAAAGTGTACTTTAATGACTGGGAGGTTATAATTGGAGGTCACTTTTCTATTTAGAATATTTATTTTTTTCTTTATCTTTGTATATTGCAGGGAGTAGATCTCAGGCAGTACTCTAAACAAATTGAGAAAGAATTATTAGAAGTGGAAAATGCCTCAATCAAAGATTGTATCCTTTTATACAGTTCTTGTCTTGTGTGTGACTAGCAGAATGAGACATGGGTATTACTTTTCTGGTGTTGTCATTGGCTTTGGTGGCATAAGCTTTGCATATTTTTTTCAGATTTAGCATGTTTTGTGACATGCATGCATAGTCAGGTGAGACACTGCATACCACAAAAGTCTTGTGTTTGTGTCAGCATATAACGCACTGTGCAAGAGATATCAGCACTTGCTTCAGTGATTTATTCAGGGTGCTGCATAAATGGAGTACCGTAAAAATTAAAAAAAAAAAAAAGAGAAATCTGAAATAGTTACCAAAGTTGTCTGATACGGAACAGTTTCCATTTACAGTGCAGTAGTATGTTCAAAAGATGTTGATGGAATGGCAAAAAGTGCAGGCCCTGATCAGAGTGCTCAAGGTGAGGTATTATGATCGGTCTTTGTCCGTCGTCAGGCGTCAACTTTTGCTTTAAACGACTTCTTCTCCAAAACTGCTCGACTGATTTTGAAATAATTTCACAGAAATGTTCCTTGGGGGACTCTCTACCAAAACTGCTCAATTGGATCCGCTCCGCTGAACAATATGGCCGCCAGAGCTAAAAATAGAAAAACCTTTAAACGGCTTCTCCTCCAAAACTGCTGGGCCGATTTTGAAATAATTTCACAGAAATGTTCCTAAGGAGACCCTCTACCAAAATTGCTCAAACGGTTCCGCTCCGCTGAACAATATGGCCGCCAGAGCTAAAAATAGAAAAACCTTTAAACGACTTCTCCTCCAAAACTGCTGGGCCGATTTTGAAATAATTTCACAGATGTGTTCCTTAGGAGACCCTCTACCAAAATTGCTCAAACGGTTACGCTCTGCCGAACAATATGGCCGCCAGAGCTAAAAATAGAAAAACCTTTAAACAACTTCTCCTCCAAAACTGCTGGGCCGATTTTGAAATAATTTCACAGAAATGTTCCTCTACCAAAATTGCTCAAACGGTTACGCTCCGCTGAACAATATAGCCGCCAGAGCTAAAAATAGAAAAACCTTTAAATGACTTCTCCCCCAAAACTGCTGGGCCGATTTTGAAATAATTTCACAGAAATGTTCCTTAGGAGACCCTCTACCAAAATTGCTCAAATGGTTCCGCTCCGCTGAACAATATGGCCGCCAGGGCTAAAAATAGAAGAACCTTTAAACGGCTTCTCCTCCAAAACTGATGGGCCGATTTTGAAATAATTTCACAGAAATGTTCCTAAGGAGACCCTCTACTAAAATTGCTCAAACGGTTCCGCTCCACTGAACAATATGGCCGCCAGAGCTAAAAATAGAAAAACCTTTAAACGATTTCTCCTCCAAAACTGCTGGGCCGATTTTGAAATAATTTCACAGAAATGTTCCTTAGGAGACCTTCTACCAAAATTTGCTTAAACGGTTAAGCTCCGCTGAACAATATGGCTGCCAGAGCTAAAAATAGAAAAACCTTTAAACGACTTCTCCTCCAAAACTGCTGGGCCGATTTTGAAATAATTTCACAGAAATGTTCCTAAGGAGACCCTCTACCAAAATTGCTCAAAAGGTTACGCTCCGCTGAACAATATAGCCGCCAGAGCTAAAAATAGCAAAATCTTTAAACGACTTCTCCTCCAAAACTGCTGGGCTGATTTTGAAATAATTTCACGGAAATGTTCCTTAGGAGACCCTCTACCAAAATTGCTCAAACCGTTCTGGTCCGCTGAACAATATGGCCACCAGAGCTAGAAATAGAAAAAAGCTTTAAACATCATCGTCTCTGAAGCCAATGGCTCGATTTAAAAAAAAATCACAGAAATGTTTTACTCATGGCCCTGAACAAAAATTGCTAAAACGGTTCCACTCCGCTGAACAAAATGGCCGCCAGAGCTAAAAATAGAAATAAATCTTAGAATAACACACAGGGCACAGTTATGATCCAATCATCATGAAACTTTGTCAGACTGTTTATCTAAATGAAACTTAGACCATCTTTGAAACTGGGTCATGTGGGGTCAAAAACTAGGTCACTGGGTCAAATCTTAGAAAAACCTTGTGCACACTCTAGAGGGCACAGTTATTATCCAATCTTCATGAAACTTTGTCACAATGTTTATTTATATAAAATCTAGGCCAAATTTGAATCTGAGTCTTGTGGGGTCAAAAACTAGGTCACTAGGTCAAATCTTAGAAAAACCTTGTGTACACACTAGAGGGCACAGTTATGATCCAATCTACTGAAACATTGTCAGAATGTTGATTTTTTCATGAAATCTATACCAGATTTGAAACTGGGCCATGTCAGGTCAAAAACTAGGTCATGAGGTCAGTTCTTAGAAAAAAAGTGTGAACGCTTTAGAGGCACAGTTTTGTTCTAATCTTCATGAGACTCCAACAAATCTGGACCAAGGTTGCAACTTGGTCATGTTGGGTCAAAAAGTAGGTCACGAGGTTAAACCTTAGAAAAACATTGTGTACACTCTAGAGGGCACAGTTTTGATAACTTTGTCAGAATGTTCATATCCAAGAAATCTAAACCAGGTTTGAAACTGGGTTATGTGGGGTCAAAATCTAGGTCATTAGGTTAAATCTTATAAAAAACCTTAGGTACACATAAAGGGTTCATTTTCCATTTAATCTTTGTGAAACTCTGTTGGTCATATGGATGTCTCTGAGGTTAAGTTCACAGGATACTCAGATGAGCGATCCAGGGCCATCATGGCCCTCTTGTTTATGGTATACATAATTCATGATGGTCTCAGATAAGTTCTGTCTGTTTGAAAAGAAGTGAACTCAAACTGTGATTTGTTGAGTAATAAATTACTGGAGATAAGCTGTAAGTTGTAAATCATGAGCGCACTATGCTTGTAATGTATCTGCTAATAAATGCATTTTACTCAACAAATCCTTATCAGAGCCGATTTATTTAAAACAAATCACAGAAAATGTATTTAGTTTAACTTTTCCTAACCACGTTTCTTGTTTGCATGTTTCCATTGACAATGTTGACTGTAACATATTTCTGATTTTGTTTCCATACTTTCCATTCGATAATTAGAAACTTAAAAAAATGAAAATGAATTCTCTGACAAATGAGCAGTTGACTATATGTGATGGTACAGTGATTTGTTACAGTTTTTCGGTTGCCCCTGTTTTAGACCAATCAGTTAAAAACATAAGCTGTGGACTCTCATAAGAATAGCCATCTTTGCAAGCCAAGGATACTAAGTCCACTTTGTTCCTTTCATACCCATTGGTGACAGCCTATTTGTAAATTGAATTTCCCACTGCGCCATTTCATTGGATGCGAGGTACTTCCTTCACATCCAGTCAAATTATCTGTAATAGAATATTATCTGCATAACAGGCACCCTTGTCAATAGAAAAATATTGTGTTTATCGTGAACAATTACCAAAACAGAGGAGATGGTCAAGTTTTAACCAATTCATCAGTGTTTTTGAACAGTTATGTAAAGTTGTGGGACAACTCTGTTTTGCAACAGAGTTTCTGACTGGTCTAAAAATAACATGCGTCAGGGGAAACAACTCGCTGCAGCCAAGAGGTGGCACTGCAGGAAATTCAGTTTGCTAACTCAAAAGGTTAACAGACAAGGGTACTTAAGGAACAAAGTACCCTTGGCTTGCAAAGGTGTAGAATAGTCTCCATGAGAGTTTTACAATGTTGGCTGAATATTAACTTTATGCTGACTTTCTGTAGGAGCCATATGTTCTGTCTAAACACCACTGGCATAGGTATTCCTGTGAATTAGATGGTATAGAAGAAAGAAATGTTCAGGTGTTGTTTATAGATCCTAGCAAAATTAACCACCTTAACCATGTCCCAGATATCAAAGAAAGTCAGAATATATCCAGTCTGCATAAACAGATCTCAGCATGTGATACCATCTTGGAGGTATGTGTGTACATGTCTAAATACATAACAGTCAACTGTCAATATGTCGCAGTCAAAGTTCATCCCAAACTATTGATATCTCAAAGTAAATTTTCTGGTCCCAGAAAATTTACTTTGAGATATCAGTAGTTTGAGAAAGCAAGACTTGAAATGTAAAGAAAAATAGAAAATGTGTGCAAACTATATTCTTTGAAGTAGGAGAGTACTTTGAGATATCAGTGTTTGAGATAACAAGCGTCAACTGTATCAAAATAGAGGCAAAACAACTTATAAGCTATCAGAGCTTCGAACGTGGATGGATGACTTGCGATTTTATGTCCTTTTCAACAGTATTTCAGTCATATCAGGACGATTGGACAGTGATAATGAAAGGCTTTGTGCAATGGAACCCTGTTTACAGTAGGAAAGATTTTCGTCTTAAGCGGGGCACGAACTCGGTCCGCTAGTAGGCCAGCGCTTAACCCACTGAGCTACTGGAGGTCCTTAGGTTTGAACTTATTGGTCTAGATTAATAGTGTAGGGGTTTATTTTTGCAACATTTCTGGAATCAGTTTTTCATTTCTCTATTAAATTATATGTTGGGGCTTCTCATTAGAGCTGTCTCATTAGGGCCCCGCCAGACGAAGTCTGCGGAGGCCCTATAGTAATCACCTTGTCCGTCCGTCTGTCTGTCTGTCCGTCTGTCTGTATGTCCGTCCGTCCGTCATCATTTCGTGTCCGCTCAATAACTCTGAAATCGTTAGAGATATTTTCACGAGACTTGGTACAAATGTAAAGCATCATCACACGATGTGCAGAGAACAAGAACCATAACTCTGCCTACATTTTTTACTGAATTATGCCCCTTTGTAATTTTGAGTACAGAAATCTTGTCCGCTTCATAACTCTGAAACTATTAGAGATATTTTCACGAGACTTGGTACAAATGTAAAGCATTATCAGATAATGTGCAGAGAACAAGAACCATAACTCTGCCTTCATTATTTACTGAATTATGCCCCTTTGAAATTTTGAGTGCAGAAATTGTGTCCACTCCATAACTCTGAAACCGTTAAAGGTATTTTCGTGAAACTTGATACAAATGTAAAGCATCATCAGGCGATGTGCAGAGAACAAGAACTATAATTGTGCCTACATTATTTACTGAATTATGCCCCTTTGTAATTTTGAGTACAGAAATCGTTTCCGCTTCATAACTCTAGAACTATTTGAGATATTTTCACAAGACTTGGTACAAATGTAAAGCATCATCAGACAATGTGCAGAGAACAAGAACCACAACTCTGTCTACATTATTTACTGAATAATGCCCCTTTATAATTCTGAGTACAGAAATTGTGTCAGCTCCATAACTTTGAAACCGTTTGAGATATTTTCGCGAGACTTGGTACAAATGTAAAGCATTAGCAGATGATGTGCAGAGAAGATGAAGCATAACTCTGCCAACATTTATTACTGAATTATACCCATTTGTAATTTTGAGTACAGAAATTGTGTCTGCTCTTTAACTCTGAAACCATTAGAGATATTTTCACATGACTTGGTACAAATGTAAAGCATCATCAGGCGACGTGCAGAGAACAAGAATCCTAACTCTGCCTACATTTATTACTGAATTATGCCCCTTTGTAATTTTGAATATAGAAATCATGTCCGCTCTATAGCTTTAAAAGCATCAAAGGTATTTTCATAGAACTTGTACATAATATAAAGCATCATCAGACAATCAGAGAATAAGAACTGTAACTTCATCTACATTATGTACAGAATTATTCCCCTTTGTAGTTTACAGTCAGGAAAACGTGTTCGCTCCCTAACTTTAAAATTGTTGAAGATATTTTCACAAAACTTTGTACAAATATAAACATCATCGGACAATGTGCAGAGAAAAAGAACCATAACTACAACTTCATTTTTAACAGAGTTATAACCCTTTGTTATTTTAGGTATGGATCTTGTCCGCTCTATAACTTTAAAGCCTTTGAAGATATTTTTTATAAAACTTGGTACAAATATAAAGCATCATCAGATTTGCTGAAGGTGTGCAGAATGCAAGAATGATAACATCAGTCTCCAGCTTCACAGAGTTGTTGCCCATGTTTTAATCAATCATGATTTGGTATTTTGCCCATATCTTAATGACACTACCAGAGGCTTAATTTCAAACAACATATTGAATATGAAGGAACAACATGATAACAGAAAGCTGGTATTGTTATTTCTGGTTTGGCACATATGACTTAAATGTCGTCAACAGTTTCATAAAGGCGGGGCCCAATTAGTTACCATGTTTCTAGTTCCAATTGTTATAATTAGGGGTCAAACACACACATTTTTCTGGAGCACTGACAGAAATTATTCAGAAATACCTTCCTTATCAACAACTTATTTTTACTGTAAAATCAATCAAATTATTTGCAAGTTGAACAGTATATTATTCAAATACCAATTTAATAAGTTTTTTCTTCTTGTGAATTCAATTTGATAGTTTATTTGACTGAAAGGTATGGACAAAATAAACACTGTAATGTGCATAAATTTTGGGACACCTAAAATGATTAATTTTCCATTTGGAACAAATGGAAAATTAATTATATTTAAGTGTCCCAATACTTTAGCACATTATGATACTCTCTTGTAAAGAGTGAAGGTGCATGAATTTAATTTTAAATGTACATACATAATATTTAACTTGCATGTGTTACTTTTTCTGCTCAGCGTATGGAAGAGATGTTGAATGGTTTCCAGTCTGACCTGAGTAGTATCAGTACAGAGATCCAGTCTCTACAGGAACAGTCTATCTCAATGAATGTCAAGTTAAAAAACAGACAGGTATGAGAAACTGTGACTTTTACTGTTACATCTTAGCATTGCCATCTATGCTGCAGGTCAGAAAACACTGCCTAATAAGATAAATAAGGGTCATTTATGAGTAGAAAATATACTGGCCAGCCTTTGAACAGTGGCTCAGCCTGTGGTTTTAGTGATAAGGTGATAGCTAGTATACTTGAATATTTAACGTCAGGGCACTGTTGTTAAAAACTAATAATTCAGTTTGAGAACAAGATGTTCATTGTTGAGTTCATTGGATACAAAATTATTGCTATGTTTTTGTTGAAAAGCTCCTTACATTTTACAGCAAAAAATTGTTAGAACACATGATTTTATGTACTTTAGGACATAACGAATCTGTGACCAAGGACTTCATTAAACTAGCATTGCTTCAACCAAAGGGCTCAGAAATATATTTAGAGTAACCTTAATTTTGTCTGCATTTATATGTGTTTCTTTACACCATATCTTGTAGTCCATGCAGTTCCACTGTTGACTGAAAGGATCTCCATAGCAATATCATATAGTCACCTTTTCAGCATCTATGTCTATTGTAGGCTATCCGTGGAGAACTAAGTCAGTTTGTAGATGAAATGGTCATTCCAGAATCCATGATAAAGTAAGTAGCTGTTATGCTTTCCAACAACACACCAAAAAACACAGTTTGACTGCTAATATCACATAATGCTTTTATGTCCAAATTAACTGTTCTTTCTGTCGGGATTAGCTGATCTAGTGGCCCTGGATTGTATTCTTGATAGAGACAGAAACCTATTCCACAAAAATTGGGGTTCCATTGCACACAGCCTTTCATTATCACCCTCCTAACATCTTGTTATGACTTAAATACTGTTGGAAAGGACGTAAAATAGCAACTCAATCATCTATAGGGATTATGTTTTATGAGTCAGATCTAAAGAAGTCTTTGTTAAAAAGATATTTGAATTTTCAACCTTTAGATACGTTTGTACAATTCTATGTTATTCCATTTTTTTCCAAATGGAGACAATTTTTGTGACTTTCTGTTTGCTTCCCTGCAAATGGGGGTCCTGTCTTGAAGGAAACTTACTGTTCTCTTGAAGGGAAGAATTCTCTGAAAGAGAAGAATTTGCTTATAGAAGAGTTGGTTCTTATTGGCAAGGGAGGCAAATATGTAAAAAGGCTGAATTGCTTCCCCTGAAAGTGTACCCATTCACCATAATCATGTCTTTTTGTGTAATTTTCAGTCATATTTTGGACACTCCAGTGACAGAGAGAGAATTCTTGGAGCAGCTGCATGAGCTGAACCATAAAATAAATTTTGTGAAAGAACAGTCTTTCCGAGATGCCAGATCTTGTCTAGATGTTAAGGATATACTCGATAAACTCAAAATAAAGGTACTCATTGTTCCAGGTTAATGTGTGAGGATGGATGGGTGGTTGGGGTGGGAGCTTCATACTGTTTCTGTGATATCTTTTCATTTTTCTCGACAAATACCTTCATTATGACTCCTAATTAGACCTGGGCCAATTCTAATTATCGATAACAATATAGGCTTGCATGGAAAATGAACAGGAATTTTTCAGAATTACCTACAAAACATCTTTATTGGAAACACTGGTATAGGGGAAGCAGTCTGAGCTAAGTGGTATGAGAAAATATTTGTATTCTATATATCTTTAATTACTTGGACTCCATGTTAGGGATTCTATATTAAAACTATTGACTCAATGACTTACATTAAAGGTCTTGATCAGACTGCTCCAATTGTCTGGTTGGGTGTACCTGTTTGCTTAGGTTGTTCAGTCTGGTTATTAATGTAGAAATAAAGGGTCTCCAAAGTTTGACATACTAGTATTAACAAATATACAGACTTCATGTGTATATTCATTATCAGTGATTATTTTACTAGATTTTGCTGGATCTACATTGCTTATATAGAAGTGAAATTCTTGCAAATAAAGCATATTTTCAGCACACAACAAGTCATGGCTCATCAGGATTTTCAGTTTACAGGGAAATTATTACCCCATGAACCATGGAGGTGTATCCAAAACCATATGAGCCAGTCTCTGTGAAAACCGGGCTTAATGACATAAAAATAAAAAAATTACTAACTGCATCACTGAAAAGTTATTCATTACTGAGATATAGACTTTAGAAGCACACAGGTAGTGCAGTTTCTTTATATGTTTTTATTAATGTCATGCAAGTATGTTTTGACGTCAGTGTCATTAGGTTTGTTTGAACGAGCTTTCGGTGCTTTTTACACAAAATAACTCGGACAATAAGTGTGTTTGCTTATTTTCAATGTGTATTTCACAGCACACACATGACAATTTGCATGATTTAACATTCTTTCTCAAATGATAGGTCTTTGTGATGGTATACCATATGTTTTCAAGGCTTTGGGTTTACCGTGGAATAAGCGTTGTCATGGCAACATATTTCATATTTACAACTGGATTTTGTTTGAATTCATAGGCTTTCTGTTATATCTGAACTTGCAAAGTTTTTTCATGGAAATAAAGAGAGGTCCACAAAATCATTAATTTTGGTGTTTTTCATCCGTTCACAACATAATTTTTACGTAATGTCATTAAACCCGGTTTTCACAGAGAACGGCTCATATGTTATTGATTGACTTTGCAATATATATTCTACAGACTTGTTTCATTGCATTCTTTTCTGTTGCAGGCAATAGCTAAAATAAGAGAGTTTTTGCTGCAGAAAATTAATTCTTTCAAGAAGCCAATGGCTAATTATCAGATTCCACAAAACACCATGTTAAAATTTAGGTAAGTGTTTAAAAAGTTCATTGCATTACAGATATTATAAATGTGACATGTTAAAAGGGACTTGATGCAATTTGAAGGGAAGCAACTGTGCCAGTTTCATTTTTGCCTCCTGTTCTAATGGAGATCAACTCAGAAAGGAAAGATTTCACTTATAATTACGTTTCTTAAAGAGTGTATCCCTTTTTGGATGAGTTTCTTTGTGCAGAGAAGCAAACAGGAGGTTACAAAAGTTTAATCTTTGTAAAAATCCGGGTGGGTGGGATGCAAGTAGAGATGTACCTTAGCTGTATACCAGCTTTGTGTCACATGGAAGAAACCTCTGTTGATACAATGCCATTAAGTATTGGGGCAGGACTTACAGAAGCATCCAAGAAGACAGTGTGAATTTTGATCATAATATTGCCACAATAGCAGTTTGGTCATGGTCTCAGTATGTGCCATTCTGGAAGCTTTGTTTGACACATTCCCAGATAGTACAGTTTCGGGATGATAACAGGATGGGTTACAATATCCAAATACTTGGGGTGAGTTCAGAACTTTTACAAGCAAGAAAAATTATAAGAAATTTCTTGATGTGACCAATTTAAAAAATCATACTTGGTACATTGAGATGGTCCATAGTTGTGAAAGTTCTTGCCAAGGAGCACTTTAGCATTAGTAAAGTGTGACAATATGTAGCCACAAAAGAAAATTCTGTGATTGTAAAACATCTGGGAGACATACTAAAGCAAATAAAGGCCTGAGTTTGCAGGATTACTAGATGCTGTAGAAAAGACAATTAATACTTGAGTAAAATTAGAACTCTGTGAAATACAAGTATCATCCATAATAGAGTGCTCTTGATACAATGAAGATTGACCTTGTCCTTGCCTGTGCTGTCCTGTTATGGCTGTGTGGTACAAAATTGTGCTAGTTTCTGTTACATATGAAGTAAGTTTCATCCATTGATGCAACTTATATAAGTAACAGAATAGCTGTATCACTTTCTTTCAGATTTTTCAATGAATTTTTGATGGCCAATGAAAGACATGTTGCTAAGGAAGTGAGAGATGAATACCTTGACACTATGAACAAAATCTACTACTCTTATTTCAAGGGATATCTAAGCAGATTAATGAAACTACAGGTATAGGTGGTTTAACTCTTTAAAATTGTCAAACATGGAAAAATTTGAAATCGCAAATAGTGTAGATCCAAATAAGGCCGGGCTTATAATAGGTTGCCTCATCCGAATCTACACTGTTTGCCCTCTAGTCACTGAATTCTCAATATGATTTAGCCAATAAAATGTGCATTTGTAATGTAAAATATAATTAACATTTTGGAAATTTTGCATACTTAAATCAGTTCATCTGCTTTTTTGGCATTTTAAGGTCAGCCACAATTCATAAAAACATCATAGCTTTGAGACTACATTGTAGTAACTAAAACATATCAGTCCATGTACTAGTCATGTTAAAAAGTAAATTATATTTCTTCATTGTTACTACTGCATTATAAGACTGTTTTATCCAATACCAGTTTAAAAATATCCAAGTTCAGATATAGAAAACAATGGGCATTTGCATAGTTTAATCCCTTTATTATGCTATCTTTGTGTTCCCTAGAAAGGCATGGCACTATATGTTAACAGTGTTATTTATTTTCAGACTAAACTACAAAGAAATGTGAGGCAAATGAGCAGTAATTGCTTATTTGTCTTATATTGCTTTGTAGTTAAGTCCCATTGGGAGCCATCACATGATAGTCTTATATCTAAATAAAATAGTGTTATACTGGGAAGTGTTTAAATGAGGCTCCATGCATATTAAAATAGTTTTGCTAACTCAGCAGTGTGTTTCTTTTGCAGTTTGAAGAGTTAGCCACCAAAGATGATATGATGGCAGTGGATGATAGTGCTAAGAAAGATATCCTTTGTAAAAAGTTTGTACTTGTAAATAAATTTAAAGGAGTTATATTTTTCTTACATACTTTGTGGTGACTTGTCAAATGATGCTAACGGTTTTGTTATACTAGGCATTTTGCTCTGATACAGGCTGATATATGGTTCCTTTAAGGCAAATGGAAATACTTTCAGGACACAGCTCTGCCATTTTTATTTTGCCTCCCTTAGGAGCAAAGTTTTCCCTATAAGAGTAGAGCCCTTTTAGGAAGGGTTTCATTATCCTAGAAATGAAACAGGAAGTCACAAGAAGTTATTTGCTTTTGGAAATTGCATTAACCCATTCACATTAAGAACATATTTTAAGAGTTTGTATTTTTTGAAAGCATTCTATTACAGTATCAAGATCAGAATTATCATGAAAATTAATTTTCTTAACTTTGAGTAAGTTTCTTCTCCAGTAAAACACCTTTAAAGAATCGTTCTACAGTATTTACACTTGGTAACCGTGGTGATGTGTTAACAACAGAGTTAGAGGCTCCCATCATAGTTCCACATGCTGCTCAGAAGTCAGACAGCAGGGTGAGTATTCAAAGTTGTTGTAAGTAGGTCCAGATAAAAGTTCGGAGAGTGAGATGTCAAGTTTTATGTTTCTTCATAAACCATATATTCAAGACTGTCAACAGATACAGCTTGCCAAGACAGTTTTCATGAGTATACATGCTACAAGTCCTACACTACAATCAGTGATGCCTGATTAGGTTTAAATGAGATTTGATAAAAATAAGTGAGACTTTCACTAAAAAAACCCCCAAAAAACTTTTATTTGGATGCCATTATTTGGGCAGGGAAAGGGGGGGGGGAATGGAGGAGAAAACAAATATACAGATTTTACATTTTAAGACCTTTTAAAAGAACTAAACAGTACCTTCTTACTGAAAGATTTATAGAGATTTGACAATTTCTGTTAGTGATACCAAGCTTGCTAGCTTGTGTGCATGAGATTCCACAATATCTGTTTCATAGAAGAATGAGGGTGGTTAAAAGACCTTGATTTTCAGTTTCAAAAGCATAGTGTATCCAGAACTTTTCTTCTTTACAGATTGAAAGAAGGCTTGAATTACATTTACTCCCAAGATTGCTATGACTAGAATCAGCTGAATGCTATTCCTATAAATCTTTTCAATTCTGTTTTCAGTACACATTTGAGACATTATTCCGCAGTCTACATTTTGCATTGATGGACAACAGCTGTAGAGAGTACTTGTTTCTCACAGATTTCTTCATGGTGTCAGGAACATCTGCACTCGACTTGTTTAATGTTGTCATGGGAAAAACTCTCTCTATATTTCTGGTATGTTATTGGTTTAATCTCATTAATTGACTAAGCTATACTGGTATATTGCAGTAATTTACAGTACTGTAGCTCGGTTTATAAGTGTGAATGAAATGATTTTGAGAAAAAATTTGTTTTCATAAAACTTTAATTTCAGATACCCACATATCATGTTACAAATACACTATCAGCACCAGTCTTCAAGGGCATACTGTATATGCATGCTTTAACCTCTTTGATACTATGGTAACAAAGCTATGATCTTTTTGGCTTGCGATGACGGTCGCAAGCCAGTATTCAAGTGGTTTAGTGATACCGAGTTATTTTCGGAAGAGACGATACGTCACGCTTAGTCGGAAAATACCAAGAGAGTCTATTTTTATCCGATTTACCTCATCTGCTAAAAATAAAAGACGGAAAATCTATTTTTGATAGTGCATTTACTTTGTTTTTGATATTTCCGTTAAAAAGCACGTTTTTCTTTCACAAGTGCCTTGAACTTGGCCACATATCTTTTGCTTTTTATAAACTGATTGCCAAAAAATGAAATTCTTAATTTAATGCAAACTATTTGGCTTTGCATCCTTAGAAATATACCAAAACCTGTATAAGAAACAGTGTGTATTTATAGCTTAGTTTACAAGCATTAGCTTTTTCAAAAATCATGCAGCGGCGTCACGAAAAATAGGCCTTAGGGCATCGCATAATCTGACTAGTCAGAGCAGCCGGCACACTGTCCAGAGCCGGTGCATTCTTGGGGTCTGATCAGTCTTTTTCGGCATATATATTCTTCATGATGCAGACATCTTTCATGCTGAGGATAGAATGATCAGACTGCGCTTATGCCGGAATGGGCTGATCTGTGTATCTGTAAAAAATAGCGAAGTTTAAATTCATTTTTTTGATTTAGAAACATGCGCTTTTAACGATTTTTTCCCTTTATCACTCATCACATCTACTGAAAAAAAGTATCCCATCTATCAGTGTGTGTGTTTTTATGTACAACTGACCATGTTATGTATGTAAAAGCTGGTAATGTAGGTGAGTAATATTAACGCATACGCATTGCAACAGGCATAAGCGATATAATGTATGCATTTTTAGCTTCTGATAAATTTCCTATTGGCCATCAACATGTTCACGAATAGCCTGAACTGGAAACCTCTTACAATGATACAGGTACAGAAAAAGGGGACAATTCAGAACCGTTAAAATTTGAATCTCGTTGAGGCCGACTGTTGGGGAATCATTGACAGCTTTATGATACTGGAGTGGTTGGTTGGATGATGCGATGATGCTGGGTATAACTGCCAGTGCCGTGTGATTGCAGTAGGTGCGGGTGGGGGTTGTGTGGCCATTTTCCTTGCTTTTATAACACTCTCTTATGTTGCCTTTTTACTTCACCTATACAAATGTACAGAGAAATATTTACACTCATCGAAGGTTTCGTTAGATGAACCTATACTGGGCTGACGATGTTCATACATCCATGAACAACACTCATTCATACAAGCCTAAGCGACGTCACGGATAATTCAAATAGATGATTGGCCGATGTAACGTTTGATATAAGTCATGTCATAGTGGCGGCTGTTGTACATCATTATAAAACACGTTGGTTTATAAATATTCATCGTCCTTTCCTCGGCGTTAAATTAGTCAGAACTTCACAAATAAGTAACAAAATTGATGTGAAAACATAGCATAAATATAAAAGATAAATTTCATTTCTCGGAAGTTCATGGAAGTATGAACGCAATGGGTTCTATGCTCTGTTGCTCCCAAATGGTGTAAAGCAAGTTATTGTCTCGAACAATAGCAGCATGCATTTTCTTCTCAGAGTGTCAAAATTGCCACTGATGCCACTAAAACCAAAAATAAACTTCAGTAAATATAAATTTATTGTCTTCTTTGATGCCAAGTTCAGATATGCCAAAATTCCATAGACATGGGTTTTAAACAGTCTTTCCTAAAATTTGATTCAAACTAAGTGACTTGGCAGCCGTAAAGAAAAGACTTGAAATAGGTTCATATGGTACTTTTCCTTGAGACATGCCTAACGGCCAAAACGTTGGAAAACTCTTCTCTCTCTCTCTCTCTCTGTGTGTGTGTGTGTGTGTGTGTGTGTGTGTGTGTGTGTGTGTGTGTGTGTGTGTGTGTGTGTGTGTGTGTGTGTGTGTGTGTGTGTGTGTGTGTGTGTGTGTGTTTAAATATTTCCTCAGTTTGTTTTTCAAATAAATTCTACACTTGTTTTTACCTCACACCTATGGATAATGCCACCATTCGAAAAGTTAAGAAATTAAATGCTTTGCTTATTAAAAGATAGCAACAGAAAGTGGAGCAACAATTGGGTTCACTTCAATAACAACTCATGAAAATTTCACTGGCTTAGCTGGGCAAGCCTTCCTTTTAAAAGGAAATTTTATCACTGTTAATTCTGATTTGCAAGGACATACAGTATTCCTCAAAATTATTTAGAATTACATTTTGGCACACAGCTGCTATCCATACATGTTCAACAATATTTAAATGTGTAAAATACAATAAAAGAATCTCTTTTTCAAGTTTGATAAACAAAAATGACAATATGATGCATTTTCTTTCGTCAGTGATAGGTAAGGATGGGCTAGGGTACACCCCTGTAAAAATATGTCCCTTGATTTCGACTATGTTTTGGATACTACCTTTGCTAAAAATAGTCTATCTCAGGTGAAATAGTTTATTTTATCCATTGTTTATCAGCATCTACATTATTAATGGTGCCTTTAATATTTTGCATGGTTTAATGTTACTAATTCCAGTTTCTGAGTCAGGGACTGGCTATTATAATATAGGAAGAATATTGAAGGCATCAGAAACAGCAAAAAATATGATCTGTTAGTGATCTGAATGGAATATTTTTGGCAAGGTGTAAATTATCATGTCAAATCTCATATCCCTAAAAGCACGTTTACTAGGCCTTACAAAATATATGGTTTTGTACCGCTTCTGTCAAGATGTATAGAATAAGAATGAATCAGAGCAACACACCCTTTGTCTAAATTGCCATTTTCCCCAATTTCGGGCACTTTTTCGAAATGAAGTCACGTGTTTGAAAGCCAGCAGCATCTACAGCTGACAAGCTCACATAAAAGTTTGTTTTCAGTTCGCCAACACCTTATCACTAGATGAGAAAACCATTCAAAACTCAACTGATTTGTCATTATCTTTTCCACAAATATCCATTTTATATGGTAAGGGTACATAATTTTCCAGTCGGACAAAAAATCTCTGGGCGGAACAGTTCAAGGGGAGATAACATTTGTGACTCAAACATATGAGTAATACTGGTATGCTAAAAAGTTCACAGGGGGATGTAGTTAACTAAGTAAACAGAGATATTAGATATGTACATGATCTGTCAACTACCAGTGCTTAATTTTCACTTTGCAAAAAATTCTCAATAATTTTGAGGAATACTATACATTTATTCTTTTGCAGACTAGAATTGACAGTGAAAATGGTAACAATTAAAACTGATATTTTCTCAAACAAGTGCTTAAATAATATAATTTAGTGTTTAATGTATTGCAGAAAACTATGGAGGACTATGCCAATGAGTGTTACGATTCTATTGCCATATTTCTGTCCATACACATTGTACATAGATATAGAAGTATCATGGAAAAGAGAAATGTTCCAGCTCTGGAAAGGTATGATCTGTTGCTAAATTTCTTGTTTGAACACAATACAGGAGAGTCTCACTATAATGCTACTCAGTATAGGGCTATTTGGATATAATGCTATCCTGTGATGGCGGAGACTAAACTACAATGAAATATAAGGCAAATGAGCATTACATTTGCCTTATATTTCTTTGTACTAATATTTTGAGTATAATGCTGTTTACTTATAAAATGCTGTTTCTTTTATGGGACCCAATCATAGCCTAATTAAGGGAGAGTGGTGTAGTTGTGTTTTGACAGAGGTTCAAATATATTTCAAATTGAAAAAATGGTATGATGGACTAGTTGTCATATTAACCAAACAGTCAGCCATCCAAACATCTTAGTTAACAAATATTAAATTTCAAACTAGAAATGTTTTTCAGAGAAAAACTGATGTCCCCCCACCAGCCCATTTCCCATCCCCTCTAATGAATATAGCCTGTACAAATAAAATATCCATGCAAATTTGGACAAAATCCATCTACTGGTTCTATAGATATCCTACATAGAAGACTATGTCCTTCAAAAATGGGTCAAGGTCACCAACTACTAAACATGTCTTAAATCTGTCACAACCATACAGTCATGCAAGTCTGATGAATATCCATCCACAAGATATCCCATTTTTAAGAAAGAACAATACGCATTTGTAAGATAGCTTTTGACCTTCAAAATGGGGTCAAGGTCATCAAAACACAGTACACTCCTGAGACTGTCCCAAAGGTATATTTATGAAAGTAAAGTGGAAATCAAGCCAAAGGCTAAAGAGATACATCAATTTTAGTGAAATTTTCACTTATCTAAATCCTCCTGTGACCTTGAAAATGAGGTCAAGGTCACCAAAATTTTGTTCAGCTCTTAAACTTGTCCAAATCATGTATCCACAAAAGTTGGGCGAAATTCCATCCATTGGTTCTGGAGATATTGTGGGTATAAGAAATTGCCATGTTAGTCCTCCAGTGACATTTAAAATAAGGTCAAGGTCACCAAAATCTAAACAGCTCATAAACTTGTCCCAAACATGTATCCAGGAAGGTTTGGTGAAATTCCATCCATTGGTTCAGGAGATATAGTGGGTACATGAAATTGTCATCCAAGTCCTCCAGTGACCTTGAAAATGAGGTCAAGGTCACCAAAATCTAATCAGCTCCAAAACTTGTCCCAATAAGGTATGCATGCAAGTTTTGTGAAATTCCATCCATTGGTTCAGGAGATGTAGTGGGTACAAGAAATTGTCATCTAAGTCCTCCAGTGGCCTTGAAAATGAGGTCAAGGTCACCAAAATCTAATCAGCTCTTACACTTGTCCAAATGATATATCCATGCAAGTTTGGTGAAATTCCATCCATTGGTTCAAGAGATATCATGCATACAAGAAATTGGGTACAAGAAATTGTCATCTTAGTTATCCAGTGACCTTGAAAATGAGGTCAAGGTCACTTAAATCTAATCAGCTCTTACACATGTCCCAATGACGTATCCATGCAAGTTTGGTGAAATTCCATCCATTGGTTCAAGAGATATCATGCATGCAAGAAATTGTAATCTAAGTCCTCCTGTGACCTTGAAAATGAGGTCAAGGTCACCAAAATCTTATCAGCTCTTACACTTGTCCCAATGATGTATCCATGCAAGTTTGGTGAAATTCCATCCATTGGTTCAAGAGATATCGCGCATACAAGAAATTGTCATCTAAGTCCTCCTGTGACCTTGAAAATGAGGTCAGGGTCACCAAAATCTAATCTGCTCATAAGCTTGTCCCAATGATATATCCATGCAAGTTTGGTGAAATTCCATCCATTGGTTCAAGAGATATCGCGCATACAAGAATCTGTCACGCCGACGCCGACACCGACGCCGACGGGATCCGCACTGAAAACAATATGTCCCCCCACACCTTCGGTGGGGGGACATAATGAATAATAGGAAACATGCTGTCATTTTTTGGCATAAAATATTACTGTAGTTAATTTTGTAAGTACTTTAAGACTTAACAAATCCTCAACTTACAACTTTGTTAAACTAACAATGCTTTGAACAACCGGGTGCTGAAAATTTCTAACACCACCATCATATATATTTGTTAGGTACTGGGAGACTATTCTACAAGTGATGTGGCCAAGATTTGAGTATATTCTACAACTAAACATCCACAGTGTAAGAGAGTGTGATCCTAATAAACTAGGTCATATTGATGTTCGACCTCATTATGTAAGTGAATATTTTATGAAATGGACTTTCCAACATATCAGTATATCAAGGGTATACAGTTTTCATCTGTTCATCCATTTGACTATCAGTTTGTCTTGAAATTAACAATTGCATTAAAGTTTTGAGTAAAGTGTGATTATGTTAGGTGGTTACATGGGTTGGGGTATACATAAGCCCATACTCTTTTTCTCTAGATAGTTCAAAAGTGCTTTATTCAGTAACATTTGTGCATTAGTTTAGATGCATATTAAAGAGAAGCTTTTGAAAAATTATATAACTATATGCATAACTGGCAAACCGATAGGTATCATTGGTCATTCCTTAGAAAATTAATTCTTAATAAAACGATTTACAGGATTATGTTTCAGAGGTCCAGATAATTTGAAGATACATTTTGTTAATTTTCCATAAAAATATAATTTGTGACTGCCCCTTATCAAGGTGGTGGTCATTCTAATGAGATGTCTCAACAGATGAGTTTATGGAGAAATAAGTAGAATAATTCGAGAATTATCGCAAAAACCTCCTTGAGCTGGACAGCAAATGTGTTTATCAATAGCTATTATTTTAGTGCAGTGCATTACCAGAACTCCACTAGAATCCATTAGGCCAGTGTCTTACTAAACCAGGAGCCCGGTACCTTAGTGAGTTAAGTGCTGGCTTGCTAAGCTAGCGATCCGGGTTTGATTCCTGCCGGAGGTGGAAATCTTCCCAACTGTAACAGGGGTTCCATTACACACAGCCTTCTATTATCATCCTCCCATTATGCTGATATCACTGATATACTGTTGAAAAGGACATAAAATGATATAAAATCACAAGTCATCCATCTGTCTATCAGACCAAAGCATAGAGTGGCAAGTTTTAGATGTGCCTAAATATTGGGACACCTGAAAATATTTAGTTTTCCATATGGGACAAATGGAAACTTAATTATTTTTAGGAGTCATAGTACTTATGCAAATTATGCATTCAACTTAACAGAGTACAAGAAGGTATGCTGAGTTCTCAGCAGCGATTGTATGCCTAAATTTTGGGACACCTTAAAATATTTAATTTTCCATTTGGGACAAATGTTTCAAATGGAAAATTATTTATTTTTAGGAGTCCTGGTACTTAAGTTAATTATGTATTCAACTTAACAGATTACAAGAAGGTATGCTGAATTCTCAGCAGCCATTGTGGGAATAAACCAGTCATATCCTAATGAGAGAGTTGACCGAGTGCTGGGCCAGCTTCAGATGGAAGTGGAAAACTTTGTTCTCAAGATGGCCGCAGAGTTTCCTCACAGGAAGGAGCAGCTGATCTTCTTGATCAATAACTATGACATGATGCTAGGAGTGATCACTGCAAGTATTACCTTTATGACCTTAAATTTTGAGACACCGAAAGTTGGACAATTTTTGTTAAAAGATTCTTAGAAAGTGGATTTTAGACACGTTAATGCATCCAAATGATGCTTAGTGAATGGCAAACATTGTAGACCCTGATTACCAGTTAAGGTGTACACATCCATGTTTTTCCATCATTTATTTAACAGGAACAGCTTTTGTGACTTCCTATTTGCTACCTTGGATAACAACATTTCTAAAATGAAGTCTTTTCTGAAGGAAAGAATTTGCTCTAATGGGAATGAATTATTTTTTGGGAAAACAAAAGGTTATAAGGTAAAGATAGGAAAGAATTTGCTCCAAGGGGAGTTAATTCTTTTTGGAGAAAATAAGCAGTTAAAGGTTAAATTATAAAGGTATGTCATGATCTTTTGAGTATTCTTAATACAGGAAAGGACAACAGAAGATTCCAAGGAGTCAGAGAGTTTTAAGGAGCTGTTGACAGCTAGGACCCATGAGTTTATAGAGGAAGTCTTGACCCCTCACTTTGGCAATATGATCATGTTTGTGAAGGACTGTGAAGGGGTCATAGACAGGGGCAATGCTGAATCTCTAAGGCATGAAGAAAGTAAGTTACTATTTGTTTCTTTTGCAGGATATACCAGGACTAATTTTACATTGATTGCAGTCATTCTTAATTGGTCTGTCAATGTTGTAAGCGCGGGTTGACCTAGCTGATGGTTTTCTCAGGCATTGTCATACCAGGAATCTGATGTTTGTAGTTTATCAGCAGTTGAAGTAAATTAGTATCAAAATTACTTCTTCTTTTGAAATATTGCTCTCATGCTTCTCAGGTTGTAGGTGTGGCATGGATAGATTTTCATAGATGTTCAAATTGCCTCGATCAAGATTGCCACAATTACTTAACAGGGCCATGGTAGCCCTGAATCGCTCACCTTAGCATTAATCAAGTCACTGGCTCTGGTGAAGATTTATAAGAGTTTTTACCATACATGGGAATGGTGGCCACCTTGGTCATGTGACCAAGATCATTTGAAGAACTTTCAATCCTTTGACCCATGCAGGCTCCGTATGAAATTTGAGTTCAGTCTGCCCAGACCCAATACTGTAAGGCTTAGGTGAGCTAAAAATGGCAGAGTCGCTTCCCCGAAAAGTACCCGTTCATGTTGAGTTTCTTTGATGGATTTGAACTAGACTGAACTAGGGGAACACAATTGATAGAATGGTAGCATCATTATCTCACTGTGGTGAAATTAATGTTTTCCAAGGAGTTTGTGGCTGGCATCATTGTTAGTTCTGATTCTTGCAGCATAACTTTATTTAACTTTGATCTGGTGACCTAGCTTTTGACCGACATGACCCAGTTTCAAACTTGACCTAGATTTTATAGAGATAACATTCTGACAAAGTTTCATAAAGATTGGATCAAAACTGTGCCCTTTGGGGTGTCCACAAAGTTTTTCTAATATTTGACCTAGTGGCCTATTTTTTTGATCCAACATGACCCAGTTTCAAACTTGGCCTGGATATTGCGAGGATAAACATTCTGACAAAGTTTCATGAATATTGGATCAAAACTGTGCCCTCTAGAGTGTACACAAGGTAGTTCTTATATATGACCTAGTGTCCTAGTTTTTGATCCGACATGACCTACTTTCAAACTTTGCCTAGATATTGTGACGATAAAGGTTCTGACAAAGTTTCAAAAAGATTGGATCAAAACTGTGCCCTCTAAAGGTTTTTCTAAGATTTGACCTAGTGACATTGTTTTTGACCTGACATGACCCAGTTTCAGATTTGGACTAGATATTGTGAGGATAAACATTCTGACAGTTTCATTAGGTTTGGACCAAAACTGTGACCTCTAGAGCCTACACAAGGTTTTTCTAATATTTGACCTAGTGACCTAGTTTTTGACCTGACATGACCCAGTTTCAACCTTGGCCTGGATATTGTGAGGATAAACATTCTGACAAAGTTTCATAAAGATTGGATCAAAACTGTGCCCTCTAGAGCGTACACAAGGTCATTCTTATATTTGACCCTGTTACCTTATTTTTGGCCCGACATGACCCAGTTTCAAACTTTACCTAGATCTTATAAAGATCAACATTCTGACAGAGTTTCATAAAGATTGGATCAAAACTGTGCCCTCTAGGGTGTTTTTCTAATATTTGACCTTGTGACCTAATTTTTGACCCGACATAATCCAGTTTCAAACTTGGCCTGGATATTGTGAGGATAAACATTCTGACAAAGTTTCATGAAGATTGGATCAAAACTGTGCTCTCTAGAGCGTACACAAGTTTGTTCTGATATTTGACCTAGTGACCTAGTTTTTGACCCGACATGACCTACTTTCAAACTTGGCCTAGATGTTGTGATGATAAACATTCTGACAAAGTTTCAAAAAGATTGGATAAAAACTGTGTCCTCTAGAGCGTACACAAGGTTTTTCTAAGAATTGACCTAGTGACCTGGTTTTTGACTCGATATGACCCAGTTTCAAACTTATCCTAGATATTGTGAGGATAAACATTCTGACAAAGTTTCATGAAGTTTGGATGAAAACTGTAACCTCTTGAGCATACACAAGGTTTTTCTAATATTTGACCTAGTGACCTAGTTTTTGACCCGACGTATACCCAGTTTTGAACTTGGCCTAGCTTTTACAAAGACTAACATTCTGACAAAGTTTCATAAAGATTGGATCAAAACTGTGCTTGCTAGAGTGTACATAAGCAAAAGTTGACGAACATCCGTCCGGACACATGTACAACGGACATCAGGGTATCTCAAAAGCTCACCCTGAGCACAAAAGGTGAGCTAAAAACAAAGCAGGAAAATCAACTTTGTATCCAGAATCCCGTGATAAAATTGGCTCAGATTTGTTATTGCACATTAGTTGACAAACTGTCTCAAGATTCTCCAAATAATTGAAATGTGATATAAAATAAAGTTATTGGGACCTTCTGTTTGTTTGTGACAAGGATTTCATTTGAACCACAATTTTGTACTCTAACTAGCTCATGGAGCCATAAAGAATATGAATTTCATAGCGGTTAATTTTCTGTAATTTCAGGGCGTGTTCAGACTATTGTGAGAGGTTTCAAC
The DNA here is from genome assembly GCA_963989385.1 of Ctena decussata. NCBI lineage: Eukaryota > Metazoa > Mollusca > Bivalvia > Lucinida > Lucinidae > Ctena > Ctena decussata. The sequence goes on along the minus strand of OZ022498.1, from coordinate 68,571,601 downwards.
AATGACTGGAAGAGAGCCTTAGAAGTCATCAATCAAGATGTCATGAGAGCATTTACCAATTTTAAAAATGGGACACAAATATTACAGGTATAGCCATCTTTGATGTGAATATAATGTACTTGCTCTGTATGTAAATACTGATGCACCTAAAAGTGAACGGGTACATTTTCAGTGGAGGAATCTGCTGACATTTTCCATGTTCATTTTTGCTTACCTTCTGAATGGAGTCACCTCTTAAAGAATTTGCTCCTAGAGGAAGGGCTTTGTCCTCCCAGGAAGCAAATAGGATGTCACTAAAATCCTTCGTATATGTAGTGGAAAAACATGGAGGTGTACCCATATACCTTAACTGCAATTACATAAATGTGCTTAAGTATTGGGACACCTAAAACTATTTATTTTCCATTTGTCCCAAATGGAAAATTAATGGTCATAGGTGTCCCAATTCTTAAGCATATTAGGGTATCCTTAAATTTGAACAAGTTAATTATACAAAAAGACAAGTTAATTATACAAAAAGACAATGTGCTTGGAGAATGACATACTGCTCATGAAGCAGTCTGATCTTGGATTTCAGTGTTTCTTATGTACTTTGCTGCCAGTGATGCCGTTTTAGTAATCAAATTGTTATGTTTTGTAGCTCAAACACGGAGCTTTTGCACACTTTGTCAGAGACTTTGCTAACCACCCATCTTCTGCATACGTGTCTGTGAAGATTCTATAGGACATTATATGTGGTGATGGTTCTGACTAAACTATTGATCCAATACAGGCTTGCGTCTTTCAGAGAAAAACACCTGAAAAATGGTTTGTTTTCCAGGTCAGGGAAAGCTCCATGGAGTCTGTAATTGGTTAGGAAAATGTGGAAAAGATTTTAAAAGTCAGGGAAAAGACAGAGGATTTGAAAGTTAATGGCTACAGCAGTCTTTTAAAATTACCGTAATGTGATTATGTATTGGGACACCTAAAAATAATGAATTTTCCATTGGGACAAATGGAAAATTTATTATTTTAGGTGTTCCAATACTTAAGCACATTGGGTATACTTTGTCTGCTCAGGGGGAAAGGATATTCTTTCTGCTAAGGGAGTCCATGCATAGAAGCATTTATTTCCTTCTTCATTGGAGCTACTCTTAAAGGAAAGAATCTCCTCCTAGCCAGGAATGCTCCCAGTTGTCAAGCAGTGTTTTAATAAAGATTATGATCAACTTTTGGAGCCTTAAAAGGGTATGGAAAATGTCAGTAAAAATTAGGGAAAAGTCATGGATAAGGATGGTAGTCCTGGATTAGTATGCTAGTCTTTGCTGTTACTGTAAACTTCAATTTTTTATACGCCCGTTTTGAAAAAACGGACGTATTATGTCGTGGCGCTGTCCGTCCGTCTGTCCGTCCGTAAACATTCTTGTACACGCCATAACTCAGTAACCATTTGGGATATCTTCATGAAATTTGGTAGGCGTATGTATCAGGGTGGGGGAACGTGTCGCGTACAAGAATGGTTGCTCCCCCTTTTGAAGTTATGCCTCTTTGATTAATTTTTTCCCTGTAAGTCTTGTACGCGCCATAACTAGATAACTGTTTGGGATAGCTTTATAAAACTTCATAGCAATGTGAATGAAGTCCTAACGATGTGTCGCGTACAAAAATGACTTCTCTCCCTTTCTTCGTTTTAGAGTTAATCCCTTTCATTAGTTCTAAAACGCTATTTTTGTGTTTTCTTGTACAATATATTGTCAAGGGAAAAAACTAGAACTAAAAAAGGGTTATCTCGTGTATTTAGGTTATCTCCCTTGTTCAACTTACCTTGGAATACTAACAGTATATCATGTGTTTAATATTTAGATGATGTTGCAGTCATTATACCCCCACCTTGAAAAAGTGGGGGGTATACTGGTTTACATCTGTCCGTCCATCTGTCTGTCCTTCCGTCTGTCCTTCCATCCCCATTTGATCAAATTTTTCATCAAAGATTTCTTCACAACCATACAAGCTAGACTGGTCATATTTGGCATACAGGTTGAAGACGACATGTTGTATTGTGGGATTGAGAACCAGCCTTCTCCTGCTTATTCTTCCCTGTATTTGTCTGATTTTCTTTCTTTCCATACTTTGAATAATGAAATTTTTCATCAAAGATTTCTCCACAACCATGCAAGCTAGAGTAGTCATATTTGTTATGCAGGTTCAGGCTTACAAGTAGTCCTACTTTTTCCTACTTTTTCCTACTTTTCCTACTTTTTTGCCCTGTTCCTACTTTTTTCCTACTTTTTTCAAAAATATTCCTACTATTCCTACTTTTTGAATGAAAATGAAAATAAAAAATGTATATTTCAAAATATTTTAGTCTGTTGCAGAATGAAACATGCTACATGATATAAGGACTGATGGCATATTCTATTGATGAGTTTCTTACAGTCTTTGAATATGCTACTGTTGATCTCTTATGCAGTGGTGCCTTTCTGGAAATTTGTTGAACATTTTGAACATGCATGTTGCTTAATGTGAAGGATGAGGCCCTCCCAAGGGTTTCGGGTAGCTGGGGAGAATGGCCATTTATTTTCAGGGAGCTGGGGAGACCTAGCAATTATTTTCAGGGAGCTAGGAAGCAAGCTCTTAATTTTGAGGCACTGGGGAGCACTGTCAGAATGTGATTTTCTAAATTGTTTTGGGCTTCTGAGGGCGCAGCCCCCCAGACCCCCCATTTATACATGAATAGATATCATTTTAGTCATTCTTTTTAAACCAAAACAAACTTCCGATGCCCATTCAGACTTGCAAATGCTAGCATTTCGGGGGCTGACTAGAGATAGAAATGACTGCTTTTACTCATCTTGCAGTAGTTGTGATTGTTAATCAATTTACAAAGTAAGGTGTTTTTAATCGTATACTCATTCTAATGCATGTTCCACAGAAAGACATTGGGACGCTGTCCATTCTACTCTGAAATTGAATTTCTGACTGCTCTCATTCCTTGTGCCCTGACAGATCACACTCAGGTCCTTCTATTTCATTTAAACTACCATTATATCTTGTTCAAAGCAACATTTTCATACAAGCTTCTTACCGCCTGGTTCTCTTTCTCTCTGGAACAACATTGAACAGTTCTTTCACTATGTTTTATGGTTTGTTTAAATGTTCAATTATTTGATTAATAAATAAAAAAAAATCAGGTTGACAGCAGCATGAACAGACAGATTTCAGAGCCTTATGAAATTAAACAGCCCTTATATCTTGTGACTGGAGTTTTTCTGAACTGTTCTGCAGCGTTAAAGTTAGTTAATATATACGAGATTTATTGGTAAGTTTGTATAAATAATTCCTACTTTTTATCACAAGACTCCTACTTTTTCCTACTTTTTTCCTAATTTTTATCATGAAATGATTCCTACTTTTTTCCTACTTTTTCATGAAAAGCCACTTGTAAGCCTGCAGGTTGATGATGACATGTTGTATCGTGGGATCGAGAACCAGCCTTCTCCTGCTTATTCTTCCCTGTATTTGTCCGATTTTCTGTCTTTCCCTACTTAATAACGAAATTTTTCGTCAAAGATTTCTCCACAACCATGCAAGCTAGAGTAGTCATATTTGGTGTGCAGGTTGATGACGATATGTTGTATCTTTGGATTGAGAACCAGCCTTTTTCTGCTTATTCTTCCCTGTATTTGTCCAATATTCTTTCTTTCCATACTTTGAATAATAAAATTTTTTGTCAAAGATTTCTCCACAACCAAGCAAGCTAGAGTAGTCTTATTTGGTATGCAAGTTGATGACGATATGTTGTATTGTGGGATTGAGAACCAGCCTTTTTCTGCTTATTCTTCCCTGTATTTGTCCAATATTCTTTCTTTCAATACTTTGAATAATGAACTTTTTCATCAAAGATTTCTCCACAACCATGCAAGCTAGAGTAGTCATATTTGGTATGCAGGTTAATGATGACTTACTGTATTGTGGGATTGAGAACCAGACTTCTCCTCTTTTTATTCCCTGTATTTGTCCGATTTTCTTTCTCTCTTTATAATGCATTTTTTTCGCAAAAGATTTCTAGGCATCTATAAGTTAGAGTAGGGATTTTTGTATGCAGGTTGATGATAACTTATTGTATTGTGGGATTGATAACCAGTCTTCTTCTGCTTATTCTTCCCTATATTTTTCCAATTTTCTTTCTCTCTTGACTTTGAATAATGTAATTTTTTGTAACAGATTTTTTCAGCAACCATTCATTTTTGGTATACATGGTAACAATGATTTCTCTCCCTCTTTATGCTTTTTGTTACGAAAATAGCATTATTTGATTTAAGCAATTAAGCGGGGGTATAGTCAGATTCGCTGACAGTTCTAGTTAATTATAGAGTGGTTGCCCCTGTTTGTCTGCCTGTCTATCCTTTTGTAAACAATCTTGTTCATTCTGTAACTCCTTTAGGACATTGAAACGGGTGTATTATGCGCCGCTTGCGAAGCCCTTGTTAACCCTGCTTATGTGCACGTAAACAGCTTACACTTCGTGGGTTCATTGTCTGTAGGTATTTCTGTACAAGTTAGATTTTTATAGCAGCTTAACAATTGTAACTCATGCAGAATAAATGTAGCAAATGGTAGAGACTTGGATCATATATACTTAGTAAAACAATTGAAGGATATTAAATTTTAATCCTATTTGTGACTTTAAATGGAATATATATCAAATTAAATGTGCATGCATTTACTTGTATCGGGCGTATGCAATTGATGGGCAGGGTTAATTAACGTCACGCTACAGTGGTTACTGTAAGGTACCATTCCAAATGTACTGACCCCCTACTGCAAAAACTCACAAACAATTAAAAGTGAGTTTAAACCTGCTGTTTCCCAAGTAATTCACATACGCAGCTTGCCTGATCATTTAAGCGCCTCTTACAATATTCTGATGCCAACTATTCTGCTGCTGATCAAGGCTAAACTAAAGAATATCCAGGGCAGTGAGTAGGAGTAGTCTTGATTCATCAGATTTGCAAATGCGTCAAATGCTTTTCTTATGTAACTAATGTTTTATAGGAATGATGGTCTCCGTATGGAAAACCATTCAACTCCTTAAAATCGGTATTAACAACAATATAGCGATAAGTATGCATGTTTGTGAATTCATGATGTAGGGGTTATTCCATTTGGAGCGGTACTGTACTGTAACCACTTAAGCGTGACTTTAAATTGGACAGGCGTTTAATTGTAGATATCCGATACTATTGAATGCATGCATATTGAAATTTGTAAAGATTTTGTTTTAAGTAAAAATAATCATAGAATTTTAATATCCTTCAATTGTTTTACTAAGTATAGTAGAGAACAAAACTGATCTTATTGATTTATATTTTCAGGGAGCACTGACCCAGCTTATACAATACTATCATAGGTTCCAGAAAGTATTAAACCATGGACCATTAAGAAATCTGCAAATACGCAATGAACTCATTAATATACATCATGTTATGGTTGAAGTGAAAAAGTACAAACCTACATTTTGATAGTGCTGTGGGACAAAGTCCTGGAAGTGTCAGCGTTGCTGAGTGGTTAGTGCTTCTGACTTCGAATCAAGGGGTTGTGGAATCAGGGCCTGCTGGAGGCAAGATTTTGTCTGAACTAAAACAGTGCTTCATTGTACACAGCCCTTCGTAACTTTCATGTGAAGGAATACTGAAGCCATTTGAGCCGCGACGCAACAAAACCAACTGTGGTTGTGCGCCCAGCGCAGACTTAGATCAGCCTGGGCATCCGCCTAGTTTGTCAGACTATTTGTTAAAGTGCTCAAAAGGTAGCTAAGGGTCCAAGCAACCTCCATGCGGACAGCGAAGACTCTGATCCGACTGGGCGGATGCCCAGGCTGATCTGAGTCTGCGCTGGGCGCACAACCACATTGTTGGTTTTGTCGTGTCGTGGCTCATTTGGGCTTGTTACATGAGCTTGATGTTTGAAAAAATGGAAAGCGAGAGAGTAATTATAAATATATAGTTTAGAAATGAAGAGATTTTACCAGTAGGCCACTATGCTCCTCAAAAAAGGAGTGTCATTAACATGTTAAACACAATTTCTCTGCATGATCCAGTGGGTGAGTTGCTGAGCTCCATAACAAAAGTATAGCTTTTCTAGTGGAGTTGGCTTCAACAGTCTAATTTTATGTCAGGTTTTCTAGTTAAACTTTGTTTTGTGACAGTGCCCAGACAGGTGAGCCGTTTCAGGGAATTCTTATAGCTTAGCCGCGACAATAAAACCAACAAAGTGTCATGTATGCCTAAGAAAGACTCAGATCAGCCTTGGCATCTGCCCAGTCTGATCAGAGTCTTCACAGTGTGCTTAAATGGTAGCTTAAAGTCTAAGCTACCTCCATGTCAACAGCAAAGACTCTGATCGGACTTGGCAGATGCTCAGGCTGATCAGAGTCGTAGCTAGGCGCACAAGCCACTATGTTGGTTTTTGTCCTGTTGAGGCTCAAATTGGTGTAATACTTGGCTAGAAGCATAATGAGGCTCACAACACATATGTATAAACCAAAGCATGTACTAAATAATACGTGTATAAGACAGTCAGATTTATCTCATACTAAAAAGCATTCCATTTTGATGAGAAAAACTCCATTATTGTAAAATATCTAATATTGCTGTCTTGTTTGAGGCTCTACAGCTGTACATGCTTTCAGTTGAACTGCTGATACATGAAACATTATTTTGAAGGCAATGTTGAAAATGGTTTATGAAATTGTGAATATGTTAAATGGCAGCAAATATTACATATAATATTTGTAACACCTTAAGATGTATGGCTGGGCCGCATAGCGCAATCGGTAGGGCACCTGACTCATAAGTCAAGAGGTCCTGGGTTCGAAACCCGGTGTGGCCACATACTTTCGTTTCTCCTTCCGCGGATTCAAGAAGGGCAGTTGTCTGTTACTGGCGAAAGTATGTGTTCTCCGCTAAGCAGGTCTAAGCCTGCCCAGGAATAGTGTGGTTAGGTTAACTGACCATCCTGACATGACCATAGCTGTTTACTGAGGATGTTAAGCAACAAATCAATCAATCAGTCTTAAGATGTATGGATATATCTTCATATTTTTTCACCATTTATACAAATAGAGGCAACTTCAATACTTCCTGTTTGATTCCCAAACTGACATAGCCTTTCCAAAATGGGGGAAGAGAATTAGCAAATTTTCCTTCAAGAGTTGACCCCATTGAATAGGGAGGCAAAAGTTAAAATGGACAAGTTGTTTCCCTTGGATATGTGGCCATTCAGCTTAATTTAATTTAAAGTGCAATATGATTAGGTACATATGGTGTTGATTTTGATTTAATGCTCAGGAATATATACAGAACTCCAGATGAGAGGAGTATTTGAGTTATTCTATGTAAATTTCTGTTAGCAATAAAACTTTGTTGGCTCAGTTGGTCAAAACAAATGTAGCGTTAGCTAATGAGATGTTAAATTTTCAAACATATCATACGTAAAAACTGCCATTTTTTGCTGAAAAAATGTGAGGAGCTTTTGTACTGCAAAAGCTCCTCTCATTTTTTCTGCAAAAAATTTAAGCACACTTGATTTTATGTGTACTATAAGACTTAACAAAACCTTGATTAATGACTTAGTTACTCTAACGATGCTTTGAACAACCAGGCCCTGTGGTCGTGAGAAAATGTCCAAGAATTATCAAATACTGCTCTCATCAGGAGCTTTGAGGCATTAAAGATATGCTTGATACAAAATAAATTATATAAAATATTAAATAAATATCATAAAAAAATAAAGTTTTATGGTGTTTGCCATCCCCATGCAATTATGCTTGCATGCATCCTGCTTCTTGGATATCATTCTGTAAATGAGGCGCAACATGAGAAAACCAACAAAGTGGCATGTGCGCCCTGCAAAGACTCAGATCAGCCTGGGCATCCACCCAGTCTGACTAGAGTCTTTACTGTGTGTTTAAATGGTAGCTAAGGGTCTAAGCTAGCTTTATGCGGACAGCAAAGACGCGATCAGACTGGACGGATGCTCAGGCTGATCTGAGTCTTTGCAGGGCGAACATCCACTTAGTTGGTTTTCTCGTGTTGCGGCTCAAATACATTTGCTGCCCCCGAAGCTGTACCCATTTAGGTGAAAAATATGTTTCAGGCATCCCATAACATATACACATGTACTTAAATCCAGAGTCTAGTGCAGTTACAGTAAGCTGCAATTTGTTGAAAAGTATTTGAGCTAGGGACTTGAAACTTGGTCAGCTGACTGGAGATGATAACTACTAATTAACATATGAATGAGTTTTTGTCAATAGTTCTAGTGCAGACCATTCCCTTTAGGGTCAGGCATATGGTTGGGGGCATGGTGTTTTATAAACACATTTTCTAGTTTTCAATGTCATTTCATTAGTGCATGATATATAAATCATTTTTCTTATTTAATATCCTCATGAAGACTATTATTGAGCTGGATGTAAATTCCATTCCCATGGACAGGTTTTGTGAAATAAGTAACATGGAAATCAGTCATGTCAATGCGTTGTAAAACTCACTCCTTTCAATAGTACCTTCCATTATGGTTTTTATTTGCAATGTACTTTCTAACTTTAATAATGGATGACAAAGTAAATGACTGCAAAAATGCATGTCATTACATGCAGGTGATGAAAAATAATAAGAGTATGTTTCTGTAGAGATTTTTTTTTAATCAGCTTGACATAACAAACATGATTGAGGGTTTGCTTAAGATACTCCAGAAGTTGACATGAGACAATAAAGCATTTGGTAAATCTGATCACTTGCGGATCTTATATCCACAATCTGTAGCGTTCACATGTCAATTTCTGTCTTTTCTCAGTTTTACACTCATATGAAAACTGAAACAAATACCATAAAAATTCTAAGTATTGGGACAAATAAGTCTGAGCAAACAGTGCAGACCCAGATCAGACTCTGATTTGAGTCTACACTATTTGCCAATCCATCTGCATCTTTTAGACATATTACTGCATTGAAAAACCACACTGTTCAATGAGGGATAGTAGCAGTTTTTCTTTTACCTTGTCAGATAAAGTTGCAGGTAGAACAAATCCTCAGGAGGTCCTTCAAATTGAAACACTCTGCTTTTATCCCTGAATACTTACTGAGATGTGTTGAGTTATTTGCCCATTTTATCATAGTGTGTTAATCAAATAAATTATAGATAATTTCAACACAGGGGTGTTGTTTCTAGTGGCTACAAAATATTTCTTTAGATCTGATTACACTAAGTAGAGATATCGTTGGTTAAAATGTAGCATGTAGAACAAAAACAGTGATAGTGACATAGGAATCTGATCAGTAGGACCTAGTAATCACTAGAGAGTACACAAGGGCAATAACTGGCTACTATTTCCCATTTTAGGACAGTCACGGAAATCATTTATAGCTGTGGTGTCCCAATTTTTAGAATTTTTATGGTTATAACATTGGACCATCATCACAAAGACATACAATGCCCAGGAAAAGTTGAGCCATGTCATGACCAATGGTATCTTAAGGTGTATGTGCACACAATGTTTTGAACAAATGATGATAACACCATATAACTGATCTAAGTTGGCTTAACAAATTATGCCTTATGATACCTTTCTTCATATATGGCTCAATTTTACAAAAACACCGGCACAGAAAAAGCAACTTGGTCACTTACACAGAATGCAGACCATGACTAGCCTGTGCACTTTGATCAATATTTGCATTCTATCAAGAACTACAACACTATACAGGCTGGTCTGGGTCTCAGTGGCTCTCATGCTTTTTCTTTGCTGCAAGGGAATAAAAATTTGGGTGGAATGGATACTGCTCAAATAAAAACACACATGTATTGCAACCCCTGATTAGAACTATCCCACTGAGGTGGTTCTAATGAATGGCCACAAGTATTTGGCACCATGTGAAAAAGGAGCTTACATCATGTGCGTACTGTAAATATTCAACCCAGTCTGCACAATAGCTAAGACTGATCAGTTTTTGCTTTTCTCTTTTTAGATTCCCATGATTCATGTGCCCTATTAATCCTATTAAGCACCCCTGGGACACTGCTTTTTACAAAAGAGGGTGTTATTTAGAGCCAAAAGTATAGTGCATCAGCCACTGCGAAAATACATGTATCTCTAATGTATTGAGGCAAATGGGTATACTTCCAGAAGAAGCAATTCTACTATTTTTGCCTTCTTTCTCAGTAAGGGTCAACTCTTTAAAGAAAAGAATTTGCTCCTTTAAGAGTAGACCCAAGATCAAAGAGCTACCTCATCCAAAGAAGCAAACAGGAATATATACAAGTTAATATAACAGACTATTTCAGAAAAGAGGCAGGGGCCGTTTATCAGAGTAGGGGTGTTTATTAGGATTTACACAATATATTTCAAAAGGAAAGACTGATCAGACTGCACAGATGTGCAAGCTGATCTGAGTTCACTGGTTGCATATGTCGTAAGATACCTTTACATCTGATGCCAATCAGATATTTTTGTGAAGAAATATCCCAGAAGTCATGTCTCAATATACTGACTTCTGATTGTTTAATGTTTAGAGAAAACCTACAAAAAAGTACAGGTAATTAGAACTTTGAATTTTACTGTAGTTGTAAGTCTAATGTGATAAACAAGATGTTTACTTTGTCAATCTTATAGTCCTATAATATAATACTTTTCCACTATAGCACTACTGAATAGAAAATGAGAGAAAAATAAATTAATATTGCACATGAATAAATGAGAAGAAGATCAACTAAATAATAGACAAGACAAAGATTTTGGCTATGCTAACATCTGTACAGACTGAGAAGAGATAAATCATTAAAACAAGAATTTTGTAGAAAAAAAGAGGTCACATCTGCTAAAGAATGAGTTCATCTGGGCCCAGTTGTTCAAAACTAATGATATGGTTAGCTAACCAGACATTTAATTTTCTAGCATATGATACATAAACACTGCTTTTTTTTGCCCTAAAAATGTCAGGAGTTTTTGCAGTGCAAAAGCTTCTAACAATTTTTCAGCACAAAGTATTACCACAATTAATTCTATGAGTACAGTAAGACTAACAGCTCAACTACCGGCTTTGTTAAGCTATAGCTGCTTTGAACAACTGGACCCTGGAAAGTAAGTTAAGGTAAGGAAATGAGGCTGGTGCTGTATAGGCAATGTCAAAGATTAATCACAAATAGTTTTCCAGTGTGACAAATACAACTTAACACCGTGGGTAGACCTAGATGATGACAACAGACAGAAAGTAATCCCTTCTGTCACTCCTGTCATTTTCTAAAAGAGTAGCAACAGAAGAAGTCTCAGAAAATTTTATGAACTGTATGTGGCTGAACTGGAGTAGATTGTCAATTGTGCCAATGTCTTCTATAATAATAACAATATTATTTGACAGCATGCTCATGAAGGTTTCGGCTATATCCCACCATTTGAACACCAATATTATTTATGAATTAACAGCTGTCCCAATTTTACAATTCTATAATGGTTCTACAGTTCCATAAAAACTCAAAGCATTTCTTTTAATAAATTTAAACTTGTGATCTTCAAAATACATTTTAACACACAGATGGTCACTTTCTTCACACGTTTGAGCCACTTAATGCAATGAACATTAACCAATGTCCTTGCAACATGAGGTAAATTTACACAACAAAAAGGTCAATGCCATTAACATTGGACACTTTCTGCACCTCTTAGTGACCTCTTGAGAAGTTATGATGACAGCTAACATGTATGGCTTTTTCATGAAAAAAGTTTTGATACTTTGCCTGTATCAACAAAGCATTAAGGAGCAAACTTTATCTATAAAAGTCATGATACATGTAGTGTATTAATCTTATTAAATGCCCCTGGGGTGTTGCATTTTAGGAAAGTGGGGGTGGGGGTGCTATTTAGAGCCTATATTGTAGTAAACTAGCCACTGCTTAAAAATATCTGTAGCAATATTAATATGAATGGGTATACTTTCAGAGGAAGTAATTCTACTATTTTGGTCTCCCGTCTCTGTACTATTGGGTCAACTCTCAAAGAAAAGAATTTGCTCTTCTAGGAGCAAATTCTTTCCTATAAGAGTAGACCTCAATTCAAAGAGCTACCTCATCCAGAGAAGTAAATGCGAATTTATGCAAGTTAATATAATATCATTTTTGGAAAAGAAGCAGGGGGCATTTAACAAAATTAATACAGTATATGAATTTTGACGACAATCTACAATGCCATGAGTATAGCATAATCCCTCTCTGCCTTCGCAAGACCACACTAAAAATTTTGAAAATATCTAGACTTAACCATTACGGAGTATGACAAGTTGGGATCATCCATAGAAAAGTATCCAAGACACATATGGCTCACTGGGCATTACAAATATCACAGCACATTTTTGCATTTACAAGAATGAGAAATAAACCTGAAAAGTCAAGCTGAGTGACATATTTTCTGAATGCAAGATACAAAGTATGGCACAAATATTTAGCCTCACAAATAAAGAAACCACATTTGAGCTGCAATATGACAAAACCAACAAAGTGGCATGTGCATCCAGCAAAGACTCAGATCAGCCTGGGCATCCTCCAGTCTTGATCAGAGTCTTTGCTGTGCACTTAATAAAGAAGCTAAGGCTCTCAGCTACCTCCGTGCCAACAGTGAAGACTCTAATCGGACTTGGAAGATGTCCAGGCTGATCTTAGTCTTCACTTGGCTCACTTGCCACTTTGTTTTGTCATGTTGTGGATCATTTATTACAGTAATATGGCAGAACAACCAAATTTAGTGATATTAAGGTGAACAGACACACTTCCAAGAGAGAGTGATTCTTACAACAATAAAAAATTGTCTTCCATTTTGTTTGGGCTTCCCTTGACAGAAAGACTTTGCTCCCTCAAGAAGCAAATTCTTTATGTTAAGAGTAGCCCACATTTTGAAAGAGCTTCGTCATCCAGGGAAAGAAACATGTCACAAAAGTTGTTTCCCTTTATAAAAATGGTTGAAAAAGCATGGCAGTGTAACCAGTCACCTAAACTGTCACTCCATATCATCTAAAGACTCAAAGAAAGATTTAGAATATGATAATCGGTGTTGTTTTTATTTCACAAAACAGAACCATTAAGTCACTCACTGGGTTGGGAATTAGGTACGGTATAATAAAGTTTCTATTTTAAGAAATTATCAAAACCACCCAATCATCTTCCTCCACCCCGATTTAGAATTTGAATTATCGGTGTTATCTTTATTTTGCAAATTAAAACTGCTATCATTTTGAGGCATAGGCCCGTATGTTTGGTCAATCCCATTAGCATAGTCATGACCATTCATGTAGTCATGTCCATTAACTGCGTAGCCATTAAATTGTGTAGCATGTACAGTCCCACCTGGGTCAATACTACAACAAGACTTACTCCCCTTAACACCAAACCCACAATGAGTACTCGTACCAACCCCATTTCTATCTTGTATGCTTGATTCAAATGTTGGCTTAACATTATCACACATATTCTGGCCAAATGAATTGAACTTATTTCTTAAAGGTACATTTTCTGTTCCATTCAAACTGAAATTAGCTCCACCCTGGTGGAAAGAACCCTTTCCTGGTTTGAAAGAAACTTCAGATTTACCAGCTTCGTGTATTAAATTATTCTCATGTTTTGACCGTTTCGTGGCAGCCGTCATACTCAGAGACTTTCTTACACCTGCAGATTTCCCTTTTGAAGTGCCCTTGTCAATTACTTTATTTGAACTTAGATTATCATGTGAGACATTATTTTCAACACTCCCAACATTTTCGATCAATGGCAAACTACATGTATGAGAGTTAAGGGGTAGCGATTTCTGTCGTTTGTGAGTTTTACTGGTACTTTTGTCATTCCTGTGTAAGATTGGGGATGTTTTAGCCTTTTTATTACCACCGATATTTGCAGTTGGACCATGACTAATACTACTCAGATTACCAGGCTTTTTACCAAAGCCCCCCTGGGAAATACCAGGAAGATTTTTATCACAGACGCTAATCTCTGAACTTCCAATACTCGTTCCAGAACTCGAGCAAGACACAGAACTATTCGACCTCTCTGACCTTGTACTTTCAATAAAATGTTTCTCATAAGTCATTAACTCTGTCTTTTCTACACTGGTTGCAGGCTTTTCATTACTTTCTCCTCTAAACAGCACTCCAGCACTGTTGATACTGGAACCAGGCAGAAGAATGGAGTTCTTTCCCTTCTCCATGGCTTGTTCAGAGTTACTTCCCTTCAAACCAGCATGAAATTTGGATTCTGGATTTTTGTGTTTCTTCTTCTTTTTCTTTTTCATAACTTCCTTTGGCTGGAATTAAAGTAAACAGAATAAAAGCAGAGATACTCTAGATATATTTCACAACATTCTGATTATGCATTTAATACACTACAAATGTGTATGTACATGTATCATGTATGTGCACCTATGTTTTGCCATTTTTAAAAAGGGTGACAACTTTTGTGACTTCCTATTTGCATTCCTTTGTGATAAAACTTCCCAAATGGTTACTTCTCTTACAGGAAAGACTTCTCCTAGAGGCAAATCTTTTCCTTCATGAGCTGATCCCCCGTTTGAAAGGGAGGCAAAAACTGAAATGGTAGAGTTTCTCCCCTTGAAAGAGTACATATTTACCTTAATGGACTCATCAATCAATTTTCAACAAGTCCTTTGTAATCAGATTATGAAACTACTGCAAGTAGTTTAGGCCCTGATCCTAGGCCCATTAGCTATAACCAAGAAAAAAATTACTGATTCAGGGGCAAAACTTGTAATTTTCATTTTTGCCTCATCTGAGTTTGATTACATGTATATCTTTTTTTCTACAGAAATTCCCATATGTTTAATACAAACAGTGCTGGTCCTGACCCCATACCATGTTCTGAAGCATCCAATCTGAATACACATGGTCTGCGTCCATGGATGTTGTGGGATGCTAAAAGGGCTAACCAAAAAATAGTAAAGCAAAACTCAAGTAAAGCATAAGCATGGCCACAGAAAGTAGTACATAAAATATCCATATATCAAGCATAAAGAAAAAAAAAACTGGTAGAACCAATTATGGTTTCATACCCAGAAACTGCAATATTAAAGTGGAAAATTAAAGCTCCGGATAAGACAGATAATAATGGGAAAACTTTTCTTACTTCACCAAAGTATGTCGTGGCTCCTTATTACAACCATCTTATGAGGGTCACAACATATGTATCAATGGAGATTTAATAAAAATATCCCTATTTATTATTACTCCCTCTCATCTAGAGTTCTGAAAACCTTTTTTGAGAATTGTTCTTAAATGTATCAGAATTTAACAGAGCTCCAGATAAGAAGGGGTAACAGGGATAATTCAGAGATAGTTTCTCTTATTTCTCATCAAAAACATACGTTGTGACCCCTCATTAGAACTGTCTCAGTGAGACGGTTCTAATGAGGGGTCACAATGTACGTTTTAATGGAAAAATAAGGAAATTATCCCTATTACCCCTTCTTATCTGGAGCTCTAAATTTAAGCCATATACATATAATCTGCAGAAGAATTGTTGGCTAAATGTTCCTAATTTTGTAGCTGGTTCAAAAACACAAATAATAAAGGTGCAAAAGCATTACCTGTGGTGTGAAGAGCGGTGTCTTGCCCGGTTCTATGACAGGGTAGTCACAGTTAACTGAAACAATGTAATGTACGTTACAACATGTTGACAGCAAAATAAAGTGAGCAAAGAAAAGTTACAACACATAACAAAGATGTGCAATAAGCATTTTTAAAATATGATATTGTAACATACTACAGTAACGCTGGATTTTTACTTGTCAATTCTATTTGCCCAAAGCAACCCCTCTCTTCCTAACATAGGCAAAATTATTAACCAGTATTGGGGTTTACTTAAGATATCAGCAAGTGAAAGTGTACGTTATTAATATGAATCTAAGCCAATAGCTGTTTACAAAAGACCGGCTAATATTCATGACATGCTAGTTCACTCAAAAATGAGTAAATCTGTGGCTTCTTACAATGTAACCAAATGTGATAGACGCCGTTGTTCACAACTATTCATGAGTCTGACTGTTTTACAAGTACTACTACATCATGTGTGCATAAAATAAAGCAAAACCTTTCATGCATTTCCACTGATGTAATATATTATGATAACATGTAAGCAATGTAAAGCTCAGTATGTTGGACAGACCCACCAGAAATGTGCTAATCGCATGAATAGTCATAAATTTGACATTATGCATTTATGTTTCAGAACATTTCAATTCTCCAGGACATACCATTCACGATTTTTCGTTTATGCCTATCGAAAAAGTTTCAAATAATTGGAAAAGACTGTTAAAGGAAACGTCTTGGATGCACATTCTTGGTACGGTTGCTCCAAAAGGCATGAATTCCAAAGTGTTATTTTAATATCTTATGCCTATTTGACCCCGGGACAGTGTTTTCTATAATCTTTACCTGTGTGCCAATTTATAACTCTGATCAGCTTGCGCATCTGTACTGTCTGATTTCCCTTTAATATGCACTCTGCTGCGGCTACTTGTGAAGCCTAAATCCTTCTTACAACCTATGAGAGCTCTAGTCAGATTGCATGGTTGCGCAGGTTGATCTGGGTTTTCGCTGGTTTATTTGAGTTTGTAGACATTGCTGTCCTGCGGCTCAGTTTTCATTTAACATGACAGTTGTTACAAGTGTTTTAATATTTAGCTTTAAAATTGCATTTTTCCTGTGATTTTGCATCTTCTAAGATCCTGTTATTGTTAAATGTGCTTAACACTGTTTAATCAGTAAGTTTTTACACCAAAGTCATTGCCACATTTTGACGTCGTTGCCATTGACGTCATGTGACGTTGATGTCATTATGATTCATTGTTTACAAATTTGTCCCTTGAGAAAGGTTGTAATAACCGAAACTAGTCTGGAATAAAATAAACAGAACTACTTGGAGTTTGATCTCTTTTACAACACAAAGCAAACAACATAATATTTTCCGTTTTTCTCATTTCTGTGTTTCAGCAGTCTGAAGCAACCTCATTCTTTTTTAAGTAGGGCTTGAGAAATGAATAGTCAGGACTATTTTGGGCCAATTCTTTTCCGTGAAATATTTTGAATAAGTCTTTAAAAAAAAAAATGTGAACCTTCATGTTGCATTGAAAATTCTAGATGCTATGATGTTGTTTTCTGCTGCAACAACATTTTTTTCAATGTTGTGCACCAATTGGGAACACTGAAATTTTTTTTTACAACAACTATATTGAGCTTTTTTTGTGATATATTTTTTTTCTTTTTTCTTTTTTTTTTTTTGGTTAAGTAAAGTGCATGATTGAGAACATACCTAACATAGTCTCACTGCTGAATCTCTGTAGTGATGGCCCTGGGTCAAGGTCACTTTTACACTTTGATGGGGTTGCTGGTCCTGACAATGAATTACGTCGGAATGCTGGTTTAACTTGTCTGACTGGTGTTGATACTGGTGCCTCTTTGATTTCTGGAACTGGCGCTGTCACCTTGCCACGACGTACAAGAATGATCATAATGATCAGGATAACAATGATTTCTATGGACGTCCAAATCATCTGGCGATCAGTCACCTTCAAAAGATAGAAGTATTATAATTTAAACTGTGCAATCAAAATCTAACAATGCTCTTACACCGGGTAACATTGGGAAGTGGGTTAAGAATGAGTGTGAATGGCACACAAAACTTTTAAATGTGAATAAATCTAATGCAGTACCATTATTTGAGCCGCAGCACGAGAAAACCAACAAAGTGGTTGTGCGCCCAGCGCAGACTCAGATCAGCCTGGGCATCCGCCCAGTCTGATCAGTCTTCGCTGTCTGCATGAAGGTAGCTTAGACCCTAATCTACCCTTTAAGCACCATTAGGGAATACTCTGATCAGACTAGGCGGACACCCAGGCTGATCAGAGTCTGCGCTGGGTGCACAACCACTTTCTTAGTTTTTCCTGTGTCGCGGCTCATTTGTATTATCCGGCTGGAAAATGTTCAAGTTCGCTCACGTCCAACAGTTACCATACATCATCAATAAAATCCTTTCAAAACATGATTTAGGCCCATAAATATTATACTTACTTCTGGATAAACAGAATAAATTCTTACCATCCCAGCTATTATTTTCATTTACCCTTGGCAGCATAATGTTCCTGCCTGTATCATGAAAAATGTAGCTAAATGCAATACCAAGTTGCACAGCTCTGTCAGTTGTCAGCCTTCCTATGAGCCCAAAACAAGTTCTGAGCTTCTATATTAATCTCTGTCAAAGGGCAATTACTATGGCCATCACTTTTGTTCTTTTGTCTAGTTGAATGAAGACATTGTGCAGGACTAAATCTTACCTGTTTGTTCAGCTTGTCCAGCTTGACTGTGAGTTCAGTGACAATGGCTGTCATGTTTTCTATCCTTGACTCCATGATACTGATGGCATCATCATGTAGTTTGTCCTGAAAAATAAAAATATGAGCCGCGACGTGACAAAACCAACAATGTGGTTGTGCGCCCAGCGCAGACTCAGATCAGCCTGGGCATCCGCCCAGTCTGATCAGAGTCTTCGCTGTCCGCATGGAGGTAGCTTAGACCCTTGGCTAACCTTTAAGCGCTCAGCGAAGAGTCTGGTAAGACTGTGCGGATGTCCAGGCTGATTTGAGTCTGCGCTGGGCGCACAATCACATTGTTGGTTTTCTCGTGTCGCGGCTCATATGAAACTGTCTAGCATTGGGAAGAGGCAGAAGTTACTGTAGTCCTGGGTCCATTTTTTCAAAGCAATGTTAGCTTAACAAGGTCATCAGTCAAGGATTCATTCAATTTTCTACCGTATATAAAATCAAGTATGCGATTCGATTATAAATATTTTGTTGAAAAATGTGAGGAGCTTTTGCACAGCTTAAATGGCAACCAAAATGACCTCTGACCTACTTCTAATACCATAAACTTTAATATATGGTCAAAATACAACGTACATTCACTGTCTCATTTTTGTTAATATGGCATTACCTTCAGATGAACCAGGAAAAGGTGTTTTGTACAGTGATATGTCATTTCTTTCAAAACATAAGTTCCCCTTATTTTTTCGCTAATTATATGATTCAGTATACGCACACATCAACTTGTAAATTGTTGCAAAACGTGAAGACTGCACTGCTTTCCACAATGATTTGAGTAAAATAGCATGTTTCCTTACCTTGATTTCAGCCTCAAGTGTAACATTATTCAACCTGGCAACTGTTTTGTTCAACATTTTCATCATGTCTTCTGACTGTTTCTTGTATCTCTTACTCAGTTCTTCCAAAAACCTGAAAAAACACGTGTACAATGAAAGGAAATACTATTTTCATGCCAGAATACAAAGCTCCAAGTTTGATCAGACAGTCATTGAAGGAACTGGCCCAAACCATAAGCTAATAGTGAGGCCTCTATAATGATCTGAGTTTCACATGACAAAACTGCCACCATAATGTGGCTCATATATTTTGCCCTTCATTATAATGTTCTAATGAGCTTATTTGAAACTGAAAAATAACATTCTGGGATGGATGAGTCACTTGCAAATTTACATCCTTTTCAACAGTATTTTAGTAACATCAGGACAGTGGGAGGGTGATGATGAAAAGCTGTGTGCAATGGAACCCTGTTTACAATTGAAAAGACTTCAGCATCCGGGAATGAGTCTCGAGACCGCTAAATCAGCAGAACAGCACTTAACCCAGAGCCAGTGGGGCTTCTTAAATGATCTGGGCCCAGTTCTTCAATGCATTGTAAGCTTAAGGATGTACCAAATCCATAAGTAGATTTGGCAATCTACCTTGGCCAATTTGAAAGTAGGTTATTTGGTAAATAAGAAAATGGTGAAAAAGTATATGTTGCTGAGCAAAGTTTGGTTCTAAAATCACCCAAACAAAGATGCTCACAAGTATGAATCCTCAAAATTTCAATGTATGAAAAAAATGTTTTCCTTAATGATAGCGGACATCAGACTAATTTAGGCCTATACTGCTTGCATAGCTGTCACTTCTGTGCCAATATTTAGAATCATTACTACTGGAAGAACATACCTGCTACTCAAAGAGACATTCTGTTCCAAAACCTTTATTCGATTGTTCAACCTCATTATAGCTGACTCCCTCTTTGTAAATGGTACAAGAGGAACTTTCACTAGACCAAGACCTTTCTTACTGCCACCATCTTCAACAATTTTAGCATCAGGCATTCCTTCTTTAATCTCCACACCATGATCCACTGCTTGAACTTCATCTGTCAGTGGCAGAGGCTTTACACTTGGAGCTTCCTGTTCCTGTGTAATAGGTGTTGGCTTTTCTTGCTGATCAAGGTTTACTGGTTCTATTGCAACACTGGCAGTTGGTTCAACAGCTGATGATTCTGTTGCAATAATTTTGTCCACAACTGAGGCTGTTTCAGGAAAAGCTTTTCCTTTCTCTGAAGATGGAGCTGCAATAGTGTCTACCATCTTTGAAGTCTGGCTTTCTGTTCCTTGTATGACTGGAGTAGGCTCTCTTGATGATGAGGACAATAAATCACTTTCCTTGGACTCAGTCACAATAGAAGGACTAGGTTCAATTTTGTCAGAAGCTGAATCTATCACAGAACTTTCTGGGCCATTCTCTGCAACTACTGAAGTAGATGATTTAATACTGCTGTCGTATATATCTGATTTTTCCAGTAATACTGTTTGAGTAGGCGTAGGAATGATTGTTTCTCTGGTTTGAAACTCTACAGTTGATGACTCCTGAATCACTTTAGTATGTTCTGGTAATACCTCTGCAACTGTTGAAGTTTTCATGTCTTCTGCACCTTTAGTATCACTCTGTTCAATTAGAATATCAGAATCTCCAGATAATGTTGTAATGAATGATTCTAACAAGAGATCACTAACTATATCATTAGGTATAATACTTGATTTCACAACATCAGAAAGTGTTTCTGTAACCTCACTTTCAGACTGCATAATTTGGGAAGCTGTAACTGTTGAAGAAGCCAAACTTGTTTCAATAAGCAATTCCTTCTCCATCTGTTCAGCTTCTGTTTCAACAGTATGAACTGGGACTGAACAGCTCTGTCCTCTATATTTATCCAGTAAAAGTTTTAAATAAACACACAACTGAGTCACCGGGAATGAATGAATAAAAGACAGTTTTTGGGTATGATTAGAACAAGAAAAACAGTTTTCTATTTTTTCATGTAGACGTTTAGCAGAGTCTCGTTCTGTCAGAAAAGGTTCCTCTCCTGTTTCTATCTGTTCATGATCCTCAATTTTGGTCACCAGGGTAACATCATGTGTTGTTTCTGAAAAACCCAGAAAGAATAATTACAGCATATATCTAGGACAAATTATTCAAAGTGTCATTAGCTTAACAAAACTTGTCAATAGATGGACTTGTTAATATCTGAGAAAATTCGATAAAAAATGCAGTCTTTTTTCTTTTTCCTTTTTGATTGAAAACTGTTGAGTGGCCTTTGCACTGCATTCATTATGAGTCACCTCATCCAGATCTAGGTTGTTTGAAAATTCAACTACTTTCAGTTGTGGTGCTTCAAGTGTCAATAACATTCACCAATAAATACTGAACACTTAAACATTTTGTGGATACTAATGAAATTTATATATGAGCCGAGACACGAGAAAACCAACAATGTGGTTGTGCGCCAACCGCAGACTCAGATCAGCATGGGCATCTGCCTAGTCTGCGCAAAGTCTTCCCTAAGCGCTTAAAGGGTAGCTAAGGGTCTAAGCTACCTTCATGAGGACAGTGACGACTCTGATCAGACTGGGCGGATGCCCAGGCTGATCTGAGTCTGCGCTGGGCGCACAACCACATTGTTGGTTTTGTCGTGTCGCGGCTCATATCTGAAGTGTGTCTGATTGCTGAGTAGTCAGTACCCACAACATATGATTTAGTGGCTTATTTTTACACTAAAACATATGGTGTGGCATTAAAACAACCCCTTCAGGCATGCCCCACTGATGAGCATCCGCTACCAGAAGGTGTCTAAGTGGCTTACTTTCAAGCTAAAAAAACATTTTATTGACTCATTTGCATAAAAACACCATTGTGGCTCCTCACTGATATGATCTAAGCAATACTAGTCTACTGAATAATTACCCACAACATATGCTTTACTGACTGATATTTACTAAAATGTATGTTGAGGCAGAGCTCTAGACAAGAGGCAGTATTTGGTGATAATTAGGGATAATTTTTGTTAATTCTGTATAAAAACATATGTTGTGACCCCTCATCTGAACCGTCTCATCGAGACGGTTCAGATGAGGGGTCACAACATATAGTTTCAATGAGAAATAAAAAAAATTATCCCTCAATTATCATCAAATACTCCTCTTATCTAGAGCTCTGTTGAGGGCACTTGCTGGAACTTTATTTCCCAGGTGACTCCAGGTATTCCAGGATACAATAGATGTGGTTGTGGGTACTATACTATGACTGGATGGTTGGTTGGTTTGGGCTTAACAGCTCTTTGGGACTGTATTTCAGTCTATATCCAGCCGTCTCCCAGAGAGAGACAGAAAGAAAAGAGGTATAATAGACAAAAGAAAAAATGTCCAAACAACCCCGAACCGCACCAACTGCAAGCACAGTAGGTGCTTGTAAGCACAGTAGGTGCTTGCCCTACTACTGTCCAAATTTGTAGGATGTCCCATAACTGAAAGTTTCCCTGCACCATCACCCCACCCAACCACCCCTATGACTGGATGAGTACCTACCAGGATATAATTGCTGTGGTTGCAGGTCACCTTCAACTGGTGGTTTAGACTCACCTGTGCCTGGTATTCTGTAATGTAACATAGAAATTACTGTTGTAACATACATGTAGTAAAGTCACTTTATTACACAATGTTTGGCAATCACAGAAAGACAATGCTAT
Organism: Ctena decussata; assembly: GCA_963989385.1. NCBI lineage: Eukaryota > Metazoa > Mollusca > Bivalvia > Lucinida > Lucinidae > Ctena > Ctena decussata. The sequence continues at coordinate 68,548,676 of OZ022498.1, read as the reverse complement.
GGCTGAAAAGCACTATAATGGACTAATACACAAGACAGACATGAGAAAACCAACAAAGTGATTCTGGGCCCAGCGAGGACTCAGATCAGCCTGAGCATCTGCCTAGTTTGATCAGACTCTTCGCTAAGTGCTTAATCTAAGCTACCTCCATGCGGGCAGCAAAGACTCTGATCAGTCTGGGCGTATGCCCAGGCTGATCTGAGTCTGCACTGGGCGCACAACCACTTTGTTGGTTTTGTTGTGTTGCAGCTCATATGAAGAAATATAAAATGCTCATTTGCCTCACACTTCTTGGTAGTTTAGTCTCAATGGAGCCATGACAATATAGCATTATATCCAATATAGTGTTATCAGCAGCATTATAACAAGGTTCTACTGTAGCTACTTTACCCTTTACAATGTAGTAATCATTAAACATAAAGTCTGAAAATTACTGCACATCTGTTAAACGCTTATTCTTACACACTAAGGCATTGTTTAAAGAAAAATTGCTTTAGCAGAAATTCTAGTTCCCAGGGCAAATGTTCTACTTAAACCTCACCCAGTCCAGTGTTAACACATTAATGCCTAGTGTCCCATAAATGGGACTTAGGAAACAGTGCAGGCCCAGATCAGATGCCGCAATATGCAGCATTCGATCAGTCTCTCCACTATTTGGTCAAGACAAATGGGTATTTCTCCTTAAAATAAAACAAAAAAGATACAATAAACCAGACCACCTTTAATTGACAAATGGACTCATCCATTTCATAAGGATACAACAGTTCATTTGCATAACAGGGTTAATGTCCTGACTGTGGACCTGTTCTCCACACTAATCGTTCATTTTAGCATATAAAATTGCAAAAGAACTAGTCAGTTTACCTAATATATTTCACACCGAGCATGAAGTTTTCATTTGACACATGACTTGAGCAATTTGCACATTTTTTCTCTACTTTCCAGCCATACAGAAGTGAATAGGATGGAAAAGGATGAAAAGATAAAACAAAACACCCATAAAAGATAAAAATCAATTTAAATCGTATTCTTCTTTTTGATCTTTTTGATTTGTTGCCACCCCAGGTTAAGGTTCACTCTTATATCACAGGAAAAACCTACCTTGCATCTGGAGGACAGGGCAGTGTCTGACTATCAGCTGATGCATTCCTAACTTTTGTTTCTTCAAGGCTCACATTCTGGTTAAAGTTTTCTGCTGTTTCATCTGAAAAAATAAAATTCCCAAACATCACAATCAGGGCCCCGAGGTTATAAAACTTTTAAGAGCTCAACTCAGCTGAGCATGAAATTTTCTCGGCTGATAAATATGAAAATGCCAACTAATGTTGGCATTTTCGTATTCATAAGCAGAAGAAATTTCATACTCAGCCAAACTGAGCAAGAAATCAGCTGAACTTACCAGCGATTTGCTATTCATTAGCAGGTAAAATTCATACTCAGCTGAGTTGAGCATGAAAAATGTTTAATAACCTTGGGGCCTGCTCTCCTGAGTTAATTCCTTACATCAGAAAATGTCCCCTATGATAAGTCTCACTGAAGGCTACATTGTTTGCCCCAGTCAAAAATTAGAAATAGCAAGAAAGAATCAAACACAAATATTTATCTTTTGTTCTTCTATACTAAAAAGTCTTCATCAACTAACTTCTCCCAATTTAGGATACCAGTATAGTTCCTAATTACAAACACAACACTTAGTAAGTTCAAATGATGGACACTGACTTTGATATTTTCATTCGAAACAATAGCATTATGCACCAGTAGCCCTTATGCTTCAGGTAGAATTGTGTGCTGACTTCTCAAAGATCAAACATGCTGCAGTACCCCAAATAAGGATAATTTAGGGATAATTTTCCATGTTACTCTATAAAAACATAAGTTGAGACTCATCTTTAGAACTGTCTCCCTGAGACAGTTCTAATGAAGGGTCACAGCCTATGTTTTTGTTAAGTGATAAGAAAAATTATCGCTGCATTAACTTTAAAAACCCACCTTAGCTGGAGCTCTGAGCTGAGTCATATCTACTTATAGTCCAATATATTACAAGTAGTTTGTTTCTGATAGTAGCAAGAACTAGAAATGTGTCCATAGCACACGGATGCCCCCGCCCAGTGCCCTAAGTAAGATGGTGCCTTGTTTAAGGTACTGGCACTTGTAGCATAACTAGGTTCACAAAGGCAGACTTCTGTGTAACATGTTTTATTATTGTTTTCCTTGGGCAGATGTATTGTGCTTCTTGGATCAAGAGAAGTGTGTGTGTGGGAGGAGGGAGGGGGGGAGGGGTGGAGGGGGGTGTCATGACTGTGATATGTGATAATATTCTGTATCTTATCACAGAAATGGATGCCATGCAACTTTCCAAAAGAAATAGCCTGGAAACAAGTAACTTTTCAAAAACTAACAAGCGGAAACCATTATTTATGAAATAAAGTCGAAAAAGGGCCATAACTCCCACAATAACTGACATCGAACTTTACCTGTATTTTATGGTTATATACCTGTGTATATAATATGAATTCAATACACCAATGTTTTCAAAAGATACCAAACGGAAACCATTTTTTCATACAAAATAAAGTCGAAAAAGGGCCATAACTCCCACAATAATAGACGGATTTACCAAACATCGAACTTGACCTGTATTTTATGATTATATACCTGTGTTTAAAATATGAATTCAATACACCAATGTTTTCAAAAGATAATGAACAGAAACCAGTTTTTCATACAAAATGAAGTTGAAAAAGGACCATAACTCCCACAATAATCAACGGATTTTGCCCAACATCAAACTTGAACTGTATTTTATGATTATATACTTGTGTATAAAATATGAATTCAATACATGATGTTTTCAAAAGATAATGAACAGAAACCATTTTTTCATATAAAATGAAGTCAAAATAGGGCCATAACTCCCACAATAAGAGATTTTACCCAACATCGTACTTGACCTGTATTTTATGATTATGTACCTGTGTATTAAATATGAATTCAATACACCAATGTTTCAAAAGATAATGAACAGAAACCAGTTTTTCATACAAAATGAAGTCGAAAAAGGGGCCATAACTCCCTAAATAATCAATAGATTTTGCCCAACATTGAACTTGACCTGTATTTTATGATTATATACCTGTGTATAAAAAATGAATTCAATACACCAATGTTTTCAAAAGATATCGAACGGAAACCATTTTTTCATACAAAATGAAGTCGTAAAAGGGCCATAACTCCCTCAATAAAAGACAGATTTTACCCAACATCGAGCTTGACCTGTATCTTATGATTATATACCTGTGTCTAAAATATGAATTCAATACACCGATGTTTTTAAAAGATATCGAATGGAAACCATTTCGTACGGTACATACATACATGTATGTTACGTACGTACGGACAGGGGTGATACTATATGCCCCCCCCCCCCCCCATTTTTAATGGCGGGGGCATAAAAATAATTCAGTGTACTGAGATACCTCAACCGTTACAACAATTTCAGCACTGACGCTTCCACCTCTGGATTAGGACACCCATGTTCCTTACCAGAGTTTTACAACTTTGGCAAGTGCAATTTATACCTTCTAGAAACAGAAGGTAGTCGGTTAGAAGAACACCCATCACAAGACAGAAGTAGATGACTGGCGTGGAAATTGAACAAACTGTGACCCAGATCAAAAAAAAAATTCATTTCATTCCAATCTTGAGTTGACTTGGAAATATTCCATGTGAAAAAAAACACACAAAAAAACTAGACTGTTTTGAACAGCTGTGAACATTACAGAATTGAAATAAAATATTTGCCCTACACAAATGTGTAGGGCAAATATTTTTATTTCAACTCTGTGATGTTCACAGCGGGTCAGCAGTTATTTTCAAACCAGAAATTTATCATACTTTCTATGATTTTTTTCCTACAATTACTGTCTGTATTGATCACCCTGCCCTAAAACAACTCTTGTTGACACTGTATCTGATCAGTTGACCTAAGCCTTCCAAGCCTTCCAATGGCTATTTGGACAACTCAGCAGACCTTCCCAAAAAGGCAACAGTGTATATCTAACAGTCAAAAGATCTTCCGATTTCAGGACTTGCAAAATGACCAGGAAGAAGACCTTTATTTTGCCCCTAAAACCAGAAGACCTTATTTACCTTCATCACTAATCAACAAGAATATAGTAAGACCATGGCAAAATAACCATGTGATGTTATATAAAACTACTGACTGAAATGCTAACAGTGCAAAGCCTGATCAGAGGTACAGTCTGATCTGGAGTCTATAATTGATACACAACACAAGAACACTGCCCAATCCAGTCAGAGTCTTCCCTTTGCACTTAAAGTTTAGCAAAGGGTCTAAGCTAGCTTCATGCTGACAGCGAAGACACTGATCAGACTGGGCGGATGCCCAGGCTGATCTGAGTCTTCGCTGGGCACACAAGCCACTTTGTTGGTTTTGTTGTGTTGCGGCTCAATTATTATTTACACAGACATGTGTGTCCTATTATAATACATACTCAAGTGTTGTTGTTCCTCATCCTTCTTGTCTTCCACATTTAACACTTTCTTCACAATCTTCAGGACAGTGTCTGCAAAAAACAGAACATACATGTTAATACTATATGCTCCAGCCTATGGAATGTCCCTTGAGTCAAGGATCAGATAAAATTGTTTAAGTTATTTGTTAACTAGCCTCTAATAGCATAAGAAAACAAAAAGCTCATATACAGCTTGTAAAAACTCTAACATCAAACAGTTTGACCACTGTTTGGCAGCAGGATGCCACTTAAGCAACAGTTACAGCTGCTTATCAGCCATCTATGTAAACAAACTATTTCATGCTGAAAAGTTCACCAGAATTTGAACTTGTAGCCTGTGGACTAAAGTGTTAAAGACAAATTTTCTTGTTTATTGCATGCCCTAATCCTATTTTGCCACAATCAGGTTTAGTTGCTTTTTTCGTCAAATAAACTCCCTGGTCTAAATAGGTAATGGTACATGGTAAAACAGGAAATTACAGCAAACATTCTTTTGAGTTCTACATAGCAGGGAATCATTCACTAACACTGGAATTTATTTGATTATAAGACTAGGTTTTCTTTCTCCATAAAGTACCCCGAATATGCAACTCATTCATGTGAAATTCAGCTTACAGATAGATTTTTCTCTTTAAAAACAATAAAAAAAATCTAACTTTTCTGGACTGTTTTAGAGGGAAAAACCTCGTCTTATAACCAAATAAATATGGTAGTCACTTCCAATAAACAGCCACTTCCAGTCAATCTCTCACACAATTTCAATATATAATTTGAGTTCTACTGAAAAATTTCTTGAATCAGGTAAGCGGACACTATACTGAATGGAAAAATAGATAATTACACACTGTATTGCCTTTCAACGTTATTTCAGTCATTTCGAATAAATGGAAGAAATGGATGAGATGATAGTGAAAATGTACTTATTCTGCACTGGGCTTGATTGATTGATTGATTTGTTGCTTTACGTCCACGGTAAACAGCTATGGTCATGTCGGGACGGTCATTTAACATAACCACACTGTTCCTGGGCAGGCTTAGACCTCCTTAGCGGTTAACCAGTACTAAGTGCACATACTTTTGCCAGGCACTGGGCTTGAATCCCATGTTCTGAATATGCATGCTGACCTGTTTCATCCATAACATATTTCATAATAACAATCTTCCAGTCTTTTATCTCTAGAAATGTGACATTACCTTTGGCACTAGAGAACAGGTTCTTTGAGTCTCCTTCTTCCTCCTCTTCAGTTACTATGTCTGGGGAACAAAAACAAAATCCGATGCAATTCATGAATGCCACCGTTATTTTTCTGACACTAGAATTTTTTTTTTTTTTTTTTTTCCTTCACAACTGAAAGGTACCAAATCCATAAGTAACAATCTTTAATACATTATTTGAATATTAGGCCTGGTTGTTCAAAACAAATGTCATTAGTTGACAAGATGATAACATTTCTAATGTACTGTATGCAAAAATGCTAACAATTTCTTGTTGAAAAAAACTGAGGAGCCTTTGCAATGCAAAAGCTCCACACAATTTTTCAGCAAAAATATCAGCACACTTGATGTTATGTGTACTAGAAAACTTAATGAATCTTGGCCTATGGCTTCAACAAGTTAAACCTGCTTTAAAGAACTGGTATGTAAAGTTGATCATGTTTCTTTACCTGCCTATGAATATGGTAATTTTGATTGCTTAATGATGTAAACACCCACCACGTGACACCACTGTATAATTTAACATTTTTTTTACCATTATAGACTCTTTTTAAACTGTGTAACGTTGTCTTAAAACTGTACTAATATTTCAAAACAGGAGCAAATTCTTTCTTTGAAAGAGTAGACCTATTCTGGTACAGCTACTTCATTCAGGGAAACAAAAAGAAGGTCATAAAAGATTTTCCAGGAAAGGGATTCCTTTTTGAAAAATTGAATAAGAAACTGCGAAAAAACTCAATAAATCATGTCATTTCATCTTAGTCCTAGTAAAGATGACAACCTATCAGCCAGGACATGACAAAACCAACAAAGTGGCTTGTGTGCCCAGCAGATACTCAGATCAGCCTGGGCATCCGCCCAGTCTGATCAGAGTCTTTGCTGTCAGCACAGAGGTAGCTTAGACCCTTAGCTACCCTTAAAGCACAAAGCACAGATTCTGATCAGACTGGGCAGATGCACAGACTGATCTGAGTCTTTGCTGGTGCACATGCCACTTTGTTGGTTTTTCATGTCCTATCACAATACAGTAGAACTTCAATGGCTCAAACAGGCTCGGGACCATGAAAATTAGTTCCAGCCAAGGGTAGTTCTAGCCATCCAGGGTTAGTTTCCATATAAAGTGAGCTTTAGGGACCAAGAAAAGAGTTCTAACCAGGCAGGGTGAACGAGCCATCAGGGTTCGAGCCATTGAAATTCTACTGTATTTACCATCCTCCTCCTGGTCTTGCTCATCATGGTCTTCTTCATCTCCTTCACTGATATCATAGTCAACTACTGCTATACCAAACAATCTAGAAAACAATCACTCTCAGTTGAACTTGATATATATATCAAAGCTATAAATAATTGCAGTTTCCATGAAGATCATCCTGAGATGATACTTTATGCCAAACTTGATGACTGTAGTTATTATATTTTGAGAGATATGGACACTAAAGTTGATGCAATAAGTTTACGCATTGCAGTTTGAGGAAAATGAGATAAATGGACTTCTACATGGAAAACCAGGGATCTAGACTGCACCTTGCTATAGCAGGTTTGACAGAAACAGCATAACTGACAAGAAATACTAGATTGCCAGGGCTGCCATGTCAAGTCCATTTGTGAACCACCACCAGCATTTATGTGGAAGTCAGTTAAGGCGATCTAGTTTCATAGGTAAGAACTTGCAGTCGCATGACAAATCTCAAAATTATCCACAAATATTTCCTGATTTGGACTTTTGAACTTACTCTTCCAAAACAAAGCATGCTAAAAATGGTTCCTTGCAATTTAAAATTCGAAACCTTACAGCTATTAGATAGGTATGGAACATGCAGTTGTGTCTGTATTTGTATATAGATCAGCACTCCAAAAATGGCCTTGTTCCATTGACAGTCAATGAAGAACATGAAATGAAATTTGAGACCAGAGCTCTAGATAAGAGGGAGTATTTGGTGATAATTAGGGATAATTTTTTGTTAATTCTGCATAAAACATATGTTGTGACCCCTCATCTGAACCGTCTCGTCGAGACGGTTCAGATGAGGGGTCACAACATATGGTTTCAATCTAAAATAAGAAAAATTATCCTTCAATTATCATCAAGTATTGCTCTTTTGAGACCTACCTGAAGAGTGTGAGAGGACAAAAATGTTCATTGCTGTAATGGTCTAACAGCTCCACCCTGACAAACTTGGCAAAATATCCCTCAGCATCCTCAACATTGAAACTCTGTACTGCTCGTTCCTCTGTCATCTCATCTTGAACTGCCAACTTCCAGTCTTTTGTAGGGTATCTAAGAAAGCAGATATCAGAAATGCTATAGATGAGAGAGTTTTTGCTGAGTGTTCTGAATGTTCTACAATTTAAGGTGAATGGGTACGCTTTTCAGAGAAGCAACTCTGCCATTTTCAGTTTTGCAACCTTTCTCACGAGGGGTCAGTTGTTTGGATGCTGATACCAGCACCTTTTGTACTGGTATAGCACCTACGCCCCTTCCCATTATAACAACTTTAAACCAACAACTTTAATGTAGGATGGAATGCAGATGCAGACACATACTCCATAGTTCCAGCTATCACTCAAACTGTACTTTTTTTCTGACAAGATGAAAACTGGTTATCCAATCAACAAACTGCCAGTGCTGAGATCAACATTATTCCACCGCCTTCCATATTTCTTCGGTTGTAAGAGAGAGGTTTTTTCCTTCAAACACAATCTTAAAATCTAGATCCATCTTAAGATGGATCTAGCTTTTCAGAATTGTTTTGGATCTTTAGATTGTTTTGGAGATCCATCTTCAAATGGATCTAGATTTTCGGGATTGTTTTGGAAGAGAAAAATCCATCTTATAGCAGAATTTCATTAGACTGATTTAGATACCTGGGGCATTCTGGACAGGAAAACCCAATAAATATGGTAACTATGCGGTGCTATCAAAGGAAGAGTGCCGAATAGAATCTTTGAACTAATCTACAGAGTGATAGTTTAAAGGGTTCTACAACTTTTCCAACAGACAATGATGCAGTGAAAATGTCATATGTTTGTACCATTAAGTGCCATAAAAGTGTCATTAAATTATGAGGTAATCCACTACAAACTGGATTTGGAGTTATGAACTTTGTATCACATGTCCATAGTTTCTTGACATCTAAGGTGTGTTCTGGGACATCTCCATATTTTTCTGCAATTGTTACAAGGGGAAATAATTTCTGTGATTTCTTAATTGCTTCCCTGGGTGATAAAACCCTTCAAAAATGAGATCTACTCTATAGGAAAGAATTTGCTCTTCAGGAAGAAAACCTATTGTCAGTCCTATGTGAAGCATACAGCCCCAATCAGCCTGACATGTGGCATGGCCAATGCATATTCAGATCAATTTGAAATTCTAAGAATCTAAGCCTTGGGACAGATACGTCTGAGCAAATGGTGCAGACCAAGATCAGACTGCTCCTAAACAAACTACACCTGTACAAGCTTGTCTGAGTAAAGCACATGTAGTTTCACAATACAAGTCATAAGCTAATGATACCCACCTGTCACTAAGAAAAACCTTGAAGGCCTTTGGTTGAGATGAGAAGAGCTCAAAGCTAGCCATCTCTACATTCACAGCCTGCATGGGCTCACATAGCTCTATCACAAACCTGGAATGCAAACATATGAATTTAAAGTGATGGAATAACAGGGAACAAAATGTTACTGATACAAGAAAACTGATGTAAAGAACAAGATCAGGCATAGTAGTTGGTCTTAAAATATTTAGATTAACATCAGATAATTTCTGAGGAAATGGCAATAATGTTAATATAACACACCACAACATAATTTTATTAGACTAAGCAATGTTACAGCTCATTGTTATTGAACATATTACAATGTTTTAAACAATGTTACAAACAAGGGCAATAACTCATGCACTACTAAAGCCAGTCTGATGAAACTTGTCCGGCATCGGCATCGGCAAATTTATTCTAAGTGCCATGAAATTCAACTCAGAGATTACTCAGTTATGGCTCCGGACAGATGGATGGACAGACATAAGGAAAACAATACCCTTCCACCTTCTGCAGGGGAAAAATAGCATGAGAGTGACTCAATCACATGCACAAACTAACCTCTTCTCTAAGCTAAACAATAATCTAACAAATACTGACCACTTCTTTACTTTGCAAGGGTTGATCATGTAATCATCTTTGTTAGGATTAAGCACACTTTTAACATTAGTTCCCTCTGGATTACTGGCCAGAATTTTAGCCCCACACTCCTGTAGAGCATAGTTCTTTTTCTTCCGCTGTTTGGTACTTGTCACGGCCACAGTGTCAGTTTTAGCTGTAAATATGAAAATAAATGGAGAATTCAATAAAAGCATCGCAAACGACTGCGTGATACCCCGCCACTGCAAACCTTTTTCACACACCGATTTTTCCAGATTTATGCATGTATACAGCAGGGGGCAGGGGGAGATAACTCCCATGGGGTAAATTTAACCATCACTGGAGGCTTTTATCACTCTGATCATTTGCTGAAAGTTTCAGAAAAAATGCTTCAAACTCTGATTTTATATGGAATTTTTCATGATTTTATAGATGTTATAGTCCCAGGGCAGGGGCAGATAACCCCCGATGATAAAATTTCGGTGCTCATAAAAAAGCTTTTGTTACTTCGATCATGTTTGTGAAGTTTCACCATGATACTCAAAGAAGTAAAGGAACTAGAGGCCAGACACCATTTTTTGTACATTGACAAGTGCCATAACTCTGTCAGAAATTAACGAAATTTGCCCATTAACAATTCCAAGCGAGACATTCTCGGAACAAATGCATATGCAAAATTTGAAGGAAATCCATTAATAAATACTTAAGTTATCGAACAGAAACGTACTACGGACGGACAGACACACGGACGGCCAACGTGAAAACATAATACCCCGCCACTAACGTGTGGCTGGGTATAAAAAGGAGAATGTGTTACATACACCATGTTAATCTGCCTTGTGTATCCACAGTAGGCAGCTGAATATAGGGTAGGATGGTTGAAGCAGTTGTTGGTGAAAGGAAGACCCTATGAAACAACAGATAGAAAACCTGGACCCAATTGTTCAAGACTAACTATGTAATTAGTTAAGGAAACGTTAAAATTTCAAATGACTGTATGGTATGCAAAAACACTGCCTTTTTTGCAGAAAAAATTGAGGAGCTTTTGCACTGCAAAAGCTCCTCATTTTTTCAGCAATATATATGACAGCACTTGATTTTATGTGCACTAGATGACTTCACAAATCACTGACAAACAACTTTGTTAAGCTAGCAATGCTTTGAAGGACTGAACCCAGATTGTTTCAGACTGGTGTAGGCCATTATTTTCTTCAAACCCCTTGGTTTATTTCATTCTCATCATCAAATGACAGAAACAGTGCTGAAAGGACCATAAACTGCCTGAATCAGCCATCTACCTATAAAACTAAACAGTAAAGTTTATATTTAAAAGCTTCTAAAGTGTTACCTACCATGATGCTTTTCCTTCTCCTCTTCTGCCAGAACTTTCTGTGCCCACTCATTAAAGGTCAGCCCTTCTTCCTCTGGTTTTTTATCATCAGGTTCAATGTCTGCTGGCCCTGGCTTCTCAGTAACAGTTGGGGGCTCTTCTTCCTTAGGCTGTGCAGAAAATACATATTTTATGTAAATATTCAACAATGAGACATAATAGCTGAATGGGCAAGTCCAGGGTTATGCCTGACTAGCGTGTGCACTCAGTCTGAATTTTAGGTACACCAATCGAGTGCTCCCCAGGACAGCGTTCCAGAACCATACACACTGTTCCAGATAATGAGGTGGTGTGGACAGAACAAAAAGTCAAAACAAAATAGTGAAGCAGATAACACATAAAAATATAAAAAGAAGATATACATGTAGCTCTAGGCTTGTTAAATAAAATTTGAATTGTTGTCCCTTAAAATTCAGATTGCATCATCTAAAATGTCTTCAGAGGCAATGCTGCAGATAAGGGGTAACAGGGATAAATTAGGGATGATTTTCCATATTTCTTCAATCAACATAAGTTGTGACCTCTCATTAGAACCGTCTCAGTGATGTAAGTTGTGACCCCTAATTAGAACCGTCTCAATGAGACGGTTCTAATGAGGGGTCATAACATATGTTTTCATAGAGAAATAAAAAAAACCCTCTAAACCCCACCTCATCCGCAGCTCTGAGAGGAGTTAAAGTGTGTTTTGCTTAGGATGTCATCATGTCATGATTGTTGTCATAGCCAATTCCCTATTTGATTTGTCTGCTAACTTCTGAAACTCTCGCAAGCCTCCTCGCACAGTGCACACAGCAGAACTGAGCATGACCCAGTTTTACAATTTATCATGCATCTGCTGCAAACTTCTACATGATAACCTGTATGATGATATGATATAATGTGATATCACGTTAATTTAGAATTGTATTAATTTTCTGCGAATGATATCAGGCAATGATACTGAAAGCGACCAGGGCCCAGTTGTTCAAAGCATCGTTAGCTTAACGAGCTCGTTAAGAGGTCAACTCGTTAAGTGCTTTATGACTTTATAACTAAATACACTGATATTTTTTGTTGAAAATATGTGAGAAGCTTCTCACATTTTTTCAACAAAAAAAAGTTGGCATATTTGAGATATGAACATTTGAAATTTTAACAAAACGTTAACTAACGACGACATTAGTTTTGAACAACCGGGCCCAGATGACTAGTTACGGAGCACTGGTAATAACTTCACTCTTTTTCCCTCAGCTATGAATACTTACAACTATGACTGTATCAGGTTCTCCCTCCCTGAATGTTGCTGGTTTTACTTCAATGGGCAAATCTTTTTCACCAGGCTCTTCAAGTACTTCAGGAGGTGGTTCCCTATCTTTTTCCTGAGAATCTTCTTGTCTGGTTTGTTCAGTCACAGAAGGCACACTGCAAAACACAAGTGAAGAGTCAAGACTTCAAATACCCTGCAAATCCTCACAGACTGCAGTGTACAAAACACAGAGCTCTAGATAAGAGGGAGTATTTGATGATAACTAAGGATAATTTTTCTTAATTCTCATCGAAACCATATGTTGTGACCACTCATCTGAACCGTCTCGTCGAGACGGTTCAGATGAGGGGTCACAATATATGTTTTTATTCAGAATTAACAAAAACTTATCTAGAGCTCTGAAACAGTTGATTTACACTACTATTGAGGATATTCACATAAAGATCCAAGCAGCCACTGCAGAATATGACCAACTCCTGACTTTGGTCAAGAAATGGAAACTGAGGTGGCTTGGCATGTCATGTCTCAAGGTGTTCTGGCTTAGCAAAGACAATTTTGCAGAGGACAGTGAAAGGAAAAATAAGAATAGGTAGACAGAAGAAGAGGTGGGAAGACAATATTAAGGAGTGGACAAGGATGGACTTTGCTAGCTCAACAAGGGCAGAACAAGGGCTTCGCAAGCGGCGCATAATATGCCAGTTTTAATGTCATAAAGGAGTTACAGAATGAACAAGACTGTTTACAAAAGGATAGACCGACAGACAAACAGGGGAAACCACTCTATAATTAATGATGGCAACATTATTTAAATATTCAACATATCAAATACTATTAGTATACCAAAAATCAGCTTCAAAGGGGAAGTGGCTCCTAAGTTGAGTAATGCCAAAGTCAAACAAGGGTGTTAATTCATAAACTAAATATACTAGCTATACCATTCTTGGTTCTAATACATTCCCTTGACAATATACACATCACCATCAAGTTGTGTTAGAATATTCTAAATGGTTAATTTAAGGAAATTTATGCAAGGGCAGATAATTCAGTAAGTAAGCCAGAGTTGTGATTCTTGCTCAGGATACATTTACCCATTATTATACACATTCCTACAAAGTTTCATTCTAATATTTCAAACGGTTAAGGAGATATGTAGTGAATGGAAATTCCTAAAAATACTATTCAAAGGGAGGTTACTCCAAAATTAAGAAAGGGGGAGCAACCATTCTTATATCTGACACATCATCTTGTGATCATGCTAGTTGCTTTAAAGTTTCATCATGATATTCCACACAGTTGCCGAGTTAAGGGATGCACAAGATAAGTATACACAAAAATAGTCTAATACAACTAGTAAAAGGGATGTAACTCTGAAACGGAGAAAGGGAGAGCAACCATTGTTGTGCGCAACACATCGTTGGGACTTCATACACATTGCTATGAAGTTTTATGAAGATATCCCAAACAGTTATCTAGTTATGGCACATACAAGACCTACAGGGTAAAAAACAAAGCAAAGGGACATAACTTGAAAACTAAGGAAGGGGGAGCAACCATTCTTACACACGACAAGTTCCTCCTACCTAATACATATGCCTATAAAATTTCATGAAGATGTCCCGAATGGTTACTGAGTTATGGCGCATACAAGAATGTTTACGGACGGACAGAGGGACGGACGGAGGGAAGGACAGCGCCACGACATAATACATCCGTTTTTTTCAAAACAGGCGTATAAAAAGACAGGACTAGATGGAAAGGGATTGTTGTAAAGTCATCTGAAGTCCCTTAATGACCTCCCAAGGCAATGTGATAGACTAGACTAGACTAGACTAGACTGCTTTCTTATGACCTAAAGACACTGTGAACAGGGAAGACTTGTAACAGACCTCATGGAAGTGCAAACTGGTTTAAGCTCTTTAAGTTTTCAGGTGGTGCTTCTGTAGTGGTTTATCATAATCATCAGAGCTCTAGAGAAGAGGGGTTTTTGATGATAATTGAGGGATAATTTTCTTTATTTCTCAATGAAACCATATGTTGTGACCCCTCATCTGAACCGTCTCGGCGAGACGGTTCAGATGAGGGGTCACAACATATGTTTTTATCAAGAATTAACAAAAATTATCCTAATTATCACCAAATACTCTCTTATCTAGGGCGCTGAATCATCGTTTGCTGGCTTTCTATCCGTCACTGACTCATTGTACATTATTTTGGAGTAGTCTCCTGGCCATCAGCCCTGAAAGAGCTGACCGGTCTTAGCCTTTTACTTGCCTTGTGTTGCTTTGTGTGCCAACTTTATAAGTCTCCTTTCCCATTTAGTTTTTAGGCCAGGACGTGGAATTCAACCATATTGGTTCCTGATCATTGCCTTTCCACTACTTAACCCTTAAAGCGCCAAAAATGAAAAAATTGTTGAATTTGCAAACAGTGTAGATCCAGATGAGGTGACTCATCATGAGCCACCTCATCTGGATCTACACTGTTTGCCCTATAGTCTTTGAATTCTCAATATGATATAGCTTGGACAAAACATTTTTTATTAAATTTCTGCAGACGTAAATATTGTAGTCTGCTTTTTGGCGCATTAAGGGTTAACATTCCCTAATTAATGCACCTTGTGTTGCAATGCAGCTCTATTTTAACCTTTTTTGACTAAAATACTTGTTCACATCCATTACCAACCTTTTATCTGTGACTTCTTCCTCCTGTTTCTCCACAGCCTGATATGGCACAGGTTCCTCTGATTGGTCAGTATAAATAGATTGGGTGGTCCCAGCTGTTTCCATGGTAGCATGTTCACTGGTTTCCTGTACTGATGTGGAGGATTCAGTAAAGCTTGGTTGCAGTAAGCCATCATATTCTGATGATGTCCTGACAAAGATATAATGTAAATGTTTAATTTAAGCATCTCTTTTAGCCCAGCCCCTGATCTTGCTGGCCTTTCCTCTAGGACATCTCAACCATTTTTGTTACAGACTCCTACATCTGGCCCCGAGGTTATAAAACTTGAGTACATTCTCAAACTCAAAATAAAGCACACTGATTGGCTGCTTCCGAGCACATGCTCGGAAGCAGCCAATCAGTGTGCTTTATATTGAGTTTGAGATTAGTCTCATGTTTTATAACCTCGACCCTTGCACTGTTTGTTAAGGCCTAATGAAATTAATGTACAAATAGTTTGGGCAACTATCATACAACTGATATACAATATCATTCCTAATAAAACCGTTGCTCTGATAAACACCCCTCCCTCTTTTCCCCCAAAGTAATATTTTACAGATTTGTGAAAACTGCAAATTCCAGGCATTAAATCTGTAGATATGGTAGTTTATATGTGATCATATACATTCACCTCATCATGGCCCCCAAGATAATTGTAAGCAATCCTTTTAATGAATATAAAGTGCAGCTCTTATTCTTTCATGGTCAAAATGACTAAATACAGTCAACTCTCGATATCTCAAACAGTGATATCTCAAAGTACCCTCTTATGTAAAAGAATATAGTTTGGACACATTTCTAGTTTTTATTGACGTTTTAACTTCTTTTATCTCAAACTACTGATATCTCAAAGTAAATTTTCTGGGATCAGAAAATTTACTTTGAGATATCAGTAGTTTGAGGCTAACTTCGACTTTGAGATATCGCGAGTTGACTGTATACTGTTTACTGGAATCTTTTTCAGCAAGTGGCTGCATTGTCTCTCTTCAAACTCTGATTACTGCCTCCCTTTCATAAAATGCAAATCCCCAGGGACATTAAATAGGATTAATACGGCATGTTTTCTTTCCTTTTTTTTGCCCATCACTCTGACAAGACAAGATTCAGGTAAAACATGATTACATGCAGCAAAAGATTATAATACAAAACACCTGTCTAACCCTATTACATCACTAAAACTATTACACCGATTTAACCCCAAGTTGTAATAAGTTCCTGTCATTCATCACCACATGCTACTGAAAATAAACTCTTTCAGTACCAAAAAGCAGACGACAAAATTTACGTCTGCAAAAGTTAAAAAAAATGCCTTGTCCAAAACATTTCATATTGAGAATTCAAAGACTAGAGGGCAAATAGTGTAGATCTAGATGAGGCGGCTCATTATGAGCCGCCTCAGCAAGATCTACGCTGTTTGCAAATTTTGCTAATTTTGTCACTGGGGCTTAAAGAGTTAAGCTATGTGGTGGAAAATACATGAGCCACAACACAACAAAACCAACAAAAGGCATGTGCACTCATCAAAGACTCAGATCAGCCAGAATCTTTGCTGTTTGCTTAAAGGGTAGCTAAGGATCTAAGCTTTTGTTATGCCAACAGCAAAAACTCTGATCAGACTGGGCAGATGCCCAGGCTGTTCTGAATCTTCACTGGGTGCAATGCCAGTTTGTTGGTTTTGTCATGTTGTGGCTGACATGTTACAGCAGTGTTTGTTAAATGGAACTATCCAAGCCAAGGATTGTCCCACTGTTGAATACAGAGGAGTCAGAACTGTGGATAGATATTATTTTATGTTCCTCTATTTTATACCTATATTATGACCCCTCTGCACACAAAAGTTATGATAGTCAAAAAATATGCTGTTGTTTCCTACCACAGAGAAATAAGGAATATTATGGGAGATAAATCTTTCTGTTTTATATTACCATAAAACAGAAAGATTTATATTACCATAGGAGGTCCGCTGTTTGCAGTGTATCACTTGAATTTAGACTTCGGTCAAAACTTGTCAATGGTAAAGAATATATATTTTTAACTGGGACACATTAACTGTTACTACTTATCCTAAAGCTGGAACTGATCTTTTTTCTATTTGGAGGTAGATGAAACCTTGCCAGTGGAATGAAACACAGTCTCTATCCTATTCAGACTGCTTCAAGAGATCTACTATGACAGACATTTCTGTTCTAATATTTGAGGACACTATGGTATGCCATCTTGTCATCTTCCCATGTGCAGCTTCACATGATTGAAGACATTGTTTATCACTAAGACTGCTTCAGTCAGTCATTATTACCTGACATCTCAAGTTTACCATAACCACCTCAAAAATTGGGCCCTGCAAACCTAGTGACCCTCAAATTTTTGAGACGCTGACTTTTACTGTCACTAGCCTTATGTGAAATATTGCAGAAGAAATAGCAAACAGTGTAGACCCTGATCAGACTGAGGAGCAGTCTGATCAGGATCTACATTGTTTGCTCAAGCAGTTTTGTTCCAATATTGAGAGAGCCATTACTGGCACATTGTATAAAACATGTCTTGAGGAACTTGCCCAGTCTTGTTAGAGCTTAGCATGTGCAGGAGCGGCAGTAGTGCAGTGGATAATGAGCTGGACTACCAATCCAGGGGTTACAAGATTGATCCCTCGCTTCTTCGGTCTTTCGGGGGAGACTTTAAACAGAGATCCTGTCTCCATATGACCTAGCTGTTGGTGGGACCTTAAACACGAGTTCACTCACTCACTCACTCACTCACCATGTGCAGTTTGTTTTGACAATACTTTAAATTTACAATGCTTTAATTTACATGTAGCCCTTAAGACAGCTATGCACGATCTTAGCAGGCTATGTGCTGAGTCAAAGACCAGTCTTGGCAAGTATTGTCTGCCAACATCTTGAGACAAACTTGTTTATGATACAACTCAAATGACAGATTATAAGAACTTATCATTATGTCAGCTTGAACATACCAGAAATTGTCTGCTTTATAGGTATTTTCTTCCAAGAAAACAATAAACACAGCAAGTTTATTAAACAACACAAAATGTTATAATTTCAGCATACTATATGCCACTCTGTTACCCAAACTTATGAAACTGCTGTAATTATACTGTCCAAAGTTTAGCTGTAATTATTGTAAAATCTGGGCAAATGCATTTAATCTAATGACTGAACTAGGGTTTAACATCCCGCCAACACATAGGTCACATGATTGTAGTCATGAGACTCCTGACGCTGCATTCCACTCCGCTTTACTTAGCAGTGGTAGTGTAATGTTAGCGGTTTCTAAGGCCCTATTTTGTTGGTCGAAGGTCATATTAATGGAGAAGGAACCTAGGTTAAAAGTCTCATCCCAAAGGCTGGAGAAGCAAGGGATTGAACCTGCAACCCCTGGATTGGTAGTGTAGTGCATAAACAATTTCATATAGTGTATGGGATCTGATCAGACCTGGGTTTACCATCGGCCATGCCACTTTTATCCCATTATCTTTTTTGCTCCTTGGCTATGCCACTTGGGCCCAGTAACGTGATTGATTGGAAACACTTTCAGGGGAAGCAAATCTGCCAGTTTCACTTTTGCCTCCCTCTTTAAAAGGAACCAACTCTTATGACAGAATTTGCTTCTCTGGCAGCAAATTCTTTCTGTTAAGAGCAGACCCTATTTTAAACAGAGCAGACCCTGATCAAACCTGGGAATACCGCTGCCTCATGTACTGGTGTCCCATTATTTAGGATTGTGATGGTAGCTTTACAGTTTTCTTTTGTAATTTTTACGTACGTCAGCAGAATGAAGATATTCAGCCTCACACAGTTGTAATGATTTTGAATCATATACATGAACAATTCAAGGTTATTCTTTCATAATCATTCATTTTTTCCTGCTTCCTGACTTAACAGTATCTACTGAATGAGCCATGCCATGAGATACAAGAGCTTTTTTTCGCCAATTTCTTAACGAAGGAAACAACTTTCATGACCTCCTGTTTGATTCCCAATATGAAGATTTAGTAGTTCTTCCAAAAATTGGGTCTACTCTTAGAGGAAAGAATTTGCTCCTATAGGGGCAAATTCTTTTCTTTAAGAGTAAACCCTTATAAAGAGGGGAGAAAAAATGACTGAGTTGCTTCCCCTGAAAGTACATCTATTCACCTTTACACATTGTGAAAGACAAATCCTCATATCAGACTACACAATATCACAGCATGGTCGGGGTCTTCCAACTTACAATCAAAATCTATGAACCGCAATAGCTCAGATCAGTCTGCACATGCCCTAAGGTGCCTTTACCAAGCTGTGGCTTTTATCAGTTTAATGTCATGAATGACTTTAGTCAGTGGCAACACACTTTATTGACTGCTGGTGAAATATGTCAAATATATCACTTTCAAATACAACAGTATGACCACAGTGTAACCACAGCATCAATACAACAGTATGGGATGTTGCAATTTTTTCAGCTATGGCACATCAGTCACATCACTCATCGAAGACTCTGATCAGATTGCACCTAAGAGCAGTCTACAATGCCTATTCAGGAATTTCTGTCAAAGTGTTTAGCAGAAATGTCACTATCTGAATTCAGTTTTATTCACCAAGTGACAAACTGGACCAGGTTAGGTATCAGCAACAGTGCTTATTGCTCAAAAATGCTTCAGCTTTCAAAGCCCAGTTACAAGACATTATATTTTCAGACATTTTGTATGAAAAATTGCTGCCTTTATGGCCAAAAAATGAGGAACTTTTGCTGTGCAAAAGCTCCTCATGTTTTTTTCAGACTAATGACTTGGTTGAGCTAAGATGATTTTAACTCAACCCAAGACTATAAATGGGCTACATGACAAAGTAAAGGGTCCTGTGGGCAGTCTGGACAGCATCTTAACTCTTTGTTATACATATTCTACAAGAGCAGTGAGTGTGAGTGTGTCAAAAGCAATGACTGCATCATTCAGGCTTATGAGCCTAGTATGCTTAAGCTAAATGGATATACTCCTCCATGGGCCAATTTTATGAAGGGGAACAACTTTCATCACTTTCTGTTTGTTTCCCTGGGGAAATCCAACATGGGATATACTCTTAAAGAGGAACAATTTTTTTCCCTTTAAGACTTGACCCTACTGGAAAGGGAGGCAAAATGAAAGTGGCACAGTTGCTTCCCCTAAAAAGTGTACCCATTTACCTAATATATGACTCAAACCAACCTGTGCATTCATGTAGCCTAGTTAGAGCCTTCATTAGTCCAGCTCCGGACCGAAATTATTTCAAAAACAAAGTTTCTAATTTCGTGAAAATTGAAACTTGTCTCTAGGTATTTTCAGGCCCAGAGCTGGGCTGGAGCCTTCATTAACTGATTGTCAAAATGTGCTTGTTAAATCTTAACATTTTGAGCACACTGGATGTATGCAAAAGGTGGGTGTTCCAAGTCATTGTTGTTCACACAGTGCAAGGACCCTAATGTGTGTTTAGGCTAGGTAACTTACCCTAGATCCTCTTCCAATGTTGGTTTAACTTCCAGTGTTCCTGAGGCAGCAGTCTGTGTCTGTTCATCTGTCTGTTTGTCTGATGATATTACTACTGGCAAGTCTGGTGTCTACAACATATAGACAGGTAGTTTATTGAGCAAGAAGCCTATAGGGCCCATGAGCACATATGCCTATGTTTCCCCTAAAGCGGAATGGCGGGGCGCCGCGCCCTGCCCCTTTTTTGGTCCCGCCCTTCTGTCCCAAAAACGTGTCATAAGCGCCCTCCTGCCCGAAAAATATCAGAAACCGGTCCCTTTTCCCGCGCTGCTATTACGATTCGGTTCCATTATGTCCCATTCCTGTAAAAACTGACAACTCAAGTCGATCGATAATCTGTACACATGCTCATCAATAAACACCAATCACGGTGATTAATCTGTGGCAATTATCACCTCGCTATATCCCGACCGTCATGTGTTAATTGAAGCGGAAAATTACTTCGACAACTGAACACACATGCTGGTCACCGGCTTTTAAGATGTCAAATGCATTGCGGACATGGCGATGGGAACCAGGGCAATTAAAGAAACTCTCGTTAAAGTGACCAACCTGTTCCGACTGTGAAATTAACGGGTAGCACCGTTAAACTCGTTTGCCTCGCTCCGATAATGACACGGGCCTAGTTGAGGGTGTGGAAGGTGGGGATTCAACCGCATAACGGTGCCGCTTGCCGCATCAATACCGATTACTATTTTTTCACCGTATCACGTTGCGCTATACTACAGAACTATTAGACGCGTACGAAAATGCAATGATTCAATATCTATTTTCCCGGTAAACATGTCAGATACGTAATGTACGGTCATCACAAATACGGATCATGCTAAATTTGGGGAGGCTGATCAGATCAAACATGTTTTCATGAAATCGTCACAGATGCCAAGGATTTCTGTTTATGAATCTCGGTTCGTTCACTTTAAGATTAGTTTCCCGCGTTTTTCTATCTAGTTCCCGCCGATTCAGGTGTACTATCTGTGGAACGAGAACCATTCAATATTTATTAATAGTACCTCGGGAAATCCGCGATCTTTAGCAATCTCAACAGTTCAGCTGTCACCATGTAGTGATTTGCGATTTTACAAATTTACCGGCCCAGATATGCAACAATACGCAATCCTTATTTGATATTTAACTATTCTAGAGAGGTCTTACGGTAGGTATGTTCATCTAAGTGTAGAATTAAACTCGGTTTTGAGATAGACAGATTTTGAGTGTAAACAAGTATCAGCTTTGATCAAAATCACTAGAACAAATCAGACCCATCATCCGAGGTGCAATTTTGGATGTGTATATGGAGGGTGAGGGAAAGATGGGAAGGTAGTGGTGGTTTGAGAATGCTGGATTTGTTTTTTTTAGCAGTTCATTTTTTTTAGTAATTCAACAATGGACTATATGAACAGTACTGCTAAATTACACTACATATTAATACATAATGGTAGTGTTACTGCACTGAAATGTCATACTTTTGAGGTTAATTATTAGATGTAGGCCAAACAACGTAAGTAACATTGCCCCTCCAGATGCCTTTCGCCGCGCTAAAAAGTGCCCTTTTTTTCAGCAGCACCCTGCCCCTTTTTCAGTCTGGGGGAAACACTGTATGCATACAATATACATTAATGAACATCTCACATATCACATGAAAAACTTTCACTGAAAAATTATCATTTCTAATTTAACTTTAAAGCTAAAGTCAGCAAGTACTGAAATTATTTCTGTACACAGTACTTATTAAAGCATTAGAATGCCGCATTTTCTCTGGATTTTCAGTCAGAACTGTTTAAGCAATTTGTGGCTAACATTATTCAAGCAAAACTACTCATAAAGTGCTAGCAACCTTGTTTAGTTCCAGTAATCTTGCCACAAGAATTTTGCAGAAGTTGTGTTGTTGTGTCATTGTTTAAAATCCATGGTAAGCAGCTACGGTAATGTCGGGACAGTCAGTTAAACCTAATCACACTATTCCTGGGCAGGCTTAGACATCCTAAGCGGTTAACCAGCACTAAGTGCACATACTTTCGCCAGTACCTGACATTTGCTCTTCAAGATTCAGCAGAAGCCAGCCATTTTATTTATTTTTTTTGCAGAAGGCCATGTCTCGCCTGTCTGCCCCATGTCACAATACAGAGATACCGCAATGATCCTAAAAAAGTCGGACAATTACTGTTAGAAAATTCTTAGAAAAGTGAATTTTACACACCTTAATGCATCCAAAAGATGCTTAGCGAATGGCAAAGGCTGTGGACCTTGATCAAACTGCTCCTTCAGGAGCAGTTTGATCTGGGTCTACAGTGTTTCCTCAGACCTGTCTGTCCGAATATATATTATGGTAACCCAGAAAACCTGACAAAGCATATATCACTGATGGCACCAATGACCTATGTCTTGCTTCCTGCTTGGCACAGGTGAGACAACAAGAGCTGTCACCTGACAGCATAGCTTGCCTGAATTGGTGCTTGCCCATCACACAGTCCCTATGGGGGTGTGGACTGCTATGCAGAAAACTTCAGGCAAGCATGTCCATAATGACAACACAGTTATTAACAAAAGCTATCTCAGAAATAAGTCTTAAAATAAAATTAGAATAAAAAAAATCCACATGAAATTTCAAAGTCCATGAGCTTGAGAGGTCAAAGGTTGGTTGGTTGGTTGATTTGATGCTTAACGTCCACGGTAAACAACTAAGGTCATGTCGGGACGGTCAGTTAACCTAACCACACTATTCCTGGGCAGGCTTAGACCTCCTAAGCGGTTAACCAGTACTAAGTGCACATACTTTCGCCAGTAACTGACAACTGCCCTTCTTGAATCAGCGGAAGGTGAAACGAAAGTATGTGGCCAGACCGGGATTCGAACCCAGGACCTCTGACTTACGAGTCAGGTGCCCTACCGATTGCGCTACCCGGCCCGGCGAGAGGTCAAAGGACTGAGGTTGTGTGTGTGTGTGTGGGGGGGGGGGGGGGAGGGGGGGGGGAGGGGGGGCTAAGGATGTATCAAACCCCTGAACCATTATCTAACATCAGTCCAATTATGAGTATCAACTGAGTCCATTATGAGTATCAACTGAGTCCATCGTGGGCACTGTGAAATTACTTCTTCATTAATATAAAACTTTAACCAAAATCTTTAAGCCAAAATATGTCTATGACCTTGACTTCAAGGTCATCCAGTGGGGTAAGTTTATAGTGTTTTGTAAAAATTCAAAAAGTATCTAACAACAGTTCAAGCGTGAAACCCAATCTCTGCCAAGCATTATGAATTAGTATGCATTTAGAAACCATTAATAAAGACCAACATTTCCTAAGTCCCTGACCTTGACATCAAGGTCACTGAGCAGAGTTGGGGTAGTACTCTGTAAAACTTTGGACTAATATCTAACTTCAGTCCAAATATAAAAAGAGTTCATCCACTGGTTCAGGAGATATGTGTCTTTAAAAAACTTTAACCAAAAAATCCAATCAATACAAAGACAATTTTCTAAGTCCATTACCTTGATATCAAGGTCACTGAGGGGGTGGGGGTAGTATCATAGAAAACTTTGGACCAATATCTAACTACAGTGCAAGTATTGAAGGAATCCATCCAAGGGTAAAGGAGATACTGGGCTTTATAAAACTTTAACCAAAATATCCACTCCAAAAAAACTCCCAATTTTCTAAGTCCATGACCTTGACATCAAGGCCACTGAGTGGGGTGGGGGTGGTACCCTGTTACACTTTGGACCAATATGTAATAACAGTGCAAGTATCAAAGGAATCCATCCATGGGTTAGGGAAATATAGGTCTTTAAAAAACTTTAACCAAAACATCCAATCCGGACGCCGACGCCAGGGTGACAACAATAGCTCTTCCTGAACTTTCATTAAGGCGAGCTAAAAACTGAGAATGCAACTGCCATAGTATTGAAATCACTAACACCACCAGTCAATGGACAGGGCAGCTAGTTTGCCTGAACTTTTCCTTCCCCAACCCACAAGAAGACCTTCCTTGTATGGGACACCTTACCTGACTCATGTTTGCCTGTCACATAAAAACTTTGACCAAAAACATCAACCTAAAATGGTCATAATGCCATAGGGACCACAATAATGAACATGTCATGCAAAGATTCTGTAACTGAACGTGTACACAGGACCTAAATTTTGGGACATCTAAAATAATTTTTCCATTTGGAACAACTGGAAAATCAATTGATTTAGGTGTCCCAATACTTATGCACATTACAGTTAAGTTGGAACAGACAGACAGACACTGGTAATTCTAAAATTGAATTCATTAGACAAGTACCCTACCTGTTCAAGAATCTGTTGTGTTTCTGTGATAGTGTCCGTAACTGTTTGAGTCTTTGCTTTGATGTCAACTTCTGATGGCTCAATGTTTGCAACCTGAAGAAAAAACAGAATAAGCTTGTAATGACCCTAATTGTTGCAGCAATATTTTATGGGCAAACGGTGTAGTCAGACTCAGGGTCAGCATTGCCTGTCAATTTTACACACATATCAAGATTTTTAGTAACTGGTAAACATGATCCGATATTTTGGATTACTGAATCAGCAAAATATGTTTCGGGATTCATGATTATGACCTTCAGTTATCTATTTCTTTCAGTAACTCAGGTAACATGTCTTAATACTTCTGGATAATATTTCAGTAACTGATAAACATATTCAAATATTTTGGATTATTTCAGTAAAGGGTAAACATGTTGCAATATTCTAGATTATTTCAGTAACCAGTAAACATGTTCCAATATTCCAGATTATTTCAGTAACTGGTAAATTTTAACATATTCCAGTACTTATGATTATTTCAATAACTGGTAACATGTTCAAATATTTTAGATTATTTTAGTAACTTAGTAACATATCAAATATTTTGGATTATTTCAGTAACTGGAAATCCGTTTCAACATTTTGGTTTCTTTCAGTGACAGGTAATACTAACTGGTAACATGTTCCAGTATTTCGGATTTATTCAAGTAACTGGTAAACATGCTCCAACATTTTGAATTTATTTAACGAGTTGCATGTTCCAGTCTTTTGGATTATTTAAGTAACTGGCGAATGAAGGTTCCAATACTTTGAGCCATTACAGTAATTATTATTGTGAAAAGTGAGAAACTAATTACTCAACCTACCTCCAGATGTTATATTTTGTGAAATTGACTGAAAGACTGTCACAAGTTTTTACTTTTTTTTTGCTTTCATGCAACACATGTTTGAAAGAAGTATTTAGCGTGACAATTTCTTTGGAACAAGGAAGTTACAAATTTATATCATGTTGTGTCCCAAATTTTAATACTGCCGTGGCAACATCAAAATGCCATCTGAATACTCTGCAGAATTATTTTCCATGGAATTCTGTATATTTCTGCGGTGGAATCCACAGACAGGAAGATCTCAAAGTTTGAGGGGACATCACAGTTGAACACTTACTTTCATTGTCCTAAGATTTGAGCTAGCCCAGTGCAGGTTTGTCAAAAACTGCTGGTGAGGACACTTGATAAACATTAAAGCTGTTCTTTATGAGCAGTATGATCTTGATCTATTGTGATTGCTCAGAAATTTTTGTTGCACGGTATTTGAGATTGTTAATAATACATGTTAAGTGCTGGCCTGCTGATTTAGCAGTCTAATGGGTTGAGAGACTGCTGGAGGTGGAAATCCATCTACTGGAGGTGGAAATCCATCTGCTGAGGTGGAAATCCAGTCAACCTTAAATGGGGTTCCATTAGACATGTACATAGCCTTAAATTCATTAATCACCCTGCCATCATCCTAGGAGCCCCAGAGGCTCAGTGGGTTAAGCGCAGACCTACTGACCTAGTGGACCCGGGTTCAAGCCCCGCCTGAAGCAAGAATCTTTCTTATCTTATACGGGGTTCCACTGCGCACAGCCTTTCATTATCACCCTCCCATCGTCCTGATATGACTGAAATGTTGATAAGGATGTAAAATCACAGGTCATCCATCCATCTATGAACCAAGTCTTAAAGGAAAGAATTCAATATGCTTGTCTAGGTCAAGTATTAAAGGAAAGAATTTGCTCCCATTTAGGCCGGGCCGCGTAGCGCAATCGGTAGGGCACCTGACTCATAAGTCAGAGGTCCTGGGTTCGAAACCCGGTCTGGCCACATACTTTCGTTTCTCCTTCCGCTGAATCAAGAAGGGCAGTTGTCAGTTACTGGCGAAAGTATGTGCACTTAGTACTGGTTAACCGCTTAGGAGGTTTAAGCCTGCCCAGGAATAGTGTGGTTAGGATAACTGACCGTCCCGACATGACCATAGATGTTTACCGTGGACGTTAAGCAATAAATCAATCAATCAATCAATTGCTCCCATTTAGAAGGGAGGCAAAACTAAAACTGGCAGAACTGCTTCCCCTGAAAGAGTATCAATTCCCCTTAAACCTGTCTCATATACATGTTCCTTGATGCAAAGTGTCAAAGTGTTCATTAACAGGGTCGTTGTGGTACCTGACTATTGGTTGCCTATTTCTCTTCCAATATTTCATGCAGTTCTTATCTCCTAAATGCAATCTAAAGCCAGCAGACATAACAGCATTTCAATGAAGAAAGGTGCCTTGAGAAAACTGCACAAAGGGAAGACTCAGATCAGCCTATGCATTTGTTAGCCTGATCACAGATTTTCTAGTTTCCATGACATATCTACATGATCTACGGCTTCTGAGAAAACTAGCAAAAGCAGTATTATGACCAGCATGTATAAACACCCAGGCTGATCTGTGACATCACTGTTGGTACATATTCTAATACCTAAAGTGCACAGAAATGAAAATAGTTGAATCTGCAAACAGAGTAGATTCTGATGAGGCAGCTCATAATGAGCTGCCTCATCTGGATCTACACTGTTTGCGTCTCCCCCCACCCACATTTTTTGAAATCTCAATATGATAATTATATAATTTATAGCTTGGATGGAAGTTGATGTCATTTTTATAAATTTTGTAGTGTTAAGATTTTGTTGGCTGCTTTTCTTGTGCTTATGGGTTAAGACTTCTTTTCTCTTGGCACTGTTCATATCGTTCCGAAAACCATAGAAACTTTAAGTCAGAAAATCAATGACAGAATCATGAACTTAACCACACCATTTGTACTATTTCTTAACACTATATGGCCAAACTAAAAGCAATTATAAATGTACATATTTTGTATTTGAAAAAAAAAAAATCAGGTCCATATTTATCTAGGTTAATAGCATGCATTCATTTTCAGTCATTTTAAAAATGTAGTTAAAATTCAATGTCAAATAAGGAGAAGGAAAAACACATACACTAGACATCTAATCATAGATGTGGTAATACGTAAAAGGTTTACCAATGCAGGTGGGGTCACAATGTTAGATCCTGCACTCACTGGTCTTTCAGACAGAACTTTAAACCAAGGTCCCTGTCTCCTTTTAATGCCTTTCAAATTGGTGGGATGTTAAACCCCTTCTTAATTAAGACCCACATTTATTGAAACTGTGCCTGTTCAAATCAGCATATCGTATGCAAAATGGAAGAATATGGTATAAAGAGCTTGCTCCGTAACTTTGTAAATTAACTCTTTAAGCCCCAGTGACAAAATTAGCAAAATTTGCAAACAGCTTCGATCCTGATGAGGCGGCTCATAATGAGCAGCCTCATCTAGATCTACACTGTTTG
This sequence comes from Ctena decussata, assembly GCA_963989385.1. Taxonomy (NCBI): domain Eukaryota; kingdom Metazoa; phylum Mollusca; class Bivalvia; order Lucinida; family Lucinidae; genus Ctena; species Ctena decussata. The sequence goes on along the minus strand of OZ022498.1, from coordinate 68,520,250 downwards.
CCCTCTAGTCTTTGAATTCTCAATATGAAATGTCTTGGACAAGGCATTTTTTTAATTTTTGCAGGCGTAAATTTTGTCATCTGCTTTTTGGTGCTTAAAGAGTTGACCAGACAAATTATGGACCTGGTAGATTTTAGAATTTTAGGTGAATGGGTATATTTTTTAATTTCCATGTTTTTCCACAAGAACAGCTTTCATGACTTCCTTACAGTTTGTAGAAAATGGGGTGTATATTCATAACAAAGCATTCAACATTACCTTGGAGGAAAAATCCAATAAAAAGCTAACAAAATATAAGTACACTAAAGATGTCATAGCCAAACAAACACATCCAAATCCCATCTGGTATTATCCGCATCTTATTGTTTTCCTTGTGAAATCATAGTCAGTTTGTACCAATAATATTATATCCATATTCATTTTTTTTAAGGAACTATGATGTCCTAATAGTGAGAGCCATGTATGCTAAATAGTCCCTTATTAAATTGTTCCTTGAGGAGCAATTCTTTTAGATTCCATCACAAAAATTAATAATCTCTAAATACATTATACCGTTTTCTAGAAGTATAAGTCAATCCAAATCCACACAGTTTTGTTTGTACAGAAAATAAAGGACCTCTTGTTTGCATCTACCTGTCTTTAGCAGGTATGCTGAAAATCTTAATTAAATCAATCCTGGTATTATTCTAAATGTCTGCTAAGTAGTAAATTGGAACCATATTCTTTTACAACTTGCTGAAATAAGCTAGTCTGAGACACTCACAGTGTTTATAGTAAACAGTGAAACTAATTTAATGTCAGCAGTTACACTTTCAGGGAAAGCAACTCTGTCATTCTCATTTTTGCTCCATTACTGATTGGGGTCAACTCTTAAATGAAAGAATTTGCTCCTAGGGGAGCAAATTCTAGCTTTCAAGAGTTGACAAACATTGTCAAGGGAGGCAAAACTGAAAATAGCAGAACTGCTTCCTCCGATAGTGTAACCATTCACCTTAAGTGGAATGCCAATTCCATGGCAACACTGTGGCCACTGCTGTCGCTTTTTCCTATACTTTGGTATGTAAAAGTGAGCTACATAATAACTTTCCATCCTTAATTTTGGGGATGTTTCTACCATATTTATTTGATTTTAAGACCGGGGTTTCCCTTCCAAAACAATCTCAAAGATCTAGATCCATCTTGTAAGATCTTTGGTATACACAGTTCTGAGCCACACCCAGAATGTTGCTCATAAGTCACCTGATAGTTTAAACTGCCCAATACAATTAACGACAACTTAGCACGTGACATTAACTCTCACAAACAAAATCACACATGTTCAATGTCTCACAGAAGTCCGCGATTTTACCTTACAGTTAATGGAGAGATGTATCTGTTTAGAGTAGGTGTGGCGTTTGTGGTTTTCGGAACTGTGAATTATTTTGAAAGAGAAAACCCATTTTATAACCAAACTACACACTGATCTACATATTTGCAGTAATTCTGGAAGTAAAAGCTCCCATCTAATAACCGAATATTATGATAACTGGAGCTCTATATAACACAAAAGCATCACCAAATTTTATCTCAGCTGTCAAACCTTAATTTTACCAAATATAGAATTATTGTACAATCAATACAAGGATTCTTTCACATGATCCTGGTTTTGCTGATAATTGCAATAAATTTCAAAGATAACATTCAGAAATGAATAACCGTCACCTCCAGGTCTCACTGATGGGTGCAGTAATACAATGTAATGCCTATTTTAGCAGTGCCTTTTAGACTGAACTAGACTATTCCTTGTGACAAAAACCATCAGATCACAAGGAAGAAAGACAATGGGGGAATGATATGTAGATCCTGACTCAGGAACAGTTTGATCTTGGTCTAGATCTGCACCGTGAGTGAAAGACACTTTACAAAGTGTAAACGTTACTTCTACTATACATTAACCCAAGAAAACCAGCTTGCACATTGGCCCATCCTTCTTAAGCCTATCAACCTTAAGGTGAGGACATTCTAAACTCAATGATTAATATCACTATAATCCCACAGGCTATTGATATATCGTATAAGACACAGTGGAACACAGTGTTTACCCGATCAGACTGCTTCTGCTGATCAAGGACTACGCTGCCTCAAAATGTTTATAAATAATCTATTAATATTGTGTTCAAATCTGTATGCAAGTGAAACACAGATTTGAACTTGCCCAGCAATTTTTTTTTGCACCCCCAGGACAGGTGTTGCGCCGTGTTATTCCTCCACAGAAACAATTTTTTTTGGCTTTTCATTACACATCTACAGTCACCAAAACCTCTCTCTTGGTCCTAGAGCTCTGACTGAGGGATACCCGAAAAAAATTAGAGTAATACCAATCATACCTATAGACTGGCTATGTGAGAAATGTAAACGCATCTGATGTAGATTTCCCATCTGATACTGTGGCCACAGCCACATGATACCATATAGCATTGAAGTTCATGTAATTTGTTCATTTGGAAGCATTTTCAGGTCCGGTTGGTAACAGAGGTGTATTTCAACATAATATAATTGCATTTTGTCAAAACATTTTTCATATGTTGAAATTATTTGCAGATCATGTTTTTAAATTTTTAGATATTAATTTTAGTCCCTAAATGTGGCCATTGTTTACGGTATCCATGAATCTCAGTATTCTTCAGTTATGAATGCTTAAAATTAAGATATTTGTCAAATTTATGGACATTTGCCTTCACTTTAAGCCTTAACAGGACAAACACTGAACTACATAGTGGTATGGTGCAATTGAAGAGTACACTAGCCTGTTCCACATGGCAAGTTTGTAAGGGTTTAATACTGTCTGTAATAAACTAAACTATATATTTAAGGGTCATTTTAAAATATTACCAGGCCACATTAACATTTGTGTATACAAAGAAAACAAGCTACATGTAATAGTCACCTTTGCATATTGATGTTGTATGTAAACCATCAAAGGATTCATTGTAATTCAAGTCATAAAGACAAAAACATTTTCAAATTCTTAAGCAGCTGAGGTGACTCTCACATTAATTTACAGAAGGCTTGATTCATTTTATTGAATAACTATCATACTTTTTGTATGGTTACATCACATATTTCTGCTATTTTCACAAAGGGAAACAACTTTTGTAACTTCGGACCAGAGCTCTAGATAAGAGGGAGTATTTGGTGATAATTAGGGATAATTTTTGTTAATTCTGGATAAAAACATATGTTGTGACCCCTCATATAAACCGTCTTGACGAGACTGTTCAGATGAGGGGTCACAATATATGGTTTCGATGAGAAATAAAAAAAATTATCCTTAATTATCATCAAATACGCCCTCTTATCTAGAGCTCTAAGTAGCCCTTCAAAAATGGGGTCACAATATATGGTTTCAATGAGAAATAAAGAAAATCTACTCTAAAGGAAGGAATTTGCTCCAAGAGGAGCAAATTCTTTCGTTTTAGATTAGTTCCCATTTTGAAAGGGCTACTTGATACAGGGAAGCAAACAGGAAATGAAAATTTTGCCCCCTTTTGTAAAAAGGGCGGTAAAACATGGAGGTTTCCCCTTCCTCTTAATGTGGCCCAGTAAATCTGGCATTTTGTATGAAATGTACGATATACATGTATGTTAGAAAATAATCAAACTTTCACCAAATTATCAGTCACTATACTATGTATGGTATAGATTAATAAATGTTGATCCCAGTCTAAAAGGGTGGGAACCCCTTATCATGTACCCAAATGCCTTAATATCTGGACACCTATAAGATTTGTGTCACTATTCTAAAATTTTGTCCAACTTCATGGATGATGTGGAAGGTTTACATCCTTTTCAACAGTATTTCAGTCAAATCAGAATGATGGGAGGGTGAAAACGAAGGGCTCAGGGTACTCTCATTATACCAGAAAGATGAAAAACACTACCGCGAGGTCTTATTATTATTGACTTCTGCTGTAGGAGTGTAGGCTCTGGGCAATGAAGCACTGTTTAGGCTCGGACCTCTTGCCTTCAGTGAGATGCAAACCTGCCACCCTGTGATCAAAAACTGAAAGCCCCAACCACTCAACCATGTGGACAATTCTAGGTTCCTCAGCTACTTGTCTTGATAATCTTAGTTCAAAATGGTTTGTTACCACCTGCTCCACACAGGTCAATATCAATGAAGGGTGTGCTTCAGAATTCTCTCTGCAGAGCCTGGTAACAGAGTGAGACAGAACCTGTAGATCTTTCTGGTGATTTGAGTCAAGCCAGAAATTTCTTGACTAAAATCAATGTCCAATTTTAGGATGATAAATTGTTGCTAGTTATGGTGTGACCCATAATAGTGGGGTTTTGAGGATAATTTTGAGATTATTTTTCTTACTTTTCAATAAAAACATAATGTTGTGACATCTCATTAGAACTGTCCGGGCAAGCAGGTTCTGATGAGGGGTTACACGAAAAACAGAAAATTATCCCTAAATCATCCCCGTATCCTTTCTTGGCTGGAGCATTACCTGTAGCTCTGGCCACTGTCTCAGTAATTTTGGTTAATATTGTACCGCAATTCTATTTGGAAATCTAATTTCACTTATTTTCAAACTACCATTCATTAAAATCACAATATTGGCCGAATCCCAGTATTTTGCATTTCTACCCTGTTTAAAGAATTTTATGTTCTAAAGCCAATATACACAACCATTATAGAACTCTGTCAACAATTTATACCTGAAATAATTTTCATGTATGAATTATTGACAAAGTTCTATGAAGACTAAAAGACTGTGTATTCTGTTATCTATATAAAAGTTGGTCAAGTATTTCAGGTATTGAGGTGAGGTGAACAATGACCAGACTATAGCCCATTGAGTGACCTGAGGTCACAGTGTCACTGTACTGTTTATATTGTATGGTGCAATATGTGTAACTGATACTGTTATAAATGGAGACTGTCCATTATAAAAAATCAAAAACACAAAATCACACACTAACTTTCATTCAACTCAGCCCCGGATCCAGGGGGTGGGCTTTGGGGCTGCAGCCCCGCCATTTGGCCTCTGTGTTATGTATAATATGTAGGCCTCCAGATAATAAGAAGTATCTGATATATGACAGTTTGAGAAAAATATGTGGTTCGATAAAAATATTCAAATATATGTTGTGACATCTCATTAGAATCGCCCCGGGGAGGCGATTCTAATGAGATATCACAACATATATTTCAAGGAAAAAATACATTAAAAAATCCTCTTGAAATTGAACCATAAATATGTCATATTTTCAACCCCCCTCCCTCACACAAATACATTTCGGCACCTCCCAGCCCCACCAGTTATCCAGAGCCCCACCAGTAAGTGATGGTCTGGATCCGGGCCTGCAACTGCTGCTATCCACAGAAGCCTTTTTTTTAAAAATTTACACCTGATGTAGCAGACATGCCGTACTGAGCTCCCACACAGACACTATTTAGGGATTAGCAACAAAAACTGAAATTTTTATTCAATATTTGTAATGGAAACCCATTAAAATTGCTCATTTAAATAAGACAGGCTGATCAAGGTCTGCACTGACTGCCTATCTGCTTCAGTTCATTAACCTCTTCTGACTGAATGAATGCTAATATTGTCCTTATTCACATTAATTACTATGGCTAAGATGTTATGGAGGCCCAACAGATACAGTTGTTATGGATAAGGCCAAGCATACAGAGTTGGAGTTGGATGTTCTCGGGATCGGCATGTAGGAGCACGCCCCATACAGCCCAGACCTTGCGCACTTGATTTGCGCTTTTCACGGACGTCAAAGCCCAGCTACGCGGAATCCGCTTCGACGATCTCCAGAGCCTTCATTGCCACGTGCAGGCAATTATTTCATCCTTTGATATTTAACTATGGTTTCAATCTGTTTACACATCATGGGTCAGGAGACATGAACGTTGCATTAAAGCACATGGTCACTATTATGAGAAGGAGTGAAAACTGACGTTGACGTGATAAATTTTAACGTCGGGTTGCTCCGACATACTGTTGGTACATGTTTTTGATTTATTATAACTTTTTTATTGTTATATGTATAGCAACGAAATTTTGCAGTGATATGCAATAATAGATGCAGTAAATCCGTACTGAGTTTTGTTACAATACAATGAGCCATTCAAGTCCTGGAACTTTCCGAACATACCTCGTAATTTGAGCCACGGCATGACAAAACCAACAAAGTGGCATATGCGCCACACAAAGATTCAGACCAGCCACATAAAGATTCAGATCAGCCTAGGCATCTGCCCAGTCTGATCAGTCTTTCTGTTGCACTTTAAGTGTAGCTAAGGGTCTCGGCTACCTCCATTACAACAGGGAAGACTCTGATCAGATCATGCAGATGATCAGGCTGATTTGAGTCTTTGTGGGCGCACATGCCACTCTGTTGTTTTTTTTCATGTCGCAGATCACTTCTTAATGTCCTTTACAATTTCAAATATTTGAGCCATGCCACGAGAAACCAACAAAGTGGTTGTGCGCCCAGTGCAGACTCAGATCAGACTGGGCATCCGCCCAGTCTGATCAGAGTCTTCACTGTCTGCATGGAGGTGGCTTAGACCCTTAGCTACCACTGAAGTGCTTAGCGAAGAGTCTGATCAGACTGGGCGCATGCCCAGGCTGGGCTGAGGCTGTGCTGGGGGCACTTGATTGATTGATTGTTTTGGGTTTAACGGCCCTTTGAGACAGTATTTCAGTCTATATCGGGCCGCCTCCCAGAGAGAGGGAGAAAGAAAAGAGAAATGACAGACGAGAGAAAAAATGTCCAAACAACCCCCCCACCCGCACCTACTGCAAGCACAGTAGGCCCTTGCCCTACATGTTCCAAATCAGTAGGACGCCCCGGCACTGGAAGTTACACACAGCGCCATCGCACCACCCGACCACCCCCTGCTGGCGGCACAACCACTTTGTTGGTTTTCTCGTGTTGCGGATCATTTCTGTTCCAACATTTACAGTCAGTAGCTGATGATAAAATTTTTTGGCTGATCAAGGGTCATTTGAACAATGATGAGCCACTGTGTACACGCAGATTATGATTAGTCACCTGTACAACTTTATTTTGTCATAGTCTAAAGTTCAGCAACATTAATGAAGGTGAATGGAATGGTGGGATAACCAGGACAATGACAGGGCGATATTGAAATGGGACCCTGTTTACTGTTAAAAAGACTTCCGCCTCCAGTGGGATTCAAACCCATATCGCTAGCTTAGCAGGCCAGACCTTAACTCACTGAGCGACTGGGGCTCCACTTTAAGAGGAAGCAACAAGAAGTTTTTTTCATTTTTACCTTCCTTCTAAATGAGATCAGCTTTAAAAGGAAAGAATTTGCTCCCCTATGGTAGCAAATTCTTTCCTTCAAGAGTATACCCCATTTCTGTTCAAAGGGTTTTATTGTCCAGACAAAAGTAACAGAAACTCACTAAAGTTGTTTCCCTTCAAAGAAATGGCGAAAAACATATCAAGGTATGTTACAGTGCTCCAAGTAGCATCTGAATCTCCGTATATTATGATCATTTCTGGCCGATACGGAACACTTGGAAATTTTATCGGTAAACCGAGTATCCGGTATGGATGCTTTCCACATTCCAGCCGTTATGTATCATTTTTTCCAGTAATCTGTACCACCTGGATGAGTTCCCATAGACTCTTGCATTATAATAGCATCAAGAGGACATCAAGGTGTCAGTGATTTTTTTACCCCTGCGTCCTGCGTCTGAGACGCATAATTTTCCCAGAGGACGCAAAATATTTCCTTGGCTGCGTTCCGGGACGCATAAAAATAGCCGATCGGTAGTCCAACTTCCGATTTGGGCTTCGTTTACAAAGTTACTTTCGTTTTAAGAATATAGCAACGGTGCATTAGCAGATTGTTATATTACTGGTAAAAAACAGTACCATAGTCTTTCCTACTCCCGCTAAATACCGAAGTCTACCTGTAATACCAATAATCAATAGTAGTTGTCCAGTACCGGAGGAACATAGTGTTATCGACCACGGTGATGTCTTTTACCTAAGTGCAAACTTTTATCAATACACCGGGTCAATAAGTAATCATGCCTCCGAAAAACAAGAAAAAGATCAAACTTGATTCAAAGCCGCAAACATTATTTGGTCTTCTTGGGCAAGACAAACACGCAAGGCCAGATGTTGCAGATCATGATGCGACCGATCAAACTTCCGAATCCGAAATGACAACGGGTGTCTCCAAATCCAATACGCTGTCTGACAATGAGACAACAGGTGATTTATTTTATTCCTGTGACCACAGGAGCTTGACGTTGGTTATGTTTTACTTATAGGGCTTGTCCTTTGAAGCCCTTTAAGTTTGGGATGCAGAGAAAATATTGCTTTTGCATCCCAGTAAAGATGCAAACCCTTGAGCTTGGGATGCAAAGATTTTAGGTCTTGTGAGTCCTGGGACTCGAAGAAGGAGATTTGTAAAAAAATCACTGAGGTGTCACAGTCACTGAGAAGCTGACTGTTCTAAATATTTACTCTTGAAATTAGTGTGCCTAATGCATGGAGAATAGATGGACCGTAAACCAGTCGACTGAGCTTATTAGGCTTAAAATGGTATATAGGAAGATTTTACTTACCAAATCATCATGGTCTTCATCAGTCTGAGCCGCTGTGGTCAAAACAAGACTAAACAATAGTAGATATCTGAAATATAACAACACCAGGTTCTAACTTCATACATGAAATGGTTTAGGTATATGGTAATTAACAGTACGAACTTGGCACTTTATATTTTTTTATCTTACTGCTTTCTGCATTTGGAATTTAGTCTAACCTGTTGTCAGAGGCAACCATTTTAAGTTTTAAAATTAACACTATGGAGATTCTGTAAAAAAAATATCGTTGTTCCTAATTCTACATAATCTGTACAATCTCAATTAAATAGAAAATTTCAAAATATATCACAGTGAGTCAGTGTGCAGACAGACTCTGGACTAGTACATAAAGCTGTGTTATTCATTAAAACCAAAAAATAGTCAGACACACTACACAAGAGGGCCATGAGGTCCTCTATTGCTAACCTGAATTTAAGCCTATGAACAATAAGTTAAAATCCAATTATTTGAAGGGTAAAACTCAAAAGGAAGATAACTCAAGTTTTAAAACAGCCAGAGTTGTAGTCGTTAAAGTCTCCATAGTCCTATTAGTGGTAAAAATGTCTAAACTCAAATCATTGGAAAAAGCAGTTCAACCTTTATATACTGGGTGATATAACTGGCAAAAAAGAGAGAAAACAAATTTTTGAAAAATAACGAATCACTCCACAAAATACAAATTTCCTGTTCTGGTTTCCCGTCTAGCAATGCTATGTAAACGTAGGCGCGATTGTGATTGGGGAGTAACGCTTGTACATTGTATTTTTACCATTTTATGCACCTAAATTAAATCGAAAGTAGGTCATTTTTGTTGCCAACTAAAATGACCCAAATAAGTTTTCAAACCCTTTTTATGTGAAACTCAAGGTTAACTGTGATATGTTCTCAGATTCTTCTTCAGTCCACTACATCTGCAAAGTTTCACTGTTTTAAACATGGCAGCCAATACCCAGTATGGCTATTTAGTTTGAGTTTTTTTGGTTAACAGCAGGACTTTCGTTTGTGTGTTTCATGTTTTTATGGAAAAAATATGAAATTTATCCCTTATTTATCCCTGTTACCCTTCCTCATCTGGAGTACTGATACAGTGTCCAGACAAATGTGATTGAAGAAAAATGTTCACTAGCCGATTTGCACAGGGTTGAGGACTGTGTACTGCATATTATCACTTTCAGGATTTCCAACCTTGCAAAATTACAAGTATATAACAATTATCATAGAGTATGCAGGCTTGCACAATCCCTAATTACTGCTTGTTGTTGACGTTTATTAAGAAGAATCCATGTCCTTTCAGTCCTATTCCCTTTGGCCTGGGTCGTTTTGGCCCAGTTTTGGGGATGGCTCGTTTCAGTCCAATTTCAGAGATTGGTCGTTTCAGCCCAAGTGTACTGGGTTGTTCCGCCCAATTTCAAAGGTGGGTCATTTCGGCCAGATTTTAAGGGTGAGTCATTTATGCCGGATTTATTTATTTTGGAAAACAGATAAAAGGTTAATTTCACCCTGATACCTGTTTGTTTTGTTTTTTCTTCAACTTATGTGTACAATAAATATTTTTCACACCTCAAAATTAGCTAGCAAACAAAGTAGTTTATATATTCTGAAATTAGGCATTTAAAGAATATGTGACCCTGTAAAAATAAAGATAATCAGCAGCCAAATCAGAAGGAAGACAAATGAAATAATAAGCGGCAAGTCCTTTAAAATTCAGCCAAGAAACACTTTTTATTACCAATTAAAACTGCCTCAACTAGCCGTTCAAAACCACCCACCAAAACTGGGCCGAAACGACCCAGGCCCAAACAATCTGACCGAAAGAGAACAGGACCAAAACGACCTGGGGCCCAAATGAGAATACCACTGAAACAACCCATTATACCATCTAGAAGACATCGGTCAGTTCAGCTCTATTCTGAGGACTGGTATGGTTTTTCACCAAGATGATCCACAAAATATAATGGTGAGTTTGAGTTTGTTGGATGGATAATTTGCAATTTTACATCCCGGAGCCCGGATGTAGCGCGCCATAAAAGCACGCAGGAAAAACAGCTGAGAAAAAAAATATCGAAAAAATTGACGTTTGTGTTTGCCAGAGCTGTAGCCATGGTTCTATTTTATTATCGTGATGTGGATCGACACTAGTTCTCTTTAGGACTACGGTGATTTTGTTCTAACTTTGTGTTTTTACGCTAATTTTTGTGATGCCGCATGTCCGAAATACTGGTTAAGCAGCGAGTACCGGAACATGACCATAGTATAGCGGGTCGGTGCCAGCAAAAATAAGATTTTAGATACATTTATCTGTTGTTCTGCATTTAATCTAGTCATGATAAATGAACTACTGGTGAAAATCGTTTGGTTAAACGGGAATACAGCCATTCTATAGTTATAAATATAAGCTAACAACGGCAGTGTTTGATTTTTTGGAGGCCACATGTTTTCAGGGGGCGTCTCAAAATAAACTTGAGAATTATGAAAAATGCAAAAGATACTGTGTGGTGTTATTTTGCAGATCTTTTTGTGGTGGATGTTTGATGGTTCGACAGTCAGGATACTGGACATCTGTAGTAAATCTTAAGTAAATCTTAAACCACAAATTTATTCAACTTGCTAATATTTATTAAACTTCTCTGTTTATTCTTGCATATGTTATGAGTGAAAAGAAAATTAGAAAATCTTTAGAGCAGTTAGAAAGGCTAGAGACCAATATACCCCGTCGAAGGCGGAAAACGGCGGTCATCGTAAGTGACAGTAAGGGAAATTACTTGAAAAGTCACACCAGTTCCCGTTTAGAGAAAGATATTATATGGCTTTGTGATAGAGGTCTGACAACTACTGAGGGAATTTGCCTCTTGAAATCTAAGCTAAATGACCTAGCTAGACGGTATGGTAGACTTAGTGTATTTATATTCCTTGGAACCTGTGACCTATCTACCAAAGAGGGTGACTTTGTTGTGCTAAACGATACTTATCGTAGTGATAGAGAAAAAGTTATTGAAGAGTATCGCCGATTAGTCGATTATGCTATCGAAAAGCGCTTTGATTTGACCTTGCTAGAGACTCCGGTTTACTCTATTAAAGAGTGGAACAGATATCATGGCGACCCTTGCCCAGAAGTTTTTAGTAGGAAGGATAGGAAATTGCATAATTCACTAGAGAAAATAAATAAAGAAATCAGAAAGATAAATGAAAGAAATGGAAAATATTCCCCAAAATTTAGTTGTGATATTGAATGCAGTAGAAAGCCAGAAGGCAGAAATAAGAGACTCTATTACAATTTCTCACTGTTGAAGGATGGCATTCATCCAAAGCCATTGTTGGCCCATTTATGGCTTCGAAGAATTGCTAGATTAGTTAGACATGATTGTTATTAAACCATAGTCAGTTAAAATTGAAATTAGTTTTTAGGGATACATAATCCCCTTGTGCCCTTATAGTAGCTTAGGGGAGAACAATAAATACTAAATGTAGAAAAAAAAATAGGATACTGTACCAACCTATAAAGTTTACTATAGACAAAATGGTTATGGTTTATAAAAACAAGTGTGATAGGATTGCTTCAGCCTTAGGACAGTATTTATAGCTACATATACATGAGTGTGCGAGGATAGCCTCGTCCTCTGAATACAGAAGTTTAACAGATTGGGATATAAAATGTAATAGAACCTCGTGTGTGCGAGGATTGCCTCGTCCTAACGGCGAAAATTGTCTAGTCGTCTAAATAATTTGATAAGAAATATATCCCAACATAGAATGAAATAAAACTGGGTGTGCGAGGATTGCCTCGTCCCCCAAAATACAGAATATATACATTACAGCAGTGACCATAATAAATCTAGTCTCCTAAACAATTTTGATAGGAAAAATAACACAACATAGAATGAAATAAAAATTGTGTAAAACCTCTGGGTGTGCGAGGATTGCCTCGTCCCTCAAAATGCAGTATATATACATCACAGCAGCGATTGTAATAAAACCGGTGTGCAAGGATTGCCTCATCCCTCTACAATTATGAGCTATACAGTGTGCGAGGATTGCCTTGTCCTGTATATTTTTCTATAAAAATAAATTGGATAATCATTTATATAGCCTGTATCAGTTTTCAGTTGGAAGATAACTTCAGCACATCTATCAAGGTCAGAGTTTTATCTTCGTGTTAGTTAATAGAGTTAGAGCGTGATGGCGTCCAACATAAAATTCACAACTACACCATCTAATGTAAAGTCAAATAAAGATCGAGCTAGCATGAACTCGTCTATAACAAGAGGCAATGATGCCAAACGTGCGAGACAGGACTCGAGTGATAGCGATAAATCAGTTTATTTGTGTCACAGATGTGAAAAACATATTGCAGATGGAATAAGGTGTTCAGGGTGTAAACTCTTGTTTTGTTCCAAATGTGCAAGAATAAGCCCAGCCCTATACAAGTGTATTATGGATGGGGAGATGGAGGGTTTTCACTGGAATTGTCCATGTTGCAAGTCAACATTTCCCTCACTGGAGAACATTACAATAGTGTTACATGAGATTCAGTCAAATTATGAAAGTAGAATGACAAATATAGAAAACCGTATGGATAAATATGAGGATAGAACGAAGCAATGCATTGAGGAAAATGTTAAAGAATTAAAGGAAGATATTATAGCTAGTATCAAGGGAGAAGTCACAAACTTGGTGGACTCAAGAAGTAATGAGCTAGAAGAACGCAGGAGGCGCGAACTAAATATTACAGTGTTTAACCTTCCAGAGCACAATAATCGAACTGGTTCTGAAAACAGAGAAGAAGATGAATCAGATGTTTCATGTATTAGTGCAGAATTGGGGTTGCAGAATATAAAAATAAGTACATCTTTCAGATTAGGAAGAAAGGTTGATAACAAAGTACGTCCACTGAAAGTAATTTTGGCGGAGAAATCTCAAAGGAAGTATCTTTTAGATAATGCCAAGTTCATTCCAAGTAAGGTACGTGTGTCCTTCAGAAATGTTGTAATATCAAAGGACCTGACACCACTACAAAGGGAGGAAAGGAGAAAGTTTATATCCAGTAGAAAAGAGGCAAGACTTGCATCTGGTTTGACCGTTGAACACGATCGTGGTAAAAAAAGTCCTGATAGAAACACTCCCGCGATGCCAGAATCTTCCAATACAATAACCAGTGTTACCCAAAACCAAATAAGGAGAACACCTCCTAGCTTTCATAGTACTATACTGGATAGAGGTGGACCTGACAGATCCCCAGTGAGTATGGAGATTGGTAACCATCTAAGTCCAATTCCATCAGATGGTGCCCTGTCAAATTTGAATATGCAAGACGGTTCGTTGTTTGATAACACTGTGGTTTCTGCTGGTAGAATATACGATGAATCTACCACCATTGATATTGAAAACCAAGAAACTATAATAGGGGGAAGACAAACTAGTTACCATGAAGAGTCTGAGTCCCCCAAACAACGTCCTTTATAGGTGCGAGTTTTAATTCTGTAAATAGAAGTGTTTTAAACCAACCTGTTCAATATTGTACTCAATTTTTAAATAACCTCCAAGTTGTTTACGGCAATGTAGACTGTTTGACGCAACTTAAAAAGGCTGAACTAGAACAGTTTATTTTAACAACAGATTCAGATATAATCGCCCTCACTGAAATATTACCCAAAAATGCAGCTCTCTTGGCTGATGAAACCTTTTACGGTATAAACAATTATGATCTTTTTATATCTGATATACAAAATGGCAGAGGAACTGCAATATATGTGAAGAAAAATCTGAAAGCTACACAAATATCTTTCAACACAGAATTTAAAGAAAATGTGTGGTGTAGCATCAAGCTAAGGCAAAATGATAGTTTGATAATTGGTTGTATATACAGAAGTCCGAGTAGTTCACGGGATAATTTACTCAAATTATTAGAATTGATGGGAACTGTGAGTAGGCATAGATTTTCCCACATTTTGGTTATGGGTGACTTCAATGTGAAAGAAATAGATTGGATAAATTATGAGTCAACAGAAAGTGAGAATCACATATCAAACATTTTCTTGGAGGGTATAAAAGATACATTCTTCTTTCAGCATATCAAAGAACCAACAAGATATCGCGAGGGCAACATTCCATCTTTACTTGACCTGGTTTTTACTAACGAAGAAAATATGATAACCAGTTTAAAATATTTGCCAAGTCTGGGGAGAAGTGATCACATAGTTTTAAACTTCAATTTTAACTGTTACGCAGAAACAATTTTCAGTAGCTTTGAGCGATACAATTTCAATAGAGGTGATTACAAATCATGTGTAGACGCTTTACTAGAAATGGATTGGGACTCAGTTATGGAGGGATTAGGGGTGTCCGAATCATGGACTTACTTTGCAGAAAAACTTATCCAATTAATTAAGAACTACATACCGGTGAGCAAAGTTCGAAGTGATACAGGCAGCCACAACCCCGCTATAACCCCTCAATGTCTAGAAGTGATTAGAACTAAACATAAAAAATGGAAGAAATACCTAAACTGCAAATCAGATGAAAATTTTTCACCGTACAAAATTGCTAGAAATCAGGTTGTTTCACAGTTGAGGAAAGCAAACTACTATTATGAGAAGGACCTGGCTACAAGAATAAAAACTGATAGTAAGCTTTTTTGGAAACATGTCCGTGCTAGGACAAAAACAAAGTCATCCATCGGTGCGTTAGTAAAAGATGATGGTACACTAACATCTAATGAGCAAGAAATTGCCAACATTTTAAACCATTACTTTTCATCAGTGTTTGAAAAAGAGTCAGAAGAGGATTCCCCAACATTTGAAGATCGTCAGTTTGAACATCAGTTACTAGATTTTGAAATCACTGACGAACAAGTTGACAGAGTTACATGTGCTTTAAAAACTGATAAATCCCAAGGCCCAGATAGGTTACACCCACGCCTGTTGAAGGAGACTGGTCCACATATTACTAGAGCATTGAAACTAATATTTAGAAAATCACTTGATGAAGGAGTGTTACCAGTGGACTGGAAACTTGCAAATGTAACTGCTATCTTTAAGAGTGGTGAAAGGAAAAGACCGGAAAATTACCGACCAATAAGCTTGACTTCTGTTGTTTGTAAGTTGATGGAGAAGTTAATCAGAAATGAGCTGGTAAATCAAATGGAATCTAATAATTTATTCTCGGAAACTCAGCACGGTTTTATTGCTGGGAAATCTTGTACTACCCAGCTCTTAGAATTTATGGAAGAAATAACAGAAGCAGTAGACCGAGGTGATGACGTGGATGTAATTTACCTGGACTTCCAGAAGGCCTTTGATAAGGTCCCGCACAATAGGCTACTTACCAAACTAAAAGGTTATGGAATTAGAGGCAAAGTCTACGAGTGGATTCGCGACTTCCTCACTATCAGAAAACAAAGGGTAGTAGTGAATGGAGTAAATTCTGCCTGGAGATCTGTTACCAGCGGAGTACCCCAGGGTTCAATTCTGGGCCCAATCCTATTTCTCATTTTCATCAACGATCTCCCTGAAGTTCTCAGTTGCTTGGTAAAATTCTACGCTGACGATGCCAAGATATACTCTCCAATAAAAGCTGAGAACGATGAGTTGAGGCTTCAAGCCAATATCAACAATGCAGAACTTTGGGCAGATACTTGGAAAATGTTCTTCCATACCAAAAAATGTAAACACATGAGAATTGGAAAAGGCCAGCCAACTCACCCATATACCATGACAACAAACCAAGCTGTGCATAATATGGAGCAAGTAACATCAGAAAAGGATTTGGGCATCATTTTCGACCAAAAATTGTTATTTAGGGAACATATAGCGAAAAAAGCAGCCATAGCCAACAGAAATTTAGGTTTAATTTTCAAGAACTTTACATATCTGGATAAAGACATGTTCAAGAGTTTGTATAAATCCCTGGTAAGGCCTCATTTAGAGTACGCTACAACCGTGTGGTCACCTATGTTTAAGAAAGATGCCATTATTCTTGAAAATGTACAGCGAAGGGCCACCAGAATGGTTAACACTCTGTCAAAACAAAATTATGAGGAACGACTAAAAATATTGGGAATACCATCATTAGAATATCGTCGTCTAAGAGCTGACATGATAGAAGTATACAAGATTCTGACCGGCATAGATAAAGTAAACATAAACAAATTTTTCACTATCATAGACAGTACTACTACCAGAGGGAATGACTTAAAACTGTTCAAGAGGCGTTCACGATTAAATATCAGGGCTAACGTGTTCTCCAATAGAGTGGTTAATACCTGGAACTCATTGCCGAATCATGTAATCCTGGCACCGTCCCTAAACGCGTTTAAGTCAAGGATTAATAAACACTGGCACGGACATACACAGAAGTTTACACCTTCCTGTTACATTCCGGGAGAAAGACTTATCCAAAGACCATGGAATTATCAAAATGGGCCGTTAGAAGTTGTGTAACAACTTGAGAGGGTCTCGACAACGGTAAGAAACGGTAAGAAGAAACTTTTCAACACTATTTCTGTCAAAGGACTGGACATGCAAGGGCGATAAGAAAGGAACCTCGGTTGGAAAGACTTCTGCCTCCAATGCTCCATCAGAACCCTAGACCGCTAGACCTACAGGCCAGCGCTTAACTAAGTGAGTTCAGAGCTACTAGGGCTCCTGATGTGTTTGAAAACCAGACGGTCAAAAAAAAAAAATAACCTGAAGCCCTAGCTCTGTCATCCGTGACCGTGATGATGAAATGTGTGAATGAATGCGTTACGTTTCTGAATAAAAACACACGGACATAGACGTACTTACACATAATTAAAACGCGGTGTCCGAGAACATCTTATACTTTTACGTCTGTTGTTCATAATTCACCAAATTAAGTTGTTTAAACTCCATAAATGCAGGATAAAAGACAACGATCCCGTCGACTGTCTGGTCAAAGTGGAGTTGACATAACCTCCAACATTAAAGAGGCGACGTGTTCTTAACGACTGCGCATGTCGGTCGGGGAATACCTTTATGGAATTTCCTACGCTCATGAGCGTAGACGTTACGCCACTATGGTCACTTGTTTTGACTCTCTCTCTCTCTATCTCTCTCTCTCTCTCTCTCTCTCCCAATTACACTTTTAAACCAAAAGGGAAAGAAATATATACATAAATTGATAACAGTTCATAAAAAGGCATGCTTGGTAAACTGAATGAACAGCTCTTTCACAGAATCATAGATATCTACATTATACGCGCTGCTGTCACACCTGCTATAGCGCGGGATTTTGCAACATGAGAGAGAGAGTAAACTAGGAAAGTATAGTTGAAAGAAAGCCAGAAGCGGTTGGTAACACTGTTGCACCATTTCCACATTGTTAACGTACTCTTTGGTATGGGGCCTCTAGACTGCTGCACAGTGGCCTCGCCATTCAGAACTAAGCAGCAGATTTAGTCTGTTCATTGAAGATGCTCAAGTTACGACTAAGGAATCCTAGAGTGCTGTTTGCCATCTTGACAGCCTGGTCCATATGGTGAGCCCAGGACATGCTGGGCTGAAGTTCCACTCTAAGGTACCGAGTGGAGTCTTCTAAGTCAAGAGTGTGGCCTTTCAGGATATATGTTGAGGAAATTGGTTTCTTTCTTTCTATTACTGCACTCGGCCAACTATGACGATGGTGGCAGGTTTGTGGTGTGGCAAATAAGTTATCACAAAATAAATGAATTTGTGACAAAGCCACCAGCAGATTAAAACTATTTACAAGAAGTCCTCATGGGCAGGCATTCCGTGCCTAGCCCCTGCTCTACCATAGGTTTCAGAATCAGAATTATTTAATGTTGATACGTTCAAGAAAATCATTCTACAGGATCTGCGATCAGGGAAGCTACTTCAAGCTAGTCCATAGCCCTTATAAGAGATCGAAGTAAACTTAGTACCTGAGACCTATGCCTACTCAGCAGCGGAAGTGAGGGAAGCTGCCAGGGAGATCCAATCTCTAATAGTCAGGGGGTGGCGTGGGGGGGGGGGGGCTTTACTTGTACTTGAATGTCAGTCCCTGCCAGGGAATGATGCTTCCTCGTACGCCTACTCGGGGTAGCAAGGTCATTTGTGGGTATAGGATGTAGATCATTGTTCTGAAGAGGCATACATGTACTTTAGGTGTCCCAAACTGAACTACAATACTCCAGGACAGAACGCACCAGTCCCGTGTATGCTTACTTTTTAATGTCCTGTGGACATACCGACAAGTTACCTCTTAGGAAGCCAAGGGTCTATTAGCAGTTGTGCAAATATTGCTGACTTGTGTCTTCGATTTCAAATTGTTGCCAATCATGCTAATGGTTATGCCACGATACCTGATACTCTCTTATTGAGAACCGTTTGTTCCCCCCTAAGGTATAAGAAGTATTGATCTTCTTGATTCGTTTCCTTGTAGTCTGCATTATTTTGCATCTGACCGGTTGGGTTCTCATGCCCCAACTCTTTGTCCAACATCCTAAACACTCTATATCCTCCTGAAGTTTCATCGTGTCTTCACTGTCTCTGATATCACTATAGCAAAAAACACTCATCAGCTGGGCAGCGACCTCAAAATTGAGCTGTCCAATTTGGAATTCCAAAATGGACCATGGTCAATCTTGAAATTGACCTGATTTCGAAATAGCAATCAAAATGTTGCACTGTTTGTTTGTTTGTGTGTATCAAAGTAGAAATCAAAAGTAGATCTATGACGAAAAAAATAAGTTTTGAATATCTGCGTCTGTTTTCGATAACATTTCTACTGTAAAATTACAAACAAGAGAAACATTTTGAATTAATATGAGGCAGAGTGCTAGTATTCACAGTGCCATAAGACGGGGAAAAAAAAGAAGATTAAATATTCATTGACCAGTTGGAACGCAAACCCTCGAAAAGCGGTGATTGTATTTACAACGGTAGATCCTTCCACATAAAAAATAGGCCCTAAAAATGGCGAGCGAACATGGTTCTTGACGAAATTTCCCATTATTCTCATATGTATATAGAGGCATTGATTATATTAAAATGATTAAACACATAAAAATGTTTTGCTAACTAGTATTAAGCAGGCTTTCTCAACAAAATTCAGGGCCAAAATTGCTCGAAATGCTAAAATATTCCTCGTCAAAGTACAGTACTCTATCTTGATTCTACCGAAAACTTGCATCAACATAAAACATGATTTATAGAAAGCTGAGACTTTCTCCAATGCGCACACCCATGCCATCGAAAACTTTATTATTTCTTCTTTTTGCATGTGAAATTTCAAGCAATTTCGTTTTGGAACATTTTTAAATTGCAAAATAAAAGATGGCAGCTGTAGTTTTAAAAGTAAAAAGTATGCAAAGACCAGGAACTGAAACAATCAAAATCCAAATCCAGCCCTCAAACCATAGTTGGAAACAACTAAGATTACAAATAATCAAGATACAGAGAACATATGGCCAACCGAGTGAGCAGCTTGTTCCCAAAAGGTGGCCACTCAGCAACCCAAACCGAACCAAAATTAATAATAACATACATAAGGTAAAACATCACAGAAACTCTGACACCAAAAACAGGCAACAAAGAACCACAACAGAACTACCGCCTTGGAACGGTCAGTAATGAATTACTGGGGGGCTTAAATCGATTTTACAGGCCCAACCTCACCCTCAGTTTCTGAAGTGGTACAAAACATTTAGTTGGTTGTTCGGTTCGCATGATAACCCTCTAACTCGTCAATGAATCATCATTAACGCTCAGGAACGGTCTTGCACGTGATATGAGCACCAGCAATACTTGCCGGACAGCCACAATTTAGACAGAAAATTGAGGTCGACGGCTTGTCAAACATTAGCTCAGATTGCTAAATACTTCAAGAGGAGAAAAAATACGGAGTTCAGTAAGCTAAGATAGACTACAAACTGGTAGAACGTACCTTACCTGACTCCTGACCTGATTAGCATTGTACAAATCTGACGTTTTGCCACTCAAATTTGTGAAAATAATATCCTTTTCTAATATTATTTATCTTTCAAACAGTCATCTGTTTTCTGTCAAATAAGTTATTAGGTCATTGTGACGTAATAAAAAATGACGTATATTGCCTCGAGCTAGACTGCCAGTCCGCATGTAAACAGATTATACGTCGTACATGAAATGCGCCAGTACGAAGTAAAGAGTTTCTTTCTTGTCGTTTTATTTGTCTAGTTCTCAAAAAAAAATTACGATCTGATTTTATAATTTGCTCAACAATTACAGAGAACATATGAGCCGCGACACGAGAAAATCAACAAAGTGGTTGTGCGCCCAGCGCAGACTCAGATCAGCCTCGGCATCCGCCTAGTCTGCACAGTCTTCCCTAAGCGCTTTAAGGGTAGCTAAGGGTCTAAGCAATCTTCAGCAGACAGCGAAGACTCTGATCAGCGTGGGCGGATGCCCAGGATTATCTTAGTCTGCGCTGGGCGCACAACCACATTGTTGGTTTTCTCGCGTCGCGGCTCAAGTTACTTAGAAAGAAACAAGCCAGGTGGGGATGGAAGGAGGCGGTTAGTGACGAGGGTGGGGGTGGGTGGGGGGCAGAGAAGTGGGGGAATTCATCTTGACTGATGCTTGGAGTGATGGATCTGTCCCAAACATGACTTGAGCAGTCGTTGTTGTGACAGCGTATTCTCTCTCTCTCTCTCTCTCTCTGCCCGAGTTGGCTTCATTGTTGTTACACACACTGAGATTTATTACAACCATTTGAATCTTACAAACAGTTGAGCCGCAACAGGGAAAGAGGAATCTTGTCGGATATGATAACAGCAAAATCTGCTGAGTCTAACAAGACTGCTTCAAGATACAAAGATGTAGGCTTATATATAAGCGAATAGCAAAACCCTGATTGGCTTGCAAGCAAACTCTTTCCGTTCTGAATTAAGTTACTAAGAGCATTTCGTGTGTTCGATGATGAGCCTGCAAATGTGTCGGGGTGTGCGGATGTGGGAGGTGTGGGGAAAATTTGGAGGCTTACTACGTGCCATCCGACGTTTGGCTAGTGGCACAAAAACAGCCATTTATTCCGTGGAAGCAAAGTACTGTACATGAACTTAAACTGTATACGAATCGCTCCACTTAGGCAAATTCCACATCCCGAACAAGCGTAAAGACGATTGACAGTATACTTAAACAATCTGCTTGAAAGTTGAAAATAGCGGGCATGTGAGGAACTGTTGAAATACGCATGAACTTTGTATACTTATTTAAGCAACCCATCACTGCCTTCATTTAGCAAAATGTGCATGAACAAAAAGCTACCAGCCACGATCCATAATAGAATGCACACATGCAAGCTGTTCATCTTAACTTTTATAACATTTGTAGTGCAAGCTATCTTAGTCTTTGGTTCTTGCAGGTCACCCGTGTACTTACTGACCCTCAGAAAATACTACAGTAAGGGAAAAAGTGAAAACCTTCCCGCACGTCACCACATTTGGTAGCTTAAGGTGTTCAGATGAGAATCTGAAGGCTGCTAGCTCAATTCCTATCATTGCCTAACGAATGTATTTCGACTGTTGTCCTATTCGATTCGGAACTCGACTGCCCAATTATTTAATTTCAGAACGCAGAGTATGAAGAATAAGCCCAGAGTTGAGTATAAAATGTACTGGATTGCCCTTTACATGTGCCTTCGGAACGATTCGTAAATGCAAAAATGTCAAATCTTCTGGTTACCTGCAAGATACCCGGGCCTGCTAGTCAACCGGACAATTACAATGTTACAATTCTAGTCGGCATACAAATGAAGAATGAACATGTTAAGCATTGGAAGGAACTGAAATTGAGAGTGTACATGTAAATGTGTGGGCCTAGGGCAACCGGGTACACTTTCAGGGGAAGCATCTCGGCAATAATAATTTTTATTTATCCTACCTTTCCAATGGGACTAAATTCTTTAAGGAAAGCATTTGCTCCTTTGGGAGCAAAGAATTTTTGAAGAGTCTCTCAGTTCAGGAAAACTAACAGGAAATTAATAAAGTTGTGTATTGATAATAAGTCTACGATAATTTGTGCCAGTTATCCATGAAAACGTGTAGGGAGAGGAACTCGATAAGCATTTTGCTTTTGTTCCAATCCCTAAGCTTGTACTGTTTACACTTGATTGTATGTTAGTTGTAATAGAGAAACAATAAATATGTTTAAACCAAAACGTGTTGCGGCTGTATATAGAACCTCCTCGCCAAGACTACTCTAATGTGAGGCAACATCAGTCATTTTAATAGAGAAATAGGAAAACACGATCTGAATTATTTGTAAATGTTTTTGTTGTTTGTTTATATGTGACTGCATAACCGAAAGGGTTCGTAATTGGAGAAATAAATGTTCTATTCTATCCTATTATTTTATGTAGATCTACCCGTGTACCTGCAGATTTAGATTTGTAAATGTCCCCCCCCCCATCCCATCCCCCCAAAACACACACACACACACACACACACACACACACACAGAGATGCCTGACGAGTTTCTCAAACTTATACAGGCAATGCAAAAACATCGCATGCATACAGTGCACTGCTAACCCTTCTCAAACGCGTAACTGCTTATACGCTAATACACAGGTGCGTATTGTAACTTTGTCGACAAAATTTCAACAGGTATCGCCATATTTGATGTGGCTGATCTTTGTAAATTGAACAAGATTTCAATAGTAGCGGCAAGCAGACACGACTATATAAAGTATTTTTGGGGCCCACCTCTTATTCTTGCTCTCAAAGGATAAACATAATTGTGCGTAAAGTGTAATAACCCCTACACTCCTGCTTCTAACCGTCCCACGAGGAGGGGGAGGGGGGGGGCATTCCACATCCCTCCCAGGTTACTCACATACAACCGTTTATTTGACTTTTGAAATCAAGCGCGTGATCTGCTAATTAAAAAAAAGAAATAACCGTTAAATTATCGTTCAATTATAAGGGAAAGGCTTATCCTGAACGATAGCATGAACTGTACCTAAATGAACATCAATTGCTGATTAAGTCCGTCTTTTAAGCCATGATTATACAAACTACCAATCGATTCAAAATTACGTCATAAACTTATGTTAACGATTTGCTAGAGCATAGAGGTGAGAGTTGACATTATTCTATCTGACAATAAAATGTGAATAAAATGAATGTGCTTGACTGTTTTATTCGGTCTTGGTTGAAGATTAATCAGTGAGAGGTGTTACGTTTCTACGGACAGGCCGAATTGTGAGTTTGTTATTGGCAGTGAACACTTAGCGCGTAAGGCTGGCATGATTTCGAGGCCATTTTCGGTTTGTTTTCAAACCGAGAGGTCATAAGTTATTTTGCAATTTTAAAATGTTCCAAAACCAAATTTTTTGAAATTTCACATAATTGTAGAATATATATCAATATTTATCATGGCATAGGTCTGCGTTTTGGAGAAAGTCGAATAAGCTGTAAATCGTAATTTTTGTTCACATGTTTGACGCTGACGTAAAGGGCACTGTTTCGTCAATAATTACACAGGCGGAAAAGGATGTCCTGGAATTATTTTAACAGAAATATTCAATAATGGAAGTCAGAAAAGTGCTCTTAAAATTTCAACCGGTGTGGCGATTTGATTAATCTGTATGGTGGCGTTAAAGTACTATGGGGTTCGTCGATAGCCATTTTGATGGCGACAATTTCGAACAAAATCGAAATTATACGAGGCTGTGCCTCGAAAAATCAAGGTCATTTACAATGAGCATTGTAGTAAAAGGCTTGACGTGCTATCATATGACCAAATAAATCATGAGTTTACACAATAGGTAGATAAATGGGGCTTTAACTATGCTACTTCCCTTTCTTAACAAATGTCTTAAAACCTCAAAAAGCTGCATGTGAAAGTCAACAATAAATCGTTTATGTTAAACATTCGCCAGTTCCTTTTTTAAGACAGCTTATCGTTCATTTAGGTAACTTTTTTTTCCGCCACTTATTAATCTAGCTATATATACTCAGCGTCAATGAAAACGCACCAGTCTTAAATGTAAATTTTTTTGCTTAAATTCAATGATCATGATATATCAACAGGGTATAGCTATCATATCCGGCCATCTTATTATGTCCATGATGTCATTCTGCCTGAAGGTATGGTGTGAGTGTGTGACGTAACATAAGATCTGAAATCAAGAAAAACGGAATTCTACCATATTTTCACGTGGCAGAAATTCCTCGATGATTGATTTTGCTAGAATATAGATACCCTATCAAATCGCCATTGAAAAGAAATCCAGACCACCGAATGCAACAAAGTGACTTGGATTCGAACGTCACTTTATTGCCACGTTAATCAAATAAGGACAGACAAAAGTAATTAAAGATAAATTTAATACTTTTTTTGCAACCCGAGATGCTGAGATAAGTAGTAGAAACAGAAATTCAGAAGTTCTGTGGGGAAAACGTCAATCATTATCCAGCCAGAGCATGACGTTACATGGATAACACCATCCGTATTTGCCAAACCGCGTCATAATTCATTGGCTGAAAAGTGAGTTTTGATGTCAAGAGACCTTCCAATTAACGATTCATTTACATCAAGTGTTTGGCAGACCACAAAATACGGATTTATTACGCTTTAAATGTTTAAATGTGTCATTTAATATTGAAAGTTTTCAAATACGTCAGTATTGACGTCACGCTTGATAACACCCGCTGATGAACAAAATTAAATTTGCAAACATTCTATCTGAATACCAGAAAATAAAGATTAACCAAATTGTCTTATACATAAAACCAAGCATTAAACGAACATAATGCGCTGTAAGTTCCAAACCGGTGCGCTTTCACTGACGCTGAGTATATGAGTTGTGCCCGATGAAAGTTAACATTGTAACAGTTCAGATGTAAATGCTATTCTTGCGGATGAAAAGAAAATTTGTTTTTGAAAAAGCAAATACTTGTAGAGCAAAAAAAAAAAACTCTTGGGTGAAACCTGCTACAGGAGAATTGGTACTTTTGCTTACGTGTAGGTGAAGTGGCAAATATCCAGCCTGTTTGCACCACCGTCATTGTAACAGTTCAGAATATAAATGCTATTCTCTGTGAATCTACACGGATGAAAATATTTTTTTGTAAAAGCAAATACTTGTAGAGCGCCAGAAAAATTCTCTTTTGGGTAAAACCTGCTACCATAGAATGGGTTCTTTGGCTTACGTGTATATCCTGTTCGCGCCGCTGACGCGACACACTGTGGCAGGTGTGTGCAACTATGGATACGTTCACACAAGTGGATACGTTTCGATGAGCCACCTGGGAAACATCGTTACCAGAACTGAAACAGAACAGAACACGTGTTGCACTGATTGCTCAAAGTACAAGATGACCACTGACGAGATTATAATGCTAAAGCTTCGTGCACACGAGCTAAGTTAGTTGGTCACAGAAACTTTAGCAAAGAACGTTTGCCAGACATTTTGCGTTCACTCGGACCAATGATTATTTGTCAAAGAAAAATGTAAGAACCTTTGTCAATTAAACTTTGGCAATGAAATATTTGCTGCAGTGTTCACACGAACAATGATTTCTCGTCAAAATTACTTGGACAAATTAACTTTACCCGTCTGAACGGCCATATTTTCTTTATTAGATATTCTTTGTTCAAAATCAAACTGTTTTGATTATGTGCAACGTTTTTGTGTTCATCTCCGCAGCTAGTTCACACGGACAAATCTTGTTTGTCAAAAAAAAATTTAAAATAAAATATTGGCAATGAAAATATTTCCACGACGCCGGAACGTCACCCTTTGGTTATGTTGCTCCTTCTAACTGAAGCAGTCGCAACAAAAAACTGTCGCAACGCATATCCAACCAAACCTGTCACCAGATGTTATATCACCGTCCGGGCAACAATTGTTGTTGTTTTATCGCTTTACGTCCAAGGTAAACAGTTATAGTCATGTCGGGACGGTCAGTTACCGGGACTCGAGCCCGGAACCTCTGGCTCGATCTTAAGTCAGACACGCTAGCGACCCGGCTAACCGGACAAAACAGTAGATGGCAATGGTCAGGCATCAACATAAACGATATCCACATCCCAGCAGGCACATGACGTCGTATTGACGTCCATGCGAGGTGATGGCGTCGCACGGACGTCAATACAACGTCATGTGCCCGCTGGGATCCTGCCTCAAGGGAAAAACAATAAAGACGGCACCCAAAGCAAATCAAGACAACAGAAAAGCCAAGAGGTCAGCCGCAAGGCTATCCTAAAAAAAAGACCAATAGCAATGCCAATAATAGCAAACCACAACAAAAGCTTCGCCTGAGAGAGGTGGGGTGGGTGTAAGGGAGAGGGGGGGGGGGGGGTCGTGGTGAGGCGTTGGAAGACTTTAATCGTGTTAACAGGTTCACAACACTCGCCCTGGACTCTGTTATGGTTCAACATATAAGTTGTTCGGTCCGAGGGGAGCTGCTCTTGCAAAACCAGTTCTGTACAGTTAGGGTAAAGTCGGGCAAATTCGGACAGCGGGTAAATTCGGACAGTGACATTATGAGCCGTTCCATCTGGATTTTCACTGTTTGCAATGGTATGTCCGAATTTACTCGCTGTCCGAAGTTACCCGACTCGACCCTTGATCTTTTGGAAACAATGACTTCATATACCAAAGAAATGCAATCCGTGGCCTACATTGGAAATAATGAGCCGCGACACGACAAAACAAGCAAGTGTCACGTGCGCCGAACGTGGACTCAGATTAGTCTGGGCATCGACCCAGTCTTATTAGTCTTCGCTGTCGGCATGGAGGTAGCTTAGACTCTTAGCTACCCTTTAAGCGCACAGCAAAGACTCTTATCAGACTGTGCGGATGCCCAGGCTAATATGAGTCTTTGATGGGCGCATATGCCACTTTGTACGTTTTGTCGTGTCGTTGCTCAAATGTGAAACACTGGCCTCGCCCCTCTAACAGCGACTTAAGTAGCCTAGCCACTAGGCGAAGAAGTTGTTTAAGTCAGCCATTTTACTTTCCCAGTTCCTACAGCTAGTCTATACTTACAGCTCGACTTCTATCTAATATCAGATAAAGTTTCCTTTTAAAAAGGAAAGGCTTGCCGAGTTACATTACAGTATGTTAATACTAACAGAATGGGAATTATAAGAACTAGCGTTTGAGGACTGAAGGAAATGAATTCAGCCTAATTATGAAGTTGTTGTTGTTCATTTCTCTTTATAATTTATTTCTTAACTAAATCCCCTCTCAGGCCAGCGATGCTGCAGTGCATGGGCAACTTTTTTCCTCAGACCCGTATAATCTACCTGTAAACGACGATATCGCGTGAGCTTAAATAGCATTAAATCATATAGGACATTGACAGTTTTTCTCTGTTTTTGTCTTCCTTGAATAAAAAATGAAGACTGTTGTGTTAGGTCAATATAGTGCACTTTGTTTAGCTGCACATAGATATTTTTTTCAAACTTTTAAATTTACATTTAATGCGGTCCTTTTTGCTCTGAGTAATATGGCCATTATTTCCTAATAGTATATAGGGAAAATAAAGAAAATGAACAAAAAGTTACTCAGTTTTCTACGTTTTTCTTAAAGCACGGATCTAAAGTAAAAAAAGTTGTGTTATCCTAGTATTCTACACTATCTTACAAATCTTTTGATACATTTTGTAACAAAAACAAAGAAATATTTGTGCGGTCATTTTTTACAAACTTAATACTACCCTACATCCAAAAACTGAATTTTCAGTTCCGTGCGTGACTATATCGAGGTGAGAATTGTTGGGGACGGATTGGATTCCAGTTGCATACAAAGGTTCTTGCATGACAAGAAATTCCTGTACAACCAAAATGACGTTATTATCACTGGCAAACTGCTTCCCAGCCAATATTTGAAAAAGGTTCAAGTGATCAACAGAAATGCAGCTTTCATAGCTTTCCTCGGCGATGAATCTGGCTTTTCTGTCTCAGCTGCTCCAGTAATTGACCTAGCATCCCCTGTCCCTAAACAGGTGGTTAACATGTAACCGCTATATGAATCCAGAATGACTGAAACGATTACCTTGCCAGCTGAAGGCATAGTCATTCCCTTCTTTGAGACATGGCGGGATATTCTGGTATGTTTCCATTGTTTCGAGTGCTGGTTCTGTTCTGGCTGAGAGAGATTGACCAGCGTCTCATCCATTGTCTCAAAGCTGTCACGAATCCTTCAGAACTAGCCTCAAAGAGATTAAATCCCAACGGTTCTGATTTTTTCCACTCTTCTCGTTATCCGTATCCCTATAAGAAGTTTCTAGGACAGCCTATTCATGGATGGTCGAAAGGTACTGTATTTTATTTAGATGTTGAATTGTGCACATTGCACCGCTGCTTGCGAACGACATGACCTTTACAATGAATATGCGTCATTTATACACCGGCTTAACAATTGTACATGTATAAACACGGTCAGTTGTGCACGTTAGCCACACACACACACACAGATAGATCGTATACTTTATTTGGTAAGATATGATGAGTGATGAGGAAAAAAATCAGTAGCGCCTGCTTGCTGATTTTGACTTTGATTTTTTCTGCTTTGACAGGTTTACAGATATATAAATCGGCCCACGCTTCAGCACAATCTGATCAATCTATCCTCAGTTAGCATGATATATTTTTGGATCTGCCGAAAAAGAAAGACCCTGGTCAGTCTGCACAGATGCTTTAGCTCGAGTGTGGTAACTGCTCTAAGTAAACTCTAAGGCCCTTTTTTCGCCCAACGCCGCTGCAAAATAAAGATAGCAAGCTTTTTGGGAAAAGCGTATACTTGTATGCTGAGAGTCGTGGATACGGAAAGTGCCGACTGTTGGCGACAATGCGACCAAAAATAGAATAAAATTCCATCATTATTTTTAGCAGATGCGGTAAACCTGATATGGATATAAATAGACAAAATCAGACGAGTTCTCTGATTATTGCGATGAAACGCTCGTATAAGCGAAGGAAAACATGAACAAATCCAGTCTCAAACCGGAACGAGCTTTTCAATCTATAAGGCTTGCGGCCTTTGGGCCGCAAGCCAAAAAGGAGCAGATTCAAGTTTTATAGACTGGCCATAAAAAAGAAGCAAACAAATTTAATTTTTTTTTTATAAACGGTTAACCTTTTCATTATCAGACTAACGCTAGTCTACGACTTAAGCAGAACTCTGTTTTCAAGATGATTACAAATCTCTGGTCTAAATGAGCTTAATTATCTAAAAGGACCTTATTATATAACCTGCAATATTATGAAGGGCGCGGAGACGGAGACGTTTTACGGCCGCCACATGGCACTTAATACCAGTTGCGATGAAGATATTTGTAAGTGTTGAAATCCTTTGGAAGCAAGAAAAACACAAAAGGAATAAAAGTACATGCAATAGCCACTGCTCCAGTCGGTCATGCTTTCTTAAAAGCTCAACTTGTCGGACATATACTGGACTTGGTCTGTGGTGTGTCTACGTCCTAAGGAACATTGTTAGAATTGAAGAGAGTATGGTACACGCAGGGGAAGGGGAGAAACTCTTATTGCAAAAAGAACGCTGTACTTGAATGGGTTAATCGCCTGTGGGGCAGTTCGGTGCATTCCAGGGAGGCAATTGAAATGGCCGGCAATGTGGGCCTTGGACAGGCTGCTCTTTTATGAGCTGCCTGGCCTGGATCTGTGCTGCCTGTTAAGATCTATTTGATCTCTTAATAACCATATTTTTGTCCTCAAATGGGGCAGTTCGGTGCATTCCAGGGAAGCAATTGAAATGGCCAGCAATGTGGGCGTTGGTCAGGCTGCTCTTTTTAGCTCGCCTGAGCACGAAGTGCTCAGGGTGAGCTTTTGGGATACCCTGATGTCCGTCGTCCGTCGTACGTCCGGACGGACGGACGTCCGGACGTCCGGACGTCCGTCAACTTTTGCTTGTGTACACTCTAGCGGCCACAGTTTTGATCCAATCTTTATGAAACTTTGTCAGAATGTTAGTCTTTATAAAATCTAGGCCAAGTTCGAAACTGGGTCACGTCGGGTCAAAAACTAGGTCACTAGGTCAAATCTTAGAAAAACCTTGTGTACGCTCTAGAGGGCACAGTTTTGATCCAAACTTCATGAAACTTTGTCAGAATGTTTATCCTCATAGTATCTAGGACAAGTTCGAAACTGGGTCACGTCGGGTCTAAAACTAGGTCACTAGGTCAAATCATAGAAAAACCTTGTGTACGCTCTAGAGGACACAGTTTTGATCCAATCTTTATGAAACTTTGTCAGAATGTTTATCTCCATAAAATCTAGGCCAAGTTTAAAAATGGGTCATGTCGGGTCAAAAACTAGGTCACTAGGTCAAATCTTAGAAAAACCTTGTGTACGCTCTAGAGGACACAGTTTTCATCCAAAGTTCATGAAACTTTGTCAGAATGTTTATCTCCATTAAATCTAGGCCAAGTTCGAAACTGGGTCATGTCAGGTCAAAAACTAGGTCACTAGATCAAATCTTAGAAAAACCTTGTGTACGCTCTAGAGGGCACAGTTTTCATTCAAAGTTCATGAAACTTTGTCAGAATGTTTATCCTCATAGTATCTAGGACAAGTTCGAAACTGGGTCACTTCGGGTCTAAAACTAGGTCACTAGGTCAAATCATAGAAAAACCTTGTGTACGCTCTAGAGGACACAGTTTTGATCCAATCTTTATGAAACTTTGTCAGAATGTTTATCTCCATAAACTCTAGGCCAAGATTGACACTGGGTCATGTCGGGTCAAAAACTAGGTCACTAGGTCAAATCTTAGAAAAACCTTGTGTACGCTCTAGAAGGAACAATTTTGATCCAAAGCTCATGAAACTTAATCGGAAAGTTTATCCTTATAATATCTAGGATAAGTTTGAAACTGGGTCACGTCGGGTCAAAAACTAGGTCACTAGGTCAAATCATAGAAAAACCTTGTGTGTGCTCTAGAAGGCACAGTTTTGATCCAAAGTTCATGAAACTTTGTCAGAATGTTTATCCTCATAATATGTAGGACAAGTTTGAAACTGGGTCTTGTCGGGTCAAAAACTAGGTCACTAGGTCAAATCATAGAAAAACCTTGTGTAAGCTTTAGAGGACACAGTTTTGATCTAATCTTTATGAAACTTTGTCAGAATTTTTACTTCCATAAACTCTCGGCCAAGTTTGAAAGTAGGTCATGTCGGGTCAAAAACAAGGTCACTAGGTCAAATCATAGAAAAACCTTGTGTACGCTCTAGAGGACACAATTTTGATCCAAAGTTCATGAAACTTTGTCAGAATGTTTATCCTCATAATATGTAGGATAAGTTTGAAACTGGGTCATGTCGGGTCAAAAACTTGGTCACTAGGTCAAATCTTAGAAAAACCTTTTGTACGCTCTAGAAGGCACAGTTTTGATCCAAAGGTCATAAAACTTTGTCAGAATGTTTATCCTCATAATATCTAGAAAAAGTTCGAAACTGGGTCACTTCGGGTCAAAACTAGGTCACTAGGTCAAATCATAGAAAAACCTTGTGTACGCTCTAGAGGACACAGTTTTGATCCAATCTTTATGAAACATTGTCAGAATGTTTATCTCTATAAACTCTAGGCCAAGTTCGAAACTGGGTCATGTCGAGTTATAAACTAGGTCACTAGGTCAAATCTTAGAAAAACCTTGTGTGCGCTCTAGAAGGCACAGTTTTGATCCAAAAATCATGAAACTTTGTCAGAATGTTTATCCTCATAATATGTAGGACAAGTTTGAAACTGGGTCATGTTGGGTCAAAAACTAGGTCACTAGGTCAAATCATAGAAAAAACATTGTGTATGCTCTAGAGGACACAGTTTTGATCCAATCTTTATGAAACATTGTCAGAATGTTTATCTCTATAAACTATAGGCCAACTTCGAAACTGGGTCTTGTTGGGTCAAAAACTAGGTCACTAGGTCAAATCTTAGAAAAGCCTTCTGTACGCTCTAGAAGGCACAGTTTTGATCCAAAGTTCATGAAACTATGTCAGAATGTTTATCCTCATAATATGTAGGACAAGTTTGAAACTGGGTCATGTCGGGTCAAGAACTAGGTCACTAGGTCTAATCATTGAAAAACCTTGTGTACGCTCTATTAAGACACAGTTTTGATCTAATCTTTATGAAACTTTGTCAGAATGTTTACTTCCATAAACTCCCTGCCAAGTGTGAAAGTAGGTCATGTCGGGTCAAAAACAAGGTCACTAGGTCAAATCATAGAAAAACCTTGTGTATGCTCTAAAGGACACAGTTTTGATCCAAAGTTCATGAAGCTATGTCAGAATGTTTATCCTCATAATATGTAGGATAAGTTCGAAACTGGGTCATGTCGGGTCAAAAACTTGGTCACTAGGTCAAATCTTAGAAAAACCTTGTGTACGCTCTAGAAGGCACAGTTTTGATCCAAAGTTCATGAAACTTTGTCAGAATGTTTATCCTCATAATATCTAGGACAAATTCGAAACTGGGTCACGTCGGGTCAAAAACTAGGTCACTAGGTCAAATCATAGAAAAACCTTGTGTACGCTCTAGAGGACACAGTTTTGATCCAATCTTTATGAAACATTGTCAGAATGTTTATCTCCATAAACTCTAGGCCAAGTTCGAAACTGGGTCATGTCGAGTTATAAACTAGGTCACTAGGTCAAATCTTAGAAAAACCTTGTGTGTGCTCTAGAGGGCACAGTTTTGATCCAAACTTCATGAAACTTTGTCAGAATGTTTATCCTCATAATATCTAGGACAAGTTTGAAACTGGGTCATGTTGGGTCAAAAACTAGGTCACTAGGTCAAATCATAGAAAAACCTTGTGTACGCTCTAGAGGACACAGTTTTGATCTAATCTTTATGAAACTTTGTCAGAATGTTTATCTTCATAAACTCTCGGCCAAGTTTGAAAGTAGGTCATGTCGGGTAAAAAAACTAGGTCACTAGGTCAAATCTTAGAAAAACCTTGTGTAAGCTGTAAGCACTAGAAGGCATAGTTTTGATCCAATCTTCTTGAAACTATGTCAAAATGTTTATTGTCCGTATATCTAAGCCCCCTATGAAACTGAGTCACGTTGGCTCAAGGTCAAATCTTAGAAAAACTTTGTGTACACCCTAGAGGGCACAGTTTTGATCCAATCTTCATGAAACTCTGTCAGAATGTTTATCTTAATGAAATCTAGGTAAAGTTTGAAATTGGGTCGTGTCGGGTCAAAAACTTGGTCACTAGGTCAAATATAAGAACGACCTTGTATACGCTCCAGAGGGCACAGTTTTGATCCAATCTCAATGAAACTGTGTCAGAATGTTTATTCTTACAATATCCAGGCCAAGTTTGAAACTGGGTCATGCCGGGTCAAAAACTAGGTCAAATGTTAGTATAGTAAAAACTCTTATAAATCTTCACCAGAGCCAGTGAACTGATTAATGCTCAGGTGAGCGATTCAGGGCCACTATGGCCCTCTTGTATGAGCTGCCTGGCCTGGATTTGTGCTGCTAGTTAAGATCTATTTTATCGCTTTAATACCATATTTCTGTCCTAAAATGGGGCAGTTTGGTGCTTTCCAGGGAGGCAATTGAAATGGCCAGCAATCATATACGGTGGGCCTTGGACAGGCCGCTCTTTTATGAGCTGCCTGGACTGGATCTGTGCTGCTTAAGATCTTTAATTACCATATTTTTGTACTAAAATGGGGCAGTTTGGTGCATTCCGGGGAAGCAATTGAAATGGCCAGCAATGTGGACCTTGGACAGGCTGCTCCTTTATGAGCTGCCTGGCCTGGATATGTGCTGCTTAAGATCTATTTGATCTCTTAAATACCATATTTATGTCCTAAAATGGGGCAGTTTGGTGCATTCCAGGGAAGCAATTGAAATGGCCAGCAATGTAGGCCTTGGGCAGACTGCACTCTTATGAGCTGCCTGGCCTAGATCAGTGTTATTTGTTCAGATCCTTTTGTCCAGATGCCTGGAGCTTGTATGGTACAGATAGCATCTATTATTTTCAGTACATTTTTTGATGAATAATCAGGCCTTTAATATTTTCATCATTAGTCTTCAATTTCACTCAGGTCTTGTATGCAGTTTTTTATGATTGATCAATGACTGCCATTCTAACAGTTAGGATACCCTGTTCTTTAATAAATGAGGCAATTTGTTTGGTATGTTCCTGGGAAGCAGAAGAAATGGTTGGCAATGTTGGCCTTGATCAGGTTGCTCTTCTATTTGCGGCTTAGCTTGTGTCCGCATGTGCTGTTTGTTCAGACGTACTTGTCCAATTGCTTAGAACTTAGACATACATCTTAGGTAGGTTTGCTAGTCTTAGGTAGGTTTACTGAATTACTCAGGGTATATGCCAAGTTTTAGGCATGTTAAATGGCAAGTTTCTTGCTCACCAGATTGCTATTACATGTGTTCACTGTAGATTTCAATGCTATTAGTATTATAGTGCAACTTTCCTCAAAATGTTTTCATGTTCATAATTGTTTACTTGTTTGTGTCTTGTTACCCGGCTAGGGTTTTGGTCAAAATAAAAAAACTCTCAAAACTCTCAAACTCTCAGAGCATACGAAGCAGAGAAAAGAAGGGAGGTAGACTGGTCTGGGCATATTTTGAGTGTATCCAAGTTACAATTACAATGAATTCACTCAGACTGATCAGAATTTTCCTTGTTTGTTTTTTATTCTGGTGTGCGACCAGTGACGTTTTTTTGTAACATTTTTACCCTGTAGCCAAATTGCAGTGCTTCATATACATGTATATAATAGTTAGTCTATAATTTGATTAAACAAATAGGGGTAGCTCTTGTTATCATACCGATATATTTTTGGAAGTAGACTGTAACATGTGCCTGTGACGGGTCGTAGAAATAGGTCACCAGCAACACAGCAAGACACGCACGTACCGTACCAGTGGCAACCATCATGCACTGTCGCTATGCCCTAAATGATGCATTTTCCTAAACTTTAACGTGAATTCAAATTTTAAATAATCAATTTCTGTTCTAAGTCTGCGGTCTTCGTCACAATTTCACAGTGTCAGCGCAAGTCAACAAGTTGGATCAGATTGATTCAGTATTGTTTCAGCGTTGTGTGCTCGCTAGGAGGTTGTTCGGAGTCTTTGCCGCTATAAGATGAGCCGCGACACGAAAAACCCAACAATGTGGTTGTGCGCGACCAATGTGCACCGATTTATCGCCTATAAACACACCGCTACAACGTATAATGTCCCACAAACACAAGCCATCTCCATCACGCATCTACTGCAAGTGCAGCAGGTCCTGGGCCATCCTGAAGTCACTCTCAGTCCTGAAAAGGTTCACGTTATCGTTAGTATATTTCCATGAGGCCTGTAGAAGACATGTGTGTGTCAGAATACAGGCCTCTCCCCTGCCAAGTTTAAGCAAAAAAAAAAAAAAAAAAAAGGAAAATAAGAGAATTGCCGAACAGCCCTATTTCTCACCTACTGCACGTACAGCAGCCCTTTATCGATCTTAGTGTAAGAGGCGCCGATGCCGCAATCAAGATCTGCAAGTTCAAAAGTTGAAACAATTTTTTGCCAAAGTCGACGCAGTCCTTGCTCTTTTCGTGGACAATATATTTATAAAATTTCGTCGGATTTCTTGTGTTAGCCGTTGACTTAATACTAATTTCTGTTCGTGACCTAAAAAGGGAGACACTGGCACTTATGGCCGAAGCAGCATCACTTAAAGTTAACGAATAGATAGTGGCGCTGATTTTTTATAAATACACTCTCCACGAACAGTTTGTCCCAAGGACCCAGCGGGCACACGACGTCAAACTGTCATTTCAACGTCATGTGCCCGCTGGGGAGCTTGTGTTTGGTCTGTTGTTGGCATTTGATATTTTAGGTTAGGTTGTCATTTTCCCAACTTTTGAACCATTATTATGGTAGGGGGCTGGTTTTCGGTAAAAATGTTTGCGTTTGATGTGTCGATCTGATGAAGGTTAGATTTTGCTGCATCCATAGGCTACTCAGTGCATCCACTAATACCAGAGATTCCACTTGATCAGATAACAGTATGTAGTTAAAGGATGTCTCAAGAACTATTGATACATGGGGGCTGAAATTCTATAATCTGTACATGAAAATGGCACAGTGGTCTAGTGGTTAGGGTGTTAGGCTATGGCGCATAAGAGCGCGAGTTCGACTCTCAACTGGGCCAACGCCTGAAAAACTCACTTTGTCAACCCAGCAGTTTCGATTACGGAAATGTTAAAGGCTGCCAAGGAAAGTCCCGGGGATGGGCTCCGGGCCGACCTTCAGATACGATTGCCGCCCAATGCTTCTAACAACCACTGCCCTATCACATTTTTCTATTACCTCGGCCCTGTATTTTCAGAGGTCACCTTTTTTTGTCGAAAAATTAAACAGCAGGCATTGTGTAGGCCTATTGGCGTGAGGTATGGCAAGAATTTGCTGTACTTGCAGTAGGTGCGGGATTGGGTTGTTCATTGGCTTGCGCTTTCGAGCGCAAGCCAGTATTCAAGTGGTTTAGTGATACCGAGTTATTTTGGGAAGAAATGATACGTCACGCTTAGTTGGAAAATACCAGAAGAGTGTGTACACAGTGAGTGTGTACTGCAACGATTTGTTCTAAACTTTTTTTAGG
The DNA here is from genome assembly GCA_963989385.1 of Ctena decussata. Lineage (NCBI taxonomy): Eukaryota > Metazoa > Mollusca > Bivalvia > Lucinida > Lucinidae > Ctena > Ctena decussata. The sequence goes on along the minus strand of OZ022498.1, from coordinate 68,483,035 downwards.
GCCGCAATTAAGCCAAAGAGATCGGAAAGTTCGTTCCGGTTTGAGACAGCATTTCTTCATTATTTTCTTCACAGACATAACAAACAAATACCTCGTCCGATTTTGTCTATTTTTATCCATATCCGATTAGCCTCATCTGCTAAAAATAACGATGGAAACTTTATTCTATTTTTGATAGTTCATGTACTTTTTTTTTTTTTTTTTTTTTTTTTTTTTAATATTTCCGTTAAAAAGCACGTTTTTCTTTTAGTAGTGCCTTGAACTTGGCCACATTTCGTTTGCTTTTTATAAACTGATTGCATAAAAAATGAAACTCTGAATGCAATGCAAAGTATTTGGCTTTGCATCCTAAGAAATATACCAAACCTTGTGGAAGAAACAGAGTTTATATATAGCTTAGCGCAAAGCATTAGCTTTTCCAAAAAATCATGCAGCGGCGTCACGAAAACTATGCCTTAGGGCATCGCATAATCTGGCTAGTCAGAGCAGCCAGCACACTGTCCAGCGCCGGTGCATTCGTTGGATCCGATCAGTCTTTTTCGGCATATATATATTTTTCATCTTTCACGCTGAGGCTAGACTGATCAGACTGCGCTTATGCCGGAGTGGGCTGATCTGTGTATCAGTGTAAAATCTGAAAGAGCAGAATTTATTGTTTAAATATAGAAACAGGCGCTTTTGACGATTTTCTTCCCTTATCACATTTACTGAAAAGAGATAAATTTCATTTGTCGGGAGTTCATGGAAATACGAACGCAATGGGTTCCGTGCTTTGTTGTTCCCAAATGGTGTAAAGCAAGTTATTGTCCCAAACAACAGCAGCGTGCATTTTCTTCTCAGAGTGTCAAAATTTTGTTCCAGTCACTGCCACTGATGCCACTTAAACCAAAATTAAACTTCAGTAAATATAGATTTATTGTCTTCTTTTGATGCCAAGTTCAGATGTGCCATGATTCCATAGACATGGGTTTGAAACAGTCTTTCCTAAAATTTTGATTCAGACTAAATGTGACTCAACAGCCGTGAAGAAAAGACTTGAAATAGGTCCATATAGTTATTTTCCTTGAGACATGCTAAAAACGGCCGGCCAAAACGTTGGAAAACTGTTGTTTTTGTTGTTGTTGTTGTTGTGTGTGTGTGTGTGTGTGTGTGTGTGTGTGTGTGTGTGTTTAAATATTTTTTCAATTTGTTTTTCAAACAAATTCTACACTTGTTTTTACCTTACACCCGTGGATAATGCCACCATTCAACAAGTTAGAAATTAAATACTTTGCTAAATAAAAGTTAGCAACAGAAAGTGCACTAACAATCGGGTTCACTTAAAAATTTCACTGTCTTTCCTTTTAAAAGGAAATTTTATTTTACATTGTAGCGGTGTGTTTATCAGCAATAACTCACCAGAACATGCTAAGACGCTACGTGTCTGTTAAAAAGGCCCCATTGCTCTATCAGCATGAAAAATTCTACCATGAGGTATCGCTGCAAGCTTCTCACTATAGTTTCGTAATTGTAAATGACTGTGATTAGCCAGCTTAAGAAAATCAAACATCCTTGAGTTTCACATAAAAAGGGTTTGAAAACTTATTTGAGTCTTATAGTTGGCAACTAAAATGACCTACTTTCGATTTCATACAATGTACAGGCGTGGAGTCCCAATTGCTATCCCGCCTATGTTAATATAGCATTGCTAGACGGGAAACCAGAACAGGAAATTGTATTTTGTGTTTTCAAAAACTTGTTTTCTCTACTTTTTGCTAGTTATATGACTCAATGCACACCAACCCACATTTTATTACCAAACGTGAAGGTTGAACAGCTTTTTACGATGATTTGAGTTTAGGCGTTTTTACCGCTGATAGGACTATGGATACTTTAACACACTTTGAATGTTTCTGTAAATTCTTGTAATATCTGACAGTTTAAACTTAGTATTACATTTTTTTTTTCGCAGTTAGTTGTCTCTGACTTAATTTTGTTTTCATGAATATGTATTTGGAAGGCGACAGCTGAAATCACGAAGATCTAATTGTTAAATTCTCTGTGCCGGTAAATTGAATATAATTTTATGCAGACAGCTAATGTTGGATAAGATACACATAAGTGTGTTTGGAAAAAAATACAAAATGAAGTACAGTCGAACCTGTCTTTAAGGGTCACTGTATTAAGGGGTCACCTGTCTTTAGCAGCCACTTTATGGGGGTCCCTTAGTCTAAAATACAGTGCAAATGAACATGTATTAAGGGGTCACCTGTCTTAAGCAGCCAATTTTTGTGGGTCCCATGGGGTGACCCCTTAAGACAGGTTTGACTGTACATGTAAGTAGTAAAGGGTGGCACTATGGCCCCCTTCGTCCGGAGACTAAGTCCGCAGCCTGGGGCAGTCTCGGACCGGGAGGGGGCCATAGATGCCACCGCTTTAGTAAGCTTGAAAAGGCTAGTTTGAAATAACTTAGTCTTTTTTCAGGGGAAAAGTCTATGTTAAATGGCATAGGAGATGTCTTAAGAGGCTATACAGTAATATGCGTCTGCTATGAGTCTCTTGGCCCTGTATCTCAAGACCTCACTATACCAGAGGCATAACTCTATAGCTTCCTTAGTATTAGGGCAATCAGTAGGGTATTCTTTCTGATGTAATTGGTAGTCCTGAAAAGGACTGTTTTTTGTGGTTATAGCTAAGAACAATCTATTGTTTCTTCTTTCTTTTTGAATTATCTATGTTCTTGCTATGCGACCCAAGTCCATTTTGAGTTGGTACGGTCACAGACGATTCTGGTGTCATTACTTCTATAGTTAATGGTATTCTGATCGGATTTAATTCCATGGGACGTTGTTGCTTTTGGTCCTCTAACTGCTGTACTCTTTTCTTGAGATCATTGAGTTCTTTGAGCAAGACTTCTACAGCTCCCGTCTTTGGCTGTGACACCTGTGGCTGTGTTTGTTGCAGTTGTGATTGCTGTGGGTGGTAGTAATAGGTCTGCACGTTCGGTTGTTGTTGTTGAGTTAACGATGCATCAGTAGCAATTGAGTTAATTGCCGTCGATAGAAGGTCTGGTTCTTTCATAAGATCGTCTAAGGTCAGTAGTTGCTCCATGACTGAAGTTGTAAGTAGGTCAGTGCCATTTTATACTCCCAAGACCGGATTGACCTACTTAGAAAAGTGCTTTCTTTCACGTCGGTGTTGAGAGAATAAATACTGGAACACTGACCCACTTCGTCACATTGCCTTTATGCTATACACAGAGAAGATGTTGAGCGACGAATATCTCGATGCTTTGGAGGCACAGACTAGGTCTGTAATGGAGAGTGCAGAGAGGCTCGTAGAGCTGATAGGCATCGTAAGAAGGATGGTGACGGTCGACAGACAGATGGCTGTGGTGAAGCAAGAGCCCGAAGAAGTGAAGCAAGAGCCTGAAGAACGGCCATCCGGTGAAGATTGGGAGAGGGAGGCGGACCAGCCACCATTCTATCTGCCGGCAGAGAGGACGGTGACGTACACGAGCTGGTCAGTACGCTGTCCAGCTTGTGGTGGCAGGCCCTCGCGGTGTCCCTGCTCATAGAAAGGTTTATTAAAACCTCAAAACGGCCCTTTTCAGGGCCACCACAACTTATCAGAAAGAAATACTTTGTTGATTGTTGCATAAAACCCCATAACTACTTTGCATAGTTTTGACTGGTCAAGAGACTGTGCTCTCTTTCACGTCCGCCATGAGTCAATATATATATTTAACTGCCTTTAACAACTTCATTCTCAAATATGGGTTTGTCAAAGTATATCCCTTTTGATCTCAGCCGACTGTGTAAAGCTTTTAAGAAGAAAGACTGGAAAGAAGTTGAAAGGCAGCAAAATAAGATGGGGTTTGAAGTATTTATGAGGAGGAGAGGGATCGACTTATCCAAGACGAATCCTGTTGTGGGGATTGTAAAACCTGTGTCTAAGTCTTCACAGTAAGTGAAGACTTAGAACACCCAAACAGCCCTTTTCAGGGCTACCCAACTCTTTCGTTTAAAGAGTAACCTTATGAAATAACAAAAAACAAATACTTTAAAAACAATTTTATTGAATAAAAACTTACATGTAACTATGAAAACTAATCCATTATGAACACAATAGTAGTCACTGTCCAGTAGACACACAATATCGTTTAGATATTGTCTATCCACTAGGTCTCTTATCTAGTCACTAGTTTTTCACTATTTCAGGACAGTTTTTCATCATATGAGTGTCTTCTTTGCACACAACACAGTATTTCTTCTTCTTATGTTGTCTAGCAGTAGGTTTTGTCGGTTCTGGTGAAGCCGTTCTTGACTTCTTTTTACTGGGTACATCAGAGTCATCATCAGTATGGCGTCTTTTCCTCGTAGTTTCTGACTTCTCGGCTGGTTGTGGTGATCCCGAGCTTTCATCTTGTAAGTCGGTATGAGGACATGAGGGTAGCCAGTGATCAGGCGAGCCACAGTTGTAACAAGTCCCATAGGGTGGTTTCTTTGTAGTTTTCTTCTTCTCCTCGGTACATGAGGCAGTCCAATGATCAGGTGAACCACAGTTGTAACAATTCCCATTGGGTGGTTTATTTGTAGTAGTTTTCTTCTTCTCCTCGGTACACGAGGCAGTCCAATGATTAGGTGAACCACAGTTGTAACAATTCCCATTGGGTGGTTTATTTGTAGTATTTTTCTTCTTCTCCTCGGTACACGAGGCAGTCCAATGATCCACCGACCCACAATTGTAGCAATAACCATAGGGTGGTTTCAACAGGCCTTGTTCTTTTAGTGAAATTTCCAATGGTTGAATTAATTTTCTGTCATTCTCTTTCAAAAGTTTCTTCAATGCTGTGCAGTGATAATAAATACTGTTGGCATCACTGTATTTATTAAGTCTTGGATCCACAGGTTTACTTTCCATCTTGACAGTTTGAAAGTCAGAGCTGAAATGACTCGCAGATCTAGTTGTAGTCCTTATATACGCCTTGTCTTCGACTGTAGATAGTCAATCACTTTTGAATTGTTGGCCACATGAAGTTTCCAGTTGTCAAATGTAAAGACCGTCTCCTCTGATAATTCCTGTTTCGCACACGAACACCAGAGTCTTTTAAAATCTTTGAAATATTCTTCTGTGTTTAATTTCATCTGAATTTCATCTAAAGTAATGTTCTCATGTGAATGTAGTATGTAAACACAAACTAGTAATTTTCTGTAAGGTCTAAATCTCAGAATTTGTGTCAGAGGAATTTCAAACCACTTTGTCTCCATGCTTGCCGTAAGATAAATGATTTTGCAAGAGACAAACAGTTCCACTTTATAGTGTCAAAGCTTCAAATTTTGCAGTCAATTCATCCATATCAATATCCATTGGTTCTTCCTGTGATGGTTGTTCAATTTCCATATTTTCTGTTGTTGTTGTTGTTGAGTCGATATCCATAGATTGTTCTCTCGAAGCCTCTTCAACATCTTTGAGTACATTGCAAAGGTAAGTAATCACGTCCTCGTTGTTTGCCACATGAAGTAGCCATTGCCTATACTTCACAGGCGATGCGTCTAAAATAGTGTTCATTATCAAAGCTGTTTCACACATGGCTTGTCGAAAGGTCATGAATGTTTCATATCGTCCCAACCACGTTCTGAGTCCATCTTTTGACTTCAGAAATTCTGAACTTGTAGGTTGTAAGGACAGTGTGTGTTCAAGTGACCCTCGATAAATGTCAAACTGTAAAATTCGACCTAACGATACTGGAGGAGATTTCTTGATCACGTTCATTGTTTTATTCCAAGTAGCAGGTCTGAATAGACTGTTGGAAAACGTAATGGTAATAATCTCTCTTCACTCTCGATAACTTGTTCATATGCGTCTCTGTTTCCAAATGACACATCACAACCATGCAAACTGTTTATATGCTCTTCCCAGGTTGATAATAACAAATCGTTCATAGGTGCAGGAAAATTTAACTGGTAAAGAAATGGTAAGTAGTAAAAAAATGCTAAACTCTGAAAGAATACTAGAAGCCCAGTCAGATGTCCATTCACGATTTTTCCATGTACGTAAATGTCATAATGGAAAGGAAACAAGTTTTCAAAAAACTGTTCACATGTTTCCTTGTTGAAATTGTAAATCGTAAAGATCCATCGGTCATGTCTAGAATGAGTATCCTTCAACACTTCCATCATGCGTTTGTGAAAGTATAATCTCATGTTCTGGTCAAGATTCGATATTCCATCGATGTCATATAATAGCTGTGCTAGGCTCTGGTAAAAATTGTTGCAAGACAGAGCTCTTTGAAAACACATGTTAAACCACGTCAGTTGAAGTTCGTCTCTAAACTTTTTACTTTTCCTCGAAATATTGACGAGCCTTGAGTAGATTATACTTCTAATTTCAGTTGGTAACACACCCAGATCGACTAGTTCTTCAGACATCTTGAAACTTTATGAACTGAAAAAATGAAATGTACACATTATATATGTCTTGATTCTCTGCATGCACATTGTGGTTAATTATTTTGAAATATTTTTTGCTAGGCCTTGACCAGTTCTTTCAAATAAAAAAAGAATTTTGAAAATCCATCAAGGCAAAATGGAGTTATTACAGTTTTCTTACCCTCTATATTCCGCGCATGCGCAGTGTGACAATTTATTTTAATTTCATTTGGTAGGTGTTGACTTGTTCTTTCCAATAAAAAAAGAATTATGAAAATCCGTCAAGGCAATCTGGAGTTATTACAGTTTTCTTACCCTGCAAATTCCGCGCATGCGCAGTGCATGCTCGACATTTTTTGTTGTTTTGGGTTGTTTCAATAGTTTATTAGTTAACATATAATAATACTCATAACAGAAGTGATACACATATGCACGTATTCGCCTTTCATTTGTATCATTTTTTCTGAAAGCTATTACTTGAATAATCTATTTATAGAGTAAAAGAAAGTCAATCCAGATTTACCTCCCTTGTAATAACACCATAATATGAAAAAATTGAATAACTTCGTTATTTTTCGGCCGATTTTGATAAAATAAACACCAAAATGTAGATTTTATTATTCTCTAATTAATTTTTATATTCTAAAATGTGTTACTATAAAAAGTAACATAAACTTTTATTAAAATCAGATATACATGATATGCAAATGTCCAATCTTGTTTCAAGTAAACTGGTTTATGTATAGGTATATATATTAGGAACTCGCATATTAATATTGCTGGTTTGCCGGTCACCACTGGACTGGAACTGGTGTGCACAACGGTTATACCGCCTGGGCCCGCAGATGCGAAGTCTATCGATTACATGTGAAACAGTAGAAGCCTTATGGCTTAAGGGGTCGGGACACTATCCCAGTAAACTGAACCTCCGCTGGCAGGTCTCTGGTCCACAGTGACATTCAGGACTTGTGATCATGTAGATATGGCTTCAAATCGCCAGGGCTTCCCAGGCATAGGGTAACCGACCGGGGAAGAACAAGGTGCTGAACAGCACACTCTTCTTGCACTTCTTTTAAAAATAACAAAAATTCCGTAAAACTAGTGTCTCGCCTGTAGCACAAAAATTCTATGTGTCTCGCCTGGTGATAAGAATTCCATATAGCATGTAGTCTTGCCTGCTAGTTAATAAAAATTCCTTAAGACTGTTGTCTCGCCTTACTACAAAAATTCCGTAAAGCCCATGTCTCGCCTGTACCACGAAAATTCCTGTTGTCTCGCCTGCTAAGTCAAATACTATGAATCTTGCCTGTATCACAAGAATTCCATAGAACATGTAGTCTAACCTGATAAGTCATGTACCATGTATCTCGCCTGACTAATCTTGGTGCTGATGGATATATAAGTCAAATATTCAGATCTCCTTGCATTCTGAGTTTGAACAGTGACAAGACAACATGCCAAAGAGACACTGGAAGAGAATACGTACCCCACCCACTTCATCAGACTCTGAGGAGGACGAGTTACCATCGCCAAAGAAGGTGAAACTTGTGGATTATTCCGACAGTGAAGAATCTGAAGATGAGGTGTCACCACCGAGAAAAAGGCCTATGGTGATTTATTCGGACGATGAAGAAGATGATTACCAACAGTACTATGTGATCAAGCCTGTCAGAGAACGTGAGTCGAGACGTTTCAGAACAAGAGCCAATGTGTACAATGTGGATGTCAATAAATTTCCAGAAGACGTATCACCGCTGGAATTTGTACCTCGGATGTTTCAACAGCTGGTGGATGACATCAAGACCCATTCTCAAGCTCAAGGCAATGACAGGATTCGAATGAGCATTTACCATCCCGGACTGAAATTAGGAATCTTTGTACCATTCACAGATGTGACGAGTCTGACTGGGGAATCTTTGACTCAAGAAATCGAGAAAGTGTTACAATCCAATGAAGACTTTAAAATCAATGATGGACAGATGAGCTTGGAAGTGACACACACCAAGTTACCAACTGGAAGTGGAAGAAAGGCATTACACCATGGACTTTACTTTGAATCACGCAATATGAGAAAGATGAAACATAGTATCGTTCAAATCAATAACACCAAAGATGTCATGTGTATGGCTAGAGCTGTTGTGGTAGGAAAACATCATGCCGACAGGGACGCATCTGACTCATGGAAGAAGACTTGGCATTACATCAGAAAATCTGAAAAACCACTACAAACTAGAGAAGCCATGAAATTATTAGATCGTGCTAAGATTCCTCACAATCAACCTTGTGGATTTGAAGAATACAAGAAAATTCAAACTGTGTTAGCTCCTGACTATTTGATCAAAGTACATTCACAGCATCCTAAAGACGGATTATTGTTTCCACTTGGATTTAGACCTAGTGACAAAACAAAAGTAATTCATATCTATTACAATGGCACAGATCACTATGACACTATCACCAATGTCAAAGGATTTCAAGGATGTAGTTATTATTGTGAGTTTTGTGACACGGGATTTAGCAATAGAGAGGATCATGCTTGTTCGAATGGATGTACTAGTTGTTATAGTGCAACGCCATGTCTTCACGAACAAAATCAGTACTGTACAAAATGTAAGAGAACTTTTCATAGTGCATCTTGTTTTGCTAATCATACATTAGTCAAACCAGGACAGAAAAAATCTATTTGTCAACTTGTGCATAATTGTGAGAAATGTGGAAATAGGATTATAGGAAATAAAAGAAATCACGTGTGTCCAGGACAGAAGAAATGTAAATTTTGTAAAATGATTGTTGGAGCCGAACATCAATGTTATATTCAACCTTACGTGTGCAAACCCAAGAACGAAGTGTTGGAAGAAGATGCCGAGAAGGACGATATCATCGATGAAGAGAAAGGTACCGTTATTCAACCTCAATTCATATTTTTTGACTTTGAATCCAAGCAAGACTCTGGCGAACATATTGTCAACTTTTGTATTGCACATAGAGCTTGTGATCAGTGTATGGATTTACCTATTGAACAGCCATGTAAAATTTGTAATAAGTTCACAAACAAAGCGTGTGACCATTGCGTTAATTCACCTGTAGATCAGTATTGTGACAATTGTAGTCAGTTTGGACGAGAAATGATCTTTGAAGGTGAAAATACGTTGTCAGATTTCTGTTCCTGGTTATTTAGAAAAGAAAATGAAGGAGTGACTGTTATTGCACATAATTTTGGAGGCTATGATGGACAATTTATTCTACGCTACATACTAGAAAATGGAACTTTTAAGCCCGATGTGATTATGAATGGAAATACTATCGTGACGATGACCGCTGCCAAAGTCAAGTTCTTGGACTCGTATCATTTTCTGCATATGAGATTAGCCAATTTTCCAGATACCTTTGGATTGACAGAGATGAAAAAAGGCTACTTCCCACATTTGGCAAATGTTGATGCCAACCAGAATTACGTGGGAGCTTACTTTCCCGTGGAGATGTATAATCCTGGACAGATGTCGGTCAAAGACAGAGAAGCTTTCCTGGAATGGCACAAGCAGAAAGTGGAATCCAATGCCATCTTTGACTTCAGACGTGAAATGGAAGAATACTGTCGCAGCGATGTGGATATCCTGAGGAGAGGTTGTGCATGTTTTAGAAAACAATCGATAGATATCAGCGACTTGGATCCTTTTGCTAATGCATGCACGATCGCTCAAGCTTGTTCCCAAGTATGGAGGAAGAATCACATGCCTGAAAACTCTGTGGCCATCATTCCACCAGAAGGCTATCCCAACCAAAAGAAGTATTCTATCAAAGCTGTGCGCTGGATTCAAGCCGTGGCTAGAAAGAATCACATCCAAATTCGTCACGCTTTGAATGGTGGTGAACAGAAAGTTTTTGGACATTATGTGGATGGGTACGATCCAGAAAAAGAAACAGTGTACGAGTTCCATGGATGTTACTGGCACGGGTGTCCCAAACATTTCCCCGACAGAACTAAGATCAATACTTACAACTGCCAGACGATGTACCAGCTATACAAACAGACTGTGGAGAAGACCGAGAAATTGAAAAGAGCTGGGTATCAAGTGATAGAAATGTGGGAATGCGATTACGACCAATATTATCAAGACGACAAAGATTTTAAGGAGATGGTGGATGCAGAATTTACCAACTTGGATCCACTCAAACCCAGAGATGCGCTATTTGGAGGACGTACGAATTCTACAAGACTGTTCTACGAAATTGAAGGAGACGAGGAAATTAAGTATATCGATGTGTGTTCACTTTATCCATACATCTGCAAGTACGGAATCTTCCCTATTGGACATCCAGAAATTTATTCACAAGAAGACATCGACAGAGATAATATACATCAATATTTTGGACTGATCAAATGTAAAGTGTTACCACCCAGAAACTTGTATCATCCGGTATTGCCGTACAAGTGCAACAACAAATTACTGTTTCCACTCTGTAGAAGTTGTGCAGAGACATCTGACAATTCGAAATTATGTACGCACGACAGAGAAGAAGACAGAGAATTAGTGGGAACTTGGGTGAGCATCGAATTGTTTGAGGCGATGAAACTGGGTTACCAGCTGAAAGATGTGTACGAAGTATGGCATTTTCCCCAATCTTCACAGTACGACAAGTCAACTGGACAAGGAGGTATCTTTGCTGGATATATCGATACTTTCCTGAAGATTAAACAAGAGTCAAGTGGATATCCCGACTGGTGCAAGACAGAATTGGACAAGATCAAATTCAAACAGGACTATTTCGAAGCAGAAGGTATCAGACTAGAGAAGGTGGAAAAGAACAAAGGTCGACGTGGAATCAGCAAGATCAGTTTAAACAGTTTGTGGGGAAAATTAGCACAGAGAGACAACATGACCAAAACAGAATATGTGTCAGATCCTTCTGACTACTTTGAACTGGTGACTAATCCATTGAAGAAAGTGAAGAATGTCGAAGTGTTTGGAGAAGAGTTTTTGTTAGTCAACTGGGAAGATCTGGACTCGATTGTAGAACCTCATGCTTGCAGCAACGTGGTGGTAGGATCCTTTGTGACAGCACAAGCCAGACTGAAGTTATACAGTGTCCTGCATCAACTTGACAAACGTGTGTTGTACTTCGATACGGATTCTGTCATCTACATTCACAAACCAGAATTATGGAATCCAGAGATCATCAACAACAGACTCGGCGAATGGACAGACGAACTGCCTACTGCGAAAATCACCAAGTTTGTGGGTATGGGACCGAAGAATTATGGCTACGAGTATGTGGAGCACGACACTGGGAAACGCAAGTCTACCTGTAAAGTCAAAGGACTGACCCTGGATTACAATACTTCACAAGTAATCCATTTCTACAACATGATGGAATGGGCCCATAGTGAGAAGAGGGACTTTCAAGAATCTGTGGAATATCAACACCGTATAAGAAAACATAAAGACAGAAAAATTACTACTGAGAGACAATCTAAGACATATAGATTTACTTATGACAAACGTGTGATTTTAAAAAGTGGAGAAACTGTTCCGTATGGATATGTACTGTAAACCAAAGAAAATCAGATCAGAGACTGTTGTGAAACAGTGTTTTCAGTAAGAAAAATTATTTGTAAAGTATGTCAGTAAAACAATTTGTTGTTAGTAGAAAAATAAAAATATGTTATATATACACATGTCTTTCATTATTCTTTCTCATTTTATCTTTCAATCATGTCGGTAACAGTTCAAGACGAAAATATTGGTAGTTTGTTTTTTAAACATCCTGCTAATATTTTTATATCGGGTCCAAGTGGATCGGGAAAAACTGAATTTGTTAAAAAACTGATTCAGTACAAAGAAGACTTGTTTGATATTTTACCACAACGTATCGTGTGGTGTTACAAAGAATGGCAACCTGTGTACAATATCTTGCAAGAACGCAAAGATTTAAACATCAGATTTATTTTAGGAATTCCAAATGACGACGACGATATTGTCACAGACACGAGTGAAACTCACTTGATTGTCTTTGACGATATGTTGGGCGATAAAGACGAAGAAAAAATTAAACTTTGGTTCACGAGGAAAGGTCATCACAGAAATGCAAGTGTTGTGTACATCACACAAAACTTGTTTCAACAGAGTAAATCGACACGTACCATCAGTTTGAATGCCCATTACTTGATTTTGTTTCAAAGTCCAAGAGACAAAATGCAAATTAAAGTTTTGGCACAACAACTTCAAGCTCCACACTTGATGTCTGCCTTCAACGATGCCACTTCTAAGCCACACGGTTATTTACTGATTGATTTAAAACCAGACACACCAAATCATTTGAGGTTTAGAACAGATATTTTTACAAACTGGTATACAAAATCGGATCAACAAGGTCCAGTTGTGTATTTTCCAGTATAAAATGGTGTGTTTGGTCTTACATGGATCAGAATGAAACCAGACATGGCTCAAAAAGCATCGGCAAACTTGATCAGGGCTCTCTACAATTTGAGTAGAGAGCATGATTCGAACAAAAGAAAAACTTTGCTTAATGCCGGGTTGATGGAAATGATCAAATGGTTTTCTTTAGCAGCTAGAAAAATAGCTGAAAATAAAATGAAATTACCAAAACAAACTCAAAAATTCATGGACAAAACGCAAAGACGATGTTAGAAAACTAGCAAGTCCTTTGGTAAATGCAGATACAAAACGAGAAATCATTCTAAAACCTGGTGGCGGTGGGTTTTTTGGTGGCGTGATAATCAGATCTCTCATTCGTTGGGACGGTAATAAAATACTTAGACGGTTTTCTCAGAAAAAGAAAGTGGGTAGAAAAGGTCCTAAAAAGTCTAAGAAAAAAACAGGCAAGAAAAAATCTCCAAAGAAAAAAACTCAGAGGAAAAAATCCCCTAAGACTAAATCAAGGAGAAAAATAAAAGTGAACGATAAGTTTGTCACTGTAAGAATTAAGAAACCTAGAAAACCTCCATCTCCTGTTGCAGGACCGTCAACTGCAAGAACTCCAAGTCCATTTACTCCTTCTACTCCAAACTCTAGTCTAAGAACTCCAAGTCCATTTTCTACTCGATTTTCTACTCCAAGTTCAAGTATCAGAAAAATAGGTGAAAGATTCACTCCTGCAAAAACACCTTCTCCATTTTCTACTCAGTTTTCTACTCCAAACTCTAGTCTCAGAAAAATTGGTGAAAGACGCACTGCTGCAAAATCACCTGCTCTAGAAATTTCTAGATTTTCTCCTCTAAGGGCTTCTCCTCGAAGGAGTTCTTCTCCTGCAAACGAATATCTTCGTACTGCCAGAAAACATGGATTTGAAGCTGCCATGAAACAGATGTTGGCTAAACGTAAACTTTCACTATAAAAGGACTTGGTTAACATGATATTTTACTAGTTTAATTCTTGACTGCTATCATGGCTGCACGTAAGAAAAGAACACAAATCAAAAAGAAAAGAGGTTCACTGATTAAAAAGTATGGTCCTTTTCTGGAAGGACTATGTAACATTCCATATCGGTTTCGTCAAAAAATTGTCAATGATTGTCCAAAAGAGATATTAGACTGTGTAGGGGAATGTTGTTTAAATCTTATAAAAGGCAATGTCAAACTCACAAAAGCTCAGAAAGAACAATTACGTTCTAGGAAGAATGATATTCGATTATTGTCTACAAAACGTGTTGCACTAGCAAACAAGAAAAAAATTCTCAATCAGAAAGGTGGTGCACTCCTGGGTTTACTTTTAAAACCTTTGCTTGGTTCAGTCTTAGGATCTATTCTTGGTCAGTAAAAAAAATTGCAATGGAAGGGCGTAAAATGGCCGTGGTACCATTTAAACTTTGGGAAGACATGAAACGCTGGAAAGAAGAACAAATTCAAAAACCAAGACTTCCACCCGATCCAAATGTTTCTGCGACGGCCAGTCTTCAAAGAGACTTGTCTTCGGTCATGGCCAACGAAGATTTGTCAGAGGCAGAAAAATCTCAATTGTTTGGTCAAACTTTACATAAATTTAAAACGGCACATCGCAAAGCACTGACAGAAACAAAACTTTCTCTCCCAGTAGAGCCTGAATCGAAAATTAATCAACGTATTTTTGATAGTGTTCCTACCACGATGCGAAAGAAAGCTAAATTATTGATATCTTGGTTAGAAAATAATCCTAACTTATCTTGGGACGAAGACGGAACGGTTAAGATGTATGGCAAACCGGTTGCAGGGTCTAATATCATAGATTTAGTCAATGATGTTTTAAGACAGAGAAAAGACACTGAGCCCAGGGGTTGGGAACCTTTTGCTGAGGCTCTTAGAGACATGAACGTGCCTCAAGATTTTGTGGGAAATAAGAAACGATGGGAATGGATGCATCGTACTCCTCTTCAGCACGAAGATGAAGAAGAGTATGTCACTCCTAAAACCAAACATCGACGCATGCCTACTCTTAAAAAAAGAACAAGTCCCGTTACACAATCGGTTAGAAAACACATCAAGAAAGACTTATCTCAAAGTTTGTCTGCCACTAGAAAACATATCAGAGACGAACTGTTTACACCCAGTTCTATCAAACCTATAAAAGAAGAACTGTTTGAATCACCCAGAAAATGGTTATCTTATGATGAACAATGAATAAATTATTATCAAAACTTTATTACGATCCTAAAAGTCCAGTGGGATATACGGGGTTGCAAGCTTTGTATAAAGCAGCAAAGAAAATTTCAAAGAAAATCAAACTTGACGATGTGAAAACTTGGTTGAGAAAACAACAAACTTACACTTTGCACAAACCCATACGTAGAAAATTTGTGCGTCGCAAAACTGTGGTGGCAGGAATAGATTATCAATGGCAGGGAGATTTGGCGGACGTATCTAGTATGGCAAAATATAACGACAAATATCGTTACTTGCTCTGTTTGATAGACGTATTTTCAAAATACGCCTGGGTTGTACCGATCAAAGACAAATCTGGAAAAACTTTGGTGGAAGCTTTTAAATCTGTTTTGAAACATGGACGTATTCCAAAAAGTTTGCAAACTGATAAAGGTACGGAATTCAAAAATAAAGAGTTTCAAAAGTTCTTGAAATCTAAAAATATTCATTTTTTCACGACAGAAAATCCAGAAACAAAAGCAAGTATTGTAGAAAGGTTTCAAAGAACTCTGAAAAGTCGCATGTGGAAATATTTTACTCATAATCGTACACTGAAATATGTCGATGTACTTCCAAAATTAGTTCACGGGTACAATCATGCTTATCATCGCAGCATTAAACGTACGCCTGCATCTGTCGATGTCAAAAATGAAGTTCAAGTATCCCAAATTTTGTACGGCAAAAAGCAAAAAGTTGCAAGTCCTGAATTAAGAGTGGGTGATTTTGTGCGCATCAACAAAACAAAACGCACTTTTGAAAAAGGTTATTTACCAAACTGGACGCAAGAATTGTTTAAGGTTAGGGGTGTCATACAAAGTCAGAGTCCCGTTACCTATAAAATAGAAGATCTAGACGGGGAACTCATAAAAGGTACTTTTTATTCGCAAGAATTACAACGTGTGGACAAAGATCAAATTTACGAAATAGAATCTGTCTTAGATCGTCGTAAACGAAAAGTTGGGAAAAAGTGGGTCAAAGAAATTAAAGTTCACTGGAAAGGTTATCCATCCAAATTTGACAGTTGGATTTTGGAATCCGATCTTGTATAAAAACACGAACATGAATTTTAAATCTTCAGTCATAAGAAGGGACACGGATTCTTTGCAATCTTCTGAAAGTTTAGCCAAGTTACCCAAAAATAGATTGACATTTTTATCTCAAATCATTATCGTTTATGCCATCATCATCACTTCTCTAGTTCAAATCAGTCTTCAAAGTCCAGATAAAGAATTGTGGTTGATTTTATTGAGCAGCTCTGTCGGTTATATTCTTCCTTCCCCAGGGTTAAAATTCAGAAAACGTAGTGGTTTTGAAGAAACTTCCAAACAAGCACCATGACAGGGTTTTATTTGACATTGTTAAGTGACAGTTCAATGACGACTTTTCCTGACAATACACAAAGTTCTTTTACTGTCAGATTAGATCATCCCATCAACATCGAAAAAGAAAAGTGGGAAGTTGCTTTGGTAGAAATGATTACACCAACTCAAATCATGAATATTTCGGATGAAACCAATTTTTTCTACTTGAGATTTTACGATAAAGTCTTAGCTCAAGAATTCGGAGTAGAAAATATGAGCGAGGATTGTACGGAAGACAACACCTGCGCAGAATACGAGTTGAAAATTCCCAAAGGAAATTACAGCAGTCCACAACATTTGGTGGAAGAAATACAAGGCATCATCGATACACGTTTCGGAAATGCTTTGAGAAGTGTTAATGCTTCGATAGAAATGAGTTATGGCAATAACAGTAAACGTGTCAAAATATTTTACAACAATCCAAAAGTCGTCAGACTGATATTCCCAAAACTACTTGGGGAGAAATTAGGGGTAAATCCAAAAATGTCAGAAAGACCCATCGGAAACGAAAGACATGCTTTTAGATACGAAGTAGATTTAAACACGGCTAATAATCAACTGTACGTTTACTCGGATATTGCCAGTTACACTTACGTAGGTGACATAACTGCTCCTATTTTGCGAGTTGTTCCATTTGAGATTTCAAAACGCTCTCATCATTCTCATCAAGAGTTTGTCAACTTGCATTACGTTCCGGTGGCAAAATCATTCATAGATCAAGTTCACGTGAGTATAAAAGGCGATACGGGAATAGATATTCCATTTATCACGGGAAAGTCTTTGATCAAGTTACATTTCAGACTCAAAGATAATTAGCCAAAAAAATGTATTTCCAAACTCGTGGTGTAGTGTGTCAACAAGGGTCGGGTGGAAATAACTTTCCAGTTTACAGAGGTGTATCGAGACAGTACGGTTATGGTTTAGGGTCCATGTTTAAAACTGCCTTGAGAACGGTCATGCCAATCTTAAAACCTGTTGCAAAAGCAGGTTTACAAAGTATCAAACATGTAGCCAAAGATCAAGGAATTCATGCACTTCGCGACATCTTGGATGGTCAAAATATCAAACAAGTTTTAAAAAGTAGAGGTAAATCAGCTTTAAAATCTTTGGGAAAATCTGCTTTGGATCATTTGGCTTCGGGAGGTATAAAATCAAGTCAGAAACGTAGAAAAACTCAGTCTAAGACAAATCGTCGAACTGTTCACAACAAACTGCAAAAGGGTAGAGGCAGAAAGAATTCTGTAAACAGAGCCATTAGGAAAAAATATTCAAATCTAAAATTTGACCGCGATATTTTTGACTAAGAAAATGATGCAAAGTGGATCTTGTGAATGTAGCAAGTCTGAAATAGACATGCAAACTGTTCCTCCAACTCTGACCACCATGCAAGATTCTCAGTGGATAGATTATCATCCCATAGCTTCTCTAGACAGTTATCATGCACCCATCGAATTTGTGGTACCAGGCCATACGGAATATTACACTGATTTATCACAAACTTATTTGTACTTGAAATTCAGGATTTTGAGAGCAAACGGTGACAATCTTGAGAACGATAAAAAAGTTGCTCCCATCAACAACTTCTTTCACAGTATGTTTAGTGGAATTGATCTATATCTTAACAATAAACTGGTGACCAGTAATATGGATACGTATCCCTACAGGGCTTACATTGAAAACTTATTTTCTTTTGGATCTGATGTGAAAGACAATCAACTTAAAGCTGCAGAATTTTGGTACGAAGATGAACCTGGTTACTTTGAAGATTTTGGTCATGGCAATGTAACAGCCCGTATAACCCCCTTTGAACTAAGTAACCCTAAGGAACTTCAAGGGCGTTTACATCTAGATTTGGCCATGCAGGAAAAATATTTACCTAATGGAATAGAATTAAGACTTCGTCTCAATCGTGCTTCTCCTCAATTTTGTATCATGTCTAAGGATGAGTACCCTGTTATGGTTAAGATCGATGCAGCAGTCTTATCAGTTCGCAATGTTCAACTTTTGCCAGCCATAGCCAATGATCTCAATCAAACTATTGCACATCACAATGCCAAATTTCCCATACGGCGTGTAGAAGTTAAGACATTTACCATAGGCACCGGTCTTAGATCAAAAGTCGAGGACCACTTGTTTCAGGGACAACTTCCAAAACGATTATTCATTGGCATGGTAGATAATGCAACATTCAATGGATCGTTCGCCACAAATCCTTTCAACTTCAAACATTTCGGTCTCAGCAAACTTGAAGTGAGTTGTGACGGTCACAGCATTTATGGAAAACCATTTGAACCGAAATTTAACTTGGATCAATATCTCAGATCTTACATGTCTCTGTATCAAGCTTTGGGCAGTCAAAATCAGATTCAGAATTGTAACATCGACTACGACGACTACAAAGGTGGATACTGCTTCTGGGGATACGATTTCACGCCAGACCAAGGAGCCGATCAGAGCCATCTAAATCCTATAAAAACCGGCAACCTGCGAGTGGAACTTCAGTTTGCTAGAGCACTCGGCAAGACCATCAACGTCATAGTATATGCAGAGTTTGACAACCTAATAGAAATCAACGGTTTGAGAGAAGTCATCACAGACTACTGAGACCATGAACAAAGGATACTTTGTAGAACAAGAACTAAAGTTTAGAGTGGAATGCTACGAACAACTACATGGATCCTACTCTGACGAAATTGGTTCCTTGGAGGACGAACTTGAACAGCTGTTACACCCAAAGATCAGATCTGTGTGTGATAAAAATGGAAAACTGCTAGAACAATTTGATGTGTCACCACCAAAAACATTCATTGGCAAAGACAAGACTGCTTTGATATTTGCAATGCTAAAGAACCTGAGAATAGCTGTCAGAGAATATGCTCAACACGAGTGTGAAGGTTGCAGAATAGATCATCCCAGCCAGAAAAATCACATGCTCTGTCTAGGAGCCGGAGATGATTGGATAAGAGACTTACACTATCACGAACCGGCATTAGAATGTCTCAACATCTACGATGTCATCAAAGACTGGAACCATGAACTGTGCCTAAAATTTGGCTTAAAAGACACTGGAGATGCAAGAGGCATGAGTCATCTCACGCCGGAAGAAGCCGTGGAAGCCTATAAAAACTGGATGTTTCTGAAGAAAAACCAATACTGCTCTCCACTGAATGAAGACTGGAAAAAATACTGGGAACTGAGAATCTTAGACTCCTACAACAGAGATGAATACGCTAGAATTGACGGCCCTTCTGACCAAGGCGTCTCAACTTATGCATTTGAACGCCAAAGTTGTCTCGAAGGATCTCCTGCCACAGAAGAAGCCATTGGATGTGAAAGCATACATCATTAATACAGATGACTCGGACCAACCAGGAGAACATTGGGTGGCCTTATACTTCAAAGATGACAAGGCGATTTACTTCGATTCATATGGACAACCACCATTAGAAGACTACATTCTACCATTCATACAAAGAAATACCAAGACGTGGATAGAAAATACAGAGATGCTTCAGAGTCCATGGAGTAAAGTGTGTGGAATGTATTGTATCTACATATTACATCAGCTAAGCAGAGGACTAGATCTGAAGACGGCCATTCACGAGAACCTGATGGGAACAGGAGAAGATCCATACCAAAATGACAGAGACATTGAAATGTGGTTCAGTTTGAATTATGGAAGACTATACTTATCAGTGAAAAAGACAATAACGCCACCAGACCAGTTCTTTGAACATAGGATTCAAAGTTGTAAATGCTTAAGATATACCAATTGTTTATCAAAGAAATATCCAATGTATACGATGTTGTAAATATGTTTGTAAACGATGGCAGAGGGACGACCCTAATCCTTTGTCAATCGTCAGTTAGTTCGTTAGCGGGGTAATTAAAGTTCTGTTATTGAAAAAATACAGTCGTTGTTATTTTTTCAGGTAAACTTTAGAAGGCTAGTAAGAAATAATTTCAGTCCAGAACATTAAAATCTTGAGATACAAGATTTTATAATCCCCAAGGAACAAGTACTGACGCTATAGAGTTATGCCTCTGGTATAGTGAGGCCCTGAGATACAGGACCAAGAGACTGATAGCAGACGCATATTACTGTAAAGCCTCAGAAATTGAACAGAATGAACAAGAGTATGCCACAGCAACTCATACCATCAACTGACGCTATAGAGTTATGCCTCTGGTATAGTGAGGTCTTGAGATACAGGGCCAAGAGACTCATAGCAGACGCATATTACTGTATAGCCTCTTAAGACATCTCCTATGCCATTTAACATAGACTTTTCCCCTGAAAAAAGACTAAGTTATTTCAAACTAGCCTTTTCAAGCTTACTAAAGCGGTGGCATCTATGGCCCCCTCCCGGCCCGAGACTGCCCCAGGCTGCGGACTTAGTCTCCGGACGAAGGGGGCCATAGTGCCACCCTTAACTACTCATGTATGTCATATTTTGATGGAGAAACAGTTTTCAGATATATTTCTGGACTGTATACACCTTTCCTATAAATCGATAAAGTCGCGCACGAGTTATCTACCCAAGTAGACTGTGACGTCATCTATAGATTTAGTACAACTGCAAGCACACATAACATGCATAAAGCAGACGTTTTGTAAATGTGAACTGCGAAAAATACATTGTAAGACCAAATTAAAAGTAAAAAGATCGGCAATGATCAGGAATTAATACAATCAAATCGCACATTCCCCTCTCAAAACTAATAGGGAAAGAAGCACATACACACAGAAAGTGTGGAAAGGCATTTATAATGATTCGTGCATCGACAATTTTTCGACTGATAGGACTATGGAGACTTTATTCGCTACTAAAATGACAACAGCAATAAGGAAGGTTGCGTGCCAGGCGTATATCATGCTCCAAATGCAATTAGCAGCCAAAAAAAAAAAAAAAAACACAAAAAACATTGCAGTGTGGGTACCTAGAGTAAAACAGAGTAAAACCTATACGGATGATGTGTATTAAATATGCAGTGACAACCAAAATCAGACCACACATGCTGATCTATGTCTTGGCTGCATTGTCAAATTATTATGTTGTACAGTTCCTATAACAATATATATTTGGCTGCCTGACAATGGAAAATCTATTGACGAAATATGTTCTTTGTCGATTCGCATGAAACTTGCCAAAAGTCGTCATAACTTAACACCCCCTACTCTTAGATTTGTTGAAGATCTCGTCATAGCCATTGTTATGTTATCTCTCAACAGTTCACGTTCGCGTTCAAGTGTTTCATCTGTTGGCTGTGTTCTGCTGACATACATTGTATTTGTACTGTACCTTGCGTGTGTCTGTCCGTCAGAAACGTGTACTTTGTGTCATAGGTTTTTAAACTTTCTCAAGGCGCCCGGATACCAAAGTTTGAAGCGGGCTTTGTCTCGCAACTGACAATATAGCCCCGCCGCTCAGTTTCGATTCCAACTGGATGCAATAGCGCTGCAATAGCGCTGGCAAGTTTGAAAGACTGGCTGTTCCCACAGGTGCCATGGTCAAACAGGGTATTTCCCGGCTGATATACAGCTGGGAATACATCTGGGACGTACTTCTGGCTTTCTCCTGCCACAGAACAGATCACTGATAGGTCATAATGGAGAAAAATATTGAATAGGTATACTTTAAGGGAAAATAGTCATTTTTTGGGGCTCTTCTTTTTCAATGGTGGTCAGCTCTTTAAGGAAGGAATTTGCTCTTTGTTTTAAGGTTTATGGGTGCAACATCATGTTTTCTCGTCACTTTACTAGAGGGGTCAATTTCTATGACTTCCTGTTTGCTTCCCTAGACAATGAAGCCCTTCAAAAGGGGGTCTGCCTATAAAAGAATGAATTTGCTTATAGAGGAACATATTCGTTGATCCCCATTGAGTAGGGATTCAAAAATGGCAGAATTACTTTCCATTAAGGTACTCACTCACCTGAAGAGTAGGCCCTATTTGGGAAGTAAGTAACGAAAGTTGTTTCCTTTTGTAAAAAGGCAGAAAAACGTAGAGGTATACCCATTGACTTTAATTATACATGTACATGATATAAGCTGCACCATGAAGAAAGATGTCCTATATTACATGGCAGTGAAGACTCAGATCAGCAAGCAAGTCTTTATAGGTTGGTCATTGTCTTTCCTGTTTTGCCATATGCAGGCAAATAATAAAGAACCTGAGATAAGACTACGCTGATGTGCAGGTTCGTCTCAGGTATTTCCTCGTCAGTTAAAATGGCCGAAAAAGGGTTGAAAAAGGGTTCTTTGGTGTGATCCTTGCTTCCAAAGGATAACCCTTTTATAGAACATATTGAACTTCACTACAGCTGGTAATTGGGACTGTGTGGTCACCGTAAAAAGTCTCCCTGCCCTTCATCATAGTGTAGATTTTATTTTTTAGTCCTTTGGGATCATTGATTCCATTGTAGAACTTTAAAAAATATTTGAGGGTCACTGATGAGGCCTAATTGGCCGAAACTAGCTAGTCTGGTCCAGAAAACTTGTACACTCGACAGTTTTCAGTTCTTTGGTGTGACCCTTGCTTCCAAAGGATAACCCTTTTATAGAACATATTACCATTTTATTCAATGGCATGAAATCGAAAGTAGGTCATTTGAGTTGCCAACTAAAATGACCCAAATAAGTTTTCAAACCCTTTTTATGTGAAACTCGTGGATGTTTTATTTGTTTTAGGTAGGCCGATCGCGGTCATTTACAATGAAGAAACTATGGTGAGAAGCTTGCAGCGATACCTCTTGATGAAAATTTTCATGTTTATAGAGCAATAGGGCCTTTAATGTTTCCATTCAGATTTATATACAGTCAACTCTCGATACCTCGAAGTCGAACTTAAGCCCAAACTACCGATACGTCAAAGTAAATTTTCTAGTAGTCCTTTGGGATCATTGATTCCATTGTAGAATATTAGAAGGTCACTGATGAGGCCTAATTGGCCGAAACTAGCTAGTCTGGCCCAGAAAACTTGTACAGTCGACAGTTTTCAGTTTTTGGGTGTGATCCTTGCTTCCAAAGGATAACCCTTTTATGGAACATATTGAGAAGCCGTAAAACTAAAAAACATGAAAAGCACACTTTGAAACAGAACAGAACAGAACTTAATGTGTTTCAGTGCTATAAACTCATTTTCAGAATGATTGGGTAACTCTGCATTTGGTGTGTACCAATATTTGAGTCGCGACACGAGAAAACCAACAAAGTGGTTGTGCGGCCAGCGCAGACTCAGATCAGCCTGGGCATCCGTCAAGTCCGAATATACTTTTCGCTAAGGGCTTAAAGGGTAGCTAAAGGTCTAAGCTACCTCCATGTGGACAGCGAAGAATCTGATCAGACTGGGCGGATGCCAAGGCTGATCTGAGTCTGCGCTGGGCGCACAACCACTGTGTTGGTTTTCTCGTGTCGCGGCTCAATTTTGATCTTATTGTTTGATCAGAATTGATAGCCCCAAATGAATGCTATCTTATTGTCTGATGGTACATTTGATCGTTGCTGTGATCATTGTATAACTAAATAGCATATGTTTGTTTTAGTGTTTGTTTTGAAATCAAATTAAGACTGAACCATGACTTATTATTGGTCATTAACGTATTTCAAACAATTCTTTGGATAATAAATTAATGTCAGCATAATTAACTATCTTTAAACAACCATTAAGCGTACGGTTCTCCTACCTAACACTATTACCATCCCCTACAGATTGGCTACGTGGAGAAGTGTATTATGCAGATAAGTGTATTTGATTGTATTGGTTTCCGACTGATACCCTGAAGACACATACCGTTGAAAAAACGTTGCATCAATGTGGATGCAACGGCCCGCCGTTGGATCGACGTTAATTCAACGTTGTTTCGACGTTGTGTGCTTGCTGGGATAATGTCGCCTTTGCCGCTTTAAACCAGAGCTCCAGCATTTTTGTTTTGATGCCACAAATATGTTTATTTGTACGGCATTTTCAGAACAGGTTAGGCAGCAGAGACATTTTAAGCTAATTATAACTGTGTTTCATAAAGCTGTTTTTCTTTCGCTCAAACACGTTCTAAAAAGGATTTTTGATAAGAGTTTTCGAAATGTTTGCTTAAAGTCTCCGTAGTCCTACCAGTGGTAAAAATCGTCGAAATACAAATCATTATAAAATCTGTACAGCCTTCAGAATTGATGGTAATATGGCGGTTGCTGTGTTTTTTGTAACATCTGACTGACAAAAAAGAAGGAAAAAAGTTTTTTTGAAAAAAAAGTCCCTCCATTAAATTACGGTTTTCGTCTCTGGTTCCCCGTTAAGCAATGGAATAATGCAAAAGCAGCGCAATCAATGGGATCCTTGCCTTACAGTTTTGTACATTGTATTTTTATCACCTGTTAAAACGCCTGTACCTTGTATTTCTACCTCTTGTACCTTGTGTTTTTACCGTGTAATAAAGCTTGTGAAATCGAAAGTATGTCATTTCAGTTGGCAACTAAAATGACCTAATCATTATTTTAAATCTTTTTTTATGAGAAACTCAATATGCTCAAGGATGTTTTGATTTTTCAAAGCCCCCAATGACGATCATAATCAATGACGAAACTGTAGTGAGAAGCTTGCAGCGATACCTCACGATAAAATATTTCATGCTGATAGAGCAATGGGGCCTTAAACGCAGCCGAACCTTTCAATTTCTGTCGCTGTCAGCATAATGTTTAATGTCAAACTTACGGCATATTGCCCCAAAATTAACATGAAAAGATGGCTTGAGCTGTTCAAACCAAGCCCGCCTAACAATGTAGGTAGGTAGCTACATGATATAACAACCGCATTATACACATATGTGTGTTTTGGGGGTGAGAGGAGGGGCGATAGGGTGCATGGAGTGTATACATTTTTATGGAATGTTGGAAAGAGAATTCCAGTTGAAAAACACATTATTCAGATCTACATATATGCTGTTTGATACCATGGAGAGTATGAATTCTGCTTCCCACTTTAAAACATGTTAGCCAGTGCCATGTTTACAAAACGGAATGTTGGAAAGAGAATTCCAGTTGAAAAATACATATTCAGATCTACATATATGCTATTTGATACCATGGAGGGTATGAATTATGCTTCCCACTTTAAAAACATGTTAGCCAGTGCCATGAGTTTACAAAACGGAATGTTGGAAAGAGAATTCCAGTTGAAATATACATATTCAGATCTACATATATGCTATTTGATACCATGGAGAGAATGAATTCTGCTTCCCACTTTAAAAACATGTTAGCCAGTGCCATGTTAACAAAACGGAATGTTGGAAAGAGAATTCCAGTTGAGAAATACATATTCAGATCTACATATATGCTATTTGATACCATGGAGAGTATGGATACTGCTTCCCACTTTAAAAACATGTTAGCCAGTGCCATGTTTACAAAACGTCAATTCATTCGGTCCCAAACTTAGACGTTATCTGAGTCCATGCTGCAGTGTCTTTACACCTAGCATGACTATTTTCCGCTGTAAGACGTATTTTCTAAAAGTCACAAACCCCTTTGGTTTAAAATATAACCTTGTATCAAATATTTTCCGATCTTACGATAAACTATTTTATTTTTAAATGGACAATTATTTAAGAAAAATTAATCAGGTCTGAAATTCATTGTTTTTACTTTAAAAGAAGTAAAGTCTGATATTGTTTTAACTGTTTAACTTGATACTAATCAAAACAGAACTTTAAATAAAATGACATTTATGATAATCTATAAGCTAGGATTATTGGATTAAAACAGTATCTGGTGTATATGTGGATATTGTACCGTAATTAACCCCAAACATTGGGACATAAGTAGCTCAGCAAACAGTTTAGACCCAGATCAGACTGCTCCTTTACTAAAGGAGCAGTCTGATCTGGGTCTTCACTGTTTGCCATTGCGTCAGCATTTGTTTTACATATCTCCAAATTTCTTAAAATTTTAGGACAGCCATACTTTTATTAATCATTAATTAGTAAAGGTGTCCCAATTTTTCGGATAATTATAATATGAAGCAGTGTTAAACAATAGTTTCGGTCGTTGACAAGTAAAGATTAAAGTATACTTTGGAAAAGAACTGAGGTTGTATGGTTACCGTGAAGCTTAATTTTAAAGGGCTTTTTACAATTGTTTTTGGAAGCAAAACTTAATTTGTCTGTCCGAGCAGACACATGACGTCTTAATGACGTCGGTACGGCGTGTATGTGACGAAAAGACGTTATATCGAGGTCATTTCGACGTAATGTGCCCGCTGGGGTAATACAGGTAAGCGGCACCCATCTTAACACCTCTTACCAAAATCATTGTACGGCGAGAAAAAGATCAAACATCACAACTAAAAAGATTGCAGACATTGCATGCGGCCGTATTGGAGTCTGGATACAAAATCAAGTCAAAATTGTTGTATCAACATCACTAACTACGAATGCGGTCGTATTGGACTCTGGATTCAAATTCCAGAAGTCTTTGGTTCTTCATGATTGGTTTTCTTACTCCCAGCAGGCACATGACGTCGAATTGACGTTGTATTTACGTCGATGCGACGTCATTACGTCGCATCGACGTCAGTACGACGTCATTTCAACGTCATGTGCCTGCTGGGCTAGTTTTAGAGTCACGACACGACATTTGAAGTCCACACGCAAATCAAAAAAAAAAAAAAACTGTGATTGTCGCAATATTACTCATAGCTGTCCATTGACAAAAAATTGCGAACATTATATTTTGAGAGTGCATTTCTATAACACATGTTGT
Organism: Ctena decussata; assembly: GCA_963989385.1. NCBI lineage: Eukaryota > Metazoa > Mollusca > Bivalvia > Lucinida > Lucinidae > Ctena > Ctena decussata. Next base: position 68,455,875 of record OZ022498.1, on the reverse strand, counting down.
TTCGGTGCTGTATATCTGGGCCCAGTTGTTCAAAGATTGTTTGCTTAACGAAGTCGTTAGTCAAGCATTCGTTAAGTACTCTAGTACATACAGAATCGACAGTGCTTATATTTTTGTTGAAAAATAGGAGCTGCGAAAGCTCCTCACATTTTTATCGGTTAAAAATGGCAGTTTTTACGTATAATATGTTTGAAAACTGAACGTCTCGTTTACTTACGGCGTCGTAAGCTTTGAACAACTGGGCCCTTATATTCATGAATGTTTGCTCCATAAAAGAAATAATATTTTAGACGTGACGTTACGATACAGGCGTGACGTATTCCAAAAACTACAACTTAAAACTGGACCGTGTGGTGACTTGTTGTTCTTCATTACGAGAAATGGAACCAACATCAGCAGAACATCTGTCCTTAAGAATGTCAGTATATGATATTCTTGGTGTAAATGAAAGAAATAATGTACATACACGTATATTGTTGCCCATTTGGTTTTAGAACTATGCAGAAACTTCAGATTAACTACTAATTCATCAGTTTAAAACTTTACAGCCAATGGAAATCTGCGCACTATAAATTGTAACTGTTTTCAATTTCCACTGTTTAAGTTTAACATTCCGAAATAATGATCAAACTAAAAGAAAACAATCTGCTTTTTAGGCCTTTAAACTGAAAATTTTGAAGTATCTTTGTAAATTATGCTTCAAGAACTCAAGAATCATTTCCAGAATTGTCATGTTGAGAAAATTTGTGTAAGCACCTTTGCAGCAGGCTGCATAGCAAAGTGAAAAGATACATAGCAATGCCTCAAATTACCCTGTTTATACATTTTTAGACAGCTACTAATCTACATGTAATGCCATACGTTTAAACAATACTGTTAAATAAAATGAATGCATACACACAATCTAGATAAAACAATTAACGTTAAAGCCAGTTTATCTTATTGATAAGAAAATACCGCTTTAATATTTTAGATTTAAGAATTGCATGTATCTTAATATCTTAAATCAGCCGGACAAATCAATACGAGAACAAATAATAAACTATTCCATCTAGTCAGCAGGGGAGTTCTTCCTTTATTCGCCGGCTGATAGGACTTCGGTACAGGATTACATGGTCCGAAAGTGAAGAACGGTCCGCAAGTATTTCGGCCTCTTTCGAGGCTGCCTTCTTTTGTGGTTAATGTAAAACAAAGGAAGGAACAGCGGTGTTATCTACGAGGGAAAATAAAATGACAATTCTATCAAATATTTAGTGATTTCTACTGGAATACAGATAAAAAGAAAATGCCGTCTTTCGGAGGGAAAGGAGATCCCTTTCACGTAACGTACAAGTACATTTTGAACAATGACATCCGGTATATGTATAGTGGTTATCCGGAAATATACACCGGAAGACGGGAACCGGATTATCCAAATTTTGACATGTTAAGACTAGCAAGAGAAAGCTCTCATTTAAAGCAAAAGACGCTAAAGGTATCAAGATTCTCTGACCAGGATCCTTTTATGCTTCCTCGTGCACCCGCCTTTCGTGATGTCAACAATAAAAAGGTAGACAAAATCGTGCACAGACTGTTAAAACCGCGCATCTCGCAAATTGGAGTTACCAGTGACGACCGGCGTTGTGTATCACAGTTGAGAGAGCCATTGAAAAAGGAAGCGTACCCAAGTTACCGCTCTATGTCACCAGAGGACGTCAAAAAAGTCTCCTCACGACTATATAACACGCACACTCACATGTCGAAAATAAAGGCACGGGACCTTGATGAAGTCCGCAAAACCTTGCCTATTCTGAAGAACTTCCCCGACCCCGACAGAAAAGTGAAGCCACCCCCGATGCACACACATCCGTGGAACACAACGGGGATGCCTCCGGTGGATATATGAGTCTATAATTCTTATGTATTTTATTTAATTATTTTATTGTTTGCTTTTACGCGGGTGCGGGATCTAGCTAATAAATCGTGTGAAAGGCCAAGCAATTCCTATTAAAGAAATCGACATCGGCGCAGATTTGTGCTGAGGAAACTTCATTCAGCCTATATCATAAACTATAGTGCTGTTCTGTACGTGTATTCTGGTGTTAGTTCAGCATTATTTGTCGCTTACTTCATTGAATTGCAAGATTAGAAATATTTGTGGACACAAATACGACAGGTATGCGCTAAGACTGTCGTGGAAACATAAAAATTTCTGAAACTTGTTAGCTGAGAAGTTTTTAGATACATGCAGACAGAGACCAACTCGGCCAAAACGGATAAACAAGGCGTATCTCTTTATACAGTATACCGAAAGTACATTTGCACTGCAAAAATAAACGGTAGATTTTACGGTAAAATAGCTGGCAACCAGCTGCCAGTCGTTTTACCGTTATTTTTACGGGCGCCCGTAAAAATTGCAGGAATCATCAAGCAGAGTGGGACAGAAAAGAGCAGATGTCGTTTTGGTTAGATAGCCCTTCAACAATACAAGGTTATTTTCGAGTGCGCCAAGTTAACATAAAACTTCCATTTCGTGATTTCCAACAATGTCTTACAGGCAAAAGCCCGTAAAAATAACGGGAAAAGGACTGGCAGCTGATTTCCAGTTATTCTACCGTAAAATCTACAGTTTTTTTACAGTGTGGTTGCTATATACTTTTATGTTCTAGTTTCCCATTTTAAAGCTGCCATGTCATCTAGTCGCTTGTGTTGTATTTTTGTCCCCCGCCTTTTCGAAGAAAAGCGGAGGGACATAGTTTTCGGCATTTCGTCCTTCCGTCGTTGTTTCCATCCTTCCGTCCCCCTAAAGTAGTAGGTACCTTGTGTGCGCCACTCCTCCTACGGTTTTATGCCGATTCTTTCGAAACTTAACAGCTGTTTTTGTCATGGTCTGAAAATATGCATGTGGTTTGGATGTAATCCTGAGATTATTTTTTGTCACTTTTTCCACAAGTTTAACTTAGGCATTTTTTAGGCGTTTTTACTATCAAAGTGACTAGATAGTGGATACCTTGTGTGCGCAACTCCTCCAACAGTTTGATGCCGATGCCTTTGAAACTTCATAGATGTTTTGGTCATGGTCTGAAGATATGCATGTGGATTTGATATAATCCTCACATTATTTTTTGTTACTTTTTCCACAAGTTGAACTTAGTCATTTTTAGGCGTTTTGCTATCATAGTGACTATGATAGTGACTATGATAGTGCATGGGTACCTTGTGTGCGCAACTTCTCCTACAGTTTTATGCCGATTCCTTTGAAACTTCACAGGTATTTTGGTCATTGTCTGAAAATATGCCTGTGGTTTGGATATAATCCTCACATTATTTTTTATTACTTTTTCTCCAAATTGATCTTAGCCTTTTTTCATACATTTTTACTATTAAAGGTCAATTATTAAGGTGCTTTTTATTACAGAAATGAAGCAGTTTTCTCTAAGCAACTGAGTATCGAAAACCGCATCAAATTATCATTAATAGTTTTCGAGATATAAAGAGTTGAATTTGCAAATTTTATGACATCTGACAAACATTTTGAGCTGCCTCATTAATATTCATTAGGCCTTCGATGACATCATCGACGAACACTGAAATTTTAAATTTATTTAAAATTTTTAAATTGTTAAATATTTTCTTGTTGAACATTCTAAAATGGTAAAAAAAAAAATGTATTGTATTATTGGTGACACTAATAACAACTGCCCAAATTCAAAATATTGCTTATATTTACAATTTTAAAAGCAGTTAAATTTTCAAATTTAAATATTCAATTATTTTTTTTTAAATTTCAATTTACATGCTTATCAGTAGATATAATTGAACATAGTAGTTTTAGATCTGTTTAATTAGGTCTCCGACAATGACTTTTGTGTACTGAAGTAAAAGAAAATGTTTTAAAATCTGTTTTTAAATTTTTTAAAATTCAATTTAAATTTTGAATAAAACTTAAATTTGTGGATGAACATTCCCAATAAATTACCCAGCTAATAAACATAGATTAAAATAATGAAAACTGTAAGATAACAATCTTTTACTCTTTAGAATAAAGGTTGTTAATTAGTTTAAAAATTCAGTTAAAAAATTAAAATCATCAATGACATCACAGAATAGTGCATTGTGGTTAGAAATACTTTAAAAAATAAGGGAGATAAGTCATGTAGGAAAAAACAGCCGTGGGATTTTTAAACTGGCATAACTTTTGAACGGATAGGAATTTTTCTATGCCGTTTGTAGCATTATAATCCTCTCTCTGTCCACTATCAATGTGCTTTCAAAATTAAGCATTTATACAATTTCTTCGTAATTGACCTTTAAAGTGAATAGATAGTGGGTACATTGTGTGTGCAACTCCTCCTACAGTTTTATTCTGATTCCTTTCAAACTTCACAGGTGTTTTGGTCATGGTCTTAATATATGCATCTGGTTTAGATATAATCCTAAAATTATTTTTTGTTAGGAAATGATCAGTCCCTGGCTTGGATTTTAATGTGGGTTAGAGTAGTCATAAGCTCATCTAAGCTATAATTGAATTTTCACAAAGTTTCTCTTACAAACAGTGGAATTTGATTTTAAACAATGCTAGATTGATTAAATTGACAATTTATTTTCAAATACATTTTAATGACAGTTTTTTTTTTCATTGACATGTCCTTTAATTGAAATAAACAATAATGGCGGGGGACATAAATTCTTTGAATTTGCTTGTTATTTTCGGTTCTGAAAAGTATGAGCCGTGCCATGTGAAAAAAGGCCATCATTCGAACAGAGAAGGCAAGTAAGCCCGCGTCTCCGTCCAGACTGATCAGGTTATTCCCCAGAGCTGATAATAAGAGATTAATAGATGATAAATCTGGGGAACTGTTTACCATTGCTTTTATTATTTCTCTATCAAACATGTTGTGACCCTCATTTGAACCGTGGTAGTTCGGGTTGGCCGAAGATATTGTGAACTTTCGGCATTGGGGCGGTCTTCCAATACTGGCTAAAAGTAGGACAAGGGCCTACCGTGCTTGCAGCAGGTGCGGACTGTTTGGATATTTTTCTCCAGCCTGTCTCGTCTCTTTATTCTATCAGTCTTTCTCGATAAAGACTAAAATACCGTCTCAGAGGGCTGCTAAACCTAAACAACCAACCAACCCCATCAGAAATGTCTCTTTATTTCCATTTCAAATTTACTATTCCCATCAACAGCCGAAGATTCAGATTCATACACTTACACGCATGTGTGCAAAATTAAGGCACGGGGCTTTGATGAAGTCTGCAAAAATTTGCCTACTCTGAAGAACTTCCCCGACCATATTCACATATTATGTGATGCCTCTTTTCTCGTGGCGCGGCTTGACAAAGACTGATTCTTACAGGCACATTATGTCAAACTGATGGCATACTGACGTCATGTGTCTACTGAAGATACAGGCTACATCGGCTGAAGTTTTGGTTAATATGTATTTTTACCTGTATGTCTGTCAGCTCAAGATACTGCACAGTTGCTCATACATCAAAGTCTATATGTTTGTGTATACTTTATTTTTTTGCCAAATTTTAATTCTTTGTGTATATATGAACCGTGTCATAACAAATGGTATATGAGAGTGAACAGCGAACACTCAGATCAGATTGTGCATTTGTGCAGCCAGACAAGAGTCTTTCTCTGGTTGCTATGTACACATACCCAAGGATCGCTAGTTGATCCGAACAGCGAAGCCTGGCTGCTTAAACGTGCATGCTGATGCGAGTCTTCGCTCTCTAAACGTGTCCTAAACCCATTTTATTGTGTCGCGGCTAAATAGAACTTTATTTGTTTTAAATCAGCATGTTATAACATGGTCATATAGATGTACAATAAAACCTTTAAACCAGCTTTTAGGTTTTAATGCAGGATTTAAACCAAGCGGCAATAAAGTTGATTTGTATTATATACTGTCAGAGGTCTTCTGAAAATCAGCTAAATCGCGTAACATATGTCATTTTATCATATGACGTCGCTGTTATTCAGTGGGTAACGTCGTGTCATAAAAATCGTATGGCCACACGTGTAATAACACTTTGGAGCGTACACGTAACGTCATTGACAACGTCCGTGTCAACAATGCGTTTTCTTATCGAAATAATTCTCATTTTGAAGGCGATAAATCCCATTTTAAAAGTCATATGATAAACAGACTCTTACACTCGTGATCATTTCAAATGAAATTTATGAAACTCGCCGAAGGCTCGTTTCATAAATTTCATATGAAATGACCATTCGTGTAAGATCCTTTATGTTTGCTTCGTCCGGCTTACAAAACAACAGCAACAACAAACAACAACAACAACTACAAAAAAAACAACAACAACAAAAAAACGTACTGTGCAATCTGAAAGAGCTGATGCACTTTTTGGATGTTGGCATGATTTTTTTCTAATAGAAATTAAGGTGAATGGATACACCTTCAGGGAAAACAATTCTTCGCTTTTCATCGCTTCCTCTTTCTCGTCAGGGAGCTATGTTTTTATACCACATGTGGCTGCTCCGAGCATGCGTTAACTGCCCAATTATGGTTACTCCGAGCATGCTCGCTATTGACGAAAATTGCATTTTAGAGCAAGAGTTCCTGTATATTGTCAACACCTGTATAGTCTAGCAGTCTGTAATATGTGACACTAACTTTGAGTATACTTATATTGCATTTGGGGAATCCAAACACATGCACAGTCCTAGTTCTATAATCTTTGAGCAGTGGTTGCTCCTCGCACCGTTTTTGTATTTTTTTATTGCGAGCAGGCGCGTACTTTATCAATCACCTTTTCAATTTTTGTGGTTCCCCAGCTTGATTTAGAATAAAAAACGCTCGGAGCGCCCTGGAGCATGCTCTGGGTGACCAAAACTGGAATGTTAACGCATGCTCGGAGCAGACAAATGTGGTAAAAACATATCTGCGTCAGGAGTAAATTCTTTCATTTTACAGTAGACCCCTTTTCCGAAGGGTCTTGTCGCCCAGGAATACAAACAGGAAGTCACAAAATTTTCACTCCTTTGTTAAAATGGTAAAAAAACTGTAGGTGTACCAATGGTCCAATACACCTTAAAAGATAAAAGGCCATACAGATGAATTGAATAACTAAATTCCGCACCATTGTCTTCTTTCAGTTTAACAGTTCAATAATAATTCATTAACATCTATGATAGGTTGATAACTAATAATTTTGAAAATTTGCCAGAGAACCAAAAAGCGATGAAATCTAATATTAAGTTCGTGTTTTACATTGAAATAAGCGTACATCAGGTGAACTAGTGTGGTGGACACATTTTATATACCTTACTCGAATAGCAACCTATACGTTCGATTAATACCAGTCTGTATTTTAGAATAATCTGTTTGGAACAATCTTTTATACGCTCCATGCCAGTCCGAATATCAGACTGGCATGTAGCATATAAAAGATAGTTCTAAAACAGACTGAGCACATTTTAAAAACCTTACTCGAATAGCAACCTATACGTTCGATTAATACCAGTCTGTATTTTAGAATAATCTTTTTGGAACAATCTTTTATACGCTCCATGCCAGTCCGAAGATCGAACTGGCATGTAGCGTATAAAAGATAGTTCTAAAACAGACTGACATGCATATTGTTAACACTGGTATTGACTGTCTCTGCTTCGATTTGACTTGGGAGTGAGTATGCACTAAAAACCCTTTGTGCGTTTCCTAGCTTGGTCTAAAATTTTCCTGCCATTTCTGTCAATCTTCAAATTCTTCGACTATCATGGTCCATTATGTCTGACTAGTACCTGATAAATTTGAGTGACACCGACTGTAATTGATCACAAGACATGTCACTTTCCATCTATGGGACATTTATAAGTAGGTGACACAATTAAGGAATTGAAGAGATTTCTAAATTGAAAATTCCTAAGTGTACAGGCACTTGCTTTATATCTTTCTGACGTTTGAAAACCAAGCAACTTCTTATAACATAGTTTATCAAAACTGATGTAAACTAAAATTGCATATTTCAAATCATAAGCTTCAGTTGCCCAAAGACATTTCTCAAAAACTTTCAAATATTTTTATTTTCTTCTCTCTGTATAATCCGAAACGTTCAGTTATCCCAACTTACTAATTGAGATAATAGTAGGGCAAGGGTCTACTGTGTTTGCAGTAGATGCGGGTGGGGCTTGTTTGGACTTTTTTTCTCGCCTATCATACCTCTTCTTTCTCCCTCTCTCTAGGAGACGGCTCGATATAGATTGAAATATTGTCTCAAAGGGCCATTAAACCCCAAACAACAAACCAACGGTCAATTGATCGTTAAAGGGTAGCCAAACATGTAAGCTACATGTAGCTCCATGCAGACAGCGAAGACTCCGGACCGGGACGCGTAGCGCTGTCGGTAGCGCATCTGACTCGAGAGCCAGAGGATTCGTGTTGGATTCCCGGTCCGGCCACATACTTCCGTTTCTCCTTCCACTGATTCAAGAAGAGCATTTTTCAGTTACTGGCGAAAATAAGTGCACTTAGTACTAGTTAACCGCTAAGGAGGTCTTAGCCTGCCCAGGATTAATGCGGTTAGTGTAACTGACCGTCCCGACACGATCGTAGCTGCTTACCGTGGACGAAAAGCAACAAAACAACAAGAGAAAACTCTGATCAGACTGGGCGAATGCCCAGGGTGATCTGAGTCTTCGCTTGGTGCATATACCACTTTGTTTGTTGTGTCGTGTCGCAGATCCCCCTAGAGATGTTTCCTTACACCTTCAAATCAATCCAGAGGTGGTCGGGTGGTTCGAAGGTGCTGTGTGTAACTTCCAGTGCCGGGGCGTCCTATACTTATTTGAATAGTAGTTGGGCAAGGGCTTACTGTGCTTGCAGTAGGTGCGGTGGGGTTGTTTGGACATTTTTTCTCTTTTCTATCATTTCTCTCTTCTTTCTCCCTCTCTTTGGGAGACGGCCCGATATAGACTGAAATACTGTCTCAAAGGGCCGTTAAACCAAAACAACCAACCAACCTAAATCAAATCAATCCGTCACACTATTGCGTGTGTCTGCACTCACAGCATTTTTTTGTGTTCTGATTTGGATGCATTTGCCAATTGTATTTTGAAATAAAGAAAACAATACACAGACTAGAACATAAAATGACCCTTAAAACCTCCAAAATCAGCAGTTTGATTGTCACCTGAGTTGAAGTTTCAGTTATAAGTACACTACTATGTCATGTAGTCTTCGCATACAAACATTATTCTATGAACTCAATGTACTTGAAGTAATATGGAAAATTATTGTTTGGCAAAGAAAAAACAACAACAACAAAAACAAAAACAAAAAACAAACAAACAAAAAAACAGAAGAGTGATATCATTTGCGCTTAGGAAGGAATTGTTACCAGTTCCAACAGCCAGCTTTATAATGCACAGTCCACTGTCGGTATCTCAAAGTCAAAGTGCATCCTAAACTACTGATATCTCAAATTAAATTTACTGGTACCACAAAATTTACTTTTAGATATCAGTGGTTTGAGATAACAGGAGTTGAAATGTAAAGGAATATAGAAATTTCGTCCAAACTATCTTGTTTGATATTAGCGGAAAATTTGAGATATCATTGTTTGAGATAACGACAATTGACTGTATATTTTAAGGCGAAAGGCTACAGTTCCATGTCTTATATCCATTTCTTTTTCAACAAGAGACGATTTTAGATGTGTATTTCTTTTCTTGTTTGAAGAGCCAGACCTCAAACGGGGTATATTCTCAGCAGTTTGGGCTTTATTTCATGGGCGATGGGCATAAAAAAGCAGACGGTTGGTTTTCATTGTTCTTTCAGTTAGATCAGCTCACTAGCCGTATTCGTTTGCCGAAGACTAACTTTCTCATAATGCAGAGGTCATGGGTTCGAATCAAGCTCAGGCAGCGATTTTTCTCTAGTCTACTGGCCCCGAGGTTATAAAACTTTTTTCATGCTCAGCTGAGTCGAGCATGAAATTTTACCTGGTTATTATTAACAAATTGTTGATAAGTACAGTTGTTTTCCTGCTCAGTTTGGCTGAGTATGACATTTTCTCTGCTTATGAATATGAAAATGCCAACATTAGTTGACATTTTCATATTTATCAGCAGAGAAAATTTCATGCTCAGCTGATTTGAGCAGGAAAAAAGTTTTATAACCTCGAAGCCTGATCTTTTCATCCATATACTTATCCGTTTTGCCATCAGCTCGAAATGAATGAAATACTGCTGACAAACCCGTTAACTCTAAAATCACCGTCGAACTTGTCTAATTAACCACCCGAGGTAGGACACTACATGTAATCCATAAACAAATTCCAGGCAGAAGTCTAGATTGCGTGGACTTGCACAGTTCGCTTCAAAGCACCACGAAGGCACAGCTTCATTCTCAACTCTGGGCCAGTCGAATACAAAACGGTTGGAATAACAGAGGGAATGTATCAGACACGCTCAAACAACCCGAGGTGGCGACTATCTCCAGTGCTTTGTCTCTACTTGTTTTTCGACGGCTCCATATACGGCTCCGGGAAAAGTATCCATCGCGACCCGAGTGTCAGTACATTTTTGTATCTAAAAAAAAGTGCCCTGTCAAGTTCTAACGACTACAAAAAGTACAAAGTGTTATTTAAAAAATAACAATAAAAAATACGACCTTCAAAAAACTTATATTTAATCGCCTTGGTTGGAAATAGAATTAAACTTTTATCGTATTTAGGAGAATAAAGAACATAAACAATTCATATATTTGAAATGGATTAAAGGATAAACCTCCAAATCGAGATTATCAAGACTAAGGTGTATAAATACATCCACAAGGGAGATCACTCTAGTTTTGAACTGTTTGTGTCTTTTCTCACGGACAGAAGATATACTAGTAAGCTACTCCCTAAGGGAAGAATTTGCTCCCAGGGAGCAAATTCTTCCCTTTGAGAGAAGCCTTCAATGGAGAAGGAATTCATCTAATTCATGTTCAATTCCCAGCAGGCACATGAGGTTGAAATGACGTCGGTGTGACGTTGAAATGACGTCGTACCGACGTCGATGCGACGCAATGACGTCATACTGAAGTCAGTGCGACGTCATTTTGACGTCATGTGCCCAGTGGGTTAGATGATTCCTTTTGTCAATTAAAGGGTGTCTGGTTAAGTACATTTTTATTTCATTTTTCGGAGAAACACCCATTCGTCATATGCAAATAATGTAGACCCTGATCAGGCGACGCCGCGCTTTGCGGCGTCTGATCTGGTTCTGCACTGTTTGCCCATTTATGGGACACTAGGCATTAATAACGGAATCGAACGGATCATCGGTCGGCTGGACTAAGTTATGCGCCAATCACCCTTTATTTACCGCAACAGGATACTTTTAGTTTACGCAGACGCAATCGGATGGAAATTCAGGTTCTCAGAACGACAATTAAAACGTCTTAGGTGCTCTATAACCAAACCTCTAAATTGAAGGGTAGCAGTTACAACCAGATAGCGGCAGTTATTGTCATCGGAACCATAAGGCGGAATTTTACCAAACTTTTAAAATATAGCACTGGGCAAGCCTAAGCATTGGTTATGTATTCAGTAATGTTTTTTTTTTTTTTTTTTTCAAAGGACAAATAAGCATTAAGGACAGCATAGCCTTTAAATGCCCAAATTTAAGCTTGCACAATATGGGTAGATTTTTATCGATTTTTCCCCCCGCCTCCAAAATTGCCTCCAAACTTAATTATAACGTATGGCATTTTATTACATGTAATCGAATGCTGTGCCTGACCTTTAAATGTCAAGGTCACAAATTTGTCTGACGCTCCATCTGGTCCAACGACGTATCCAAGCAAGTTTGATTAGAATTCGTTCATTGCTTCAAGGGTTTTATCTGGATGTAAATCGGCATTATAAATGCTGGTCAAACTTTCAAAGGTAACCAAACCTTCAATCGACTCTTAAATTGATCACCCTGATGTAGGGGAATTTTCGAAAGGTCAAGCACGGCACTTGCAGACCAACAGTTCAGTTTTTAGCTCACCTGAGCCGAAGGCTCAAAGGTGAGCTTATAGTATAGGCAGGCCTCCGTAGTCCGTCCGTCCGTCCACCATTTTAAAAGGTCTTCTTCTCCAAAACCGTTGGGCCGATCAAGGCCAAATTTTATGTGGAGCCTCCATGGGTTGGGGGAACGAAAGTTTGTTCTGGGTATCTAGGTCACATGACAAAGATGGCCGCCACGTGCATATATGGTAAAAACCCTTCAAAAATCTTCTTCTCCAGAACCAAAGGACCAATGACCTTGAAACTTAGTATGTAGCATTGGGCACGCGGGCCCATTATAGTTTATACAAATGATGACCTTGCGACGACCTTGACCTAATTTATGACATGGTCAACTTTGGTACGTTAGGCTTTTATATGGGAAAACGCTTTAACAGTGGATTTCTCAGAAACTATTTAAGTCTAAGGTACAATACTTGGTATACATGGTTAACTAAATGAACAAATGAAGATATTATGTCACTGGAGGTCAAGGTCACAATGCCGGTCTATTTGTCGTCAAAATTTTCAAACATCTTCTTTACCAAAACCGCTGGGCCGATCAAAGCCAAATTTTATATGGAGCCTCCATGGGTTGGGGGAGGGAAAGTTTGTTCGTGGTATCTGGGTCACATAACCAAGATGGCCGCCACGCCCATATATGGTAAAAACCCTTCAAAAATCTTCTTCTCCAGACCCAAAAGGCCAATGATCTTGAAACTTGGTATGTAGCAATTGGCATGCAGCCCATTATAATTTGTACTAATGATGTCCTTGCAATGACCTTGACCTAATTTATGACATGGTCAACTTTGGTACGTTAGGCTTTTATATGGGAAAACGCTTCAACAGTGGATTTGTCAGAAACTATTTAAGTCTTAGGTACAATACTTGGTATACATGGTCAACTAAATGAACGAATGAAGATATTATGTCACTACAAGTCAAGGTCATGATGTCGGTCCATCCGTCGTCAAAATTTTCAAACATCTTCTCCACCGAAACCGCTGGGCCGATCAAAGCCAAATTTTATATGGAGCCTCCATGGGTTGGGGGAATGAAAGTTTGTTCGGGGTATCTGGGTCACATTACCAAGATGGCCGCCATGCCCATATATGGTGAAAACCCTTCAAAAATCTTCTTCCCCAGAACCAAAAGGCCTATGACCTTGAAACTTGGTATGTATCATATTGACGTTCATGGCACGTCATTTCTACGTCAAAAATGACGCTGTATTTACGACGTCGTCTCATCGACGTCAGTATTATAACGTCCTTTCTAAGCCATGTGCCCACTGGGAAAGTAGGTTTTGATGGCAGTGACCACCTGGCTACAGTAGTCCTTGTTCAGCTCAGCCATTCATAAAACATGGAACACATTGACTGAGCGAGTGTTGTAGAAAAGGTATGGCTAGACAAAGCGGACTTTGCACTGTCACAATGGCTGGTATTCACCCTGCATTTCTGCACTTTTAACTGGAAGATCTCCAGGTTGCAGTCGTCATTTACGCCATCACACTTCATTCACCGACTGTCACCCTGATACACGCTACCGTCACCCTGATGCCACTTTGTTTTAAATCAGAGCACCTTAGAAGCAACTGATCGATTGAGAGTCAAGCCACGACCACTCAGCACCCCATCCCACCCCCTCCCCGAGACCGTGCGTGAATGCGTGAAGGTTAACTTTCAAAACACTAGATCAAGAGATTCACTCAGAACTCCAGATATGATAACTGCTACAACGATTGGTGTTTCTCCAACGTTCTCTCATACCGACGGAGGCTATCCCAAGTTGTCGTTAAGGAGGTGATAATCACTGATTTGTGGCAAAGACAAAAATCTGCATAAAATGCTGAAAATTAAACAGATCTACCCAAAACTTAGCAGATGCCTTCTTTATTTTGCTTCCCATAATTTAGAATCCCAAAGTGCAGGACTTGTTGATGTTAAAAAGTGTGTTTATAAGGAAAGATCAAAGAGTAATTTTTTTCCAACTCTTTCACGCTTTATCAGGCTGAGCTGATAAATAAAGAAGTAGCATGTGTCCATTTTTTGTCCAAAAACACAGGCGAGACTATTTAAACAAGGTTGGACAATTTTATTAACACACCTGTGTTAGTCACAGTAATGTATTTTGTTATATTGAAGGTGTTATATAGGTATGCTTGTCTACCCTATATTTAATGAATGCATCCAGTGTCCATGCACCATAAACATGGTTGAACATTTGAGAATAAGCTACTGTTTTCATCTGGTCTGCCTTACATTTTGAGAAAGAGTTGGAACAAATAATTACTAGGACGCTCTTCGTAATGCAATAAGGTACCTTCAGCGCTTAGTACATTTTTCAATAAAAATGTTATTTTTTACCTTTCTGCGCAGAAGATTACCCTTTGATCTGTCCTTATAATATAATCTTAAACAGCATGTACCTCTTTTTGTATTCTAAACTGTGGAGAACAACAAAAATAAGAAGTCTGCTAACGTTCATGGAGATTTGTTATTTTTTATGTTTTTTTTTTTTATGCAGATTTTTGCAATTACAAATCATCACCTTAAATGTAAACCATGGTTACCTTCCATTAAGCATTGCGTTATCCAATGCGTTTTGCAGACAGCAGATAATTCAGCTAGCCAGCTTACCCGTGCAGTCTGACCAGTCCTCCTATACTCAGCAACCTATGCCCACTGGGCACATAAGGTTGAATCAACATTGATTCAACCTTGATTCAACGCTATGACGTTGAATCAAGGTTGAATCAACATTGATTCAAGGTTGAGTGCCGGCTGGGTGTGTACTGATAATAAAATCCTGATACTTATGCATCCCTATTCTTAGTTTGTAAAATGTTTTTTGTGCGTTGACTAGTAGGAGTTTAGCATAGAAGAATTTTAGTGAAAAGCAAACGCCTATCCGCTGATTAAACACCTCTCATCGGGCATACAACGCTAAATCAACAGTTAAAGTCTCCATAGTCCTACCAATGGTAAAAATCGTCAAAGTACAAATCATTATGAAACCTGTACAGCCATCAGAATTAATGAAAATATGTCGGCCGATATGCTTTTTTTTATCATATAACTGGCAAAAACGAAGGAACAAGGTTTTTGGAAAAATGATAAGTCTCTCCATAAAAATATGGGTTTCATCTCTGGTTGCCCGTTAAGCAATGGAATAGTGCTACCGCGGCACAATGAATAGGATCCTTGCTTAACGTTGGACATTGTATTTTTATCAACTGTCAAACGCCTGTACCTTGTATTTTTATCTCCTGTACATTGTGTTTTTACCATGAAATAAAGCTTTTGAAATCGAAAGTAGGTCATTTTAGTTGGCAACTAAAATGACCTAATTATTTTTTCAATTTTTTTTATGGTAGACTCAAGGACCTTTTGATTTTTCAAAGCCGGCCAATCACGATAATAATCAATGGCGAAACTGTAGTGAGAAGTTTGCAGCGATACCTCACGATAAAATATTTCATGCTGATAGAGCAATGGGGCCTTTAATCAACATTGATTCAACGTCAAGATTAAATGTTGTCTGGATGGCTTTTTCTCATGTGGCGGTTTGTGTCATATTCCAAACTAGTAAATGATCAGTTTCTTTCAGGTCAGAAAGATAAGATTGTAGGTTTTATGTATTAAATTATTCATGTATATTAGATTACGTTGTCTTTCGTACAGCAACTGGTTTGAAAGAACAACGACAAAGTTATGAAGGTAAGACTTTCTATGTCTGAAAATGGCATAACTCGGAAACTTGCAAACGTGAGGATGTTTAATGTTTGCAAACAGAGTCAGTAAATACATGAATAAAACTATGCTACGAAAAGTAAGTCTGAAAATAAATTAATGAATTCATGCACCAAAGATAAAGCTTAAGCTATGAACATTCTGCTCGAACCCGTCTAGGCTAAACGGCAGCCTAAAACAGTCCGAAAACCCGTCTTTTATAGTAGGAACTCGCAGAAAATTCCAGTCTCCTCTCCCAGTGGGCACACAACCTTGAATCAACTTTGATTCAACCTTGATTCAACGTCATGACGTTGAATCAAGGTTGATTCAATGTTGTGTGCCTGCTGGGCTACTTTGTCTTGACATTTGGAAGAATAAAATACATGTACATGTAGCATTAAACTTTTAGTGAACTTCTCCACTTTAAATGTAGTTGATCATTAGGATTCACATATGCCGTACCGAACATTTTCTCAATAACCAAAGATTGATGGTTTTAACCCTGAATTGAGGGGAATGGATACACCAAAATGCCCAGTCATCAGTCTGGGAAAACTTTGCTTTTTGTACTTGTTAATCCAAACGTTATCTTACTATTTCACTGTCAGTTCCTATCGGCAAGGGCATACCCTTGCAGACGGGAGCTGAGAGTGAAAAGGTCATTGCTATGTTACCATAGCGACCATATGGTTCTGGCTAGTGGTTTGACATTAGTGGTTTGATATCCCATCAAAAGTTACCAAAGATACACCATATCTGAACAGGCTAGTTGCTATGGTATAGAAGGCAAAGAACTTATAGTGAATTTGTATTTTACTAACAAAATTGTTTTTTTTTTTCTAGATAATCTGACTCCGTGTTTATAAAGATAGGGCTTAGTAGATATATGTTGTCTTTCAGAAACTGATATTGGCTGGTTTCTGTTTCATTATTCAACTGGTTCCTGCAGCAACACAAGGTAGGTTAACTTTTCATATTCGTACTATGAATCCATCTTCTCTCTCCTAAACCACAACAGCTAAAGCTGTGTTCAGTCAGGAAAAAAACCTCTTTGTCATCGAAATGGGGCAAACAAAGATTGAGAAACATTTTGAGTTTACACGGAGCAATTTATTTGCCATGGAAAATAATCTTTGTCCAGTTAACTTATATTACAGTGTTCATATGAAAGAGATTACTGTCAAACGTACTGGTACAAAGAAACTTATACATGTAGAAATGGCCAACAGTGCCACATTGTTCTTTGTTACATTAGAAACTTTGGTAAAAATCAATGTTAGACTGTGAACAAAAAGCTGACAATTTAACAGATCTGATGTTGAGCAAGGTTTCTATCATCATTGTCACAGCAACTTTCCTAGTTACATATTCTATCGCAAAGTTTCTGTTCACAAAGAAAAACTTTGTTCCTCAAATAAATGTGGTACACGAGCATTTTTCTTTACCATACCTAGTTTGTCAAAGAAGCTTTGCTCATGTGGATGAAGCTGAACGTTATCGAAATATCGTCGAGCATTTATTTTCAAAATGATCTATAAAACTCATGACATTGTAAATTTGAGCCATATTTTAAAATAAATAAACGTTTCTACACTTCATTACTGAGGTCATTGCTTTTACCTACATATCTGTCTATGTTCTAAGTTAGTTTTTCATGAACTAACAAGCAAATTCAACGAATTTATGTCCCCCGCCTTGGAAACTAGGTCTCCACTGTATATACACTAAGCGTTTGAGCTGGAAAAGCGGCTAAGTTAAAAATGTGAAAAAAGTAATAAAAAAAATAATGTGAGGATTATATCTAAACCACATGCATATCTTCAGACCATGATCAAAACACCCGTGAAGTTTCAAAGGAATGGGCATAAAACTGTAGGAGGAGTTGAACACACAAGGTACCCACTATCTATTCACTTTGACAGTAAAAATGTATGAAAAATGGCTAAGTTCAATTTGCAAAAAAAAAGTAATAAGAAATAATGTGAGGAGTATATCCAAACCACATGCATATCTTCAGACCATGACCAAAATACCTGTGAAGTTTCAAAGGAATCGGCATAAAACTGTAGGAGGAGTTGCGCACACAAGGTACCCACTATCTAGTCACTATGATAGAAAAAACGCCTAAAAATGACTAAGTTCAACTTGTGGAAAAAGTGACAAAGAATAATGTGAGGAGTATATCCCAACCACATGCATATCTTCAGACCATGACCAAAACACCTGTGAAGTTTCAAATGCATCGGCATAAAACTGTAGGAGGAGTTGCGCACACAAGGTACCCACTACCTAGTTACTTTGATAGTAAAAACGCCTAAAAAATGACTAAGTTCAACTTGTGGAAAAAGTGACAAAAAATAATCTCAGGATTACATCCAAACCACATGCGTATCTTCAGACCATGACAAAAACATCTGTAAAGTTTCGAAAGAATCGGCATAAAACTGTAGGAGGAGTTGCGCACACAAGGTACCTACTACTTTAGGGGGACGGAAAGACGGAAGGACGGACGGACGGACGGAAAGCCGAAAACTATGTCCCTCCGCTTTTCTTCGAAAAGGCGGGGGACAAAAAAGAAGGTATGCCGTATGTAATTTGTTACAAACCAAGGACGTCCAGTTCTATCGAATATATACTCAAAGGCAATAAAAAGTATAGTTTTTGATTTTGAATACTGGACCTCGTGTAAATAGCTGCGTGGACATATTAATAATGCCATTTTGGCAAACGTCTAGCTCTGTAAAAGACAAACACAAATTGTTTTGCAGTCATTAATAATAGAGTTATAGCCCTGAATTCAAAATCAGTAGTTCCAATCAAAACTCGCTTTGCACATGGCAGATGGCACTTTTCCCTTCACGAACATCTAGTACTAATGTCTGTGAGTAAAACCACATCTTCATTTAATCTCAAACTCCCACCAAAGGACTTCAACCATAGAAAGAAATGCTACGTCTCAAATTATCTCCCTTTGAATTAAAATTATAGGGAATCAAATTTTTCTCTATCTTACCTGGAGTTAGAAGTTTTCACTTGAAATTTTCGGAAAATTGTTGTTTGGCTTCTTGGTTTTGTGCGCACTAAAAGAACTTCATAGACTTGTTTATTTGAAAGAAAATTGCAAATAAACTTCCCATAAGAACTCAATGCCTATTCAATACATGTTACCAGAAGACGCCAGAAACATCATTTCTTAGTACAAAAATTTGATACTTTACCCCGATTTTTTATATGAGTGTGCGACATGTCCTTACGAACCTTTCACTCCCTTTTTAATGTAATGCATAAAAATGCATTCAGTCAATCTCTATTGTCCAAAGTGAATGTTCAAAGGGGAGCTACTCCAGCGACAATGTTAACTCAGACCCCTGGCTTGTTTAAAACCATGTCATTTTCTTGTCCTTTGACGCATTGTACTGCAAATTACCGCAAATTGTGCGAAAATGATAGTCTTTATCTACAGTGCCAAGGTATTATGCAGATATGCAGACATCTGTAGAAACGTCGAGACTGCGTTACCTGTATACTTTCTTTTGCCTCTGAGTATAGTTCGATATTAAAACAGTTCGATTTTTCTTCATTTTTTTCCGATTGCCCTGATGTTATGATGTTAGTGTTTTTTTTTTTTTTTTTTTTTGCCAGTCTGGTTAAAATTGAGAACGAGTAATTTAGGTACTCTTTTTGATATGATGATTTTAGGATTCTAAAATTGCTATGGACTGATTAGCTATTTGGGGCACGAATAAGAGTCACAAAAGTTAAATTGGATACCTAGGATACCTATTGAAAACATAAAAAGTGGCGAAGTATAACACAGCCTATGTCAGCAATACTGTATTCGTGTCAAGCGCACGCAGTGGATTCAGGCATGGGTAGAATATCATCTGACCAATTGAAATCTTAATACCAATTCTCTGTAAGCACCAGACTTTTTGTATAGAGGGCCGGAAACGCAAGGTCGGAAGTTTTTCTTCAAACTTTCTCCCTTTTTTTGTTGTCACACAAAAACAAGTAATTCGCACTTCGTTTGTTCATTGACCATCTCGTTGCCATGGTAACTGCGTTTTTCTGTTTTTGCAGAAAAAATGCCAAAATATTCAACAGAAATTCACATTTTCTGCACTCGTATATCTCCTAGAATTGGCTAGGTTTCATCAGAAACTCTTTAAATCTAAAAACTATGGACTTATGTTATTAATGTGAAACATTAAAACAATTTTGTTCCAATGTCTTTAGTATACATACTGTACTGCAAATGTGGGTGGGGTAACCAGGTATCGCAAAACATAATTTTTAGGCATTTTTAATCATCATGATTAAAAAATGCACACTTCTGTGACACATTTGCATACTTTAACATCAAACAGGAGGCTTTCTGTTTTTAGAAAATGAAGAAAACAGAGTGGGGCAAAGCTGACTTTAGACCGTAACCATGGGAACAAGTCATGCCCCATGCAAGAAAGTAAAAACGGAAGCTTATACTATTACCACAGATTTGCATCTACATTAAATGCATTGGAGCTATAACTTGTGGTCCTTCTGCTGTAGAAATATGTATTCTACTTGATTTGATGAATGTTTGAAACCTATAGAGTCAGGAGGGCTATTTTTAGCCATTAAAGGGGCCCAAGAAAGGGCAAAAAATGGTCAAAATTACCATATATCACTCATTCTCACTTTAAATCAACAAAAGACAACACATATTACTTTTATGTTTGTAAGGAAAATACTAGTTTGACACATACGGTTAGAAAACATGACAATGGAGAGCCCTAAACTTCCAGGGATCGAGTCTATAGGGGCCCAAAAGGGGTATGTTTCAGAATATTTTACCAATAGAATGCCCAGTTTTGACAATGGAGCACATTACAGCATTTAAAATGATGAGATTGGTTTCAAAGAAAGAGCAGGCTTATATGTGCCGCAGGTAGATTTGCAACCAGGGGGTCGGGAGCCCATTTTATATTGATTTAAGGGGCTCTCAAAGGGAAAAAACGGTCAAAAATAACAAAAATCACTAATCCTGTCCAAGGATCAACATAAAACAACACAGTTTACTTTCAGATTTGAAATGAAATTTAAATTTGACACAGACTGATATAAAATATGGCAATGGGTGCTTTACATCTCTAGGTTTGGAGTCTCAAAGCGCCTAAAAGGAGTCCCAAGGGGCCCAAAAATGGGGACAAAATGGAAAATATTTGCCATAAATAATGATCATTCTTCACAGAGAAACACACTACAGCGGTTGTCATGTCATTAATTTGAAAATATAAGTTTGACACAGACTGATATGAAATATAGCAATGGGTGCCTTACATCTCCAGGTTAGGAGTCCCAAAGGGCTTAAAAGGAGTCCCAAGGGGCCCAAAAAGGGGAAAAAATGAAAAATACTTGCAATACATAATGATCATTCTTCGCAGAGAAACACACTACAGCAGTTGTCATGTTAAAATCAGCAGGAAAATATAGCCTTATGTATGCTATTAGTGATTTTGCAATAAGGGACGAGAAACCAAATTTATACCCATTTAAGGGTCCCAAAAAAAGGGCAAAAATGGTCAAAACTACCTCATATCACTTAATCTCTCTACGAATAAACAGAATGCAACACTGGTTCCTTTTGAATTGTTAAGAAAATATTATCCCTACACGGATTCTCTTCATGAAGAAAATATTAGTTTGACATATAGTAATAGGAAACATTGCAATGGGTAGCCTGGTTCACGTGCCCATCTTCATTGTCGGAAGAAAGCAGAGACATTCGAGGACCAGTCTATGCAATGGGCAGCCCCATTTCTCCAGGCGTGAGTCTATAGTGGCCCAAAAAGGTGTACATTTAAAAATATTCACCCAACATAATGATCATTCTTCTTATTAGTACACACTGCAGCATTTGACATTATGAAATTCTTTGAAAAAAGCACAGCCTCAGCACAGTCTTATATATGCCATTGGTAAACTTATCAATGTAAGGGGCTCAAAAGGGGCAAATATGGTCAAAATTTAAATAAATCAATATTTCTTTCCACAGACTAACGACAGACAATACTGATTACTTTAAAATTTGTTATGAAAATAAGTTTGACACATATTGATAAAAGAAATATGGTAACTAGAAATGTTTTTTTTTTTTGACAAAAACAGATGTCTGCCCACCTGCGCTTACCCAGCAGTATCATTTTCTCTTAATGCTGTCGAGTTAAGACCTCCTGTGACCTTGAAATAGGGTCAAGGTCACCAAAATTTAATCACTTTTTTCCATCTCCCAGTGGTGTATCTGTAGCAGTTTGGTTCAAATCCATCCATCCATTCAGGAGATACAGTAAAGACACTCTCTTTGACCCCTGTGACCTTGAAAATGAGGTCAAGATCACCAAAGGCTAATCACTTCTGTGCCATATCCCAGTAATATATCTGTGCAAGTTTGGTTTAAATCCATCCATCCATTCAGGAGATGTGGTGCTGACAAGGCATTTATCAACACTCTTTGACCTCATGTGACCTTGAAAATGGGGTCAATGTCACCAAAATCTAATCTGTTCTTTGCCATCTCCCAGTGATATATCTCTTACAGTTTGATTCAAATTCATCAATCCATTCAGGAGATACGGTAAAGAGACACTCTTTGACTACATGTGACCATGAAAATAAGGTCAAGGTCACCAAAAACTTCTCACTTCTTTGCCATCTCCCAGTAATATATCTGTGCAAGTTTGGTTTAAATCCATCTGTCCATTCAGGAGATATGGTGCAGACAAGGCATTTTTCAACATTCTTTGACCTCCTGTGACCTTGAAAATGAGGTCAAGGTCACCAAAATCTAATTAGTTTTTTGCCATCTCTAAGTAATATATCTGTGCCAGTTTGAAGAAAAATCCATCCATTCATTCAAGAGATACGGTGCAAACAAGGCATTTTTCAACACTCTTTGACCTCCTGTGACCTTTACAATGAGGTCAAGGTCACCAAAATCCAATCAGTTCTTTGCCATCTCCCAGTGATATATCTATGCCAGTTTGGTAAAAATCCATCAATTTCTTCAGGAGATGTGGTGCACACAAGCTATTTTTCATCCTTGTTTGACCTTCTGTGACCTTCAAAATGGGGTCAAGGTCACCAAAATCTAATCAGTTCTTTGCCATCTGTAAGTAATATATCTGTGCCAGTTTGGTCAAAATCCATGCATCCCTTCAGGAGATAGAGTGCAGACAACAAGCTACGCCGACGCTGACACTCACGCCGACGCCGACAGGATCTACACCGAAAACCATATGTCCCCCTCCATGGTGGGGGACATAATTGGTGCCTTACATCTCTAGGTTTGGAGTCTTAGGGGGCCAAAAAGGTGGAAATTCGAAAATATTTGCCCAAAATAATGACCATTTTTCACAGAGGAGCACACTAAAGCATGTGTAATGTTAGAATCAGTAGGCAAAGAAAAGAGTAGTCTTATGTATGATGCTGGTTAACATGGAATAAGGGATAAGAAATCAAATTAATTCCTTTTTAAGGGTACCAAACAGGGGCAAATGGTCAAATTTACCAGTAACCACATATTTCTTTACAAAAGTGAACGCTGATTACTTTTAAAATTGTTATGGACATATTTGTTTTACATAATACTGATATACAATATGGCGATGGGTTGCCAAACGTCTTCATGAATGGGTCAAATGGGGCCGAAAAGAGCTTTAAAAAAACTTCACCAAAAATAATTATCTTTTTTCTTAATGGAACACACTTCATCATTGCTGAAGTTGCTTGCCGTTGAAGTAAAGGTGTGCACTTTGTAAAGTTAAAATATCTGTAAATCCATTAGAATGGGAGACACTGATTTGAAAATGACATTGCACGGCCCGCCAATGTCGGGCAATAGGCCATTTTTGGTCAGTGCTCTATAATCAAGACAACTTTTATCGGTTTTGAGGAAACAGCTATCGGTCAGCTGTATTGGATCTCTGAATTTTCATTGGTCACCGCGGCAAATCTCTATTTTTCATCGGTCACCGCGACACGACACACAACCACAACCCTCCACCAAAACACACTCTGTTCTTCATTGGTCTTTGAATCCCTGTTTTTCATTAGTCACCGCGACAAATCTCTGTTTTTTCATTGGTCACGCGACACGACACACAACCACACCCCCACACCCCAATCCCTGTTTTTCATTGGTCACCGCGACATGACACACCACCACACCTACACACAACAGAAAAAATGTATATCATTTGCAGTGTAGTTTTGTGTTAAAGTATGCTTTCATTAGGCGGTGGCCCTAGTCGAGGGCATATGTGAGCCCCTGCTCACTTGCTAAGAAGCAGTAACAAGTATAATAAAGGGAATTTTTTTCTTATTTTTCCATAAAACATACGTTGTGACCCCTCAATAAAACTCTCTTAGTGAGACATTTCTAATGAGGGGTCGTAACATATGTTTATTCAGAAATAAGAAAAATAACTTAGAATTATCCTTAAAACCCCACGTTATCTGGAGCTCTGAATTTCATTAATTGTTATGCATATTGAAATACCTTAACTAATTTTATTGTCAAAGGAATAAAAGGGGGAAGTCACAAAATTTGTCTCCTTTGAAAACATGACAGAAAACATTCCCATGTAATTAGATAAACCGATTTAGGGTAACTAAACACTGCTCCAGATAAAAAGCGGGTAACAGGGATAATATAGGGATTAGTTTCCCTATGTTTCCATAAACAATTTCATTGTGACCCTTCATTAGAATCCCCTCATTAGATTCATCTCGCTGAGACGGTTCTAATGAGGGGTCAAAACATATATGTTTTCATTGCGAAATATTAAAAAATCTTTGAATTATCCCCGTTACCTCTTGGTTACATGGATAAATAAAGAACTTTCTTCCGCTCTGACAAATTGACCGTCCAGATCGAAAACGGACAGTGTGGGCCGTGCATAGCTGCAACAGCTGCTTTGCGGAGATAAATCGTCAGTTTAACGGCCGCAAACAGTATTTTTCCCTTCTGCTGGTGTGTCGCCTTATAATGAAATTTCGACCATGAAACCTACAAACTACCTCCCAAAATGAAAATTTTGAGTACAGTTACACACTAAAGGGGGGTATCAATAAGGTGGGTTTTCTGCATCCTACCAAAGTTTTCTTTTTTTAACTAATGGTATACTTCAATGTGTCTAGTTCATTGGACCATATGTGACTTTGGTCGGAAAGCCCTACTTACTGAGCTATGGGTCCACAGAAGTGGGTGGGGTAATCTAACATGGTTTTAGCCTGTTTTGTAAAAACATTCTCATTTGGTAGAAGAGTACAGCAGACAGACAGGATTTGATAAAATGATTAACAGAACATCTAAACTATATTTCTATATCATTTTATTTGGTTTAAATTGAACATATGTTGTCAAAAAAGACTTCCTTTGACATTGAGCATTTTTTTATATTTTTGTCCTAAATTTTCAATATTTCTTGGCATTATTGTTAAATAAACAAACCAGTTGTCATCAAACTCATGTCGAGGAAGCACCCTGGCCAGGACATTCGGATGATGTGACCAGAATTTTTCAATGACCTAGTTTTCACGGTCGACTGAACACATAAACTTGCTTGGAAGATGGTTTTTCATTTGATTTTGACCTAGAATTACGAAACTTTGGTCAAATTACTATTTTAACTGCTATATTATGCCCTACACCTCCGCCACTAAAGGTGAGAGAATAGATATTGGCTTCAGTTCGGATCTCCTTGGCGTCTGCATCTGTGTCTGTGTCACATATTAAGTCCTTCTTTGACCTTGGAAACAAGGTCAAGGTCAGATTTGATGACCTTGACCTTGTTTTCATTAGGTATCTATAAGTTGAACAGGGTTATCCCGAATTTGAACCACAAATAGAGAGTAAATCCAAAAACTGCAGCCTATAAAACTAACGGCTTCATTGTGTGTGTGTGGGGGGGGGGGGGGGAAAGGGGGGGGAGCTAGGGCGGGGGGAAGGAGGTTGTAACAATAATGTGGGGGGGGGGGAAAGGGGGGGGGAGGGGGAGCTAGGGCGGGGGGAAGGAGGTTGTAACAATAATGACTTTATTTAATAGAGGAGGCCAGGTTGGGTGTACATCCCTTGGGTCCTTATTCTGAAGGAAAATACTTGCTCCCCGTGGGGCTAAGCTCAACGTCCAAAGGCGAATCCCACACTGGAAGGGAAGCAAACAGGAAGTCCCATGAGGCCAGGGAAGTGAACAGGAAATATCAAAAGTTGGACCCTTTTGTAAAATTGCTGGAAAACATGGATGGGCAATCATTCATCCTCAAAAATTGTATCTGCATGAAAACTTCCACGACACGGACATATAACATGTAACAAGTGTATTAGAACAGACCAAGACTGAAAACTCAAGGTGACTAGATACACTGGCAGGGGAGGCAAATCTGCCATTTTCTGTCTTGCATCCATTCTCAGTGGGAAACAACTCCTGATGGAAAGAATTTGTCTTCCTTGGGGCAAAGCTCAATCTGAAAGAGCGAATCCTACAAATGGAAAGGAGGCAAACAGGAAGTCCAATAAGACGAGGGAAGTAAACGGGAAGTCTAAAAAGTTGTTCCCCTTTGTAAAATGGCCGAAAAACATGGATGTGCATCCATTATCCCTCGAACATTGTATTTGCATCAAAACTTCCATGACACAGACAAATAACACTTAACGAATTTCTCTAACAGACCAAGACTGAAAACTCAAGATTACAAGATACACTGGCCTCTGTTAGGCCCCTTTCATAAATTAAAATAGAATACCAGAGTATGGCATATTTAATATTGGTTTATTTAGCTTGTGGGTTATCAATCAGTTTAAACACCACAAATGCAGTACTTTGTTTCCATTTGCAGAAATTGAAAATCCACAATATTTGGGTTTTTTTTGTGTTTAGTAAATATCAAATTTACCCCTTTATGAGCCCCTATGTACTTTAAACCCAGGGATTCAGGGCTCCCTATTGCCATATTTTCTATCAATATATGACAATATAATATTTCATAACAAATTTAAAAGTGCCAGTGTTGTCTTTTGTTGATTTGTAAAGCGATCGAGTGATGTGGTAATTTTGACAATTTTTGCCCCTTTATGCCCCTTTTTGAGCCCCTTAAATCATTATAAATAGGGCTCCCAGCCGCTTGATTGCAAGTTTACTTGTGGCATATATAAGGTATTTTTTTCAACATTTTTATTCATCTTGACAAATGAGCCGCGACGCGACAAAACCAACAATGTGGTTGTGCGCCCAGCGCAGACTCAGATCAGCCTGGGCATCCGCCCAGTCTGATCAGAGCCTTCGCTGTCCGCATGGAGGTAGCTTAGTCCCTTAGCTATCCTTTGAGCACTTAACAAAGAATCTGGTCAAACTAGGCGGCTCCCCCGATTGATCTGAGTCTGCGCTGGGCGTACAACCACATTGTTGGTTTTGTCGTGTCGCGGCTCAAATGCTGTAGTGTGCTTTATTATGAAGAACGACCATTATTTTGGGTGTATATTTTTAATTTAACCCCTTTTCGGCCCCTATAATCTCCATACCTAGGGATGTTGGGCTCCTTTTTGCCATATTTTCTATCAGTATATGTCAAACTAAAATTGTCATATCCAATTTAAAAGTAGCCAGTGCTGTCTTTTGCTGATTGATAAGAAGAACGAGTGATATGTGGTAATTTTGACAATTTTTCCCCTTTTTCGGCCCCTAAAATTTTATAAATAGGGTTCCCAGCCCATTTAATGCAAGTTTACTGGTGGTATATATAAGGCTGTTGTGTTTTTTCAACCTCTTTTATCCTGAAAAATTCAGCTGTAGTGTGTTCCACTGTGAAGAATGATTATTATTTCGGGTGAATATTTTACAATTGCCCCTTTTTGGGCCCCTATAGACTCCATACCTAGAGATGTAGGGATCCCTAATGCCATATTTTCTATTAGTTTATGTGAAACTAATAATTTCATAACAAATTTAAAAGTAACCCATGTTGTCTTTTTGTTGATTCCTAGAAACAATGACTGATGTATGGTAATTTCGACCATATTTTGCCCCTTTTTCGGCCATTTAAATGAAGATAAATGGACTTTCGACCCTTAAGGTGTCAAACTCTCACCAAACCATATAGAATGAATATTTCTACAGCATTTGGACCAGTACTTATAGCTGCAACGCATTCAATTTTGTAATAATAGTGTGGTTTTAGTGTAAGCTTCTGTTTTTACTTTTTTGCATGGGGTATGACTTGTTCCCATGGTTACAGTCTGAAGTCGGCTTTGCCCCACTCTGTTTTTTTCATTTTCCAAAAATTGAAAGTCTCTTCTCTTATGTTAAAGTATGCAAATGCGTCATAGAAGTGTGCGTTTTTTAAAAGTGATGCTTGAAAATGCCTAAAAACTGTGTTTTGCGATATCTGGTTACCCCACCCACCATTGAGGACCAGAAGGTATACAAAAAATGTTCGAACGAAGTTGTTGTGATGTTTCATGTTAATCATATAAGTCCCCACTTTGTAGATTTAAAGAGTTTTTGATCAAGCCTTGTCTATTCTCGGTGATATACAAGAGCGAAAAATGCAAATTTCTATTGAATTTTTGGCATTTTTTATGCAAAAACAGAAAAACGCGGTTACCATGGCAACGAGATGGCAAACGAAAAAATGAGATGCCAATTACTTGTTTTTGTCTGACTACACACAAAGTGAGAAAGTCTGAAGAAGAACTTCCGACCTTGCGTTTCTTGAAAAGTCTGGTGCTTACAGAGAATTGGTATTAAATCATAAGAGCCGCGACACGACAAAACAAACAATGCGGTTGTGCGCCCAGCGCAGATTCATATCAGCCTGGGCATCCGCCAAGTCCGCTTAGACTCTTCGCTAAGCGCTTAAAGAGTAGCTACGGGTCTAAGCCACCTCCATGCGGACAGGGAAGACTCTGATCACACTGGGCGGATGCCCAGGCTGATCCGAGTCTGCGCTGGGCGCACAACCACTTTGTTGGTTTTCTCGTGTCGCGGCTCAAATTATTAATGAAAAGATATAAGGCGAGTAATTCAGTACATGTAAGCCTCAATAACCGTATTGCATCTTTAAAGAACACTGTGATATATCGAGAAGGATAAATCTGCGCGAATGCACCACGTGATCTACATCTCGGCTTGTTTTATATGTGGCAGGGCTTCAGTCCTTGTAATAGGCTATATTTACTGCTCACAAAAAGTAGGGGATATTTTGACATAGAAACGAGTACAAGAGTCAATAATATTGGCTGGGTTAGATTATTACTGTATATTGATAGAGCACTATTCAAGTGATCACAGTATCCGAACTCACTGTACCATCTCTTCCGGTTTTCATATCGTTGAATCGAGAGTACAAAGTTCGCTTATAACCAGTAGTCGGAAATCATTATGTTTTGAGATTTTATCCGGAATCTGCTGTGTCATTTATAGTTGTTCAGCTTCGAAAATGTAAAAAGGTAAGTTTAATATAATTTGCTGCTCGTCTTTTACTTTATTACCCTGTACAATGAAAACCTCATGGCCGTCACAGAATTTTTTTTCCGATCAGCTTAATCTAACACGAGTTTGTATCGTGCAAAACCTAGCTATTATCCTATTATCAAAACTAACACACTGTAGACTGATAACGCCTTCCGTTTATTTTAAAGATTTTAATAAAACTTGAAGAAAAGGCTGAAAATGGTTTTAGAATCATGCCAAGGGCGATTTGAATACTGTACCGTTTACTGTCCACCCATACACGACATTGTACAGGGCAATAAAGTAAAAGACCGAAGACCAAATTATATTAAACTTATCTCATTACATTTTCGAAGCCGAATAACTATAAATGACGCAGCACATGCCGGATAAAATCTCAAAACATAATGATTTCCGACTACTGGTTATAAGCGAATGTTAGTACTCTTGATTCGACGCTGAGGAAACTGGAAGAGCTGGTACAGAGAGTTCGGATACTGTGATACTGAGCTAAAACAGAAACAACCAAAGCAGGTCACGTGACCTATAGCAACACATAAAGGACTATGGGGTTTACACATCAATTTCGCATCGGCGAAAAAATTCTTTTGAACTCTCAAATTCTGTGGATATTTAGATTCTTTATAATTTTCCAAACTGAAAACATCCACTTTAAATTGGTAGGCTCTATTTGCGTTAAGGTGTAGGGCCTTTGCAAATGTCACCATCGTTGAGACAACTCACCACACAATGGTATCGTTTACAACTACCGTTTTCTCCTATTATAAAACAGCAAAACAAAAGTATCTGTATCTTGTTAGCAGAAGCATAAGGCGTCTTTCTTAATAAAGTTTGCACAAAAAATGGCCAGTCATTGTTGTGCTGAATTCGTGCGATATTTAGGTGTCAATCCTTTGTCTACTTCCAATTTTTTACTAAGTCACGTGACATGCTTAAACGTATCAATATTCATTTTGAAAGTCTCTAAGAATATTTGCTTTATGAATTATAACAGTTTAATGTTCATCAACTTATTTTTCTTAATTCTGCTTTCTCTAATGTCTTAATATCCCTTAATTTTGTGAGCAGTATATATGCTATGAAGTGTCTCCATATTTGTTATATGCGTATTTTCAGAAGGATCGCCATGGCCAAGACGTGAATTTCGAGCCGCGTGGATAGCAACTGTTGCCAACATAGACTGGCCCTCGTCTCGTTCTGCAACAACTGCCCACCACAAAGCCGAACTGACTGCATTACTTGACAAGTTAGCTGAGTTAAATTTCAATGCGGTTGTCTTCCAAGTTCGCACTTCCGGCGATGCATTTTACAATTCCTCTCTGGAACCCTGGAGTTATTACCTCACCGGGCACCAGGGACACGCACCATCCCCGTTTTATGATCCTTTAGAGTTTCTTATCCAAGAGGCCCATAGTAGGAATATCGAAGTTCATGCATGGTTTAACCCCTACCGAGCGCGTTCTGGAACGACATCAAGATCAGGGCTAGCGTCAAATCATGTTGTTCACAGATACCCACAATATGTTTATTCCTACGGAACGAATCTCTGGATGGACCCTGGTGCAAAGGTTCTTCAAAATTTTATCTACGATGTTTTCATGGATGTGGTTCGACGCTACGATATAGACGGAGTTCACATGGACGACTATTTCTACCCATATCCAGTTTCTAATCATAGTTTCCCAGATTCTCACACATACAGCACCTACAGAACAGGTGGGGGTCATCTGTCTCTTTCTGACTGGAGAAAAGACAATGTTAACAATCTTGTACACCGTATCGGAAACGGTATAAAATCTATCAAGCCTTATGTTAAATATGGCATCAGTCCATTCGGAATCTGGAAGACCGGACATCCACATGGCGTGCGTGGACTTTCTTCCGTAGATGAGCTTTATGCAGATTCTCAGAAGTGGTTTCATGAAGGCTGGCTTGACTATCTCTCCCCACAGTTGTACTGGAAAATTGACCCACCTCAGCAAAGTTACACTGCCCTTCTTGACTGGTGGCTGTCTCAGAATGCTAACAAACGGCATGTGTATGTAGGCAATTATGCCGCCGCAGTCGTGACCAAACACTGGCCGGTGCATGAAATTTACCGCCAAATTCAAGAGTCTCGTCTGCGTTATGCAAATCTCAGTCTCGGAAATGTACAGTTCTCGGCAAAATACTTTAAGCTTAATTCTCATGGAATTGGTAACACTTTTAAGAATGATCTGTATCATACACCCGCTTTAGCACCGGAAATGACGTGGCTGACTGCAGCGCCACCTTCACAACCAACCGGTGTCAGCGCACAAGGCCCCGTTGTGTCATGGTCCGGTGATACCAGTGGCAATACGACATCATGGGCCATCTATGAAGACAAACTCGAGACATGGAATCTGGTTAAAGTGTTACATGTGACCGAGACTAAAACCAATCTAACAATGGGACATTATGCGATAGCAGGAGTGAATCGTATCGGTAAACAAAGTCAACATGTTCTTTTCTCTGTAGCTACCAGTATCGTTGTTGGTTAAGCAACACAACTATATACATCTAACCTTAATGTCAGCATTATTTTTTTTCCTTTATGGACATCCTAATGGAATATATCCACAGAAGTACTGGCTCAAATAGTATTTATCGGCAGTGACTGACTGCTAGCAGCAGTCAGAAGAGGGTCTATACAATTTGCAAAAATTGTAAAAGCAAAGTTTGACACACTGTTGGAAAAAAAGAGAACTTTATGATGATTATAATACTTGGTTCATGCGTCAACTTGTTACAATTTAAGAATTAGTTCAAAATTTGGATTATTTATGAACTTATTACTATTTCAGAATTAATACAAAATTTGGATAAGTTATCAACTTGTTACAATTCTAGGATGATTATGGTATTTGGTTAATTCATCAACTTGTTACAATTCTAAGATGATAACGGTTATTCTATCAGCCTGCAATTCTAGGGTTATAACAGTGTTTGGTTAATGTATCAATCTGTTACAATTCTAGGGTTAAAACGGTATTTGGTAAATGTATCAACCTGTTTCAATTATATGGTTACAACGGTTTTGGAAAATGTATCAATCTGTTACAATTCTAGGGTTATAACGGTATAATTTGGTAACTGTGTCAACCTGTTACAATTCAATGGTTACAACGGTTTTTGGAAAATGTATCAACCTGTTACAATTCTAGGGTTATAACGGTATTTGGTAAATGTATCAACCTGTTACAAATCCAGGATGATTACACTATTTTTTAATGGTTAAAATTTTGTAATACAATTGTAGTATTGGCAAAAGAATCTTCCAAAAGTTAGGCTCATACCCGTCAGCAGAGGCTGCTTTAAGGTGAATGGATACTCTTTCAGAGGTAGCAACTGCCTTTTTCACTTTCGTTCCCTTCTCAGTGGACGTCAAATCTTAGAGCAAACCATTGGCTTCTCGAGGAGCAAATTCTTTCCTTTAAGAGTAGATTCCATCTAGAAGGGTTTTGTCGTCCAGGGTCCGAGGTTATAAAACTTGAGTATAATCTAAAACTCAAAATAAAGCCTACTGATTGGCTGCTTCCGAGCATGTGCTCGAAAGCAGCGAATCAGTGTGCTTTATTTTGAGTTTTAGAATGTACTCAAGCTTTATAACCTCGGGGCCAGGAACCAAACAAAAGTTGTATCTTTTTGTAAAATGGCGTAAAACATAGTGGTATATCAATGCACCTTAAGACATGGATGGCCAGAAGACTCATCTATGTATTTAGCGCAGGCTATAACCTATGCCAGTCGCATGTATTGTATACACATGTATGTGAATATGTAGCAGAATGTATGAATTTGCCGAATGACCAAGTCCTTGCTAGTCCAGCTTCACCCCACCCCCCTTTTGCGGGCCGACAATTCAAATACGTCAATAAGAGCTGGCACACAATGCTGAAATATTTAGTAAGACGTTAACATCAAGGTTGCTTCAAGGCTACTGTACCGCTGATATTCTAAGCAACGCCCGTACATTTGTTTTCCGTGTTAAAACTGAACAGCGACGCGTTAAAATGGCCAACTGTCCTTACTGCATATGAAAACAGTAATGACTCAGGCCAGCATCATCATTTGCTATTTGAAGACACAAGGTATGGACTGAGAAGAATCTGCATTTTAAGAACTTAATTCGGACTGGTCTGTTCATACTGCAAGGAATACTTTTGTCTTCTACGTGGGCCTCAAAGCAGACCACTGCTTAAATAATATAACACTTGGGTAGAAATATTAAGCGAGCGGACCATATTCCAGCCCGCATACGACATTGAAAAACTTCGTATAAACATCGATGCAATGCTGCATCGATTTTGATACAAGCCGAAACAAACCAACAAAGTGGTTTTGCGCCCAGCGCAGACTCAGATCAGCCTGGGCATCCACCCAATCTGATCAGAGTCTTTGCTGTCCGCATGCAGCTAGCTTAGACCCTTGGCTACCCTTTAAGCGCTAAGCAAAGGCTGGGCGAATGCCCAAGCTGATCTGAGTCTGCGCTGGGCATATAACCATTTTGTTGGTTTTCTCGAGCCGCGACTCATGCAATCTTTTTTAATGTTGCTTGTTGCGCTGCAGTTAATTCCAGAACTGTTTATTTCTTTCACACTGCCTTCAGATGGTTGTTATCGGGAGACAGTTTCGCCAATCCATTTCAAATAGTCTGGGTTACCGTCCTCGATCTGAAATACAAAATGGATTAATAGACAACGCTGTACATTTAAATATTTTTGTAAAGAATTTACACATGTATTCATTGCCCTTCATATGCATTGTTTAACACTAGTTCACTGAAAACTATAACAGAGTTGCTAGCAAAAATCTGCTGCTTTGTACTCAGTACACACACACGGTTTTGACAAGTTTCAAAAAAAAGCTTAAGACAACTGTAACTTGTTGGAAGAGTCTAATAAGGCATATTGGGTACTGTGTATCTTACAGAATAATTGGGGAATTTCAAAATTCATTTAAGAATTGAAATTTGACTTTTCAGCGTTCATCGTGTGATGAAGCCAGTGGTCGTCGCTGCAGAATTTTAGCGACGCCCACTTGCTTCTTCACACGATGAACGCTGAAAAATCAAATTTTTATTCTTATATTTACACTTTATTTGTGAGCCTCTCTGTGCCGTTTTCCCGTTTTCGTTGTAATTTGGTGTAGAATAGGCAAAATATGGGTCGAAGAAAAGTTAGTAACGACGTGTTCAGCCATAACGTTAAACAGCCGTCGCCCTGACGTGGCGTCAGACGAACGTTAGGAAAACCAATCAAGACGTTTGTTTACATAAAACGTCGCTTGACGACAACGTCACATGATCAATTGTCCTTCATCGGTGTATGAAGCTAGTTGCTCTTAAGGTCAAGAATACGTAAATGACTGGCGCAATTAATTACGTGCGTCGCGAAGGACGTTACGTCACGAAATACTACCTAGTCAGTGTAATTTTCAATATGGCGGCCCCATCGGACATTCAATAATAACATCAAACATGGGGAAAACGGAGTTGTTGTCATTGTTTGTTCAAGCCCTTTGCTGATATTGCAATCTTCTTTTTTTTCCCTGTATGTTTGAAGTTATTTCATCAACATAAGTGTATTCATACAAAATTAATGAGAGAGAGAGAGAGAGAGAGAGAGAGAGAGACTGACAGACAGACAGAGTTTTATGTGTGTAACAATTTAAGGCTGGCCGGTTAAATGTTTCCTCCCTGCTTTCAGGGCTCAGAGGACTTTTCAGACAAACATATGAAAGGCGGAGCCAATCTTTCTCATTTCGCTGCGTTATCCTTTCCTGATTTGAAAAAGCTGCTAGCTTGACAAAGAGACTTTTCAAGTCGCTAGTTGGCCGACTCCGGATTCGAACCCGCAACCGTCTGCGTCATAACCGAACGTTCGCGTCGCCGGTGGGATTGCGCATCCGAAATAATTAATAAACCAAGTAAATGTATGCCAGCTGATTTTAGAGCTTTATGGGTTTATTATAATGCCGATTTTTGCGATTTAATACACATATGATCACATATCCTTTGTGGACATCGACCATTTTGTTTTGGTTACAAAACAAGAATGATACAATATTTCTTCCACTTGTTGTATGCCGTTGCCAAAGATATAGCGGGCCTCTTACTCATATCGCCCGTACGGCCACTATGCAACAAGAAGTCTTTATCTTTACCTAATCCACCGACGGTGGATTTGGAAGCTGACCTTGTAACTTACCATCATCTCGATATGACTGAAATACTGTCCAAAGGTCAATTTTATCTGACTACCATGAGCCACACCGACAGAACACGAGTCGTCAGTAATTATGATACATGCACATAGATCAGCCTTCGCATACGCACAGACTAATAAATCTCTTCGCTGTTCCTCACAGAATCATTGTACCAGAGGACAACCAAGGCTCTGGTCAGGTTGGGCGGGTGCGCACACTGATCTGAGCTTCCGCTGACCGTATATGCCTCAAAGAACCCATCTTATCATGGCACGGCGCATTTTGTGATTTAGGATAACGCAGTTTTTTATGTGCGGCTCAGTCGTGTCGGCTGCAATAACCATATTACTGTTAGAAGTGTGCTTGCATTTTTTACTAATTTTTGTCTTTAGAAGAGAGTCTGAAAAATATGTTCTTTCACTTAAGCCTCGTTCACGCCACCAAAGTTTCTTTGTCACAGAATCTTTAACAAAGAAAGTTTGCCAAACATTTTCGTTAACACGGAGCAAATTATTTGTTAAAGGAAATTTTTTATATATTTGCTGCTGTGTTCACACGATCGAACATTATTCGTCAAGGTTACCTGGACAAATAAGCTTTGCCCATGTGAACGGCCAACCATGCCACCTTTTCTTTGTTAAATATACTTTGTTCAAAATCAAACCGATTTGATTATGAGCAAGGTTTTCTGTGCTATCTCCATAGCTAGTTTCTTTATTACATATTCTATGGCAAATTTTCTGTTCACACGGACAAA
Source organism: Ctena decussata (assembly GCA_963989385.1). Classification (NCBI taxonomy): domain Eukaryota; kingdom Metazoa; phylum Mollusca; class Bivalvia; order Lucinida; family Lucinidae; genus Ctena; species Ctena decussata. The sequence goes on along the minus strand of OZ022498.1, from coordinate 68,419,654 downwards.
TTTGGTTTGTCATAAAAACTTTACCATATAAATTTGGCAATGAAAATGTGGTATATTTTTTCATTCACACGAGCAAATTTTACTTTTCCAAACCTACTTTTTCACAGAAACTTTGCCCGTGTGAACGAAACTTAAGGCATTCATCATGAGAACCCTATTAGTCCTCATCTCTCCGTATTCTCATAACGCTCTTAATTAGCATGTCTTATTACGTCGCCAGTAAACGACTGCAACGTCGCTAATAAATGACGTCGCGGAATGGCGTAAATTTATACATACCTATGCTTGCTCAGCAAGCGCTACTTGGAAAACGAACTCGGTAGTCAAGGACTTTTCTTACCTTATTTTAATCGACAGATCCTGTGACATAAAATATCAGTTTTTGAAAAAAATCTATGTACCGGTAAACAAGCTGTGTACGTTTAAATTTTAAAATCTGAGTTTTTTTCATCGCATTCCCATTGCCGTCAATGGAAACGGCCTCAAAATTTCATGTTTTTCAATCTGATCTAGCGACTAAACGAACTCGGTGACCTATCTTTTTTATGGCACAGTTCGATGTAACACATGAAAATGCACCCCTGTGCAAAATTTAAAAAAAATCTATGTACGTGCCATTTACGTATTCTTGACCTTAAGGGTTCACCTATGGGAAGCCAGTGGCAAGTGTAAATATATAACGTTATTTACTCAAACTAAAGAATTGTGATTCCTAAAACATAAATGTCCTCAACAGCTATGCCTTCAGTTTACGCTTCATTATAAAACCCACAGGTCACAAAATGCATGCACCTTTTTATGGAGACCTATAGCTAATACGAGGCTTTAATAAACGCTAACAATATCTACATGCAGTGCATTTCTTCTAGTATTCTTTTCCAGTTGTTCCAAAGCATGGCGGACAGCTGGAAAGTACAGTCAACTCTCGATAACTCATTGTCGAAGTTCATCCCAAACTACTGATATCTCAAAGTAAATTTTCTGGTTCCAGAAAATTTACTTAGGGAGAGTAGCAGTTTGAGATAACAGGAGTTGAAGTGTAAATAAAATTAGGAAATCGGTCCAAACTATATGCTGCGATATAAGATGGTACTTTGACATATCAGCGTTCGAGATATTGAAATATGACTTATTTACCTTTAAACTTATTACTTGAGGACAGATGTAGGGATGATTTTCCCTGAAAAGAAAACAAAGTCAGTACATAGTACTAGTATATAGGGACACATGTTGGAAACATACAAAGGCTGTTTCTAGTTAAAAGGCCCCTAATACAAAACTTATCAGTCTAAACTGAAACCGTGTCAAGCGCATTTCCTCAAAGGCTTGGACAAAACCATTTCTATTCTAGTTTGAATTTGGATGCAGATCCTGGGAAGACTTTGGTGGAGCGTGAGCTGCGGCTCACCGATATTTTTGCATAAACTGTACGGCAAACCAGCCTCAGTAAGTTTTTAGAAGAGCCGCGACACGACAAAGTCAACAAAGTGGCATGTGCGCAAAGCGAAGACTCACATCAGCCTGGGCATCAGCCCAGTCTGATCAGTCTTCGTTGCCTAAATGGAGCTAGCTTAGACCCTTAGCTATCCTTTAAGCGCACAGTAAAGACTCTGAACCGATTGGGCATCTCTGACCCGACTGGACGGATGCCCATTCTGATCTAAGTCTTTGCTGGGCGCACATGCCACTTTGCTAGCTTTATCGTGTCGCGGCTCAATTTATAGCTTTAAAAGTGTTTTTTTGTGACAATGCAAGATAACTGGATAATATCTATGTTCTCCCGCCATTTTATGAGGATAATCATACTTTGTGACTTCCTGTTTCCTTCCTTGGTTATCTAAGCCCTTCCAAAATTGGTGTGACTCAAAGAATTTTCTCATCGAGAGCATTTTTTTTTTCCTTTAAGGGAATCCCAACGTAAGATTGGGGCCAAATTCTTATTGGTGAGAATAAGCGCTCATCAAGTGTTCCCATTCGCCTTAATATATATACTGCCTAAAAGTTACAGCTGGTTCAATGGAAATATTCTGATCATTTTAGTCAAGCATTAGGATCTCATGTGTTACATACTTGACAAAGGCTGTGAATTCCGGAACTTTTTCTGTCGTCGTTTTCACAACCTGAAAAATGTTTGAAGACAAACTGTTGGACACTTGCAAAATATAGAAAGAGACAGCTATAAAGTAGGTTATTGCCTGGTGCAGGTATATAGTGCTCAACTTGATAGTTGGGATCTTACATGTAGCTGGCTGGAGATGGTGGAGAAGGCAAACTCGCTAGCTTGCATGCACACTAAAACTCTTCATAATTATGGAACAAACATTCATCTGAAATTATAGGAACTGGCTGTACCAGCACCAGAAGGGGATCGAAAAATAAGAAAATGGTGAAAAAGTATACATCACTGAGCAATTTTTGTACTACGACCACTCAAACACAGTTACCCACAAACATGAAGATTTTGACATATGAAAATACTAATCTGTTCCTGAACGATAGAACGTCAATCTTAAAAAATGCCATTTGTGCTTTCACAATGCATTTAAAATATTATTGCTAAGACATAAACAAGGAATTTAATAAACTGCCCAGATATGTTATGGTAGAGAAATATCCAGAAAGTTTGCCCTTTTATGGTTCAGCATAACGTAATAATATAACTGCTTTTAAATACAACAGCTTATTACATAATAATTTGAAAAATAATCATTTCTAAGATCCTACACTTTCTTACACTTTTTTTAGACAACAGAACTGGATAGGGTATCTAAACATTTAGAAATAAAATAATTGAAGGCCGCTTTTGACTTTTTAAACTCAGCTGAGTTAGCCCCAACACCCCCACCAATACCCCCGCCCTACTCACTGAAAATACTGATTTTTAGCACATTTTAAAGCTATAGAACACAAACAAGTGTCTTCTTCGAGAAGCTAGAAGGCAGTCTCGCTACTTCTAATAATATTTATGTTATCCTCTGTCAGCTGCTTTATTGAATATTTTTTTTTTACACTTTACGTTTTCCTAAAGCCAAAAATAATGATACATCTTGTGGGCAATCATAAACATCTGGGGCGGCGGAAATTTTAGAAATTCCTGCCTTTAGTACATACTTTAAAGTACAAATTTCCGGTATACTATATGTAACAGCCTCGCTTAAGACCCTTGAAAATAGGATCAGATAAATTTGTTATGGTTATTTGTTAACTAGCCTCTAACAAAAGAAAACAGAAAGCTCTTATAAAGCTTGCTAAATCTTTGATTTCAAACAGTTTGACCACAATATTGCTGCAGGATGCTACTTTAGTAACTTTAACAACTGCTAATCAGCCATCTATGTAAACAAACAATTGAATGCTGAAAAGTTCACCAGAATCTGAAGTTGTTTCTATGGACGGAAGTGAGTAGTTAAGAAACTGGGAACTTTTACAGAATCTGACCAGAGCATTTGCTATATACGCTCTGGGTACCTATGAAAATATATAGAGCAATCAGTAAATCTTAACTGAGTCGAATTATGTCTGAATATACTGATGCAGGTGAAGAATGCATTGGGTGGCGAACATCAAGGGTTTTCCGCCATTTTTACAGGGGGAAATAACTTTCGTGACCTCCTGTTTGCTTCTGGAGGAGATAGCCCTTCCAAGAAGGCGTCTACTCTTTCTTCTAGAGGAGCAAATTCTCTCTTTAAAAAGTTGATTCCCATTATGAGACGGGAGAAAAAAAAAGATATTTTCCCCTGAAAGTGTAGCCATTCAGCATAGATAGAACCGCTTGTTAAAATAGTTCTGCAGTAATTATAATAGATGACCTTACCATAAAGAGTTCTGGGTTTTCTTCAACTTTTCCTTGCCAGAAATACCTGCACATGAAATGATTTTAAAATAATTATAAGTAAAGGTGCCTTCGGGCATGTGGGGAGTCTGTTATCACAGTGACATTCAGGCAAAGTTTATGTCTTTTACAATATATGAGCCGCGACACGAGAAAACCAACAATGTGGTTGTGCCCCAAGCGCAGACTCAGATCAGCCTGGGCTTCCGCCCAGTCTGATCAGAGTCTTTGCTGTCCGCATAGATGTAGCTTAGATCCTTCGCTAGCCTTTAAGCGATCGATTACCATTTAGCTTAGTTTGGAACCGTACAAAACACACACATGAACGCCTTAAGCTAAAGCAAACAATAATGCTTTTCACTTTATCATTCCTATTTATTCAGCCTTTGGTTCTAAATATCCAACTAAGTACAATTTTCACACGAGTCACCGTCTTTTTGTTGTCCGTCCGTCGTCCGTCGTCCATCAGTCACCTCGTGGACCCGATATAGGCTACATTTCTGTCCTTACTGAAACTGCTGCACAGTATTCTGTGAAGACAATACAGGCAACAATTGAAGAAAAATCATCACCAAATTTTCACAGTATGATTTTATGGCTACAAGATCCCTACCAAGTCTGATAATGGGCTAAATGGGACTATCAACAACAGCTACTGACCCTTACTTATCATTCTAGAAAACTATGACAGAAGCTGCCATATTGCTATACTTCCCTTTCTGTTTTTTTTTCTTTCAGCTCACGTAGGCGCAAAGTAGTCATGAGTGAGATACTGTTATCAGCCACTAAAGCAACTGGGCACCAAACAAAAGCTAACGCGGTTGCCATCCGAAATTCACGATGCTAGCCATGTCCAAATATGGCAAAAATAATTTCAACGACTTTTCTATAGATCGAAAAGACTGATTTGTCTGATAACTCACCTATTAGAATTGCCTACATCAGTCTACCTGCTGCTTTCAAAATGGTGTGTTTGATTTATATAAATCCTCATATGTCATACATGTACATGTCTTGAGTGAATAAAGTTATCTATGTCTATGTCTATGTGTAAAACGCGTTATCTCATTTCGAAAACTAGCAAAACAAACTCATTCTGGTCGGATCATTACTATTCTTTGTGTTTTAGGAAAAGTTGCTACAGCAAGTAGCACATTTTTCTATAACACAAAGTACAGTAATTCTTTTAGCTGTGATGCTAACTCAGGATAAATCGATTTTAGGTGGGTGATTCAGGGCTCTGATGGCCTTCTTGTCTTCCTTGTGGTTTAAATGTTACATACGCTACGACAACACGTAATATACATGTACATAATATAAAAAGCATAGTAATAATGTTACTTACACTGAGGTAACGGATGGTATTATGTTGACGCTCGAAGCCAATTTCTTCTCCACCGCTCCACTGTATATAAATAATGCATGAGTTAGGTAGTGAATAAAACAGTTATGTGTATAAACCTACGGAGTGGCTATGACCAGCCGACTGGCAATAGCGATAATACGTTAAAATCGCTATTAACAGTTGACTTTTACGTTGATTACGTTGAAATCGCCGTTGTAAGTCGATTGGCATCGTCGGCAACCAACATGTATCTCATTCCGTTACCTACATTTTATACGGGACGATTATAGCGTACCGAGGACGGTCGACTGGTAATAGCGATTTTACGTAAAAATCGCTATATGTTCGACTGACAATAGCGATTTCTACGTAGAATGATTATTACTAGTCGACTGTTAACAGCGAAATCAACGTACTATGGCGATAAGCAGTCAACTGATACTAGACGTTTTCGAAAACGCTACAAGTTATTTGTTTTCAAATTTCTGTTTTGTGGAACCCGAAAAGGTTCAAGAATAAGAAAGATTTTTAAAGGTAAATGCATGTTTAAGGCCATGATACCAGTGGATAGCTGTGAAATTCGTTTCAGATAAAACGAACGCATTTCAAAGTACACAATACGGAACAGTCGAACATGCATTTTAAACTTGATTTAAAAAAGGAGATCTTGATCTACTTGCCCTTGTTTTGCCTCAGCTAAACAACCAGTGTATCAAACATATCGCAAGAGAAAGCACACATCAATATGAGTTTCTTAGTGTTGAAGTATCATTATTTCTTCGAAATCACAATAAGAAACCGAGTACAATGGAAATTCCCATACGAGGATCGTCCAAAAAGTTCTGTCACTGGACTCATAACGTTGCTCACAGACGTGATAACTTACCACGGTTTGCAACAATCGAAAGAACAATCTTTTATCTTTATACTGATATCAGGTACATGGTGAAAACATGCCATCGGGTTTAGTTATAAGCTCATATACAGACCTTATATTTGACACTGGCCTATTTTCATGATTTTTGTTTTTCTGCTGGCTTGACTCATGCTGCATATCTCGTCAATTACATATCGCAGGATTCTGAAATTTTAAGCGTTGCTGTCTGTTGCATTCTGTGGGACACTACATAAAAATCAGCGACTTCTGTCGATTATATGCTATGCAAAATATTGATATATGAAATATGGTGAAATACACAGTCACGTGATTTTCAAGGACCCACTGTGCCTTCATTATAGGGATTTTTTCTGAAATTTTGATTGAGATCACATTGTCATGATCTACTGCAGTAAAGATATGCGTCAGAATTGAACTATTATACGTTTATGAAGCGTTTAAACTTAGAACATGACCTAGTCGATTTTCCTATGGCGTTGTTTGCATGAAGTTGAGATTACGAAATGCTGTTTACTCTTTAAAATGGACAGAATGACTTGGAGATTTTTTCGTTGTGTTTATTAGTACCTGAGGTATCATAGGCACCAGGCAGCGATAATAGGAATCCCGTTACTGGAAATTGCCGGAGTTGCATTTAATAATTTGCCAGTAGGGTGAGGTTACCCTTCTTTCAAAGCAGATTGTGAATGTTATGTCATTGATACAAGAATCAGTTTTTTACAGCTATGTGATAAAAAACAGGGTTTTTGAATGGTTTTTATTTTAGGTGAATAGCACTTTTCATTTTCGAGATATAAGCCAGTGACAGAACTTTTTGGATGACCCTCGTAAGAAATCAATAAGTGGTTTCCTCACACATTGTCACAGTTTTGCTTAAAATCAACAATAGGTAAAGGTAAAGTGCATGAGTTATTACACTACAAGAACGAGAAAAAAAGTCGCTTAGAAAATTGATTAACCAAAGAATAATTGAACATTGAAATTTGCTATAGTTTTAATGCAAAGGGAGATAAATTATAATTTGGGAAAAAAAGCTTCAATTTCCTAGTCTTTCTAAATAACTATTGTGGGTTATTAATTGCTTTTTCTATCACTCTGGATGTAACGCTTTAGATCAGCAAAGAAATGGGAATCTGCGCATGTGCGTATTTGGTGTATTACGAAACAAGCTAAAATTGATTAAGGTAAGATAACTCTGATACAAAAAGTATCTGACTCAGAGTTTCATAAACAGTCTCTTGCGGAATGTCTTGCGCTATCAAAATGTTTATATCCAGGCAAAAAAGTATCATTATGTTAGTCACAAACTGTCTTCTATAATGTAGCGTTTTCACTTTTGCTCAGTATATAACGTAGTAAATAAATAATTAGAAAAGCGAATTAGAAACCGTTCTTAAAAGTATTATGACTCTCTAGAGAAAGAGTGGTCATGAGACAGACCATCTCTCAACAATGCATCTGCATTTTACATGGTATGTGCATCAAGTTAAGTTTTAATAAAGCTTGAGCAAAACATTTTTGGAAATTTTGCAGACGTAACTTTTGTCGTCTGCATTCTTTTGGTGCTGTAAGGGCTAGTTATGTGCAACAACTGTCTCAAAGGTGCCACTCTTGACAGGGTATAAATGAGCCGCGACACAAGAAAACCAACAAGCAAATTCAACGAATTTATGTCCCCCGCCTTGGAAACTAGGTCTCCACTGTATATACACTTAGTGTTTGGGCTGGAAAAGCGGCTAAGTTAAAATGTGAAAAAAAGTAATAAAAGAAATAACGTGAGGATTATATCCAAACTACATGCATATCTTCAGAACATGATCAAAACACCTGTGAAGTTTCAAAGGAATGGGCATAAAACTGTAGGAGGAGTTGCACACACAAGGTACCCACTATCTATTTACTTTGATAGTAAAAATGTATAAAAATGGCTAAGTTCAATTTGCGACACAAGTGATAAAAAATAATGTGAAGATTAGATCCAAACCATATGCATATCTTCAGACCATGACCAAAATACCTGTGAAGTTTCAAAGGAATCGGCATAAAACTGTAGGGGGAGTTGCGCAACAAGGTACCCACTATCTAGTCACAATGATAGTAAAAACGCCTAAAAATGACTAAGTTCAACTTGTGGAAAAAGTAACAAAAAATCACGTGAGGATTATATCCAAGCCACATGCATATCTTCAGACCATGACCAAAACACCTGTGAAGTTTCACAGGCGTCGGCATCAAACTGTTGGAGGAGTTGCGCACACAAGGTATTCAATATCTAGTCCCTTTGATAGTAAAAACGCCTAAAAAATGACTAAGTTCAACTTGTGGAAAAAGTGACAAAAAATAATCTCAGGATTATATCCAAACCACATGCATATCTTCAAACCATGATAAAAACATATGTAAAGTTTCGAAAGAATCGGCATAAAACTGTAGGAGGAGTTGCGCACACAAGGTACCTACTACTTTAGAGGGACGGAAAGACGGAAGGAAGGAAGGACGGATGGACGGAAGGACGGACGGACGGAAGGACGGAATGCCGAAAACTATGTCCCTCCGCTTTTCTTCTGGGTCCGCCCAGCGCAGACTCAGATCAGCCTGGCCATCCGCCAAGTCGGATCAGAATCTTCGCTAGGCGCTCAAATGATAGCAAAGGGTCAAAGACTGGGCGGATGCCCAGGCTGATCTGAGTTTGCGCTGGTCGCACAGCCACACTGTTGGTTCTGTCGTGTCGCGGCTCAAATTTACTAACAAGAATTCCGCTGAGCGGAACCATATTTGCCTGTTAGGGTTATACATGCAAAAAGAAAGGAAACAACAGATTATTAGAATTTTGCCAGTAAGTGAAATCGTCAGTAATGGGTAATAGTTGTTAAGACTGCAAGTAGAGTTCTGGTTCTTTTATTTGTTCATATCGTCTGATAGTGTTTGTATTTGTTCAAAGTTTCAAAGCAAAATATTAAGAGTCATTCTCTGTAAGCACCAAAATCTGGTGAAAATGACATGTCTCAGATTTTCACGAAACTCAGTGTCTTTTTCGCTTATGTCAAGTGATGAACAAAAATAAAAGTTTTTCTTCGATCAAACTATCCGTTGCCATGGCAACCAGGATTTTCTGTTTTTCAGCCTAATCTGGTGATTTTTCAAATGAAAAATGCAAGATTTGACTCCAATTGTTCTGGTAGTAATTCACAACAAACGGTATTGATACTTACATTTTACAAGAGAACCATGTAAGTGCTGCTTACAAATACAGAAAAGTTTCTTCGTATTTCTATGGTCAAGCAGTCAGTGACCTTGACTTCCACCTTGTAAGGCGTCTATTTCAAAACATCAAAAATCAGCAAATTATACAGACGTTTTACTAAAAAATGCGCCTATAGATTTTTTTCTTTCTCTTGGTGCAGAGAGTACAAAGCCTAGTTGTTAAAATATCAAAAAATTGGAGATGGTATATTTTTTAGATTGAAAATATTTTTCTTTGAATTTAGTCACCGTCAGAGAAATCAGAAGGAACTTTCATAATTGAAATTCTGAGATAAAATACAATATCTTGAACATTTTTAAGAAATATGAGCCAAAATACAAGTTGACGCATGATTAACAACTGAAGAAAACTACAAAGAGAGTTTTCACCCTCAAAAATACGTTAGTACCTTACAATTTGGGGTTAAATTACCCCACCCACTTTCTTTCAATGCAAAACCAAATTAAAAGTTGCATGCTACAATGAATATATCTCAGTCTTTGCTGATTTTGAATGGCCTAGGGGGCTTCTACAAGCTCATTATTTCTGTCGTCTTTTATTTTATCATAATGTTTCAACAGTGATTGGGGGAGGGGGGCTGGATGGGGGACATATTTTTTGGAGGGTGCGGATCCCATCAGCATCTGCGTAGCCCTTGCCTGCACTCTATGTCCTGTAAGAATAAATGGAATATGACCATACTTGCATGCATACATAATTGGGTAGGGGTAAAGAACTGATTAGATTTTGTTGACCTTGACCCTATTTTCAAGGTCACAGAAGGTCAAAGAATGATGAAAAATGGCTTTTCTGCACCGTATCCATGGTATCTCCGAAATGAATAAATTGATTTTTACCAGACTCGCACAAATATATGAGCCAGTCTCTGTGAAAATCGGGCTTAATGACGTAAGAACAAAAAATTAACTAACTGCATCACTGAAAAGTATTAGCTTTTCGTAACATTTCCTGAAAATTTGAGATGGTTACGATTATTTATTACTGAGATATAGACTTAAGAAGCAAACAGGTAGTGCAGTTTCTTTATATGACGTTATTTACGTCATGCAAGTACATTTTGACGTCAACGTCACTATGTTTGTTTGAATGCGCTTTCTGTGCTTGTTACACAAAATATCTTGGACGAAAAGTGTGTTTGCTCATTTTCAATGTGTATTTCATAGTACACACATGACAATTTACATGACTTAACATTCTTTCTCAAATAGTAGGTCTTTGTGCTGGTATACCATCTGTTTTCAACGCTATTGGGTTACCTTGGAATAAGCATTGTCATGGCAACATATGTCATATTTATGACTGGATTTTGTCTGAATTCACAGGCTTTTTGTTATATCTCAACGCCTAAGGTATTTTCATGGAAATAAATAGAGGTCCGAAAAATCATTAATTTTGGTGTTCTTCATCCGTTCGCAACGTAATTATTACGTAATGTCATTAAGCCCGTTTTTCACAGAGAACGGCTCATATCATTGTGAAATGGAAAAGAACTGGCTAGATTTTGCTGACCTTGACCTTATTTTCAAGGTCACGGGAGGTCACTGAGTGCAGGAAAAAATGGCTTGTCAGCACAATATCTTCTGAATGGATGGATGGATTTAAAGCAAACCTGCACAGATATATCACTCTGAAATGAAAAAGAACTGATTAGATTTTGGTGACCTTGACCTTACTTTCAAGGTAACAGGAGGTCAGAAATGTTGAAAATGGCTTGTCTGAACCATATCTCCTGAATGGATGGATGGATTTTAACCAAACTTGCATTAACTTTTCACTGGGAGATGGGAAAGAAACTGATAAGATTTTGGTTACCTAGAACTCAATTTCAAGGTCACAGGAGGTTGTAGCGTGTTGAAATATGGCTTGTCTGCATGATAACTCCTAACGGGATTGATGGATTATGACGAAACATACCGTTAGATAAGTTTATAATCGGGAGGTGGAAAAGTACTGATTAAATGGTGCTGACCTGGACCCAAATTTCAAAATTTACAAGAGATCCTTACTTTGCAATATTTAGGGAAAATGATACAGCTGAGAAAGGATAGGAGGGGGTTCATCTGTTTTCGTAAAAGAAACATTTCTAGTTTATTTTATTTATCACGTAGTAACCATGGCAACCAATACTCTATCACTAGACTGTTTTTGTTGGAAACGAATATTTAAAATGGATGGATGGATAACTTGCGATTTTACGTCCTTTTCAACAGTATTTCAGTCATATCAGAATGATGGGACGGTGATAATGAAAGGCTGTGTGCAATGGAACCCCGTTTACGGTAGGAAAAATTCTCACCTCAAGCGGGTTTCGAACCTGGTCCGCTACTTCAGTTGGCCAGCGCTTTACCCACTGAGCTACCGGGGCTCCTGGATATTTAAAAACATTCAAATTTAGTTGAAAAGTGTTGATTGTGATTTTCTATCTATGTATTCACTTTCTATTTTCCAAATAAGTCTCATCTTGGACAATAATTCGGTATATTTTAGTTGCTATGGATACAATCAGATGTTCCATCAAAACAGCAATTGACAATCTGAGTGCATCTGGTAGCAAGCAAATAAAGATCATAAAATGAACAGAAATACATTTAGATATTTCATAATGGAGAAGAAAATTTGCTTATATATTTATCATATTGATAAACATATTTATGTCCCCCCCCCCTCCCCAACATTAGGAGGTGGGGGGGGGGGGGGGGGAGGAGGAAAGGGAAGGCGGGTATGTTGTTTTGGTGCAGATTCCGTTTGCATTGGTGTCGGTGTCTGTGTGTCAGTATAACTTCATGTCTGCACTCTATCTCCTGAAGGGTTAAATGTATTTTCACCAAACTTGCAAAGATACCTCTTTGGGTGGGGAAAAAGAGCTGATAAGATTTTGGTGACGTTGACCCCATTTCAAGGTCATAGGAGGTATCTAAATGGCTTGTTAGCGCCATATGTCCTGAACAGGTGAATAGATTTAGATCAAACTTGCACAAATATATCACAGGGAAGTGGAAAAGAACTGGAAAAAAGTTGGTGACCTTGACCATGTTTTCAGGTCACAGGCGGTAAAAACAGTGAAAATGGGTTGTATGCACCATATCTTCTGAAGGGATTTATGAATTTTGATCAAACTTGCACAAGTATATCATAAGGAGGTGGGGAAACACTGTTAGACTTTGGTGACATTGACCTTATATTCAAGGTCACATTAGGACTTACAGTGTTACAAATGGTTTGCTTGCACCATATTTCCGGAATGAACAGATCGAGTGTGACCAAACTTGCACAGACACACCATTGGAACATGGCAAAGAATTTATTAGATGGTTGTCCTGGGACAACTTGTCGAGCCCACTGTTTGCTATAGTGACCTATAAGTATGTCAAGACTAAATACTTCATTTACTTATTAGAAAGAAGTCAAACAAGTATATATCATGATACAGCATATTTCTTTTCTTTTTTTTTCTTATGAAGGAAAACAAGTGGAACTATGGCCATGACAAGCACACATTATGACCATTTTATTATTTGACCTTGAAGTGTGACCTTGACCTTAGACCAACCTGAACAAACATTTCTACTTGTCAAGGAGAACAATTGTGCCAAATTATTTTGAAATTCATGCATAACTGTATAAATTATATGGCGCGGACAGGCTCAGTTTTTTTGACATTTTTGTATCATTTGACCTTCAAGTGTGACCTTGACCTTGGACCTACCATAATAAATTCCACATGCCACTTCTACTCATCAAGGAGAACAATTGTGCCAAACTGTTTTGAAATTCATCCATAAATGTAGAAGTAATGGCCAGGACAAGCCCTATTTATGACTATTTTTATCATTTGACCTTCAAGTGTAACCTTGACCTTGGATATACCTGCAGATGTTTCAAATGGTACTTGAACTCATCAAGGAGAAAAATTGTGCCCGGTTTTTTTAATCCATGCATAAATGTAGCTGTTATGGCCCGGACAAGCTCAATTTATGACAAGTTTTATCATTTGACCTTTGAATGTGACCTTGACCTTGGCCCTACCTGACCAAATGTTCCAAATAGCACTTCTACTTATAAAGGAGAACAATTGTGCCAAATGACTTTGAAATCCATCTGTAAATGTAGAAGTAATGGCTCGGACAAGCTCAATATATGACCATTTTACCATTTGACCTTTAAGTGTGACCTTCACCTTGGACCTACCTGAACGAATGTTTCAAATGGCACTTCTACTCATCAAGGAGAACAACTGTGCACAATTATTTTGAAATCTATCCATAAATATAGAAGTTTTAAAGGTCCCAGGAAGTCATAGAAAGCCGCTAAATGGATTGTTTTACCTTTATTCTGTTTTGGAGGTCAGAGGTGGTCTTAAAATGGTTAAAAAATGGCTTATCTATACCCTATATTACAAAGCATTTGTTGGAATTAAGCTAAACTAGCCCTAAATCATCATTTCGAGAAGATTCATAACTATTATTAGGGCCTTGCCAGACGAAGTATTTGTAATTTTTTGGTATAGTAATCGTGTCCGCTCCATAACTCTGAAACTCTTTGTGATACTTTCATGAAACTTGGTACAAATGTAAAACAGCATCAGACAGTACATGTTCGCAGAGAGAAAGAACCACAACTCCACCTTCATTGTTTACTGAAATATGCCCCTTTGTAATTGTTTGGTACGGAAATCGTGTCCGCTCCATAACTTTGAAACTGTTTGAGATATTTTCATGAAACTTGGTACAAATGTGAAGCATTATCAGACGATGTGCAGAGAAAAAGAAGTGTAACTCGTTTTTTACTGAATGATGCCCCTTTGTAATTTTCAGTACGGAAATCTTGTCCGCTCTATAACTTTAAAACTCTCAAAGATATTTTCATGAAACTATGTACAAATACAAAACATTGTTAGACAATGTGCAGAGAATAAGAACGACAACTCTATCTACTTTTGTACTGAATTATTTTCCTCTGTAATTTAAAGTATAGAAATTTTATCTGCTATCAGCTTTTAAACCATCAAAGATATTTTCTTGGATTTTTTTTACAAATATAAAGCATTATCAGACAATGTGCAGAGAATTAAAGCTGTAACTTCATCTACATTTTCTACAGAATTATGCCCTTTTGTAATTTTCAGTATAGAAATCATTCCACTCTCTAACTTTAAAACTGTAGAAGATATTTTCTTATAAATTGATACAAATGTAAAGCATCATCAAACAATTTGTAGAGAAAAAGAACCATAACTGCACCTTCATTTATGTTAAACAGAATTATATCCCTTTGTAATTTTGAGTATTGAGACCTTGTCCAATCTATAACTTTCAAGCCTTTGAAGATATTTTCACAAAACTTGGTACAAATATAAAGCATCCTCAGAATTTCTGAAGGTGTTCAGAGTGCAAGAATGGTAACTCCAGTTTCCTGCTTTACAGAGTTGTTGCCTTTGTTTTAATCAGTCATGATTTTGTTTTTTTTTGCCTGTATCTTAATTATTCTACCAGAGGCTTAATTCCAAACATGAAGCATTAACATGGCAACTGTAAGCTGTTATTGTATTTTCTGATCGGGGACATACGACTTAAATTCCACCAACAGTCTCATAAAGGCGGGGCCCTGTTAGTTACCATGTTTCTAGTTAGGTTTTGATGACTTTGACCCTATTTTTAAGGGTCATTTGTTGATTTGACCTGAAAAACGAAGATGTGTCTTGAACCAGTAGATTCGTTTTTACCAAACTTGCAAAGATCAACCTTTTAGGCATTACAAAAACTTAGAATTTGGTGACCTTGATGCCATTTTCAAAGTCACAGGAGTATTTTGTCGAACCGGTTTGCCGTAAGCGAGGCAGTCGACAAAACTTCAGTTTGGTATATATGCATGCGTGCCTCCATCCAGAACTTTTACAAAAACAAAGGACAGTAGACAAGAAAGCTTATGCAGACCAGACATGTGATGAGCAACTTTAAAAAAAAGTGTACCAGGTGCTATTTTATCATCAAAACTCATAGTATGTAACTTATGAATTTGTTGTATAACTAAATGAGGTGGGTGGGGTAACTGACCCCCTAGATATACAGATTAAACATATTAATGAATGAAAAAATATAAACATTGTATGTGTGGTTTATTTCGTCTCCAATGCATGTATCTATCTCTTTTTATGCTCAGTTGCTGTTCTTTCTCTACATTGTACTACATACACTCAGATTGCCTAATTTCTTTGTGGAAGGAATGAGTGGTTTTTGTCATAGCGACTATAAAAATACTGATTTATCGTATATTATTTAACAAAATCAACACTTAAAAATGCGTATGCATATGTAAAAAGAAAATAACAAGGAATATATTTCATCAGCATTGAAACTATTTCCTGTAAATATCTGTGTAAATGAACACTGACCCATAATAGAATATCAGTTACCATGGTTACCAAATGATAAACAATGTAAAAACAATGACAGCAAACATGTGGTGATCTTTTAAAAATGTTTCAATTATGGAAACTTAAGATATATTATCCATGGCATGTAACTTTTGCATTCATTTTATATTCAGTGGAAGTGGGTGGGGTAATTGCACCCCAAACTGTAAATTTTAAACATACTTCTGAATGGGAAAAGTATTTATGTAACTTCCCTCTACTGTATTCAATGTATTTATTTGTATTTCTGCTCATATTTGCTTAACATTCTTCAGATATTATCTCTTATAACAGATTTTCTGCTATGACAGTTTCTTCTGATTTTCCTGACGGTGACTAAATTCAAAGAAAATTATTTTCAATTTGAAAAATATACCATCTCCAATTTTTTGATATATGGAGAGCTAGGTGTTATACTCTCTGTACCAAGAGAATGAAAAAAATCTATAGCCGCATTTTCTAACAAAGTGCTTTCAAAATTGGCCAATTTTTGATATTTTTAAAGAGATGCTTTACTAGATAGAAGTCAAGGTCACCTACTCCTTGACCATAGCAATATAAAGGGAAAAAAATCTATGCGTACACAGCACTTACATGGGTCTCTTAAAAGACATGAGTGTCAATAACATTTGTTGAGAAATACTGTCAATACAACTGGTGTCAAATCTGGCATTTTTATAGGAAAAATCACCAAATTAGGCCAAAAAAGAGAAAATCCTCGTTGCCATGGAAACGGACAGTTTGATTGGAGAAAAAACTGTATTTTTGTTCATCACTTGACATAAGCAAAAAAGACACTAAGTTTCATCAAAATCTGAGATATGTCATTTTCACCCCCTATTGCAATTTTTTGGTGCTTACAGAGAATTACTCTTAAACACTTTTAATAGTCAGGACGCTGAAATTCAAAAAGGGCCTATTTTTCGAGTTTAATGCCCCGACAATTCGAAAGGATGAATTTGATATATTATGAAAGTTTATCATCCCAACTTTAAGTTAGGGTATGATATGGTCCTGAAAAGTGGATCCAGGATGTAAAATAAGGGGAGATAACTGGGTACCAAAGAAATGCTTAAAATGATCGACTGCCTTTCTCCTTATTTTTATGTCATTTGAAGCGGAGTTTCAAGCAAATAACATAAGTTTTAGAAGAAGCCTATTATACTGCTAACGACTGATACTAATTAGCTTTCTATCCATTTTGGCTTAAGCCCGTAACATCCGGTTATCGACGTTACATATGAGAATATTCTCAAAATGTAAATAAATTGAGGGCAGAATCGTTTTGTTTTCTTTTGCTAGTATATCCTCCTTTAAAATCATCTTTAAATATTAGAAGAATTACAGCCTGCTTGATTCCTTGCCATTCGCCTATGTTACTACTTGAATTAACGTCGAATTAACGTAGATAACAATTATACAAAATGTATTCCATTACATCAGAGCTAATCAGCAACCTTCAACAACTCCCGGCCCTCGCAAGCTGCGTTTTATACGTGAAACAGAAAGGAGAGTTTTTATGTGATAAAAGACTTGGCAAATACTGAACAAATAGTCTTTTTGCTATTTCTTTCTTCTTGTAGCAACTCTCAACACTTTTGCTGACATGATTTTACAACGGTTCAATTTTCTTGCTACGCTTCTTATGACCCTAACATACGTTTCTTCTAGTCAAAACAAATAGATAAATTGAGAGATAGAGAAGATATTACCCCAAGGGAAATAATACTACTGATGCTCCGAACAGTGTTATTTATATAGGTGTCAGTCAAGTGACAATCAAACATCATCGTTCTTTTTAATGTAAATAGATATAAAATTAGGGAATTACTAGTAATTTACACTACAAAACCTGCTGTTACATTGAATATTGAAAAAAAATCGATTCATAGAGCAGAGAAATTGAAAGACTACAGAAAGGTGAGAAAACTAAAATACACACTGGAATTTAATGACATGAGGCACAGAAAAGTATCTGCCAAATCGAAAATAATCATCTGCTTACAAAGTACGCATTCTTTTATGAGACTTGCATGGAGGTTTTTTTCGTTACCAATAAAAACGACAATGCTCTAGTGAAAGTTTCAGTAAAAATCAAGAAACAGTCCAATTATATCAATCGATTACGATATTTGATTGCAGTGACCTTTTTGGTCAATTTTTAAAGTCCCTAAAGACGGTGATACATCATGCGCTTGGTGGTACAACATCGGAAACATGTAAACTTCTTATTAGTTAATGTTACTTATAATCAAGATTTTCACTGCCGAAATGCTACACGTTGAGATAATGTATTTTCACCGCTTCCAGCCTCCGGTCAACTACTCGCCGTCCGACTGTAAGTAAAATGTATCATTTTGTAACATTTTGAGTGCAGATAATACCATGTAGGAATAATGTGGCAAATATTGTGAATACCCATCCCGTTACAATAAACACTGACAAAACTCCTAAATAGACTGATGATGGGACATCTTATTATAACTTACGGTATTTTCCTTCTTTCGTTAACTCAACATAACAAGAATAATTTTAATGTCTTGCCTTATAACTGACGAGAGCGCTACAAACCGGTAACGTTGATAATATTTCAGCAAGTAAACCTTGGTACTTAATTGAGACACTGACAGTTTCCTTAAATGGATACGTAATTAACGTTCGAATACGTAATTCAAGTTCAACTTTGAGACTTTGTTTTAAATTTAAGTTGAGATGGAATGAAGTATCATAATATATTAGCTATAAAAGCTTTCGTGCTTAATTGTCGCGATTTTATGCTCAATAAACCTACAGTTTAAATACACATGATAAGTCAGTTGTAAAGACTGAGGGCTTGAGACATGCAGACATCGAGGCCTCGAAAGCAGCTTATTCACAAACAAATATTATCGTTTGGTACTGAATGAAACAAATGTTCAAATTACAATTATGTAACGCAGTATAACGTCTATTCACATACATGCCAAACAGATGAAAGTTAAATACCTCTAACGATCTCGTTTTCTTATTATTTATTTTCATGGTGGCATGTGCACCCACTACTTTAAAATATAATCAATGACTGTAGCATCTATGGCTATCTATTCTTCATATATCGAATTTTTCCGACTTCTGTTAGATTTCTTAGAAAATAAGTTTTAATAAGTATTCACCTGGTATAGCCAGTGCAGCACACACTGATTCAAAATGTTTCAAGTAGTTAAGTCTACGATAGGCGAGATTTTTCTTCGAGTAATTATACTAGATGTTTAGTAAGAATCTTTCATTTTACTTATTTATTCGGATACTGAACTCTGTGCTGATGCTTTTATTTCTTCTGTTATATACGTGATATATATATATATAATGACAGTTGACTAAGCCGTTTGAAACTTCATTTTCGTTGCGTATTCAAATATCTATGAACATCCATGTTTATGACGCAACGCCTACTTGTTTTTGCTGCATCAGAAGGAAGTGTGAGGTTGTTCGAATAAAACTAGTTAAAGCCCCTGGTAGATTATGTACAACTGTTTATACAAATATGAAAACTTCTACACGGGAATCCCATTGGTTGGTTTTCTTGCCTTGTGGTCGCCTGAATAGCTGTCCTATATGCTTTCTATTTTGTTTTGTGGTTTAAAATAGAAAATAGGTAAAATTAGATGTATGAAACGTTTGAATGTATTTTGTATTGTTTTTTTGGTCCTTACTTATGTACAGTTCCTCTGTGTTTGAATGGAGTGTCTGTTACCAAAGATGTGCTGTTCCATTTTGTCGTATGCATGTTTCCCATCTTTTCTCGGTGTATGGGTGGGCTGCGTTTTGTAACTGTGGCCTTTCCTGGGTACTTTTATTTACAATTTTCTATGTACGTTTTCTACATCTCATATACGTAAACTTTGGTCTGCATGCATATCTAATAAATACTCTGTAACAAAATAACAAGAAACAATTTCAGATAGACAACATGTAAACCAGTTTAATTCTCTGGAGAGACGTACGAACTTGCAAAATAACGCTATTCACAATGGTTTTAACTACCTACTGGAGGAAACAGTGATCCCACAACTCTGTTATACCTACCATATGCATATTTTTTTACTGAATAGCTTCTTTTGATATCTACGTAGTTTACGTTGTAAATACTCTTCAAACATGACGCGTGGTTATTGTCTGAACATAAATTTGAATGCCGTTCATTTTTCCGCCTGTCAATAATTGAAAATACTCGTTAGAACATTGTCTTTTTCAGTTTTGATACTCCCATCATTACATCAGTGCCAATCCAAATTTAACATACGTAGAGACGCTATCAAAATACTTCATTTACACACTAAATACCAATTACATGTATAAAACTGCATTTTGTAAAAGTATTAAATTAGCTTTTAAGACAAGGAAAATATGCAGAGATTAAAAACGCTATTTTCAAAACCATTTTTGAAAAACAAAATGATTTAAAGTTGAAATATAATTTCATTTTATTTATTATTTTCGTTTCATGGGTAGCATATATAATTTGTAATATTTGCTATGAAAGTATTTTCGAAGCCATTTTTTTACAAAGTATAGTAATTATACTCTAATGTAGTCAAAAAAAATACGATCCCGTTTTTGTATTCTACATTTAATATTTCATAGAGGATCTTACATGAGTGCTCATGTATTATTGAATTTATTAAACAAGTTGGGGAAAAAGATAAGATGCGAGGCTATGCCGAACATCTCATCGTTTTAATCAACGAGTTTAATAAATTCAATAATACAGGAGCACAAATGCAAGATTCTATTTATCATATGACACTAAAATCGCATTTTATTAGCAAATTTTGCACTAAAACGTCACGATTTCGCCATTAGAAAACGCGAAGTTTTATGGGCGTCAACGCATAACGTTACGACGGCATATCTAATCTACTATTGGATTATCGTTTTTAATGCATGGCTTTATTACACTCTCAGATGCGACGTCATATTATAAATATATATTCTGAATCATCTTCATTCATTATTTCTTTTCATAAAACTGTTTTAGGTAACGTATGTAACGATCGAGCTGTAACAGACAAACGCCCAGTGATCAAAGGACTTGTAAATATGAATGCGTAAGTTGTTCGAAGTCTTTGCAGACTCAGAAGTGGTAGGGCTGGTTTTCTTGTTAAAACTGCACAACACGGGGAAAAACTTCAAGTTGTACATCTTTTGAAGAAATGAATGTCGAAGGAAAACTCGATCAACGGCGGTGCTTAGACTACAAAGAGAAACGTTTTATGAAGTACAGAGTACAGTGTCATTATCATTGGATATTTTGCGAGTCAGCTGCCCTATAATTCTATGCGCAGTTTGATGAGAATCTAGAAGACAGCGATTTAAAATGAAATTTAGTACCTTAAAACACCAACAATTGGTAGGATGAATTATCCTTGTGTAAATATGTGTATACACCGTTTTTTAAAAAAAATATTCTAAGCATGCATTTTGTAAATTATTATAGAATCTGATACTTTGCTCACAAATATGCCATTTCATGAATTCATCAGAAAACTTTAGTGCACCTTTAAATGGACAGAATTATAGCGTTTTCATTTTGAGCAAATTAAGGTTTAAAAGGGGTAGGGATAAAAAGGGGTAATTAAAAGCACGGGATCCTATGTCAGTGACCACATCATACCCTATCATAAAGCCCAAATGTTGTGCTTATTAAATTTAGTAAAAATTTCCTTTCGAATCGCAAGGGGCATTAAAGTTGCCTTTTCTCGGCTTCAGCGTCCTGACTATAAAGTGTGGGAATGGGAATTACTCTGTCAAAACCCTGTCAAGAGCCGAAGTAGTTAAATGTTTTTTTTTCTCTGCACATCGCCTGATGGTGTTTTATATTTGTACATACTTTCATGAAGAAAATCGTAAACGATTTTAAAGATTGGAGCGGACATGAATATCGCTTTTTGAATTGGGCTCTAATTGTGACCTTGGAATTTTGGACAATGTTAAAAAGCAAATTCTGCATATTATCTTAAATGTATAAGATGAACATTTGATCCAAGTTTCAAGAATCTTTCCAGGGGTTTTGGAAATATGGAGTGGAAACGACAAGTTATGAACAGACAAATGGATGGACAGACTGACATACAGATGTAAACCACAATATAATACGTCCCGCTGATGATGTATTACGTTTGTACAAAGTTAAAATCAAAATCCTACATAGTGTTAAGGTTTGATAGCAAACACTAAGTCACTATGATACATAAAAAGTGACATAATTTCGACAAAACTGGGAGTAGATTTATGGTTCTTTTTCTCTGCACATCGTCCAATAGTGCTTTACATTTGTACAAACTTTCATGAAGGAATCTTAAACGGTATAAAAGACATGAAGCGGACATAAAGCTGATACGAAATTACTAGACGAAAAATACCAACGGACATTATTCCGTCAAAATTGGATGTAGGTTAATATGATTCTTTTTTTCTGCAGATCGTCTGATAATGCTATGTACATGTATCTGTACCAATTTTCATGAAATTTTTTAAACAGTTTCAGAGATATGAAGCTGACACGAAAAAGCACTTTAGGTCGAACTTTGACCTCTCTGTGTGCCCTTGACCTTTGTCGGATGTTGTTAAAATATGCGTTTTGCACATCGCCCGAAGATTGATAAGGTGAACAGGTGGCCCAAGATTTAAGAAAACTTTTCCAACGGTTTAGGAGATATGCAGCGGACACGAAAAGGTAACAGACAGACGGATGAATAACGCCATGACATAATACATTCTGCCTCGCGGCATATAAAACTAGTTATAGAAAACGACAAATGAATGAGAGAGAGAGAGAGAGAGAGAGAGAGAGAGAGAGAGAGAGAGAGAGAGAGAGAGAGAGAGATGTTCTTCCTGTGCAATCTGGTTATAGAAAACAACGAATGACAGAGAGAGAGAGAGAGAGAGAGAGAGAGAGAGAGAAGTTTGTTCTTACTGTGCAATCTTCCTTGCCACATCCATGTCAGGTACGGTGACGGAAGCGACAGAATGCGTAAGAGAGAGAGAGAGAGAGAGAGAGAGAGAGAGAGAGAAAGAGAGAGAGAGAGAGAGAGAGAGAGAGAAGTTTGTTCTTACTGTGCAATCTTCCTAGCCACATCCATGTCAGGTACGGTGACGTAGGCGACAGAATGAGTACCGGCAATGTATTCTTCCGCCATGGTGACACGCTGTCTTCGAAATAACCGCATATAAGGAAGTCCGCGCATACATCAAATGTTATCTGAAATACATAACACATATGAGCCACGATATGAAAAAATCAACAAAGTGGCATGTGCGCCCAGCGAAGACTCAGATCAGCCTGGGCATCCGCCCAGTCTGATCAGAGTCTTCGCAAAGCGCATGGAGCTAGCATAGACCCTTAGCTACCCTTTAAGCGCACAACAAAGATTCTGATCAGACTGGACTGTTGTCTGGGCGGATCTGAGTCTTGACAGGGCGCACATGCCACTTTGTTGGTTTTGTTGTGTCGCGGCTCATGATACTTTTACAAAACATAATTAACATGAAGATCGTAACTGTGCATCAGGATAACCTTCTTGTTGTTTCTTTCTAGAAAAGATGGCCTCCAAGAGGCTGAGCGGAACAAATCCGCGGTTAATTCTTTTAGCATCGAGTCTGGCCATCGCAGGATTTTACTCTGAACAAATCACTTAAATATGTACATATAATTTACGATCGGTGCCTCTTTTGTACAAAACCTAAATTTTTATTTTTCCATCACTTTAAAAGCAATTAAAAAAAGGACTTCTGCCAACGCCTGTCAAATATATTAATATATTTCAATCCCATCCAAAACCTTATTAGTAATTCTGATGCAAAAATTTAATCATGTCTGTGATGAGGAATTGATTCGATTGCAAATTGAGCCTTGGGACCCAGCAAATATAAATTCATGAAAAACGAATGATTCCGATATTAAAATGCATGTAACAGAAATAAAGGTTCCCCGTCACCTAGTGGCCATTGGGGCAGCGGATGTTGGAGGCCCACGGCACATGAAAGACGAAGCCCAACCTTCTCATTTCGCTTCTTTTATCTTTTCCTGATAAAAAGGTACCCATTTACTGCTGTGTTTACAAAAAAAGTTTATCAGTCACAGGCTGGCCCAAAGGGGATTTGAACCCTCGACCTTCTGCACCAAAGCCGAGAAACAACTACAAAGTGAATAAACATGGTTAAACCAGTAGTTTATTGCTAGTATCTCTGGCATCAGTACAAGATATCTGCTACAAATACCTTCAATTCTATTAGATGTGATAATACTCTTACCAGGAGGAAGCTTATTAACATCCTAGAAGACCTGAGCTACGGCTAGAAATACCTGCCGGCTAGAAATACGAGGGGTGCTCATTAAATAATGGAAACTAGCATTTATTTCATTAGCTATTTGTGTCAAAACAGTATTCCATATATGTATAATACCTAAGAAGCAAGCATATGACATAAAATTAACTTCTAAGGAACTGCTTAGGATCATCGTTGCCATAGCAACGATGCCTTATACTTATAAGGGTTTAGTCTCTAAATTTTTACATATTTTCATGTATATTGTCTACTTATTAGTAACAAAGAATGGATAAAAGTTTGTGATGGTGTGATGGCTTGGTGCAAGTCTCAGATACTAAAAGAAATATATAATTATTCATGACTTGCTCTCAAACCTGGCAGAATTACAAACCGTGAAAGACTTTTGATCGAGCAAAATTTGACGTTTTCGCTGATTTTCAGCCGGAGGGACCAGAATTGTGACGTCATTGCATTATAACAAGCAGAGTCTTGGAAGAGTTATATAGCAGAAAGAACCAAAATTATCCTATACTTGATAACTGATCAATTAACTTAGCATAATACTGGAAATTACGGAATAAAATGTCATACTCCCTGAAACTCAAATATTTTAACCCCTGCTTTAGCTTTAATTCATGCCAGTTTTATTCAGGTTTTCATTAACAACCATTGTGTGTATGTTTCTAAAGCCAAAACCTAACTAAAACGGAAGGTGTTCCTAAATTTTCAATTTCTCATATACATATCGTACATAATAAGCATAATATAAGCATCTCCTTACCAAAATGACGTTGAAAAATTTCACGTGACTTCATATGTTGCTATGGTAACACGCGAAAATTCCAATTTTAAACCTGGACTCGACAGCTCAAAAGACACTCTTTGGTGTTACATGAGGGATACTTATTTCAGTAAATAATCAACTAATCTACAAAGATGTTTCTATTATTTAATGATCAACCCACGTACCTGCGAAACATGCAACAAGTGAAAACCCTGTCTGTGCATTCATGCAGTCTTGTAACAACCTTCACTTTACCTCTGCATATTACTCAATGCCCGATGTGTCCAAAGACACATCGGGCATTGAGAAATATGGAGGGGCAAAACATTCAACATTCCTAGTTCAGAAATAGTGTAAATGAGTTAGCCACACCTTGGATAAAACACTTTATCTTATGTTGCTGCCAAATTAATGTTTGTTTCACCTGTAATTTACTCGAATGCTAATCTCCTGACCACACCAGCCGGCGGAACAGTATGTTTATCTTGATCTGTTATATCTTTATGTGGATTAAAACAAAAAGCAGGAACTTACATTACCAGAATACAGTTCCCTAATTCTTTAGAGTGAAAGTGAGGTTTCAATAGCAAATCAATCAGTATTTCAAACTATATTGTGCCGTCTCAGAGACACAGAGAGAGAGAGAGAGAGAGAGAGAGAGAGAGAGAGAGATAGAGAGAATGATTTGTTCTATTCTATTTCAATTCTCGTGACGATATTCCCCAGGTGCGTGAGAAAGATTTGGCTTCCAGCTACTCTATTTATATTAATTGAAACCATGTGCACCTGTGCTGTGGTCGGGTCGGGCGATGGTGCAGGGTAACTTTCAGTGCCGGGGACGTCCTACAAATTTGGATAATAGTTGGGCAAGGACCGGCTGCAGATGTGAGATGGGGTTAGGACTTTTTTTCTCTAGTCTATTCTGTCTCTCTCTCTTGGCAAACGGCTCGATATAGACGGAAATACTGTCTTAAAGGGCCGTTACATAAAGAAAAGCAAATAAAAAAAAACGCGACTAGACAAAACCAACAAAGTGGTTGAGTGGCTGTGCGCCCAGTGCAGACTCAGATCAAACTGGGCATCCGTCAAGTCTGATCAGAGTCTTCGCTGTCCGCATGGAGGTAACTTAGACCCTTAGCAACCCTTTAAGCGCACAGTGAAGACTCTGTTCAGACTGGGCGGATGCTCAGACTGATCTGAGTCTGCGCTGGGTGCACAACCACTTTGTTGGTTTTCTCGTGTTGCAGCTCATTTATTAGTAGTAAGCTGGTGTATCTCGACAATAGGTGAGTGAGATGTAGGTAAACGTAAATAACTTCTGCACTCGCAGACTGCGTACAGGTGGTAAATTTGCAGGAACCAAATTCCAAAGACGCCTACCTGTTCATTAAAATCTGTTCTATTTCGGAACAAACCATGAAATGACGTTTGTGGTGTCTGAATCAAAATGAAGTGAATGGAAAAGAAATAAGATTCCTTTTATTCCACAAGGATCATGCAAACTTATGTTTGACGCAAATTGTACGTAAATGCAGAACGCGGCTAAGAATTTCGCTTGCAAAAATTGCAATGGCATGCTATGTTAATCAAACTACTGAAAAGAAAAGTAAACGAATTATTAGAGAGAAAATAAAACTGAAATCATTTATGAGCCGCGACACGACAAAACAACAAAGTGGTTGTGCACTCAGCGCAGACTCAGATCAGCCTGGGCATCCGCCCAGTCTGATCAGAGTCTTCGCTGTCTGCATGGAAGTAGCTTAGCCAGTCTGATCAGAGTCTTAACTGTCTGCATGGAAGGAGTTTAGACCTTTAGCTACGCTTAAAGCACTTAGTGAAGACTCTAATCAGACTGGGCGGATGCCCAAGCTGATCTGAGTCTGCGCTGGGCGCACAACCACTTTGTTAGTTTTGCCGTGTTTCGGCCCATTTAAGGAATATCCACTGAAGCCTGTGCGCAACTAACAACTACAGTGTTGTTAAGCCATGAACGGGTTATTTCAAAAAGAAAAGTGCGCATACTATATGCAAATGTCTAAGGTGAATGAAGGTAAACCTTCAGGGGGAACAACTCTGTCATTTTCATTCTTGCCGTCTTTCATTAAAGGGGTGTAGTCTGAGAATAAAGAATTTCCTCCCTTTCGAGCAAATTTTCCTAAACGAATAGATCCCATTTTTAAAGTGCTTCGTCGCCCAGGAAACCAAACAAGGGGTCACAAAAGTTGTTCCCCTTTGTAAAAATGACCGAAAAAAAACTTAAAAAGATGTACCTATACGCCTGAAGGCAGGTGTCTCACGAAGCAGCTCATACGCAAACCATAAAAGATGCAGCTTATACGAACCATATCAGGAGCTACTACCAGGCCCGGAGGTTATAAAACTTGAGTACATTCTCAAACTCAAAATAAAGTTTCCTTTTAAAAGGAAAGGCTTGCCAAGTTAGCATTTTGTTTCCGAAATACATGTAGTTCAATGTGTATGGTCTTTTGTGCTTTGTGGTCTTGGGAGATGTATCTTACTTGGAGACACTCTCTTCATTTAAAAACGTCCACAACTGTAGTAAACAATGAAGTTACGTTACATTATGGCCATTCTGATTTTCAAATGATAACCTTCAGTGAAAAGGTCAATTTTTGCATTACTGCTAATGAAAATATTTCAAAAAAGCATTTAAAAACAAGGATTTTTCGTATTCTGTTATGTATTATTACAAGAAATTTTAGGACATTAGAAGATTTACTGGCAGTTTCGTGTTGTTGTTTTTTTGTGCAGCTAAGCAGAGCAAATGCGGCGCAAATGGACTACACATAACTGGTGAAGTGTAATGAAAATAGTCCAAAGGGTATTCAAGTTACAGAGTGGACAAGAAAATGATAATGGAAATACTAACGTACGGACAGATACAAGTGGACGAGAATTTGATTGCTGTATTCCCTAAACCATTCGGTCAGGGACAAAGTTATGTTTATTTTCAGATCGTCATGTCTTGAAATTGAGAAAAATACATCTTACATTGGGACAGTACTTTTACAAGTACTTTACATGTAAGATGATGTATGGTTCTTGACTCCTGGAGGAAATAGTGGAAGTAGTTCGTCCTGCTAGCCTCAAGTGTGACAGATTGGTAGAATAAAAATCTTACTGTTCGCAACAATGGTGTTTATCACAAGGGGAAACAAATTTTGTGACTATTTGCCTTCTTGTTTCTGTTGGAGCAGATTTAAAAGCTGACCACCACTGAGAGGAGGCTATTATGAAAATGATAGTTCCTTCCCAAACAATTACCATAGGTTGTCTGTAGTGAGTGAGTGAACTCGGGTTTAACATCCCACCAACAACTAGGTCCTACAGAATGGGACCTCGGTTTTAAGTCTCATCCGAAAGACCGGAGAAGGGGGAATCGATCTTGCAATCCCTGGATTGGTAGTCCAGCGCGCTATCCACTACACTACCACCGCTCCTAAATCGTCTGCAAATAGATAGCTCATTATTTTTCGTATTTTGTCATCATTGAGTTCAGTTATAAGTACTGGTTAAGCCTGTGGTATGTTGTTGTTGTTGTGTTATTGTTTTATGTCCACAGTAAATAGCTACATGTATGATCATGTCAGGACGGTCTGTTAACCTAACCACACCATTTCTGGGCATGCTTAGCCATCCTAAGCGGTTGACCAGTACTAAGTGCACTTACTTTCGCCAATAACTGACAACTGCCCTCCTTGAATCAACGGAAGGGGACATGAAAGTAAGTGGCCGGACCGTTTTATTCGTTAAAATTGCATAAGCCTAGAAAAGGATGATTTGATGGCAATTGTAAGACACTGATAATTTTTGCATATAACACATGTTGTTTCCTGAATTGAATTTTTTCAATGGGGAACTTTCATGAAACTGAATTTCAATGTATGTTTATGAAAAATAAGAAATAGTATCTAGTAAATACCATCAAATCCTTGTCTGTAAAACCAGTAAATGCTTTTAAATAAAACTGTTGGCACAGACCCTTATCAAACTGTTCCAACCAGCAGTTTAATTAGGATCTACACTCTACACTGTTTGTGCAGGCATAGCAACTATTGTTGAAATATTTAAGTCCGGGTTTTACAAAGTCCAGAGTCCAAAATCCGGGTTTTATCTAATCCAAACGGTCCAGAGTCCAATTTTTACACAGTCCGAAATCCAGAGTCCAAGTCCAGTCCACGTTTTACATAATGCCCGCTAATTGCGCATGTCGTTATTTGGCAGTGGACATCCAAATACACCGGATAAATATAAAAATAGAAATAACTTGGATTTTAGCAAGGCAAAAAATGCTAGACATGTTCGATTATTTGGTGTGCCAGATTGTGGCATGTCGTTATTTTTGTAACGGTGCTTAGGTGCAAAAGTGCTACTAGCGAAAGAAACAGTCAAACGAAGTTGCGCCCCGTAGACGCTCTCCATATATTGGTTCTCCACTTGCAGTTATGGACCATACTCGAAGCTGGGAACAAACCAGCGTCTTCCGCTTGAGTGCGCATGGCAGGAAGTCCTATTCTATCTGAATACATAGGCTCGCCCGCCGAAGCGGGCAAGCCAAAAAAGCAGACAAAAGTCTGCAGCACCCGGTATTCCGATGCGGTCACCCATCCAAGTAGTAACCGAGCCCGACGTTGCTTAATTTCCGTGATCGGACGAGAACCGATGTTTTCAATGTATTATGGCCGTAGACAACAAAGTACCGATTTTCAACATTTACAAAGTGTACTTTTTAGAGTTTGCGATCAGTAACAGCCTATCCTGCCGTTCTTACTACTGGGTCACACATTGCAGGCCTAGTAGAGCACTCGCATCAGGATCTGCGCTGTTTGCATTTCAGTCTCATCATGCCAGCAGACAAAAAAAGTTGAATCATCATCGAATCAACGTTGATTCAATGTGATTCGATGTTTTGTGATCATCGATTAAACTATGGCAAAACATCTTCGATAAGCCTCTTTATTTCGGAGTACTAATTCGCGCCTCATATGATCAGCTTTATCTTTATTGTAAAAATTAACCGTCAATATCAACGTTGATTCAACGGCATAGTGACGTTTAACCAACGTTAATAACACGACGTTGTGTCAGCGTTGTGTTTCAGCTGAGCATGAGGAATAAATCTGTTATCATTAAATGTGGCTGGAATATTTAGTGTTGCGCCACGCGAAGAAAGTCTTCAGATGAGCATTTGCGAACTGCGCATATGCACAGTCTGCTCAGTAAGTGCATGGAAAGTCAAACACGCAACATCTTACTAATTCCAGTACGTAATACACTTTTTCTGACTAGTCTAAGCAGTGCAGGCTCTCTCGTAAACGATGCACTGCACTTACTCTGACAGACAACGCAGCTGCATGGACTTAACCTGGTACCCACTGTCTGCGTATAGCGTCAAACATATTTTACCCGGACAGGGCTCATAACATTCAAAACAAGAGATGAGCATAAAATGCACGTGAAAATAAGATCGACCCTTGATAACTTGATTGTCAATGATGTAACCCAAGAGCCGCACCCTCGGAAAATTGCCACATGCTACGAGAAGAATCAGCCCAGTCTGTGGTAACATGTATGCGTTCACAACATGTATAAGCAATCTTGAGCATCATACACTGTGGCACCGTAAAGAGTGCGAAAAGAAAAGACACTAATGGGACTGTATTCGCTTTGCCCAAGATGGGGTGAAATACATTTTTCCTTGCGCATACCTCGTGTCGTGATAAAACCAGTCTTACTTCATAAGCAAAACGCGCGTGTCTTGACTAGACGCATGCGCAATCAGAGCAGGGTAGACTACACATGAGCGCAGACATATCTTGGTACCTCCTGGTTGCGGATACATACATATTTCGTTGCAAATATTCTGGGCTGAAGCACATTTTTTCCTTGTGCAGGCCATTTGAGTCGTGTCGTGATAAAGTCAGCCTTGTGGTGTATGCAAAACACCTATGTCCAGACTAGTTTGTGCACTAGCACAATCAGAACAAGCTAGGCGCAATAAGTATGCCTTCTGGAAATCAATCGGTGAACTGCACTAACTCTGACAGACTACGCAGTTGCATAGACTTATCTTGGTACCCACTGTTTGCGTATAGTGTCAAACATATTTTGCTCGGACAAGGCTCATAACGTTTAAAGAGATGAGCATAAAATGCACGTGCAAATATAACCGACCCTTGATTATCAATGATGTAATCCAAGAGCTGCAAGATTAACAAAAAAATAAATAAAAATAACCGCAGGGATCCTAAATTTTGGGATAGATGTATCTGAGAAATCACTTTAGAATCAGATCAAGATGTGCAGTGCGTCATATCCTATCAGTATTTTTGACTAACTGTCAGCTACTTAGCATTTGTTTAAATTTTAGAAAGTATCTGGTAATTTAAATGTGTCCCAATAGAGATAGTAAATTAAAACGATGGAAATTGTTTGAACAGCATTGCAAGACACCCAGCTGGCACATGACGTCGTAATGATGTCAAAATGGGGTCGATGCGACGCCACCATGCCGCATCGACGTCAATACGACGTCATGTGCCTGCTGGGCAGTAAAGTATTTCCCAGCGGGCACATGACGTCAGAATGACGTCGATGAAATGTAATGTTTGCGTCGACGTCAATACGACGTCATTATAAAGTTGTGTGCCTGCTGGGTAGCATGTATCAATGTGAAGATCTGATCCGTCTCCTTACGCTTCCAATTAGGTATCCGTTTATCTGAATCAGAAAAAAATGACCCGCGACACGAGAAAGCAGCAAAGTGGTAGTGCACCCATCGCAGACTCAGTTCAGCATGGGCATCCGCCTAGTATGGTCACAGTCTTTTCTAAGCGCTTTAACGGTAGCTAATGGTCTAAGCTACCTTCATGTGGACAGCAAAGACTCTGATCAGACTGGATGGATGCCCGGGCTTATCTGAGTCTGCGCTGGGCGCACAACCACTTTGTTGGTTTTCTCGGGTCGTGGTTCAAAATAATGATATTGGAAGTCTGCCCACAGTCATAACTAATTTATTCTAGGTCCACATTTCATTAACATCGATCTTCAGACGAAAGAAGCAATTCTATAGGGAAAAGAAATAATGCCAGAATTTGTGCATATTGCCAAAAATTGATAAATTCTGCATTTCTATCACACAAAACTAAAATTGACAAGAAAAACGTCAGAACTGCCTTTTTAATTTACTTGTTATTTTTTTATTTGTTTTAACTATTGCAGAACTTAAATGTACAGAAAATTAGATGTATCTGCGTGTGCGTGTTACTGCCCAAATATAAGAATGTGCTACATAGGATTTTTTGCAATCCTTTATTATTCTTACGGGCCACCAGGGTTCATCTCCCATAAAGTGCAGGTTACTATGATGATTATTAAATGTTGGTTTCATCTGTTTGTGCGACTCCATTTTGGTTGAAGGTACATCATTTTAGAGTCCAGATGCGCTGAAACAGGCGCACATGCTGCGACCTTGTACTCATGCCCCTGTGCTTGCACCACATCCATGTTGTAGCAGACAGGCCGCTGTAAACAGTATCCAGGACGCAGTAGACAGACAGTAGACACTTCACTGGACAGCAAATAGTATACAGGAAACCGCGAACAACATGCACTACTTTTCAGCATGCTCCAAAGCGAAGGGCGAGTGGACATTGCATAGCAGACGGTAAACGGTCTTTAACGTTGAGGGAAAAGTATTTTCCTTCGCACAGCTTTGAGATACATATACATTGATCGTGAAATTGGGAGAAGACAACTATCAAAGAAAAAAGAAATAAAAATAGAAAAAAAAGCAGACAAAAGTCTGCAGCACCCGGTATTCCGATGCGGTCACCAAT
Source organism: Ctena decussata (assembly GCA_963989385.1). Classification (NCBI taxonomy): domain Eukaryota; kingdom Metazoa; phylum Mollusca; class Bivalvia; order Lucinida; family Lucinidae; genus Ctena; species Ctena decussata. The sequence continues at coordinate 68,386,949 of OZ022498.1, read as the reverse complement.
CCAAGTAGTAACCGAGCCCGACGTTGCTTAATTTCCGTGATCGGATGAGAACCGATGTTTTCAATGTATTATGGCCGTAGACAACAAAGTACCGATTTTAAACAGTACAAAGAGTGTACTTTTAGAGTTTGCGATCAGTAACAGCCTAATATAGATCCTGCAGTTCTTACTACTGGGACACACATTGCAGGCCTAGTAGAGCAGTCGCTTCAGGATCTGCGCTGTTTGTATTTCAGTCTCATCATGCCAGCAGACAAAAAAGTTGAATCATCATCGAATCAACGTTGATTCAATGTGATTCGATGTTTTGTTATCATCGATTAAACTATGGCAAAACATCTTCGATAAGCCTCTTTATTTCGGAGTACTAATTCGCGCCTCATATGATCAGCTTTATCTTTATTGTAAAAAGTAACCGTCAATATCAACGTTGATTCAACGGCATAGTGACGTTTAACCAACGTTAATAACACGACGTTGTGTCAGCGTTGTGTCAGCTGAGCATGAGGAATAAATCTGTTATCATTAAATGTGGCTGGAATATTTAGTGTTGCGCCACGCGAAGAAAGTCTTCAGATGAGCATTTGCGAACTGCGCATATGCACAGTCTGCTCAGTAAGTGCATGGAAAGTCAAACACGCAACATCTTACTAATTCCAGTACGTAATACACTTTTTCTGACTAGTCTAAGCAGTGCAGGCTCTCTCGTAAACGATGCACTGCACTTACTCTGACAGACAACGCAGCTGCATGGACTTAACCTGGTACCCTCTGTCTGCGTATAGCGTCAAACATATTTTACCCGGACAGGGCTCATAACAGTCAAAACAAGAGATGAGCATAAAATGCACGTGAAAATAAGATCGACCCTTGATAACTTGATTGTCAATGATGTAACCCAAGAGCCGCACCCTCGGAAAATTGCCACATGCGACGAGAAGAATCAGCCCAGTCTGTGGTAACATGTATGCGTTCACAACATGTATAAGCAATCTTGAGCATCATACACTGTGGCACCGTAAAGAGTGCGAAAAGAAAAGACACTAATGGGACTGTATTCGCTTTGCCCAAGATGGGGTGAAATACATTTTTCCTTGCGCATACCTCGTGTCGTGATAAAACCAGTCTTACTTCATAAGCAAAACGCGCGTGTCTTGACTAGACGCATGCGCAATCAGAGCAGGGTAGACTACACATGAGCGCAGACATATCTTGGTACCTCCTGGTTGCGGATACATACATATTTCGTTGCAAATATTCTGGGCTGAAGCACATTTTTTCCTTGTGCAGGCCATTTGAGTCGTGTCGTGATAAAGTCAGCCTTGTGGTGTATGCAAAACACCTATGTCCAGACTAGTTTGTGCACTAAAACAATCAGAACAAGTTAGGCGCAATAAGTATGCCTTCTGGAAATCAAACGGTGAACTGCACTAACTCTGACAGACTACGCAGTTGCATAGACTTATCTTGGTACCCACTGTTTGCGTATAGTGTCAAACATATTTTGCTCGGACAAGGCTCATAACGTTTAAAGAGATGAGCATATAAAGTTTCCTTTTAAAAGGAAAGGCTTGCCGAGATTTTCCTGACGTCGCACTGCGATGTAAGCGCCTGGCATCGACGTTATTTTGATGTTATGTGCCCGCTGGGTTAATACCAACGGAAGGGGAATTACGAAAAATAGCGTATGAGGGCTAAACAAAAAGAAATTTAGCCAAATTATGAAGTTGTTGTCGTACACTTCTCGTTTCAATTTATTTTTTAACTAAATCCCCTCTTAGGCCAGCGATTCTGCAGTGTTTGGATTCCAGTTGCAAACAAAGGTTCTTCTTGCATGTCAAGAAATTCCAGTACAACCAAAATGACGTCATAATCACTGACAAACTGCTTTCCAGCCAATTCTTGAAAACGGAAGAAGTAATCAACAGAAATGCAGCGACAACAAGCCTTTGATAACTTTACTCGGCGATGGATCTTATTTTCTGTCTCAGCTGCTTCAGTAATTGACCTCGCATTCCCCACTATTTACCTGTCCCTAAACAGGTGGTTAACATGCAAAACTTATGAATCCCGAATGACTGAAGCGATCACTTTGTCATCCGAAGGCATAGCCATTGCCTTCTTTGGAGACATGGCGAGGCGTTGTGGCATGTTTCCATAGTTTCGGGTATTGGTTCGGTTCTGGCTGAGAGAGATAGACCAGTGGCTCATCCAGTGTCTAAAAACTGTCAATGAATCCCTCAGAGAGATTAAAATCTCAACGGTTCTGAAATTGTCCACTCTTTTCGTTACCTGTATTCCTACAAGAGGTTTCAAGGACAGACTATTCATGACTGGTCAAACGGTATTGTATTAGATGTTGAATTGAGTACACCGCTGCTTGCCATCGACATAGCCTTTACAATGAATACACGTTACCTATACACCGGCGTTATCGTATTTTGCATATATTAACACGGCCACTGTGCATATTAGCCACACACACACACAGATAGATGGGATACTTTATTTGGTAAAAGGTGATGAGGAAAATCTCCAGAAGCGCCTGCTAGTTGAGTTTAAACAATAAATTTGAACGTTGATTTTTTCTGCTTTGACAGGTTTTCCAGATACACAAATCTCCAGACGCATCAGCGCAGTCTGATCGATCCATTCTCGGCATGACGTATTCCTGGATCATGGAGAATATGAATACCGAAAAAGAAAGACCCTGATCAGTCTGCACGGATGCATCAGCTCGAGCGTGGTGGCTGCTCTACGTAGTTGCATTACACAATACCCTACGGCCTTTTTTCGCCCAAACGCCGCTGTATGCTAAAAACAGCAAGCTTTTTGGAAAAGCTAATTCTTGTACGATAAGCGTCATGTGTACGGAAAGTGCCGACCGTTGGCGACAATGCGATCAAAAATAGAATAAATTCCAGCTGTTATTTTTAGCAGATGCGGTAAACCAGCTATGGATATAAATAGACTAAGTTGGACAAGTTCTCCGCTTGTTGCATTGAAACGTTCGCATATGTGAAGAACAACATGAACAAATGCAGTCTCAAACCGGAACGAGCTTTTCAATCTATATGGCTTGCGGCCTTTGGGCCGCAAGCCAATAAAGCATACTGATTGGCTGCTTCCGAGCACATGCTCGGAAGCAGCCAATCACTGTGCTTTATTTTGAGTTTGAGATATGTGCTCGGAAGCAGCCAATCAGTATGCTTTATTTTGAGTTTGAGATTATACTCAAGTTTTTTAACCTCGGACCCAGGTTATAATATTTTGCACTTTTTGAGAGACAAATTTCTGCTTTAATCCGGTTTCCTTAGGATCTTCCTTTGGCGACTTACGACAAACACAAAAGAAAACTGTGCACTGCAGGCTAAGGCTTCTAAATTTGGAAAGTAGATCGTAGGAAACGAATTAAGCACCAGTTTTGGCTGACAGCTCGGTATTCTTACTGATAATCTGTACTAATGCCTGTAATATACGAGTACGTTTCCATCTTTTACAACCGACCAGCAGACATTCTCAGTTGAATTTACACTGTTGGCAATAGCTTTTTTGGTTTATCACCATGCCAAATGTATGATTCAAGCACTGTCACAGACTTGCTAGGACTCTACAATCTACAGTAAATTATCTTCACCTTCAACATCTTCTTTCTGTACGCTACGGAATAACCAAGGCCAGTTCACTAATAATGTTAGGACATGGACAATAATTGAATTTATTTATTTTTTTTTTATTTTTTTTATTTATACAGTATTTAAAGAGTATACAGACAATCATTGAATTTATTTATTTATTTATTTTATTTTATTTATTTATACAGTATTTAAAGAGTTTCAGATTATTGTCCATGTCCTAACATTATTAGTGATCTGGCCTTGGCCTCTTTGCATGTGAACGTTATACACCTGGTCATAACAAACCATTCAGTGGCAATTAAGGTTCATTAAACGGTAATCTGCAGCATTTTTGGTGAAGAATACCGGCAGAAAGAACATGATGCCAGAAGAATCATCCAGGCATTGGCTGTACATGTTAAGCATTTGTTCTTAAAGCTATGACCCTTTTTGAGAAAGGTAAAATTTCTGCGTTTCGGTCGGGCACTGGGTGCCTGACACTTGTTATCTGAAACACTGTGCAATTATCGAAATCAACACCGATCAGCAGGTTATTCTGGCCCCAAGGTTATAAAACTTTTTTCGTGCTCAACTCAGCTGAGCATGAAATTTTACCTGCTAATAAATAGCAAATTACTGATAAGTACAGTTGTTTTCTAGCTCAGTTTAGCTGAGTATGGAATTTTCTCAGCTTATGAATATGAAAATGCCAACATTAGTTGGCATTTTCATATTTATCAGCAGAGAAAATTTCATGCTCAGCTGAGTTGAGCATGAAAAAAGTTTTATAACCTCGGGGCCTGGACACGTTTTGTAAATTCTTTTGCTATTTTGTCAGTAGCCAGTGCACCTTGGTAAAAAGGGAAAGGTTTCCCGTAGCCTAGTGACGTAATCGTAGGGGCAGTATGTTGGGCACAGCATATGAAAGGCGGAATCCATCCTCCTCCTTTTGTTGCCTTATTTGTCCCTCGCCTATTTACTGCTTTTTGACAGAGTTTTTTTTTCTCCAGTTGCCGGCTCGCCGAACGGCGATTCGAACCCGCCACCTTCTGCACCATAACCGAGCGTCTATAACCACTCGACCACGCGCCTCTCTGGTATGCTACTTATAATCTGTAAACAGCGGAAATTCGTTAAGTTTGATATCTGTAGACGTAGATATCTGTAGAAAGTCGTATTTAGAAAGATTTGCTACCTACAGATATCTGTAAAAATGCAAAATGCACTAGGTTTGAAGGCTTTGAAAGGTAAGGTCCCATATTGGGTACCCGTAATGAAACGCTGATATGGGTACTCGTAATGAAACGCTGATAATATTGAATTGTAGTTTCATATTAAGTTTTCGACTTTTTTTTTGTGGTGATAAACTGCATCTCTTTTTAGTATTATGCCTCTTGATATCTCTGAGCTTTACTTATTTTGTTTAAAATATTCGCTCAACACTAATTACTAAAATGTTGTTTTTGTTGTAACAAACAAGAAAACACAGCTATCTCGTAGCATCGAGCCTGAAGGCACATGTGCAGGATTACACACCTGACCTGCATCTTCCGTTGACCTAGTTTCAGAAGTATTACGAAAACCTACATCTGAAGTAATTAGAAACATCACTGGTAATTGCATTATACAGGCCACGTGCCAGGTAGATAGCAATCAGTTGGCGTCTTACAGGTGATTGTGAATGGATAAGAAATTACCGCCATGTGTTCATGTGATTTATGGATCATGTGGTACCACAATGGTTTCCGTTGTAAAAACTGCTTGTATATATGCCTAGTGTCGATTGATGCAGTTTTTCTTTGGCAAATCGCAAGTCTGGTAAGATTGCTGTTGCAAGTGCAACAAGAGCGAGAGTACGATATCTTCCGTTTTTGATAATCATTGCTACATTGCTTCGCGGTACTATTTAACGTCCCGGGGGCATTGCACTTTACAAAAGGAGGCGTTATTTACAGCCTAAGTTGTGGTAAATCAGCAACTGCCAAAATACCTCTTAGGTATATTTTCAGAGGAAGTAACTCTATTATTTTTGCCTCCCTTCTCAGTAGGAGTCGGGGTCAAGTCTTAAAGGAAAGAATTTGCTCCTCTGGGGGAGCAAATTCTTTCCTTTAAGAGTAGACCTCAGTTCAAAGTGCTATCAAATAGGAATTCATGCAAGTGAATGTAGCATTATTTTCAGAAAAGAAGCAGGGGGGGGGGGGGGTAGAGAGGAGGAGGGGGGGGGGTAGATAGAGCAGGGGCGTTTATTAGGATTAATATGGTACATGTACGGTTGATAATTCCATTCTTTTCTGCGAACTTTGTCTTAGCTAGGCTTGTTACAGTCGAATATGTTAGTAATTCCCAATTACTTGCCGCTCTAATACTTTAATATCTCTGCCTCCAACATCCAAGATACATGTATTAAAGTCTGTAGTCTAATATAATAAAGATTTCAGAGAGAAGTGATTTTTTCTAACATCTTCGATTGAAATCAGTCTAAGTCATAACCAACAATGCTTAACATTCTAAACTTGCAGTTACTTGAAATTTTGATTCTCTTACAAAGAGGTTTTTTTAGCTCACCAGAGCCGAAGGCTCCGGGGGAGCTTATAGGATAGGCAGTTGTCCGTCGTCGTCGTCTGTCGTCTGTCGTCGTCGTCGTATGTCGTCGTCGTATGTCGTCTGTCGTCCGTCAACACTTTCAAACAACATCTCCTCTGAAGTCACTAGGCCGATTGGGCCCAAGTTTCATCTGTAGCATCCTTGGGCTGGGGGATTGAAAGTTTGTGTTTTTTATGAAAATAGGCTCTTTAGTTTGGTTGCTATGGCAACTTAGAGTTCCCATAGACTTATAATGGGGAAAATTGAAAAATGGCATTTACTGCCAAGCCATTGCAGATATTTTGACAAACTTTTATAGAAATGTTCTTTGAAAGTCTCCTATCAGCTATATATTTTTTTTGACCCACTGCTCTTTTTATTTGTTGCCATGGAAACCAACATGAAAAAAAAAAAAAAAAAAAAAAAAAAAAAATCATTATACGAACCATATCAGGAAATCATATTCTCAGAAACCATATGCTCTATGAGGCATAGACTTCATAGACATACTAATTATATTAGCCTTTACAGATTTTATGTTCTCGATTGTCATTGATCAAAGGACATGTTTGGTATGGAATTTTTATAATGGAAAAAAAATGAGCTTCATTGCTAAGCCATTGCAGATATTCTGAGCTTACATTTTCAGAAATATTCCTTGAGTGGTCTTCTATCAGCTTTAAATTGTTTTTCTTTACACTGCTCATTTTGATCAGTTGCCATTGCAACCAAAAGGGAAAAAAATCACCAAAATCCTTTGAAAGTTATCCTTTTTGGTTTCCATGGCAATCAAATGTGGAAACTAGCTATGTATTTTGTTGTCAACTCAACAGACTGTCAGACTGAGACTTTGTAGTTGTATACTTTGTATTTTCCTGTACAATTTCAAGCCTATACAAACGTGATAGCAATTTTGAGCTAGCGATCTGGTGAGCTTTGTGGCCCGTGGGCCTCTTGTTTTTCACCGTTTGCCAATCGCAAGATGTTGTAAATCAATAAGATTCGATGCTAATTTGAAGCATCACATAACAAAGTCAACGAAACCTGCCCCCGTTGTTCCACCAGAACGGGTTTACGTGGGGATATATGTTACTATAATTGCTGGCAAGCAGTGAAGTAAAAACCAAAATTTGAATTAATTTGTTAAGACAATGAGTTTGAATCTGGTGAAATGCTAGGTTTTACTTTCGCTATTTCTGCCGTGATTGAGCATCGCATTTAGCTGCCGAAATAATACCACGTGACTCGTTGCTTACTTGATATATTGACACTGGCCGTATAATTTTAGAAGAAAAAAAAAAAAAAAAAAAAAAAAAAGAACTTAATTCAATACTTTTAAAGTATTTCGCAGTTCTAAGATTTTTAAGTAGTTCGTAGATCTAAGATTTCCTCCTTATTTTTTAACAGTATAATACTATGAACGCAAACAAGTGGGAAGGAAGAGTGATTTAAGTGGAAGATAATGGAAATTCACGTGCGTAGCCACATTATTCATACAAAATTCACTTCTTTCTGAAATCTTTATGATATCAGACTCCGGACTCCAACATCTTTAAGATGTTGGTGATAGGTATAAAGGTACCAAAGAGGCAAGTGAGATCTAAGAACGTGAAATTCTAACATCTTTGGACTGACAAAAGTCTTCACAAGTGGGCGATTCACGCCATTCATGCAGCAGCAATGCAACAATAGTTAAAAAACAATTAATCAGCATAATTTTATTCGGAAACAAAGAACATAAAGAAATGGATGATATAAATCATGATAAAACAATTGAGACTCATTATTTTTCATACTAATTTTAATAATAATGATAAAACGAACCATGAATTAAGGTGCCTTACGTCAGGTATATAGGCTATGACTCCTATCATTTTCATAATATTTTCGATTATTAACTCTCTCTCTCTCTCTCTCTCTCTCTCGTTTGAATGTGAACTTGTGAAAACAACAATTTGAAGTTGATGTTTATTATTACTACTAACAGTATGAGTTAATGATAAAACAGGCCATGCCCTTTGAAAATATACCTTAATTATGGCACCTGTGAATACTGAAAACTTCGATCAACATGCAAGTCTTCGCTGATCACGCATGCCGTAAGGCAGGCTCCATTTCTCATGGCATGGCTCAAATATCTGTTTTAAGAAATATGGGTACACTTTCATGTTTTCCCATTTTTTTGCTTCCCAAGGTCATTTTTTTTACAAAAGGGGTCTACTCTTTAAAGAAAAAATTGCTCCTCGGAGAGCAAATTTTTTCCTTCAAGAGTTGACCACTTTTGAGAAGGGAGGCCAATACAAGAGCTGTCGCCTGACAGCATAGCTCGCCTGAACTGGTGCTTGCCCATCTCACAGGCATTTGTCGGTATGGCTTGTACTACATAAAACAAGCATGTCCAATTTATAAAATCAATGTCATTGGCTTAAGAGTAACCCAGTTGGTTGGGGGTAGTAGTTGTGAAAACTCAAGCCAATATCTAACATCAGTTTAAGTATAAATTAAATCCATCCCACGCATTAAGGAACAGTATGCCCTCAGAATACTTTAACAAAACCCCAAATTTCTAAGTCCATGACCTTGACCTCAAGGCCACTGAGTGGGATGGGGGTGGTAGTCTAAAAAAACTTTGAATCAATATCTAACTACATCACAGTGCAAATATCAAAATAATCCAATCATGAGAAAAGGAGATATATTTAATTGAAAACTTTAAAGTTAGTGTGACCTAATTTTTGACCCCTAGGCCCCACCGAGGGTCTGACCCTGGAATATAGTGTTATGTAATGAAAGGTTATGCTATGATATGATTATGTTCCAAATATGGAAGGGTTCTTTCTTGTGGTTGCTGAGATAAGAATGTTTAAAAAGCTTTGTCGTAAAACTTTAAAGTGGATGTGACCTATATTTTGACCCCTATGCCCCACCCCAAGACCTAACCCAGGGGTATGGTGTTATAGAATAGAAGAATATGCTATGATACGATTATGTTCCAAATATCAAAAGATTCTGGCCGGTGGTTGTTGAGATTTGAAACTTTAAAAAACTTTGACGTAAAATTTTAAAGTGTGACGCCAACGCCAACACCCACGCCGACGCCGATGTCTGAGTGACAACAATAGATCTCCCTGTACTTTCGTACAGACGAGCTAAAAACAACGACAGAGTTCTTTTTTCTGAAAGTGTACCCATCCACCTTAGCAAAAACAAATTGTCAAAATCATTAAATATAGCAGTCAAATAATATATACACATTAACTTATAATACTGTATTGATCCTAAATATTCAGACACTTCACTATGTACCAAAACAGTGGACACTTCTAAACAGCAGTCCGATCTGAGTCTACTGTGTTGCTTAGGCATTCTTGCCGAATATTTTGGGTAAATACGGTATTGTAAAACATACTTGGAATCATATAGTAAAATTTCTACCACAGCTTTCTGCTTTAAAAAGGCCACCTCTGAAAACTGCAAAAAAAAAAAAAACAAACAAAAACAAACAAAAACATGTACATGTTTTGCGCAGCTTGTCGTGTCCTTCAAGTTCTCATAACGATGTTCCCCATTTTTGCAGAAGGCTTTACAAATGAATCCGTTACTCGCACCTTCTAATACCGGGTCTATACATTTTTACACAGCTCAGTTATTTGTTTTGTGGTATACTAATTGGTAAGCTTCTCAATAAAACCAAACAGAAAGAAAAAAAAAAAAAAAAAAAAAAAGAAAAGAAAAGAAAAAAAGTACGGGAACGCGTTTTTTAAATCAGAAAGGCAGATGCCTGCTTTACTTTTGTTTTGTATATATATATATATATATATACAAGTCCAGGTGTTTGTTTATATCAGAAATGCAGATGTAACTTGCACTATTGGAAATAATTAGAAATACAGAATGATTTTTTTTGTTTTTATCAGACATGCAGGTGTCTTTTGTTAATATAACAAATTTCAAATGTTTTGTTTTTATTAGAAATGCAGGTGTCTGTTGCAAAGTATTTGAAAATATAAAAATGCAGATGTTTGCAGCCGAACATGGTTTTGTCTTTACCAGAAATACAGATGTATCTTTAAATAGGACTTGTGAGACATCCAGCGCTCAGAGGTAGCCAATATGACGTCATGACATATATTTTCATATCTTATCATTTAAAAAAATCTGTAACTATTCGTGTAAGTTTTGTTTTAGCAAAGTTTTGCGAATGTGAGGCTATGCAATCAATGCTTATAGCTTTTATCAATGCACACACGAATTTTGAGTACCGCACATTTAAAACGTTTCCCCGCTTACACTATTAAATAATAATCTGTGCGTAGGTTTAGTTCGGTTCAGTGTCATAGTCCTGAGTTAGTAGATAAACATTGGTGATTCTTCATACCATATGTAGTATCCTATTACATACATGAACTTGTTCCATCTTAGCTGTACGAAATACATCTATGACGTCACTGAGATCAATTTTGTGTTTTCTGCTCTTGATACGGCATCTGCTCCTGCCCTTTGTCGAAAGTTACGTACGTCAGGTTTATATCCTCAAACTTAGGCACTTTAACCATTCTGATTATAACATCTTCATCTTGTCTTTGGTACAGCATCTCCCCGGGGAACTCTACAAATCCATGTTTCCTGGCCCTTACAAGTAGACCCACAACCTTGTCGTTTATCCGTTCGTACGCCTTAAATATTTCCCCAAACGTTATAGTGTATGTTCCGTCCGCATGTTCTTGGCCTAAACTTTTGATAAGATCACAACAGTCAACTATATTATTGGTTATAAAATCCTTTGCTCTGTACCCTCGCTTCTCTGTCTTTGACCCTTCAACTGGGTTTCCGTATTTTGTATCCGCTTTTTTGAGCATGTTCAGCTGAGCAGCCCCTCCATGGGTCCTCAATCTCTCTCGGTAGTCTTCTCTGTCCCCTTCTCCCCAGAATTCAGAAAAAGGATTAACCAGCCTGTGAACTTCATGATCATCTATTCTTTTCTGCCACATGGCTTTACTTTCCCGCATTGACTTTTCCATTGTGAGTTGAACAATAATTCCGTTTTGAAAATCTGGCTTCACACAACTCTGAAAAATGATTAAAGGGAAACACTCACTAAAACAGAAATTGGGCTGAAATCGAAGCATAAAAGTTAACGAAAATTTCATGAAATTTCATAATCTCACAGTGAAAACAGAAAATCCTAAATACAGTTTAAAACATATTTCAGGTGAATGGAATGCATATATCTATTTTTACCCCCAAAGATGATATATGCGTCAAATTGACAAAATTCAATACGCACCTGCGTATTTGCTTATAGGCAGCTATGTCCTTGGTCCGATATATTTGCAACTGAAAAAGGTGTAGCTTTTGGGTTAACTTTCTCTAGAGTGAACATAAAGCACTTACTAGTTACTAGTACAGTAAAATTTTGCATTGGAATAAAATTTAGAAATATCAATGACCCCAGCATCAAAATGAAACACAATAATAATAATAATACTAAAAAACAACAAAGTGCGATAAACGTAAAAACTTCTTACCTTAGTTTTTCAGATATATAGATCCAAACTCTTTTGAAATATTTCTTCTCTCAAGAAAACGCTGAACAATCCTTCTTCAGGTTCCGATAAGAGATAAAATCACGATGCCAAAGTGTATACAAGTGAAGCGCATATATAAACCACGGTAGAAACTTCCAGGTAAAGATGAGATAAGTAGTTTTACACCTAATTGAATGCCATCACGAGAAACAGTAACTTACTGCGCGTCTGACAAGGTAAGAGTATAAAAATTCTTCGTTTTGCAGTGTATAGATTCCGCGGGCTTTATTATGTGTATAGTGCAACATAGTAGAATACGTACCGATACTGATCTGAGTCTTCGCTTTTTAATAAAAGCTTTTCATCATCTGAAAAGGTACTATGCATGGTACCAAGATACCATGCATGGTACCTTTTCAGATGATGAAACGCAGCATGGTACCTTTTCAGATGATGCAACGCTTCTATTTACTCAGCTTCTCAAAGATATTTTCAGGTATACTCGCTTACAAATGCCGACTTTTCACATGATTCATTTCCTTGGATACTTTCTTTTAGTATTGTGAAAGATCAGTGCATTGGTCAACTCATAGACTGGCTTCAGTCTAATAAATTATATTTACATAAAATAATGTGAAAATATAAAACTACGGGAATGGATTTTCTGATAGCTGAAGTGATGCCTGAAGATTTTTCAGTTTTACTGACTGGAGTCTGGAGCCAGTCTAGTCAGCTCAATGATTTAGTTGGAAGCATAATACGGTAATAACCCAGTTTATACTGGGTCTTCGAACCACATCGCACCATCTAATTTTTTTGTATATCAAGTTATTTTTTGTTTTTGTTGGTATAATAAACTTTCATATATTAGTAGAATAAACTTTCATCCAAGAATAAAAAGGACATTTGCAAAACGCGGCGTCTGATCAAGGTTTACACTTTTTGCATTTTTCTCCTAAAATAATAGAATAAACTAAGTCATACATCCCTTTGTTGAGAAATGGACTCATCCAATTAATAAGGACAGAAGAGTCCACCAGGCCTAAATAGGTTAAAAGTTGACTCTTCAACCATGTCAACGGGAACTGTAACCATGTTATGCAGCCATTGGCATCTTGTAGACAACTGGCTTTAAGTTAAAATCGAATTTTAAAGGTGGAAATAGATAGTTGTGAAGTCATTTGTGTGGCCCAACGACCTTGGAAGATTATGGGATAAAACGAAATGCCCAAAATAGTTGAGTCCATTTCAATTAAGGGGGTCCCGGCTTAGTTTTATTTTATTTTAATGAGAAATACCATTTGTCTCTTGCAAATTGTATAAAGCCCGTTCGATCTGGGTCTGTATTATTTGCTAAAGGACACTGGGCATTAATGGTTTATATCTTAATTTCGTTTGAAAGCCTTAATGAACAGTTGGACGAATGAATTAATGGACACGCATTCGGATGAAAAAACGAAAACTATACGTCCCTCGACACATCTGTCGGGTCATAATCAGTGTATTTGTGAGTGTACCGAGGAGGGTCACAACTCAATGAGATGCTCTGCATGTACACCGGTTGAAATAAAAGTAGGCTATATTTAGATATCACATGACATTACTGCAACCGTGTAATGCAGTATGCCTGAAGTAAAGACAGAAATTGAGAGGATAAAGCAGAAACTTGGACTGAAACCTCACCCGACAGGAAAAGGTTATTTCACAGAAGTCTGGAAAGCTGACAGACAAGTGATCTTCGTAAATCCTACAAAGTACGTACTGTTTTTTGTCACGGTGTATTATTGGCATTAATCCTTGGTAATTTATCTGGCTTTCTTTACAACCCTTACATACGGCAGTGACTGCGGAAAAAAGGAGTAATGCGTTGGGTGGAAGGGCAAACAGTGTAGACCTGATCTAACTGCTCCTTTGGGAGCAGTCTGATCTGGGTCTGCACTGTTTGCTCAGATCTTTTTGTTAAATTGAATATAGGGCCTAATAGCACTTATAGCTGCGATAAGGCGTACTATGAGGATGTGATTACAAAATTCATACAGCTCGAGCGCGCTTTCTTTCTATATAAATAACAACAACAAAAAAACAACAACAAAAAACATATTTATTTAAGAATTGAAATTTGATTTTTCAGCGTTCATCCTGTGATGAAGCCTGGGGGCGGAGCTAAAATTCCTCGAAGCGCGAAGCGCTTCTTGTAGAATTTTAGCGATGACCACTGGCTTCTTCACACGATAAACTACGCTGAAACTTGAATCAAACTTATTCTTATCTCTACACTCTATTTTTAGACCCTTCCTGTGCTGTTTTCGTGGTAATTTAATGAAGAATATGCAAAATATGCGTCGAAGAAAAGACAGAAACGACATATTTGGCATTACGTTAAACAGCCGTCGACATAACGTGGCGTCAATCGAATGTTACGTGGACCAATCAAAACGTTTGTTTACCTTAGACGTCGCTTGACGACAACGTCACATGATCAAATGTCATCATCGTTGCTATATAGGTTAACCTATGGGGAGTCAGTGGCAAGTGTAAATATTTATGATATGACGTCGCAGTTATTCAGTGGATAACGTCGTGTCATAAATATCGTATGACCACACGTTTAATAACACTTTGGCGCGTGCACTAAATATCATTGACAACGTCCGTGTCAACAATGCGTTTTCTTATTGTAATAACATTGAGTTTGAAGGCGTTAAAATCCCAATTAAAGGGGCATATGATAAACAGAATCTTACACTCCTGGTCATTTCATATGAAATCTTTGAAACTCGCCGAAAGCTCGTTTCATACATTTCATATAAAATGACCACTCGTGTAAGATCCTCTATATGTTTCGTTGCTTTGCCAGTATATTACAGTGCATTTGGTCGTAAGCTGTTTTGTCATTTTGTCAAAACTATTTTGGTCATTTCATAGTCTCCATAGCCTACCACAGGTAAAAACGTCCAAACACAAATCATCATGAAAAGCGGTTCAACCATATCATTTCTTTATAAACTGAGAATTGAGGTGCATATATTGAGTTATATAACTGGCCAAAAATAGAGGAACATGTTTTTGAAAATTTACAAATTTTTCCACAAACACAATTTTGTTTCCCGCCGTTCCACGTCAACAATTCATAATTTAGAAACAGACACGGGAAGATGACTGGGGACGTACACATGAACATTATATTTTTACCATTTTATTAAATTTGTGAAACTGAAAGGAATCTGTAAAAAAGTACCCAACCTTTTTTAAACCAGAAGGATTATCTGTTTTTTTTAATATGTGGCTAATCTGTTTCAATACAATAACGAAACTGTAGTGAGAAGGTTGCAGCAATGCTGCACGATAAAATATTTCACGAAATTATACCACTGATAGAGCAGTGGGGCCTTTAATTGGCAACCGAAATGACCTGCTTTCGATATCACAAACATTTACACTACGGTAAAAATACAATGTTCACGCGATGACTACAGATTCTTTATGTTCCTTGTTTATATTTCATCGATCAACGGGAAAGATGTGTGTATTCAAAAAATTGTTGTCACCTCTTTTAAGCTGTTATATAACAATTTATAAACGTTATACTCTACTCTTCGAATTGGAGAGTGGACGGACATATAGACTCGGTGCAAGGAGTGTGAAACTATGGATTCAATCCGTTGAGTCTCCTGGGGAACATCGTTATGAGAACTTGACAAAAAAGTAATGACATATTAAGGAAACGTTAGTGTTCACTATAATACAAATTGGGTTAAAATTAGAGATTTAAATAAAACGTACATAAAGTTTTCCAAAATTTCATGCAAACTTAAATTATATATAGTGATACATACTTGTAATAAGTTTCATGAAATTCTAATTGTTGGTTACCTAGTTAGAGCTTAATTTGTTAATTTTACACCAATTCAAGGGCTGTCAGTCATGTACTATTGAAGCCATTCGGATAAGACTATGTTATATTTGTTGTAAGTTTCATGAAAGTATGTACATTGGTTACTTTGCTTAGTTTGTTGATTTTGAATCAATTCAAGTGCAATAGTTCGCGCATTACTAATGCCATCACACATATTCATTTTAAGTTTCGTCAGATTCTGTTCATTTGTTACCTTTTCATCGATCCGGACGGACAGACGGAAGGACGGACTGGCTGACACGAAGAAAACTATATCCCACTTCCTTTGACGGGAATACTAAAATATTGAATACAGTTTGAGATGCTTTATTTTTCAGTTCTCATGGGAAATAATTTAATTTTGCTTGATAAGAACACATACATTGAGAGTCTGTTAGGGGATTTTTACAGGGGTATGCATTTTCAAAATTTCAATCTAGCGTAAACTGGGCGATGGTGCTGGGTAACTTTCACTAGTAATTGGGATAATAGTGGATCAGGGGCCAGCTGTGCTTGCCGCGTCTGAGGAATTGATTTTTACTCCCGTCTATTATTTCCATCTTTTCTTCCTCTGTCTGAGAGACGGTTCGATGTAGACCGAAATATACTGTCACAAACAGCCGTCTATTCCCAACCGTGATACAAACCAACCAACCGCACCAACCAATCAAATTGTACTTGCTATACTGCGTCTCTTTTGCTTCTTGACACACAGTTCCCTATTTCCAGGCATGACGGATCCCGTGCTGCTGGTACCAGTATTTATTTCCTCCTAGAGGCGCCGAACTTTGTCGCCTGGCACAGACATCTCTCAGAAGAGGCTTTCTACTGGCATATAGGCGGCCCTCTCAGAGTAAGTACTCAGAGCTCTAGATAAGCAGGAGTATTTGGTGATAATTAAGGATAATTTTTGTTATTTCTGCATAAAAACATACGTTGTGACCCCTCATCTGAACCGTCTCAATGAGACGGTTCAGATGAGGGGTAACAACATATGGTTTCAATGAGAACTAAGAAAAATTATCCCTCAATTATCATCAAATACCCCTCTTATCTAGAGCTCTGGTACTTGTAGGCTATTGGTAAAAAATGTTAATAGAATCTATGATGGGGCTGTGGTTGAGACATGGAAATCTCGGGCTAGTTTTGAGATTATTAAGTCTTATGCGAGGCTTGCATAAGATTAAAGTAATCTGAAAACGAACATGAGATGTCCTTTGTTGAAGCTTCAACCCCATCATTTGTTATTTGTCTCACCCATTGTATTTTATATAACAGAATATTCATTGAATTCTTAACTTCTTGTTGAGGCCATTTGTATAAACTTCAGCTATTTTTCTATTGATAGTTTTGACGTGTGTTAATTTCACTTTGTGCATGCATCTTTATAACCGACAGCTTTTATGGGAGATGGGTTGAAAAGCAACCGTTTATTTGAATTGTTTTAAATATCAGACAAACTCGAACTCTTCATAACAAGAGTGTTTTAGAGCAGTTATCAGAGCTCTAGATAAGAGGGGTATTTGATGATAATTGAAGAATAATTTCTTTTATTTCTCATTGAAACCATATGTTGTGACCCCTCATCTGAACCGTCTCGTCGAGACGGTTCAGATGAGGGGTCATAAAATATGTTTTTATCCAGAATTAACAGAAATTATCCCTAATTATCACCAAATACTCCCTCTTATCTAGAGCTCTGAGTTATGGATATTTCTATATTATTGTAAACAAGCATATAGATTTGCATCATGGCGGTAATATGAGCTATTTCAGGAGAGAATATCCGCCCCATAAATATCGGTACCTTTCGAAGCGCCTTGTTTAATATTGCAGTAACAAACAAGACGCTCTGAAGGTAGCTTTGGGTCAAACAATTACCTTCAGAACGCTTTGTACAATACAGTCCAACAACTACCTTCGGAACACCTCGTTTTATCTTTCCGGAGGTAGTTGATGGGTGCAACAAATACCTTCGAAAGTCCTCGTTTTATATCGCCCAACAAGTACTCTCGGATCCAACACAGAACACTGCCTGTCTACGCATGCAATCGATATAATGGCGAAGGCCTAAAACAAGCCTGCTCTATAGATATATGAGTAGTTTGTTGCTTTAGACATTTGAAAGGTTTTGTATTGTATGGCTAATGCATTGATACTTGTCCCCTGATCCCGATCTTATACCCTTTAATACAAAGGTCGGCCATCATTGTTACTGCGATGAAAGTTTCCTCTCTTTTTCTTGAAGGTTCACATTATTTACAGAGATGGTTCCTATGAACTAGTCAGACTAGGTGACCTGACCAAGGAAGGCAACTCCGATTGTGTGTGTCAAGTTGTAATTCCACATGACACCTGGTATTGTGTAGAACTCGAGGAAGACGCTCCCTACAGTCTATTTAGTGCCGTTCTTATGCCTGGTAAGTTGTATGTTGATTGGTTTAGCGTAAAAGAGACCTTACGACATATGCGAATAGTGAAGACTCAGATCAGCCTGCGTAGATGCGCAGGCTGATAAGAATCTTTCCTTCTCGCATGTACAATCAACGAATTGTATATTTTTCATGTTGTAAAATATATTATGTTATGAAATAAGAGAAATAAATATGTTTCAAGCAAAAAGTGAAATACGGAGAATGATCAGTCTGGGCGATCTGACCTTGGCTTAAAAATGTACGCAAAAATGAAACTTTGCAGAAGTTGACGGACGGGTAGTAGGGAACCTTTGGCTCAGGGGAGCTGAAATGGAGATTTTCTAGTCTTTTTTTCATAGCGTGTCAACATACATTTCAATTTTTAGTCTCTGTTTTCTTGCCTGTTTTATATTTTAGGTTTTGAGTTCCAAGATTGGTTTGAAGGGAAAAGAGAAGACATGATTAGGGAATTTCCACAACACAAGACTATAATAGAACGACTAACTGAATCTCCGAAGCAAAATGATTGAATGATTATATTTATAAGAAGACTTTCCTAGTGCTCTGTAACATTATTTACGTCTTGCATATGCATTTAGCTATTCTCTACAGTGGCATTTCAGGCACTGCACTGCCTGTCAGTTTTATATTTTGAATGCATTTTACATGACCGGCGACAATTTGGTTTGTTGAATACCGTTTACATTCTTCAACGGGTGTATTTACTGAAACGATCTAGAATAAACCATTGGAACGTAATGTAATTTACATTCTAATAATTACATTTAGCCACGCGACGTCACATGACTTTACATGACGTCAAAATACGTCATGGCTATGAACAAAGTGATTGGACGTTGGCGGCGTCATGACGTCACTGATGCTGTTCCACTGTTAGCTGTAAAACTTCGTGTAAATGTGTAAATGTTTTACTGCTTCAATTTCAGCTCTTATGTAAGACTTTTCATCAAGGTTTTGATTAAAACGAATTTAAATATGATCAATGCACCTAATTTTTCTGATGTTTATCGAAGTGTAAACTACATTGGGTCACTAGCAAAGTTTGCATGCGACACAATGTAGTTTACACTTCGATAAACACCAGGAAAAAGAAAATTCATTTCTTAAATGAGTGAAAGACAGAGACAGATTTCAAGGCCTAGACTTGAGACAGAAGCGGTTAATAGAACAAAATTGGAGGAGCTCATTTTCGTGTCCCATAGGTGACAAATACATTTTCCTGTCCGATAGGCGCAGTAAAATAATCTGATTTTATGTGACTATCCTTGTGTAGTCTATCCCTTAACATTGCATTGTTGTTGCAGCATCACCCGGTAGTCCATTGTTAGTAAAACTAGTGGTCTGTACAGCTGTATGAATGTATCATGAGAGCAGCCTCTGTTACTGTTGATTTAAATGTTTAGCGCTTTTAAAGGCCTTAAATCTTTTTATCCCCCGACCGAAAGGTTCGGGGGATATAGCGATGAGCCTGGCGTCCGTCCGTCCGTCCGTCCGTCCGTCCGTAAACACTTTCTTGTCCGCTCTATATCTTGCATACCCTTTGGAATATTTTCATGATACTTCACAGTTATGTAGAACAGGTCATGATGATGTGTCGCGTACAAGAATGGTAACTCTTGCTATTGTATTTTTTGAATTATCTCCCCTTTGGTGATTTTTTGGCAGATTCGTGTCCGCTCTGTAACTTGAATACCCTTTGGAATATTTTCATGATACTTCACAGAAATGTAGAACAGGTCATGACGATGTGTCGCGAACAAGAATGACAACTCTTGCTTTCTTACTTTTTGAGTTATTTCCCCTTGATAGTTTTAGGTGTGATTTTTTGGCAGATTCGTGTCCGCTCTATAACTAGAATACCCTTTGGAATATTCTCATGATACTTCACAGATATGTAGAACAGGTCATGACGGTGTGTCGCGAAAAAGAATGACAACTCTTGCTTTCTTACTTTTTGAGTTATTTCCCCTTGATCATTTTAGGTATGATTTCGTGTCCGCTCTATAACTTGAATACCTTTTGGAATATTTTCATGATACTTCACAGATATGTAGAACAGGTCATGACGATGTGTCGCGAACAAGAATGACAACTCCTGCTTTCTTACTTTTTGAGTTATTTCCCCTTGATGGTTTTAGGTCTGATTTCGTGTCCGCTCTATAACTTGAATACCTTTTGGAATATTTTCATGATACTTCACAGATATGTAGAACAGGTCATGATGATGTGTCGCGAATAAGAATGACAACTCTTGCTTTCTTACTTTTGGAGTTATTTCCCTTTGATGATTTTAGGTGTCAGCTCCATAGCTTGAATACCTTTTGAAATATTTTTATGATACTTCACAGATATGCAGAACAGGTTATGACAATTTGTCTCATACATGAATGATAACTCTTGCTTGTAGACTCAGTGAATTATTTCCCTTTGGTAGTTTGAGCTGCTGTTTGAGTCTCTGCTCCATAAGTGTATAACCCTGGCCAGCTCCAGAATTTGAATAACTGTGTACCTTTAACAATATTGATGATAATGCTGTGATATCTTATCAGTGTTCCTAACTCTCTCTTACCCCTCCCACATTCCAGTGACCCCTCCCGCAGCCCCCCCCCCCCCCCAAAAAAAAAAAAAAAAAAAAATTCCAGATTTGGATTCTTTGTCCAAATTCACTTACTAGAGAGCTCAAAATTAGATTTGTAGGGCTTGTACTTTAGAAGTTATTCACACATTTTGAAAGTTGAATGTATTGTATGCTATACATTTGTGTATATGGTGGCTGTTTGAGATATTACCTCTTTTTAGCAGTCAAGCGTACTGTTTTAGTCTGAGTGTTAGATAATCATGCATCTGTTAACAATTAATGTCAATCAGAAGCATAAAAGAACGACAATATATTACTAATATGTGTTTTAAAGTGCACCCTTTTTACCAAGGCCCATGGGGGTCTTCGGTCGGGGGATTTGCCATCTCCTCTGATGGCTATTTTTTCTTTCTTGCTTGAACGTGTAAACTAAAATCAAGGATTGCATTCTGCGGCTCATAGCTGCAAGATGTTAAATAAATGATGGGCCAGTTAAAGAAAGAATTTAATGAAACTCTCACTTTTCGAAGAGAGAGAGAGAGAGAGAGAGAGAGAGAGAGAGAGAGAGAGCATTAAAATTAGTCACTATATTATATAAATCACTTCGTGCGCAAGGAAGATGTGCAGTCTAGTCATGGAGTTGTCAATTCAGAGTTTTAAACATTCTACATATTACAGATATAAGTTCTCTCCGGAAAGAAGCATATCAATTTGTTTTCATACCGTATTGACACGAATTATTGGCTCAGAAGTGCCAGAGCAGTCCGAACATATATTGCACTAGTTGTCCTTCTGCCAGGAATTTCTTGGCATCAGTAACTGACTTGAGTGTCACAGTAATTTGGACGTATTGACTATCAGAATTGTGCAGTTAACAAATGTTTCTTTTTTTCCATTGCATGAACACATTTTCAGGGACAGCAACTCTGCTTGATTTTTTTTTCAGTCCATATCAAAAGGGATCAACTCTTGAAGCACAGGAAAGCGAACAGGACGTCACAAAAGTTTTCTCCCTTTGTTAAAATGGCTGAGAAAACATCGAGGTGTAGAATACGCATTAAATATGTTGAAGATCTGATTAGGAAATGGAATTGCAAAACACATATTTCGACACTTGTCATGGGTCTTGTAGCATGCCAGAATACTCGGGCTCAGAATAGCTCTTACACAGTCAGTCTAAAGTAGCAATGTAAAATGTTATATGCTGCAAAAATCACTGTGCCAGAGCATGTGACATCACTGGCAGTTATTGACCATTTTTGTGATATTTCAATGACGTCGACAGAACAAATGTAAATTTATCTGTGCTGCTATGAAGAATTTTGGCTGGATCAAATACGCTCAGACGAAAAGATAGGGCGCATTTTCAGGAAATGCGTCTTTGAGTGTAAGAGTCGAAATAGTTCAGCTCTAGCAGTGAAATTCAGAGTAATAATCCACAATTTGTCGATCAGTTGTTAGTTGATATCACTCACGCTCCGCGCTCCTTATATGATGTACTATACAACTAATTTCCAAACAGTGAATAAATACCAAACAATTCACTGCTTCAGCTGATCTGTTGCTTTATCAACAATCTATACATCCTTAGTAATTCCTGCTCCAAAGCCTCTGATCATACAGGAAGATCTAACTGGCCGTTTTTACAAGTACACCGGCCAAGACCCGTTTTCTTGTACTCAATGGAAAAGAAAGTACACACTTTTGAATCACCATATTTTTTTTTACTTTTCAATGTGCTGAAATTGAAATCTGAAATATTGCATGATTGATTTTCCCTCTTTGCACAATAGCGTGGTACATATATAGTAGTATTACTGAATCAAATGCTTGGTTAGCGACACTTTGTACGTACATGCAAATCTTGCACCTTTTCCATGTGCATCATATTGGATGGACGAATCTATTTTGCTGTTAATCAATATTTGAATTTCTTTTGTTTG
This sequence comes from Ctena decussata, assembly GCA_963989385.1. NCBI lineage: Eukaryota > Metazoa > Mollusca > Bivalvia > Lucinida > Lucinidae > Ctena > Ctena decussata. Next base: position 68,364,370 of record OZ022498.1, on the reverse strand, counting down.
CTAAACAAATCATAGCGTTTGCATTTTATTTACTATATGACAAGGCATCCCACTGGGATGTTACAGGAAGGCTACTTAAAGCGGTTTATGACTGACTTTATGCAATACACTTTGGTTACGATTGATTGGTTACGATTCATTGGCTGTGAAGTGTATACTTTAACAGCCACCGGTTTTTTTTTGCAACACCGGTTTTTTGCAAACTTCACTTGTCTTTCTTGTCTTCCTAGACACTTAAAACCACTTAAATACATAAATATAGGTCATAGACATTAATTTCTATATGTTTTGAGCCAAAAAATATTTAGTCTTGGGGTTGAAATAACGACTCGAACTTAAAAATCCCATGGGAATTTTGAAAATCCCATGGGAAAAAAATTTTCCCGTGGGATTTTTTAAAATTCCCATGGGAAAATTTTCCCATATTATCAAATGGGAATATTTTCCCACGGGAAAAATGAGAAAAAATAAAATGTTTGTTTTATGTCTTTAATCCTCATATTAAGTCATAAATATTGTCGAAAAAAAATACCACGGCTTAATTCAAAAGTTAAATTTTTCCCGTGGGATTTTTTTCCCATTTTGCCATGTGGGAAAAAAATCCCATGGGATTTTCTGATTTTTTAAAAATAGTTTATTTATGAAAAAAATGTCTACTGAACAAATCAATATACATATATCTGAATTATAATGCTGAAATAATGCCTATATTCTAATATTTATATTTTCCCGTGGGAATTTTTTCCCGTGGGATTTTTTTCCCATTTTAGGAAATGGGAAAAAATTCCCACGGGAAAAATATTTTTTATCTGACACTAATTTGACACCAGTACTGTATAAAAATGATGTCGATGATTATGTTTAAGTGTCATAATAATCCATTTTCGACTAAATAGTTTTTTTAATTTTTCCCATAGGATTTTTTTCCCGCAGGAAATTTTTCCCATGGGAATTTTTTCCCGTGGGTAAATCAATTTGGATTTTTCAAATATTGTTTCCATTTGACAAATTTTGTGCAATTGTGTTTTAGAAAGGATTACTTCTAATTTATTATTTTTTATCTTAACTATACCATATTTATCCTATTGACGGTGCCTTATGCATGTAATTAAGATGAGCAAAGCGGACACCGGAAAGAACATGAGGTAAATACTGAAGGCAGAAGTTAAAAATATTATCTAGCAATAGCTGATGAGGTTTAAAACTGAGCTGGGCATTTAAGCATCCTTGAAGACATTTGGCCCAACTGGCTTCTCGTCCGAATCGCCTTGTCAGTGCGGTTCAGATAAGGAGACTCAATATGATTTTATGCCGATTTAACAGATAAAAATGTTAACTATCACAAATGTCAATGAGACTCTTTTTTATCCAGAGCTTTGGTGAGCATTTGCTGCAACCTTCTTTGCATGTATTTGCTATATCTATTGTTGTTGTTATTTAACAGTACTACGAGCTATCACGTATTAATGTGCGTTAAGATCCTGTGCGTTTGAGGGTGTTCACCTCGTTTGTAGAAATATCTGTACAAGGCGAAAAATTTTACAATTTGCCATTTTCTTCTGCTTACTACAGCTCCTATTTCACCCGTTTACAAGAGGACATGATATACAGAATAGTATCCTCACCTGAGTTCTGACATAGTGCCTGGTTTTAAGATGGCTGATCAAATAAGTTTGTTTATATGAAAAGCAATGCAGTTACAGATGTACTTTAAAGAACAGACATGAAGAGTTGTCCAAGACAGTAATCCTGCTTTTTGTGTTGGAGCAATTTGGGGTAATATAATCCGTTTCGAAATATGGTCCCTCGGGAATTAACCATTAAAATATTTGATATTTATGGCAAATTGGGCTACAGGCAAGCCATATTCGAACTAAATGTTAGCATACCATCACGGTCGCGGACGAAGACATGTTTCCGCGGATTCACTTGTACTGGCAGCTCACCTTCTTCCTTGGCTTTCTACAACTGCTGGCCAGCATAGAGTTCTCGAATGCGTCCTAGTCTCTGAGTTCTGTTTTTTTTTCTTTCTTTCCGAAGGCAAAAGAAGAAATGGGAAGACAATGTTAAAGAGTGGACCAGGATAGACTTTGCCAGCTCAGCTAGGGCAGCAAAGATAGGACTCCGCAGAGGGTATTGTTATAAAGTCATCAGTTAGCTGTACTTGCAAGCGTATGGGATGCACTAGACCATTTCCGAATATACCTTATTACAAAACATTACACAACGTGCAAACAGTGAAGACTCAGCCCAGACTGCGCATTCGTGTATTAAGTTAGAGTCTTCCGCCGTTTGCTATTTGAAGTGCAATGTTATGATCATTTGGTATTTGAAGTGCAACGGTATGATTCTGATTATCTTGTGCAGATGCTTACTTGCTGTGCGCACACGGCAATCTGACTTTTCATGCGCCTTCGCTGCTCGAATATGAGAACACCTCTCATGTTTTCAGACATTTTAGCAAAGGAAAACTGCTTTCGTGACTTCCTATTTGCATCACCCGAGGTGGAGTCCCTTCCTAATGATAAATAAAAAGAAAAAATAAATAAATAAAGGCTGTTCCCTTCACGTGTTTCTCTTACTTCAAAGAATTTACCTTCAGAAAAGGTACCTTTGCAGTCAGAAAATATCCATTTGAATGATTTTATACATGTTTGGCCACAGGGCAGGAGCAGATAAAGCCTAGGACCAAATCTTGATCACAACAAGAAGCTTTAAAGGGTCACTGATGAGGCTTGAATAGCCGAAACCGCGGTATGGCCCAACTTCTTACTTATGAATGTTTTCTTTGCTCTTAAAGGATCTAAACTTTTATCATTATTTATTACTTCTGTCATTTGTTGCTAGTTTTAGAAAAAACTAATATGAATTTACATAGCTTTTATCATCATATTATGCAAGAATAAAGTCTCGGGGTAGAGGGTGACAAAAACACATATGGAAAATTTTGAGCACCACAGGATGCTTTAATTACCCTGATTGTTTGCTGAAAGTCTCAGACAAAAAAAATACTTTCTAATTCTGTTTTTATATCCATTTTTTTTATGATTTTAAGCATGTACATATAGTGCCATGGAAGGAGCAAGTAACCGCTGATAACAAAATTTCGATGGTAAAGCAAAGCTGTTGTTACTTTGATCATTTTTGTGAAGTTCCATCGTGATATTCAACCCCGGATCCAGGGGGGGGGGGGGCTTTTGGGATTCATATGCCCCTGGACTATATTGCCGGGGCATGCAAACCATTATACCAGCTAAATAACCTATAGGGCTATAAAACATTTGGATAAGTAAAAACGATCACGGTTCTCTCCCCAAACCGCGCTATCGTCCCACCCCGCACACACACACATGACAAAAATATATACTAAATATACATGTACTTCTACATACCTTTACTGTTTAAGTTGAAAACCATCACAAAATCTAAAAAAACTGACAGGTTTAGTTATGTTGAAGGTAATTCCCTTGAACGGCTGGTTGGTTGGTTGTGTTAGATTTAACGGCTGTATGAGAATTTCAGTCTACATCGAGCCGTCATCCAGTCAGAGAGAGAAAGAAAAGAATATGTATACAGAGGATAGAGACCATTAAAAAGACAACCCCTGTTCTGCACCTCCTGCAAGCACAGCCGGCCATTGCCTCATATTTATTCCCCTGCTATTTCGGTTCTACCATAAACACAGGGTATAATCGATTCCGCTAATTTTCGCTTCCTGCAAAGACTGTCCGTCGTATATTGCTTCCGTCGAGCCTGTACGCTATATTTGGCTTCCTGCAGAGAACAACGGTTTCCACCAGGACAATTCTGAAGGTGTTGTGAGGTAAAAATTTGTCTTAAAACATTCAGTAGCAATCAGAGACCTGCCACAGTCATAAATCTAAGGTTGCAAAATGTTTTGTAATCAAACTTTGCAAAAAAATATTTTCTATATTGGACTCTCATCCTGTATTTTGAATTTGTTTTCAGAAAAAAACAAAAACAATGCATTTATTTTTTTTATTCGTAAATAATTGGTTAAAATACAATTATTTTCCTATATTACTACCATATATTGTTACCAAATCATGTGCTAGTTCCATTAAATGTGAGAGTTACTAATTTACTGCATAAAACGGCAATAAAAACTGCACTGTACGGCATCCGATCCTATAAAGTACGGCTTCCTTGCTATTGCAAAGAAGCACTGTACGGTTTCCGCAGGCAAAATATCAGATAAATCAATGTCTTTTCCCTAAATATAATTAAATCTACTACTTTTTTGGTCTTTAAATGATATGTAGAGCTGTGTTCCTGGCAGCTGTTGTCTTCTAGAAAATTTTCATGGAAACTATGCATTTTATAATGCACCAGCCTGAGGGAGACTAGAACACCATCTGTTAATGTTGCATACATGGTTTAAATGCAGCCGAGAGATATTTCGTGAGAAACCATGCGTTAGAACCCGTGTCCAAGCATTTTAGGATTTTGGATGTTGTTACGTATTGTTTATGTTGCCATACGAATTCTTACTTGCTTCAGACCAGCTCGTGCATGTTGAGTGTCAGGGCGCGTACAGGGCTTGTAACCTCAGTGACCCTCAGGGGGTCATGCGCGCGCCATATACCTGACGCGCGCCTAGCCCCCTGAGTATCTTTGGTGTTTACCAGAATATGTGTACTTTTAAGAGAGTTTATGATGGTAGCTTAAAGACCCAGCGGCTCCAGGGGACACCCATTGAAGTGCTAATGCAAAATGCGCTGCAACCAGATAGTGCTCCCTTTCACTAGCTGGGTCATTGTCGTATTCTCCCTATTTAAACCAAATATTATACTTTGAATGGTTGGACCAGTAGCGTCGGTACGGCACCCACAGAAGTGCTAACGACCAGTCCGTTGCAACCAGACAGTGCCGCCCTCCACCAGCATGTCCCTGTCTACATCATTGTCTTAATGATCTGTTTAAGCTAATGGTGGTTAAGATAGTATTAATAGTGATATAATTTTGCCTATATGGGTTGTTTATCGTTTCTTGGGCCTGTTGTTTCGGCTCGGCACCCACAGAAGTACTAACGACCAATTCGTTGCAACCAGACAGTGCCGTCCTCCACTAGCGAGCCTATTTCCCTACGTATATTTAGTATAAATAAGTTATAATGATATTAAGGGATATGAAAATGATAGAGAGGGAGAGGGCAGGGAGAGGAGAGAGAGAAAGGAGAAAGAAAGAAAAGTTCTAAGTATGGATGGGTGGGGTACTTCGGGCTCTCCTGCATGGCACTGATGCCTCTTAAGGAGGATCTTGACCTTTTTGCAGTTGATTCCTAATACCATTTCACCCTAAAAAAAATTCTAAGTATGGGTGGTTGGGGTACTTCGGGCTCTCCTGCATGGCACTGATGCCTCTTAAGGAGGATCTTGACCTTTTGCAGTTGATTCCTAATACCGTTTCACCCTAGTGGAGAATTCGTGGTTGAAAGATAGTGAGAGTAGACGGTGTATTTAGGCCTTAGGCTGCTCGGCACTGACGTTTCCCGAGGGGGATCCTGACCTTTGGCAACTGATTCCCGATAGACCGCCGATCTGATAAGTGTAGAAGCCAAGTAGGTAGATCGTATAGAGGTTTATCTTATTTAGTTTAGCGTCCCTTCACCTCCTCCTTCCGTCCTATCCGCCCAATTTCAAATATCGCTGTTTTTGTGTTATGTATTTTGGTCCAAATAAGCTCCCGGGGTATTGGCCGGGGTAATGAAAAATGATGAAAAAAAATATCCGTTTTTTTTCTAGATTTTTTTCGTGGGTTGGTATGTTTGGGTGCCAAAAAGATGTTTTGTGATATTTTTTCCCGTGGTTGAATGTATGCTTGGCTGGCAATGAGCCGTTTTTCTCAGGCCGCGGCCCGTTTTGAGCGAATTTCGCATGTTTTTGAGTCAAATCTTTGGTATGTTTCGGCAGAGATGGCGGAAGGTGGCGGGATGTAACGCATATAAGGTTGGATGGTTATAGTATATAGTATAAAATTTTATGATAATGATGACGATAATGATAATAATAATGATAAGAATAAGTTCAAAAGAGGCTTGGCCTGCAAGGATCGTTTTTGTCCGAATGCCCACTCTATTTAGCTGGTAAACTGAACCTCTGTTTCTCTTATTTACTTCTTTGTTTCCTGTTGTCCTGTAATCCCTAGATTTTATTCCCAAAGGTTTTTAGCCCACCTGGCCCGAAGGGCCATAGTGAGCTATTGTCATACCAATGCGTCCGGCGTGCGTCGTGCGTCGTGCGTCCGTGCGTCGTCCGTCAACACCTAAAAACAAATATTCAAACATCTTCTTCTGTAAAACTACTGGTCCCATGGTTCTCAAATTTCACATGGAGCATGACCTGACTCCAGGGTCTCAGAATTGTAAAATTGGGTCAGGTTGAAAATCCAAGATGGCCGCCGTTACTAAAAATAGCAAAAACAACAAAATAAACTTCTTCTCCAGAACCACTGGGTATATTTGTCTGAATTTTGGCATGGAACATCAGTGAAACCTTGGTATTCAAAATTGTAAAAATGAAAAAAATCTGTAGCGGAGTTTTGTCACAGTGATCTACTTTCTGTTTACGTGTGTAATTTTGCTCAAATGCCAATGTCAAAAAATGACCTATTTAAACAACTTCAAACAACTTCTTCTCTAAAACCGCTGAACCCATGGATCTCAAATTTCACATGGAGCATGACCAGACTGCAGGTTTCAAAATTGTAAAATTGGGTCAGGTCAAGAATCCAAGATGGCTGCCGTTACTAAAAATAGCAAAAACAACAAAATCAACTTCTTCTCCAGAACCATTTGGTATATTTGGTTGAAAGTTTGCATGGAACATAAGTGGGACCTTGGTATTAAAAATTGTAAAAATAAAAAAATATGTAGCGGAATTAGGTCACAGTGACCTACTTAGCGTTTACAAGGCCGATTTTGCTAAAATGTCAATATCTAAAGAAAATGCAACCAATTCTGACCAGATTTGGTCAGAAATGGTTCTTGAATGGAATTATTTCAATTTTGTGCCAGTTGACTATCCAAGATGGCCACCATGGGGGCCGTTACTAAAAATAGCACAAACATAAAAATGACAATTACTCAAGAACCCTTGAATGGAATTAGACCAATCTTGTGTCAGAATGTTCCTTGCATGAAACCGTTTCGATTAATTGCAATTTGGCATTCCAAGATGGCCGCCATCTGGTGTTACTAAAAATAGCACAAACATAATAATGACAATTACTCAAGAACCCTTAAAGGCCCCATTGCTCTATCAGCATGAAAAAATTTATCATGAGGTATCGCTGCAAGCGTTTCACTATGGTTTCTTTATTCTATATGACCGTGATTAAAAAAAATAAAACATCCTTGAGTTTCTCATAAAAAGGGTTTGAAAACCTATTTGGGTCATTTTAGTTGGCAACTAAAATGACCTACTTTCGATTTCATAAAATGGTAAAAATACAATGTACAGGCGAGGAGTCCCAATCACTATCCCGCCTGTGTTTATATAGCATTGCTGGGCGGGAAACCAGAATAGGAAATTGTATTTTGTTGAGCAATTTGTTATTTTTCAAAAACTTGTTTTCTCTACTTTTTGCCGGTAATATGACTCGGTATTTGCACACCAACCTACCTTTTATTACAAAACGTGAAGATTGAACCGCTTTTTACAATGATTTGAGTTTAGGCGTTTTTTACCGTTGATAGGACTATGGAGACTTTAAATGGAATTGGACCAATTTTGTGTCAGAATGTTCCTTGCATGAAGTCGTTTCGATTAATTGCAATTTGGCATTCCAAGATGGCCGCCATCTGCCGTTACTAAAAATAGCACAAAACATGAAAATGACAATATCTCAGTGACCGCTGAATGGATTTTGACGAAATTTGTGTCAAAATGATTCTTGCATTGAGATGTTTCAAAAATATCTAACTGTAGACCAGTCATGTTGGCCTCTGTTACTAAAAATAGACAAATGTGAAAATTAGAAAATCTCAATGGAATTGGACCAAATTTGTGTCAGACTCCGGATGACTGATATATGGTCCTTGCATGAAGGCTTTTCGATTTTTTACATTTGAGCAATCCAAGATGGCCGCCATCTGCCATTACTGAAAATAGTACAAAACATGAAACTGGCAATATCTCAGTAACCCCTGAATGGATTTTGATGAAATTTGTGGCATAATGATTCTTGCATTGAGGTGTTTCAAAAGTAAATATATAAAGACCAGGCAAGTTGGCCTCTGTTACTAAAAGTAGCAAAATGTGAAAATGAGAAATTCTCAGTGGAATTGGACCAATTTTGTATCAGAATGGTCCTGTTGCACAATAGCCAGGTGAGCGATATCAGGCCCATTTGGGCCTCTTGTTATTTTATATTATTTTTGTGTAGCCCGTGTCCTCAATATATTGGAAGTCGGCATTTAGTATTTCCTGATCTTGGGCAGTTAACAAAGATTTAGTGGCCAGGCTCCCGGTGTATGGGGTGCTCTATACACACGTTGTTTTATCGTGTCGCGGCTCAAATATATATGAGCCGCGTCCCGAGAAAACCAAAAGAGTGGTCGCGCGCCCAGCTAAGGATGAGATCAGCATATGCAGTCCTCCAGTCTGATCAGAGTCTTCGCTTTGCGCTGAAAGGATGGCTCAGGATCTAAGCTACCCCGATGCGGACAGCGAAGATTCTGATCAGACTGGCAGATACCCAGACTGATCTGAGTCTGCGCTGGGCGCACAACCACTTTGTTTGTTTTCTCGCGTCGCGGCTCAATTATAACAGGATGTGTTGTCTCTCTTTCCACTTGAACACTTTCTTATTGCGGACATACGAACAACGTAAACCAAGACCAGACTATTCATGAGAGTATCTGTTATTCGCTTAAAATATTCCAGAAGCTCCATATACTAAGGGCAGGCAACGCGCATTCTTAGCCTTGTGAGCGCATGCGCAACCATTCGTCGTTGTAGAATCTAGAAAAGTCAGCAGCAATGTGAACACATTTTCGCAAGCTGGTTTGGCATGCAAATATTAATAAAATTCTCTGAAATGCCTTTATAAATAAACCTGAAACTGAAATGCTTGCGCGGCGAAAACAATATATACCCACAACGAACTGTTCCTCTGTATGTCATTTAAAGATAATGATACTTATGGTAACTGATTGGGGTATTCAATAAAGTTATAATCGAATAATAATTATCCGTAAAGTTTCTGTGCGTTTTTTTATTGTGTGTGTGTGTGGGGGGGGGGGGGGGGGGGGGGGACAAAGAGGTTAGAATAAAATAAGGCTGGTTTTGATGCGCCTGCGATCACTGTCTTGGCGGTTAGCACGAAATAATATCACTTTTCTGATGTCACGGCTCAATCAAGAGCGCAGTGTGATTTTATAGTATGACACATCATAAGTTATTTTGATAAATCCAATTTCCACTGAATAACCATTCCATCTTAGCAGTCGATTAAAGTGTATCCAACCCCCCCCCCCCCCCCACCCCTGCCCTAAGTCAAAATGTCAAAATGATGTTACATCGCTTGGGCGTATAGTTCCAGAAACATTCAATATATTAAAAAACGAGCCATGCATCGTTGCAGCCACAGAGAAGAAATCCTTTTTCCCATGTTTTTTAGGCTGACTGACAGAGTTCTACACAATGATATGGCAGGTAAATCTGACAGAAAATAACGTAAGATATTGCTAACCAGCAGTTACCACTGACATATAATGGAAGAACGAAATAACTTCGATGAATTAAAAAGTACTAAAGCATTTATCAGGAAACTTAGTAAATGAACACTTTGGATTGAGGAAAGCCGCAATAGCTTTGGGGCTAGCGGTCCCGGGTTTGATTCCTGCTGGCATGGAGGTGTAACTTTTTTTCACCTGTAATTGGGGTTTATAATCAGCCTTCAGTCGTCCTGATATAACTGAAATACTGTTGAAAAGGACTTGAGATCGCAAGTCATCCACTCGGTTGAGAACAATGGCTTTTGACATATAAAAAAAATTTCAGCCAAAACGGGGTAATAATTTTATAATGATGATGATGATAATAATAATAATAAAATCTGTAATCATGCTAATTCACCCGTTTCAAGGTGTCAGTGTCAAGTTTTAGACAGTCCTCTTTTCCTTCACAAAAAAGTATATTCCCAATCAGCCTAAGAGGTCTTTAGATGATCCCCATCCCCTTCTCACCATCCCCCACTCCACGCCCCTCTTTATTCTAACTTGCTTGTATGAAAGGGACATGATATGAGGGCCGATATCAACGCCCACATTCGTGAAAAATATGAAGCACAGTTACTGTCTCCGCATGCCATGCTGGTCCCCCAAATACTGGCACCATCCCCCTTACGCCGCCCTCATCCCCCCTCCCAACCCCCCCCCACCCCCCCCCCCCACACACACACACACACATACACAATAGCAGTTCTTCTTCGAAAGGAAATACAAATTAAATACATATCTGTACAAGACAACTCCACACATCTTATCCAAAAAGGGTATAGCTGCAACTGCACTACTTCACTGATTAACAAAAACGTAGACTACTTATTATGTCAACCAATAATGTATAGTATTTTTGTTTTATATGACCCGCGAAACGATAGTCAATGTGCATTATGTGTGACCCTAGTCCACCTGCCCGTGCGTCCGTCTGTCCGGACATTCATCCCCTCTAAAGAGTTTATAAGTTTTTAACCAATAAATCTGAACGTTTTAAATATTTTGCATACCTATGAAGACATGCATTTCATTTGTTGTGAAAATATCTACTTGGGTCACGCCTGCGCTGGGTTTTAAAATATAACTTTTACGAGAAAAAAATCTTTAAATCGCAGGGCAACTGTGCATCGCCGGTGTGTTTTATTGAGTTTTTCGCTTTACCTTGACGAATAAAATAGGAAGATATTCACAAGACAACCGGATCGGTAGACATTAGACATTAGACATGTCGGGGGGGGGGGGGGGGGGGGGGGAAACACAAAGTTCGTCTGTCAGGAAAGGGTACCTATTTTACATTGTAGGCGTATAATATTATAAGGCACATTTTGTTAAAATTTTAAGTTGGGTCATGCCTGCGCTGATACTTTTCTTGATGTTGATGGTCGCAAACGCGTGATTTTTGCTGTTTTTGCCATTTCTAGGGTAGTTTGCGATAAAAATTGCATATTCCTCTAGGGAGATTGTCAAACATACGAAAATAGATCTTCATAATAATTGAGCCGCGACGCGAGAAAACCAACAAAGTGGTTGTGCGCCTAGCGCCGACTTAGATCAGCCTGGACATCCGCCTAATCCGCTCGACTTTTCGCTAAACGCTTAAAGGTAGCTAAGGGTCTAAGCTATCTCCATGCGGACAGCGAAGACTCTGATCAGACTGGGCGGATGCCCAGGCTGAACTGAGTCTTCGCTGGGCGCACAACCACTTTGTTGGTTTTCTCATGTTGCGGCTCAATATTAAAGGACTGGCCTGTTTAAAACTGTCTTTATTCGTGCCATGGAGGCCGGGATTTTAGTATGGTTTGCACACCAAGCCCATAAACAGTTTTTCAGTTATAAGAGAGATGAATCATTTGCGGTTTTACGGCCTTTTCATCAGCAGTTCAATCATGTTGGAATGGTGATAATGGAAGCTTGTGTGCAATAAAACCGCGTTTATGATTGAAAAGAAATTCACTTCCAACAGGATTCAACCCAAACCGCTACCTTAGCAAGTCAGTGCTTAACCCACTGAGTTATCGGGGTTCCTCCGTAACACAATGCCATAGGTCCTTACTATGTAGCTATAATTAAACTTTAGGTGGGATGAAATTTCTAAATCTTTAAATTTATAGTTAAAAAAGTGAAGAAAATACTTAATTTTAACGTAAAATGGCTATTACCAGTCGACTGTCATTAGCGGTCTTAACGTAAAATAGCTACATGTATTACCAGCCGACTGTCACTAGACCTTTCCGATATTTAAGCAGTTGTTATCATATTCATGAATGTAGTCTATTAATATTTTCCAGAGTTAATTTCTCTCTCTCTCTCTCTCTCTCTCTCTCTCACACACACACACACAAACAAACACACGCGCGCGCGCGTGCGCCCATCATTATAGTTTGGAAACAACTCGCTTTATCTCCATTATTCTCACTTGTGAGTTAAATTGTTAGTTTGAGTTTCGTTTTTATCACCCCTCTCTCTCTCTCTCTCTCTCTCTGAGACGGCATCATAATATCTTCATTCTTCTGTTAACTATTTTTTGTGTTGTTTTGATCAAAGTTAACTCACCTCCTCTCTCTCTCTCTCTCTCTCTTTCTCTCTCTGCCCTCATTATGATGACATCAGCTACCTTAATCTTTGTCCTTCTCATTTGTAAGTCATTATCTCGTTTTCAAATTTTGGACAAAGAATTAATTTACCTAAACCAAAAATGGCAGCAACGGTAACATTTGCAGTATGCTGACACATTATTTCACCACCATATTTCGAAAGTAGAATAACTCTACCCACATCTGGCGGATGACGGATTACTTGCGATTTAACGTTCTTTTCAACAGTATTTCAGTCGTATCAGGGCGATGAGAGGGTGCTAATGAAAGGCTGCGTGCAATGTATGCCAGCACTTAATCTACTGAGCCCCCGGGGCTCCTCCCACATCTAAGATTATAATTTTTTTCCAGTTCAGGTGAACTGACACACCTTTATTGCTATTCCCTTTTCATATTTGCATCCCTTTCCCTTGAATACCAAGTCTTGAAAAAGAATTAACTCTTCAAGGAAGCAAACAGATTACAAAAGTTGTTCCTCTTTGTAAACATGGCGGGAAAAATCTGAGCAATACCATCCATGATTTGATCCATACCACTTTATGATAAAAGTGTTCTTTTATATGCTCACAACTCGTGTTGGGGCTACCCTAGCTATTGAAAACTGAATAGTAGTGTGTGTATTTCATTTATCGTAACGACGTTACCCCCATCACCTCAGCGGAACGTATCCATAGTCGCAGTAACGGGGCGCCTTTCGTCCGTCCAGGGCTCAGGTTCACAATCATTCATAAAGTTAAGGATCACCTTAAAGTTAAGGTGGAAAATTTCGCCCTCAGAAAATCCATTTTTAAACCATATTAAAAACTGCAGTTGCTACGTGAATCTACTGACAATTGTCATAGAAATGTAATATGAAAGATAAATCAAATACATTTAGTTTTTGTAAGATTCTATCTACACATTAAATTTTACATCTTAACTTAAAGGTCGTCCTTAAGTTTAAGGAATGATTGTGAACCTGGGCCCAGAACTGACAAATAGAAAAAGTAAAGATTTTATGTAAGTCTATGCTTAATTGTGAGAAAGTTGGTAGTGTCTTAGGCGGTTTAAAGATTACACGTTGCGAAAGCATATGCCTTTAGAAAACCAGTATTTGGAATGCGGGAACTGCACTGGTCCAGACCAGCAAGTTCACGAGTACAGCTCGTCTCGGATGTTTCGGACCCAGTAAAGACCTAGATCAGACTGTCTTTGAATGAGCAGCATGATTGAAACATTTACAAGACACTTAATAGAGAAAGCAAGCGAGATTGGTACATTGTTCTTTTACGGTAAATGGACCAAGATGTAAGAAAGTTGGTAGTGCCTTAGGCAGTTTAAAGATTACACGTTTGCGAAAGCATATGCCTTTAGAAAACCAGTATTTGGAATGCGGGAACTGCACTGGTCCAGACCAGCAAGTTCACGAGTACAGTCTCGGATGTTTCGGACCCAGTAAAGACCATGATCGACTGCCTTTGAACAGTGACCTATGTATTTATAGGTCACTGCTTTGAATGAGCAGCATGATTGAAACATTCACAAAACACTTAATAGAGAAAGCAAGCGAGATTGGTATATTGTTCTTTTTTTTTACGGTAAATGGACCAAGAATTTGAGAAAGTTTTTGTTCATTGGTAATAGTAATACCGGTTTATTGATTACACAGGCACCGTTGTGTGTGTGTGTGGGGGGGGGGGGGGGGGGGGGGGGGAGAGAGAGGTGGGGGTGCTCGATGAGACAGGCGTGTATAGCATGGTGGTGTGATGGTGATAGGGGCCGGGGGTGGGCTGGGTTAGAAGGCATTTTCAGGGTCGTTGGTGCTCAGGGTATTGATGAATGGGTGGATGACGCCATCTTACGTCGCTTGAAACAGATTGCTGTTTATCAGGACGAGTGGAGGATGATAATGAAAGACTGTGTATAAAGGAGCCGAGTTTACAGTTGTAAAGAAGTCCGCCTTCAGTCGAGTTCAAACCCGCTTAACCCACTGAGCCTCCCTGCATATTAATCATCCTCCCAGCATATTGAAAGTTAATTGAATCTTTTGTGTACCTATTGTACAAACCATGATGATGCTGCGCATCCCGTCGCGTCTGGTCAGGGTTTACACTGTTCGCAGGATTTTTTTCTGGCAAATGAATTATCATAACGACGTTCCGCATGAGGCATAATAGAGCACTGAAATCTATAGCATGCACCTCCTAGCATCCAGCTTGTTTGTGTAGAATTCTCTTTGACCATAGCTTTTTACCGCGGACGTAAAGCAACAATCCATCAATAAATCTCTAGCAAATTTCCAAATAAGACTATCTTTAAGTTTTAGGGTAAATAGTGTTTAGGTGTCCCAACATCGTAGGCATAAGTGATATTGTATCTGTCTTATGAAAACAACTCTGTAGACAAGTTCTGATTAATGAATGAGTCCGAAACACTACCAGTATCCAGCTGTACTTAAGTATCGGGACACCCTGAGTATTTTATAGTGTTTTGGTCGTTGACATGTAATAAAAAAAAAATAGTTTTGGTGTCCGTTCTTGGGTGGGCTGAGAAGGGGCTTTGGGGACTGGGGTGCGGATTTTCCAGAATTTGATAAAAAGAAACGCTCTCTCTCTCTCTCTATCTCTCTGTCAATGCATCATAGCAGAATCTGTCAGAAAGTTGTTCCCTCTTTTCTCGGAAAGATGGCTCCTGGAAAAAAAAGACGACAGTGCAGGGGAATACCGATCTCAGAGAGCTACTCCTCTCCTCCCCCCTCTCCCCACACACCCAACCCCTTCCCCTACGAGTCGTTTTTCCCACCGGTAGTGATTGGTAAACGGTACTTTAGTCATATGAGACGAAAGGATGATGATAATGACAGGCTGTATGCAGTGGAACTCCGTTTACGGTTGGAAAGATTTCCAACTCCAGCGGGTCTCGAACCCGCGACTGCTAGATCAACAGACCAGCGCTTAACCTACTCCAACCCGGAAATATATTATCAGAGTACTTAGTATGAAGTGCGATATAGCTGAGAATACACACACGCACATACACAGGAGCGAATTCTGTCTTTATGTGTAGATCCCCCTTAAAATGGAGCCCTCCTTCGGTAAAAACTGGATGACTCGAACGTTGCTTTTTTTTTTTCAAAATAGATATGCTTAGTTTTGTTGACTGGGGTTCGAATCTCTTTATTCCATTAGACGGTATTCTTGGGTACTAACTGGCCAAAGATCGGATCACACCGCGCTTTAAGTTTGAACAGACTGCCTGCGCAGGTTGCCAAGATACTGAAAATGGCACATGACCTGATCAAACTGCTCAGTGCTGAGCTGGCAATAAATAGTTTATCGAGGCGAAAATCAGATATCAGACATTTTCTACTGCCAATTTAAGTCATGGCATGCGCTGACCAGACTTCAAGTGAAGATCGAATTGCCAACTGCGCATGCGCTGAATGGATTGCGCATGCGCTGGATAGGCTGCATTCCTTTTCTCGCATCTACAGACTGCACATGTGTTGACCGTACTGCCCATACGCGGATCGGAAGGTGCATACGCTCAGTAGTGGCCTCAACAGAGTGCATATGCGTTGACCACGATGCGTGCAATGTATACTACTATTAAATATTTCCTACAGCCGATTTTTTTCATGGCCTGAACAGACTGCTCATACACTGACTAGAGTCACCAGACTGCGAGTGCGGACCGAAGTGCACATGCGCCGAATTAGGACAAGTCGAGTTTATCATACTGCGATATGTCAAAACAGTACAAACCCTGATCAGACTGTTTCTACAAACTAGGTGTGCATTGTTTATTTGGCAGTTTAGGCATTAGGCGCATTACGAACAGGTGGCGCTTCTGGGTAGTGTGATTAGCATTTACTCGTGAACGTCAATCGCAGTTCTGATCTGAATCTATGCAGTTCACACACGATGTAAACAAAGGGTAACAATACACGTTAGAGGTGACGCGCAAAAGAATATTCAAGTGTCACCTATAATGTGTATTGTAAGCTGTAGTATACATCTATTACCACACCACAGCAACATAATATTTGCAGGTAGTGTTCGAGTAAATCGAATTTACATATCACCTGGACACTTGGAAATATAGACTTTCCCAAGACCCTATATTTATCTAGACTTCACTTTCAAACAGGGAGGTCTCTCTAAGTGAAGTAATATGAAAAAGTCCCTTTCAGAGTTATCTCTGAATATATATGTAATTTCAACAGTGTTAAACAGGAACATTTTTTCTCGTTTTTTTTTTTTTTTTTTTTTTTTTGTTTGTTTGTTTTTCCTCAAAATACTCAAATTTAAAAAAAGAAATGGAATATTAATTGACAGACTTGGGCAAGTCTAGTGGAAATGTACCTCTTGAATGTGAGACAAATGAAGACCCACATTAACCTGCCTATTATGACAGTCACTAAGTACATTTCCGACAATATTAGATTGATGACGTGACTCGGCAGCAGGTACTGTCCACTTATAGAACGTAGAATTATATGACTTCAAAGTAGAAGAAAAATACTTTCTCGTGTCATATCTGAAGTGTTCAAGCTCAAACTATTCCGCACACATGTGCAGTCTGGTCAAAACTGGCTAAGTTTGCTTGAAAAAAAAAACACGACTATATACAGCATATTTTGAAAAGTGACTTGCGGTCACTTGTAAAAAAGCTGGTGTGAACTTGTGCGCATGTTCTAAACACAAGTTTCCTTAATTGTTCAAATTTTCTAGTATGTGACAGCGCAAATATTTAGTTATTAGTGAATTTCAGTACATGTGTGGACTTCGCATGCCGAGTGGCGAATAATCCGTATTGTTCAAATTTTCTATGTGACAGTGCAAATATTTATGAATTTCAGTATATGTGCGAACTGCGCATGCCGAGAAGCGAATAATCCGTTTTATAGCTCAGTGCATACCCAGATTAGCTATGCGACTACTAATCTGGGTCTGCACTGCGTTACTGAACAGTGGACGGTAATTTTACTGGATTTCTTAAGTGTAAATATGTTTAAAGGACGCCCCAGATTTTAGCGTCAGATCAGGGTTTTCACATTTTGCATTTAAAATCAACAATATCTGCATAAATTAAAACAATTATAATAAAGACTTGATGACCTCGCAAAATAAAAGAGTACACAATGACAGTGACCTATAAAAACATATAGGTCACTGATAACGAGCATCAATATTTGTGTTACTACTTTCAACACACGGCTTGTCATATCACAGACACAGCCATGTATTGTCGTAATGACCTAAATATTAAGACATCGCTAGAATTGTGTCACCCTCATTTTTTGTCAGAGTTACACATATTTTAGGGAGCCTAAATCTTCGCACACAGGTCTGTTAGGTTTATCATGCTGTCCCGTAAAATTTCGGACACAAAGGACGCTTTCTCCATTTTCCGATTAAACCTGTCTTGCGTTATAACGGTAACTAAAGAAATTCGCTGTTGCCATAGTTACTGACAAGAAGTCCTGTACAAAATTCATAGCCTGTGGTCATAAAACTCTAACAGTTCAGTAGAGCCACAGAATATCAAAGATAATGCCATAATTAATACACAGAAATATGGCACGCTGCAAAATAATATTTTTACAAACGAAATGAGACATATCCTGGCAGTTTTATAAGGGTCTTTTCTATTCAAAGTTCATGTGATGGAATTTTAAAAGTTTAAAACGAAAACAATTGTGTGTGTGTGTGTGTGAGCGCGCGCAAACTGATTCGAATGTTTGTTTTATGTACATGGCTTAATTTTTTTCTCGTCTCGCCAATCCAAAACATTTTCTGATAAGGCTTCTATTCGCACATATATTTAACGCAAGGTGGCGATGATATAAGAAACGTCGAAATGCACAGCAAACAGTTCAACACAGCCACATAATATCAAAGATTAAATAATAATACCAAGTGACTCTGCATGTAAAAGTTTATTTGACTTATTTACAACGTTTTTATTATTGGTGTTTCAGTTGTTTTCTATATTCGATCAATTCCAAAGAATCAACTGTGTTCAGAAATCCTTGTTTAGATGAAAACAGTGACGGGCCAGATCAGACACCGCTTACTGTGGCGTCTGATCTGGGTCTACCCTGTTTTCAAAGACTCTTTTAATTAAAACACGCGTGGTACTGTTGCCGACAATAGCAATATCCCCGCCCGCAGCTATGTCAGTATGCAGTCTGTTTTGCAGATAAGGCGCCGAAATCATTACCGCATGAACAACATATTTTAGGACATATACAAATGGCACATGCTTAGATGATCGTGCACAACTGCACTGAGCTGTAGTTTCCGTAATTATTTAAGCTGATGGAGACATTGCATAGTTTACAGCAGTGGAGCCACAGTATTCGTACAGTTCAAAACAGGTTGAACGATTTTGTACACTTCAGAAACCAAAATGAGATATTTTTTTCGCTTCATTGCATATGAGGAAATTGCGTATGGCTGCACAAATACACAGCTTGGTGGTATGTGTTCGCGTAAGAAAATATCGAACTTAGACTTTCAGTAGGCGCTTCGCTTAGTGTCAGGTATTCGACACTTATAGTGGCCCCGGTAGTCTGGGTCCAGTCGTCAATGTTATTTTTAATCCTATTCTAATAAAGAATAAATAAAATTATAATTATTAACCTTTTGTAAATCTTGATTACATCATTTTTGACAATAAAAAAAAAAAAAAAAATGATCAGACTGGAACCCAGGCTATGGCCCCGGCAGCTCAGTAGGGTAAACTTTGGCCTGCTGATCTAGCGGTCCCGGGTTCGGGGCCTGCTCGAGGCGGAATCTTTCTAACCGTTAACGGGGTAATATTGTATACAGCCTTGCTTTATCATCCTCCCTTCGTCCTGATATGACTAAATACTATCAAAAAGGACGTACAAACCGCGCCATCAATCGATCCAAACAGAAACGTAACAAGTTGAATGAGATTTTGACATACAGATTTCACAGGACTTTAGTATTATATTTCACAAAGTAGAAGTGTATGTCTAATTTGACTGCATATTACCAAAATACTTCAAGTATGGTTGAAAAGACCGTTAAAGTCAGTGCACTTTTTGACTGCTTTCCCATTCTGTCAGTCTAATAATTACACAGCACTTGTATAATTTGATATAGATATGGCTATTAACAGTATGTACTAACAGTGAGGACTCAGATGGGCCTACGCATCCATGCATCTGTAAAGTGCATGAATGCACATATTTGCTATTTTGTCGAATAAGCTTCTGCGCATGACGGCGGGAAACTTCTAATTAGAATCAAGTTAAGACAGCGAAGGCAGGCATTTGTAACACTGCAATGAAAAAGACGCTGTTTTTCGCCGATTTGCGCACTTAATAATAATAATAATAATAACAATAATAATAATTTTTTCTCGAACTTAATCTGCCCATGGTATGGTATTCATCTAAATTCATTAAAATTGAAAGGGAACAACTTTTCAGATTTCGGACAAATGTTTCTAAGGAGAAATTATTTTGGGTAAAAATCGATTCCTGCTCAAATGGTAGGCAAAAATGAAATAAATTAGCAGAGTAGCGTCCATTCACCGTATTATGCCAATTGCCTTTTTGTAACAGAGGAAATTATGGAAATGTGTCATTGCATTTTGGAAGACAAAGAGAAATAAATCGGTTCTAGCTAGGTCATAATATTACGTGTGTTTTGTGTCACACCCATAGTGTAGCATTGTAATACGGCATACCCAAAAGAGCCGTATGGCCTGTGTAAACATAGACTCGAATGAGCCTTTATATCCTTTCATCTAAGAATCTAACCTGTTCGCATAAACAGCGTCTAACGAATCGACAGTTGAACCATGACAAAAAGGCAAAGTGACATGTGGGCCACGTGAAGACTCGCATCAGCCTGGACATCCGCCTAGTCTGAGCAGAGTCTTCGCTGTCCGCTTAAAGGGTAGCCAAGGGTCTAAACTACCTCCAGTAGTTTAGACCCTTGGCTACCCTTTAAGCGGGACAGCGACGATCTGATCCTGATCTGAGTCTTCGCGGTATGGTCCAGGCTGATGCGAGTCTTCACGTGGCCACATTGTTTTGTCGTTTCGCGGCTCGGTAATTTAGACGCATAGGCCAAGCTTAGGCCGTAAGGTTTCAGCTTTGCTTGAAACGTTTGACACGTTTGTTTATTGGCAGTTCTCGCAATGAAATATGCCCTCTCATACATGTAACACGGAACAGGGCCATAAAATCACACTGCGCTCTTGATTGAGCCGTGTCATCAGAAAAGTGATATATATTATTTCGTGCTAACCGCCAAGACAGTGATCGCAGGCGCATCAGACCAGTCTTATTTTATTCTAACCTCTTTGTCCCCCCCCACACACACAATAAAAAAACGCACAGAAACTTTACGGATAATTATTATTCGATTATAACTTTATTGAATACCCCAATCAGTTACCATAAGTATCATTATCTTTAAATGACATACAGAGGAACAGTTCGTTGTGGGTATATATTGTTTTCGCCGCGCAAGCATTTCAGTTTCCAGTTTCTGGAATATTTTAAGTGAATAACAGATACTCTCATGAATAGTCTGGTCTTGGTTTACGTTGTTCGTATGTCCGCAATAAGAAAGTGTTCAAGTGGAAAGAGAGACAACACAACCTGTTATAATTGAGCCGCGACGCGAGAAAACCAACAAAGTGGTTGTGCGCCCAGCGCAGACTCAGATCAGTCTGGGTATCTGCCAGTCTGATCAGAATCTTCGCTGTCCGCATCGGGGTAGCTTAGATCCTGAGCTATCCTTTCAGCGCAAAGCGAAGCCTTTGATCAGACTGGAGGACTGCATATGCTGATCTGATCCTTAGCTGGGCGCACGACCACTCTGTTGGTTTTCTCGGGACCCCATACACCGGGAGCCTGGCCACTAAATCTTTGTAAACCTGCCCAAGATCAGGAAATACTAAATGCCGTCTTCCAATATATTGAGGACACGGGCTACACAAAAATAATATAAAATAAAAACCTTTGGGAATAAAATCTAGGGATTACAGGTTAACAGGAAACAAAGAAGTAAATAAGAGAAACAGAGATTCAGTTTACCAGCTAAATAGAGTGGGCATTCGGACAAAAACGATCCTTGCAGGCCAAGCCTCTATTGAACTTATTCTTATCATTATTATTATCATTATCGTCATCATTATCATAAAATTTTATACTATATACTATAACCATCCACCCTTATATGCGTTACATCCCGCCACCTTCCGCCATCTCTGCCGAAACATACCAAAAATTTGACTCAAAAACATGCGAAATTCGCTAAAAACGGGCCGCGGCCTGAGAAAAACGGCTCATTGCCAGCCAAGCATACATTCAACCACGGGAAAAATATCACAAAACATCTTTTTGACACTCAAACATACCAACCCACGAAAAAAATCTAGAAAAAAAAAACGGAAATTTTTTCCATCATTTTCATTACCCCGGCCAATACCCCGGGAGCTTATTTGGACCAAAATACATAACACAAAAAACAGCGATATTTGAAATTGGGCGGATAGGACGGAAGGAGGAGGTGAAGGGACGCTAAACTAAATAAGATAAACCTCTATACGATCTACCTACTTGGCTTCTACACTTATCAGATCGGCGGTCTATCGGGAATCAGTTGCCAAAGGTCAGGACCCCCTCGGGAAACGTCAGTGCCAAGCAGCCTGAGACCTAAATACACCGTCTACTCTCACTATCTTTCAACCACGAATTCTCCACTAGGGTGAAACGGTATTAGGAATCAACTGCAAAAGGTCAAGATCCTCCTTAAGATGCATCAGTGCCATGCAGGAGAGCCCGAAGTACCCCACCCACCCATACTTAGAATTTTTTTTTTAGGGTGAAACGGTATTAGGAACAATGCAAAAAAAGTCAAGATGCTCTTTAAGAGGCATCAGTGCCATGCAGGAGAGCCCGAAGTACACCAACCACCCATACTTAGAACTGTTCTTTCTTTCTCCTTTCTCTCTCTCCTCTCCCTTCCCTCTCCCTCTCTCTCATTTTCATATCCCTTATTATCATTATAACTTATTTATACTAAATATACGTTGGGCAATGGAGGACGGCACTTTCTCCCACCTTTGCCTATATAAGATAGGCTCTCAGCTCATATAAGAAATTTCTTTGTCCCACCTTTGCCTATATAAGATAGGCTCTCAGCTCATATAAGAAATTTCTTTCTCCCACCTTTGCCTATATAAGATAGGCTCTCAGCTCATATAAGAAAATTCTATCTTATACCTGGCAACATCTTTCTTAATTAGCAACCAGAGTTTTTCAATTTTTGACTAATATTTTAATTTTAAATGAACAAAATGGACACGTCAGCATGTCGAATGACGTTTGATAGCAGATCATGGGTTTGTGACGTCACTCAATTTTAATGACGTCACTAAAACCGATTGAAAACGTCGCTAGCTAACTTGACGCGCGTGACGTGAGAGGCTAAGTTGAATTTCGTTTTCGCCCTCTGGAAGATAAAATAGTCCACATATCGTGTTTTCCGTCTAATTCTGAGGTGCAAACTATGTTTACACCCATTGCAAACTATGTTTACACCCATTTTAGAGCCCGATAAACACACTGGGCTGGTCAAAATTTACTTCAGATCATCGGTTAAAAAGAAAGAATTTTCCTGTTCTGAAGCCTAATCCGACTTGGGGGGACTAAAATCCGCTAACAGTGGGAGAAAAATAATCCATCATGAGCCAGTCCTTGTAGGATAGGTAAATCTCACCCTCGGGGTCGGAATTTCAACCAGGGACTCGGCAAGCCTCGTCCCTGGTTGAAATTCCGACCCCTCGGGTGAGATTTCCCTATCCTACATGGACACTCATGATGGATTGTTATATTTTCCCACCTTTGCCTATATAAGATAGGCTCTCAGCTCATATAAGAAAATTCTATCTTATACCTGGCAACATCTTTCTTATATTAGCAACCAGACTTTTTCAATTTTTGACTAATATTTTAATTTTAAATGAACAAAATGGACACGTCAGCATGTCGAATGACGTTTAATAGCAGATCATGGGTTTGTGATGTCACTCTATTTTAATGACGTCTCTAAAACCGGTTAAAAACGTCGCTAGCTAACTTGACGCGCGTGACGTGAGAGGGTAAGTTGCATTTTGTTTACACCCTCTGGAAGATAAAATAGTCCACATATCGTGTTTTCCGTCTAATTCTGAGGTGCAAACTGTGTTTACACCAATTTTAGAGCCCGATAAACACACTGGGCTGGTCAAAATTTACTTCAGATCATCGGTTAAAAAGTTAGAATTTTCCTGTTCTGAAGCCAAATCCGACTTGGGGGGGGGGGGGGGGGGGACTAAAATCCGCTAACAGTGGGAGAAAAATAATCCATCATGAGCCAGTCCATGTAGGATAGGTAAATCTCACCCTCGGGGTCGGAATTTCAACCAGGGACTCGGCAAGCCTCGTCCCTGGTTGAAATTCCGACCCCTCGGGTGAGATTTCCCTATCCTGCATGGACACACATGATGGATTGTTATAATCTTATACCTGGCAACATCTTTCTTATATTAGCATCCAGACCTTTTCATTTTTTGACAAATATTTTAATTTAAAATGAACATAATGGACACGCAAGCATGTCGGATGACGTTTGATAGCAGATCATGGGTTTGTGACGTCACTCAATTTTAATGACGTCACTAAAACCGGTTAAAAACGTCGCTAGCAAACTTGACGCGCGTGACGTGAGAGGCTAAGTTACATTTTGTTTTCGCCCTCTGGAAGATAAAATAGTCCACATATCGTGTTTTCCGTCTAATTTTGACGGATTTTGCTTACACCCATTTTAGGACCCGATACACACACTGGGCTGGTCAAAATTTACTTCAGATCATTGGTTAAAAGTTAGAATTTTCCTGTTCTGAAGCATAATCCGACTTGAGGTTTAAAAGCCGCTACCAGTGGGAGAAAAATAATCCATCATGAGTCAGTCCATGTAGGATAGGTAAATCTCACCCTCGGGGTCGGAATTTCTACCAGGGACGAGGCTTAATTTCAACCAGGGACTCGGCAAGCCTCGTCCCTGGTTGAAATTCCGACCCCTCGGGTGAGATATCCCTATCCTACATGGACACTCATGATGGATTGTTATAGTCTGGTTGCAACGAATTGGTCGTTAGCACTTCTGTGGGTGCCGAGCCGGAAAAACAGGCACAAGAAACGATAAACAACCCATATAGGCAAAATTATATCACTATTAATACTATCTTAACCACCATTAGCTTAAACACTTTATTAAGACAATGATGTAGACAGGGACCTGCTGGTGGAGATCGGCACTGTCTGGTTGCAACGAACTGGTCGTTAGCACCTCTGTGGGTGCCGTACCGACGCTACTGGTCCAACCATTCAAAGTAAAATATTTGGTTTAAATAGGGAGAATAAGACAATGACCCAGCTAGTGAAAGGGGGCACTATCTGGTTGCAGCGCATTGGGCATTAGCACTTCAATGGGTGTCCCCTGGAGCCGCTGGGTCTTTAAGCTACCATCATAAACTCTCTTAAAAGTACACATATTCTGGTAAACACCAAAGATACTCAGGGGGCTAGGCGCGCGTCAGGACTATGGCGCGCGCATGACCCCCTGAGGGTCACTGAGGTTACAAGCCCTGTACGCGCCCTGACACTCAACATGCACGAGCCGGTCTGAAGCAAGTAAGAATTCGTACGGCAACATAAACAATACGTAGCAACATCCAAAATCCCAAAATGTTTGGACATAATTTTCGATTTTCGGTTTTTGGCAAGACTTTAGGAAATACAGCCGCACGGATCGTAGAAAAGTGATTATTAAGAAAGGAAATAGCACGTGAACAAAAACACAACCCTCCCTATAACAACGGGGAGGGTAGCCTGGGTCCAGTCGTCAATATTATTTTTAATCCTATTCTAATAAAGAATAAATAAAATTATAATTATTAATGCTGCATCGCACAATCACGGGCTTGCTTGGTTATAATCTATAAAAAACACCAATATATCTTATCTTATCTTATCTTATCTTATCTTATCAATAAGGATCGTTAATAACAAACGTGCGATGTATCATATACATTCCCACATAGGTGTAACTTAAGGGACCTTCAACCTAGTGAGTCAATTACACCAGACGCACAGGTGAAGGGAGATAACTACTTCTTTGTCGCTTCGCCTGGATCGCTGAGTACAGTGAACTGCACAGCCCACGCAAATAGACCGCCTGCTGCCGGCATACGCCTAAACCCAACAGACTGCAACCAATACTGCCAAAACTGCCGACATGACCGAAACCGCATATGCACCCACGACTGAAACTGACCATTACGATTGTTGCTCTGCACCACTAAAATTGACCGTTACGTTTGTTGCTTTGCACACCATGAAAATACGCATCCGGTTGACTGCACAGAATGACCAAAAATATCCTGATTGTTGCTCTGCACCCACCCCACCCCATATGAGGTGTCACAAGGACACACGCCAACCAATGAATAAACGGAATAAATGAATGAAAGAATGAATGAATGATTTCACCACCCGGCCCGTTGTGTCACAAGGACACCCCCACAGTGTCACAAGGAAGCTTTGCCCCCGGCCCACCCCATATGAGGTGTCACAAGGACACACCCACACCCGGACCCGCCCTTTGTGTCACAATGACACCCCCATAGTGTCACAAGGACACTGACCAGCGGCAGGCGCAGTCAACCAGATCCCACAGCGAGCAACAACGCAATCGACAACAATCGACATGCCGACAAGACATCACAACGAACAACGCCACAACTACTACCGAACAACGCAACGACGAGACAACGCAACCGACTACTAACGAACAACGCAACGGACAACTACCGAACAAAGAAGACGGCCAGACAACGCGACCTACAACTATCGAACAACGCGACCAACAACAGCCGAACAACAATGATGACGAATACGCACCTTCTACAACCAAGATCGCAAACAACGACGACGTGAAAACGCATAGAAACAACTACAATTGAACAATCGACGAGACAACGCAGCCAACTATAAACGAACAACGCAACCGACAACTACCGAACAACGAAGACGACCAGACAACGCGACCTACAACTATCGAACAACGCGACCGACAACAATCGAACAACGAAGATGACGAAAACAACAATCAACTTCTACCGACAACCGACAAAGCAAAAACATTCCTATACCAAGCTATTAATGGTCCTGATCTTTTTTTTTTATACCGACGATAAACAAAGCTAAAACATTACTTCTTTACTTCTACAACACAACCGCTGCAACCAACGACAACCTCATCACCACCACCAACGCCGAAAAACACAACAGATCGACATCGACGACTCCCATAAACAACGCATCAACCGACGACACCAACAGACAACAACAACGACAAGACTCCACAACTACAACGAGAACGCAGAGACAACGCTTCTAAAAAGACCCGACCGACGATGGAACCCACGTACAGAAGACCCGACGAACAGACCCGGATACCCCAGGGTGGATATGATGCTCTCGTGGCTGTTAGCCCTGGTGGACCATCCGTGACGACTAATCGAAAAAACAACAACATAAAACAACGTGGCACGTGTGCCCAGCAAAAACCCAGTACAGCCTGGGCATCGGCTAAGTCTGATCTGAGTCATCGCTGTGCGCTTAAATGGCAGCTTGTGGCCTACGCTAGCCCAATGCGGACAGTGAAAACTCTGACCAGACAGGGTGGATGTCCAGGCTGATCTGAAACTTTGCTGGGCGCACATGGTTTTGTCGTGTCGCGGCAAATTTAAAATTAACAATCTGTGGCACCTGAGAAATCTGCAGCGCGCAGATTTTGTACAGTTAGATCTTCACACGGGTTCTAACGCATGGTTTCTCACGAAATAACCCCAACATCTACATGCCTTTGTGCGTACATTCAAAGAGATAATCGCCAGTCATATTTTCCCACCATTTTTACAAGTGGAAACAACAATTTGACTTCCTGTGTTTGTAGCCCTTGTAGCCCTTGAAGCTGGGGAACAAATATACTCTTAGAGGATTTTCTCTTTGGTGAGCAAGTTCTTTACATTCGTTTCTTTAATATAATCCTTGCGTCAAAAGGATCTATGTAAAAGTTATTGATCTCCATCAAGAAGAGTAGGAAAAATAGAAGGAACATCGTTGCTTCCCATGACGGCTTAGAAAGAAGAAAAGGAAAGGGCAAAACTTTCTTGTTTAGGGCAGATTTGTTGGGTTAAAGCAGGCTGATTTATGGTTTCTGTAAGCACTTGGTATTACCATGGAAGTATTACAATTGCCTGGTATTAAATACTGTCTGTGTCTTTACCGTTTGCAGATCTATAACAAAGAAAAATACAGCTCGTGATTTGTTGCTTCATGACGCACGCAATATGGTGCTTGCTTCACATATATGCGAGCTGCTCAGCAGCAAAGGCTTAAGCCATCCTGCACGTCGGCACTGTCAGATCAGAATCTTATCTGTTCGCACACACCTTTAACTTACCCTGAGGGGAATTTGCAAGCACAAAATGAAAGCTATATGTACATCGCACGGGTTAACTAATGCACAGAGCCTGATCATAGTGTCACTTTAAGGGCAGACTTATCTGGGTCTGCTTCTTTTAGTTGATCAGACTGTCTTTGCAGTGGCTTTAATTGCAATACACTTTGATCGCTACTGGGAACACTTTGATCACTGCTGGGAAGACTGTGATCGCTGCTGAGAACTCTGCAGTTGCAGGCATAAAATATCTGCTGGAAAATCTGCAGTTGCAGACATAAAATATACAGAGTTATTTGTTGTTGTTATACCTCAACTGCGAAGTTGCCGAGTTCAAGGTTGAGGGACATATTGATTTGGACATGTCTGTCTGTCAGTCTGTCTGTTCGTCCGTTTACTTGTCTGTTTGTCCCTCCGTTATGCTTTATGTGGCTGTAGCACTCAAGAATGGTTTTAGGTAAAATCTTGAAGTTTATATATACAAAGGCAAAGGTTTCCCATAACCTAACAGCCGTACTGAGGATAGTGGGGATTTAGAAGCTCTCTGTATCTTGGGCACAACATATGTAAGGCGGAGACTATTCCCTCTTTTCGCTGCGTTATCCTTCCCTGAATCGAAAAAGGTACCCATTTACTGCTGGGGAGGAGATCCAGTAGCTCGGTTAAGCGCTGTACTACTGATCTATCGGCCCTGCAATGGGGCGTAGGCGGGAACCTTTTAACCGTAAACGGAGTTCCACTGCACATAACCTTTCATTATCACTCATCCTTTTCTGATATGTCTGAAATACTGTTAAATTGGACGTAAAATCGCAAGTCATCCACCCATCCATTTACTGCTGGGGTGACAGAGTTTTCCCGGCGCTAGTTGACCCAAGCCGGAATTCGAACTCGCGACCTTTTGCTCCATATATTGAACTCTGACAGGAAATTAAAGGTAAGTTGTCGTTCCTAATAGGTGAGAAAACCGATTATGGATTAGCCTCCCTTCGCTCGATTGTTAGCTTCTGATCCAACACTTGGCAAAGACAGGTAGAACAGGTATTAGCAGCTGGGTGAAATTAAGACAAGGACATGTATATCAAAACTTGCTGCGTCCAAATGTCAAGTTATTGAAAGAGGAATCTGCGTCAGAGGTTTGGTGTACGACAATGATATTTTCTCACGCCTAGAAGAAAGAACAGAAAACGAAGACTTTCCATGTCGTTACTTATAAAAAAATGGTTTCACTTTTTGCATAGATTGGTTCGTGTGTTTGTTTGTTTGTATCAGTAATGTGTGGCACCACTGATTACATTCTCGAATAGTTGGTTTCTGTTTCACAGCACTTTGAAATGTTATCAATTAAAAGCAATCTATTCTATACCAACCATTATTTGTTGTAGATCTTTATTGTATCAGCATGAAGAACATAAAAGTTTCCCATAACACCTATTACATGTACTTGGTGGTCGAAGGGATAGTAGAGGCTAGAACCCTATTGTGTCTTGGGCCTTTCATATGCATGGCGGAGCCCATCCATCTCCTTTCGCTGCCTTATCCTTCCGTGATTCTAAAATCGTACCTGTTTACTGCTGGGATGACACCCATCAGACACAACAGGCCGAAATTATATCGTGCCGACGCCGATGTGACGCCATTACGTCGCATCGACGTCGGTACGATATCATTTCGACGTCATGTGCCTGTTGGGCAAAGAGAGTTTTCCAGGCGCCAGTTGACCCATCCGGGATTGGAATTCGCGACCTGCACCAGCCTTTTTCACCATAACCGAGTCGCTCTAATCCCCCCCCCCCCCCCCCCCCCCCCGCGGAAAAAAAAAACAAACAACCCCATGATTGTCGGCGCGGAAGCATAAAAAGACAGCCTAGGCACGGGCGGATGTGTGTAACTAATACGTGTCTCCATCCTTTCGTGGAGTATGAATTTTTTGTTGGTTTGATTTGCGAATGAAAAAAATGAAACACCGTCAAAATGGAGTCAGAGAATCGTATATGAGTGAGTGAGTGAACCCGGGTTTAACGTCCCACCAACAACGAGGTCATTAGGAGACGGGACCTCGGTTTAAAGTCTCATCCGAAAGACCGGAGAAGCGGGGGATCGATCTTGCGACCCCTGGATTGGTAGTCCGGAGTGTTATCCACTACACTACAGCCGCTCCTGAATGGTATATGAAGCACCGTTTTACTATAAAATCAGCATTTTGATATCATATATTCTATTTTCTGACACCATAAATTTGATTTCTTGAAATCACAAAATACATTTTTTGATATCACAGGAAATTAGCTTCATTTTTTGATAACACAAAATTGATTTTGTGATTTCACTAATTCTGTTTTGTGATATCAAAAAATAGATTTTGTGATATCAAAAAAGCTTATTTTTATATTAATAATTGCATTTTGTTATATAACAAATTGTGTTTTGTGATATCACAAACTTCATTTTGCAATATCATGAAATCAGGCTCATTTTATGATATCGTAAATTGTATTTTATGATATCACAATATCAAGGCGTTTTTTATATCAAAAACTAGATTTTTTGATATCAATATATTAGTAAAATTTTCTATTTTGAAAATGCCTGAAAGATTATGTGATACCACAAAATAGATCTTATGATATCTCAAACCCACTAAGAGTTTTCGATATCACATATTCTTTTTTTTGTGATATCTCAAAATCAAATATGTGAAATCTATAAAAACATTTGTTTTTGTGATATCACAAATCGATCTTTCGATTCAAATAATTCGATTTATTGATATCACAAAATTGATTTTGTGATATCATGAAATCCCTATGATTTTGTGATATCACAAATCAAATTTGTGATATCACAGAATCGAATATGTTATATCATAAAATATATTTTGTGATATCAAAAATAGTGATGATTTTTAGATATCACAAATTCTATTTTGTGGTATCATAAAATATTTTGTGATATCACAAAATGGAACTTTTAATATCACAAAATAGGGATTTTATAGTAAAACGGCACCTCATAATCGTAGGGGTTGGGACGAGGGGGGGGGGCATAGTTACCCCTCCAGGACCGTGGACTGTATGCCAAGGTATTAAAAGATTTTAAACAGTTAAGGTGGTGATTATCACTGATTTGGGGCAAAGACAAAAATCTGCATAAAGTCTGGAAAATACAACAGATCTTCCCAAAACTGAGCATATGCCTTCTTTATGTTGTGTCTCACAATTCAGAATCCCAAAATGCAGGACATGTTGATGTTAAAAACGATATATATAGAAAAGATCAAAGGGTAATTTTGTGCGCATAAATCTAAAAAAATGACCATCATTATTGAAAATGTAACCAGGTCTGAACATAAATTAATGTATAATGAAGAGCGTCCTAGCAATTATATTTTTTTTCATTTTCTTTGCAGCTCATCAGGCTGCGCAGATAAAAAAAGATGTGACCTGTGTCCAAATATTTGTCTTAAAATACATAGCAGAGTCTGTTTTCAAGGTTGAATAATTTCAATAATAAACCTGAGGTGGTCATTGTAATGTAATATTTATACTGTGAGTATGATATAGGTATACCTGACCTACCTGTATTATGAATGCAACCACTATACATGCACTTATATACATGGTCAGACATTTGAGGAAAGCTACTGTTTTTATCTGCTCTACCTTACAATTGGAGAAAGAGCTGGAACAAATAAATGCCAGGACGCTCTTTTTAATACATCAAAATATCTTCAGAGCTAAGTACATTTTCAACAACGGATTTTATTTTTCAGATTATTGCGCAGAAAATTACCCTTTGATCTGTTCATATAAAAACACCTTTTTAAACAGCATGCCCCTCTATTTTGTACTCTAAACTGTAAAGAACAACAAACTAAGAAGTCTGCTAACTTTTAGGGAGATATAATAATTTTTTTATGGTTTTATTGAGATTTTTGTATATACCAAAAATCACCACCTTAAATATTCAAATACTCAGCGCCGGTAAATGGACCTTTCATTACATCCACTTCACATTTGAGAACATTTCTGCAAGGGCTAATTATAAAAACAAGACGCCTGGCCATAAAGTTGAATATCTGGGTCTGCAGCGGGCCCAATCACAACAGTAATCGATGAAAGGACAATGGCGCGCATCAGTCACAGATTCCGAATATTAAAGATGGATAACTCTTACATTGACAACTACAGTTACAGTGCCAACATTCCCACCAGCGACTTCTCCCAGTAGCGATCTGTTGAGTGTTGCAATTATACACTTTTGGTGCAATGTGAACGGTAGACCAGACACACGGATGGATGGTCAGACGGACAGCTGTCTGGATAGATAGATAGATAGTTAGATAGATAGATAGATAGATAGATACTAATTTACTATATGCATTCGAGTTGGATAGATATCTATAACTGAGCCGCGACACTACAAAGTCAACAATGTGGTCGTACGCCAAGCGCAGACTCAGATCAGCTTGGGCATTCGCTCAGTTTGACTAGACATTTCGTTAAGTGCTCAAAGGATAGCTAAGGGTCTTGAGTTACGAGTACCTCCATGCGAACAGCGAAGACTCTGATCAGACTGGGCGGATGCCCAGGCTGATCTTAGTCTGCGCTGGGCACACAGCCACATTGTTGGTTTTGTCGTGTCGCGTCCCATATGCATTTGAGATAGATAGATAGATAGATAGATAGATAGATAGATAGATAGATAGATAGATCATCATGCATCGAGAATAAGAATAAAAATATGTAATCCGCGCAAGTCTTTAGACGATTCATACCAGAATTTTTAGCCTATGTTCGGACAGGCATGCGACTCATAAAAACTGATCTTAAGATGGACTAGTTTTGATCGCATCACGACTGCTGAGGATCGGGTATGTCATGACATTTTAGCTTTTTGACAAAAGCAACGTCATACATTCAAAAATATAGATCTTATCAAAGCCGGTCTGTGCTAGCACGTTTTCAGAACAATCGTTTTATGCCAGTCCGATAATATGACTGGTACGAAACGTGTTATTTTGCTATAAGTGCGTATTTACCGTGCCATACCTGGTGAGAATCGGATCTGATAAAAACTCGTAACCCCAGTGCAGCGAAACACGAGAAAAAGATTACTTGTGGTGGGAGTTAGAGGGGGCTTACTCGTTTTTTCTGGATCCAGAGGCCCTCCGACGTAATCAGGAAAGAATTCAAATTCAGCAAAAACACCGTCTTTTTCATGAACTACTCATTTTTTGAAAAAGGATGTTTTCATTCATATTGAATATCACCCTGAAAACAAATTATGAAACGCTGTTCTAAGATGCAAGCTATGTCAGTGAGTAATTATATGTACATCTATAATTGCTTTTTTTCTTGTAGCAAAAGTGACGCTAGCATGCGTGAGATGTCGCTCTTAGGAAGAATTTCATACATCACTATGAAGACCGTCATAAGCTAATATCGCCAAGAGCGATTTTTTTGCTCTAGAACATATACAGTTTGTACTTTTTCTATAACTCAGAACGGGCTTACAACTTGAGCATAAAGGAGCCCCGGTAGCTCAGTGGTTAAAACACTGGCCTACTGATTTAGCGGACGGTGTTCGAGCCTCACTTGAGCCGAGGCTCTTTCCTACCATAAGCGGGGTTTCATTACACACAGCCCTCCATTATCACCACCCTGATGTAACTCAAATATTGTTGAAAAGGGCGTAAAATCGCAAGTCATCCAGCCATCTAAGTTTACTTTGGTGATGCAATTATTTATTTCCGTCTGTGATATATAAGTTCAAGCAATATTTAGTGTTAGTACACTCAACTGTGTGACTGTAGATCCTTTGTGCCTTAGATAGCCGGAGTCCACAAGGTGTTATGTGATTGCAACTTGGCGCTAAAACTAAACGGTTTCTTTTTCACTCTCATGACAAACAGACAGGAAGAGGGACAGACAAAACTTTATTCTCTTAAGACACAGAACATGACATATGAGAAAAACATATTTTACTATAAAGCGAAGGTGTAAAAATTTTAGTAGTAGCGACGACCGGGCATTTGCACAATATTTTCAGATATCTGAATTTCTACAATAGTTCAGGCGACTATAGAACACGGACAGACTGATACACATTATTGCTAAATATGCTCAATATGAATGAGAACATGTTGTTTTGGTAGCACTAACCAGATTTCCAACTACTATCCGACCGGGCACATGACGTCTAAATGACGTCATTACATTGCATCAACTACCGCCTGACGTCATCTCGACGCCATAAGGCCCCATCGACGTCAGTGCAACGTCTATACAACGTCATGTGCTCGCTGGAATTGCTTGTCCCGTATTGCGACAACAGTGAGTATCCGGATGAACCTTGGCACTTGCACAGACTGATCGGCGTATGCCCTGCACAATCCAGGAATCCAAGGAATCCATAACATAAAGTTAATAGCCTGGTCATCCCATGCCGGTGCACTGGTCAGCCCCAGCATATGTTCAAGTCGACAAAATCATCTTAATGTTCACTCTAGGTTCTATGAAAGTAAAACAAGATGAGTGATTGGTGACAGTTAACGTTTAAAACTATATATAACCATTGATTGACTGAACTCGCCATTATGCGAATTCTTTCCGACGTTTAGGTAGAAAGACCATGAATAACTCAGTTATTTATTTGTTGAATTAAAACAGAGTTATTGTTCGTTATGAAATCAGTCAACCGTGGAGCTGTCTGCATAAAAACATACACTAACAATGTCTTCCGTAAAGGTCCTAAGTTTTCGGGCAGATAGGTCAGTACAAACGGTGGACACCGAGATTTCACTGCTCCTTCGGAACCAGCCTGATCAAGGTCTACACAGTTGCTATTCCAACTGTGCATTAATATAGGCATTACTTTATCATTACTTAATCGATTCCGCTAATTTTCGCTTCCTGCAGAGACTGTCCGTCGTATATTGCTTCCGCCGAGCCTGTACGCTATATTTTGCTTCCTGCAGAGAACTATGGTCTCCGCAGAGACAGAAATGACATCTTTCGGTAAGAAAATTGCTTTAATTTTCTCATATATGTTTATTCTTGCTATCTAGCTATTTCGTTTACCTTACGAAACAAAACCCTTGAAATTCCATCCGACAACAAGAGGGCCATGAGGCCCTGAATCGCTCACCTGATATTGTCAAAATGAGAGAGTTCTGGGTCAAAAGTCAAAGAATGGCCTTGACCTCTTGTACTCATAAACCTTCATGTACTCATTAGGATGAATGTATATATGAATTTTTAGGCCTAAATCTTCAAAACTTTCCAGGAATTCTTATGTTCCAGCATTTTCCCATAGTTGACCTTGCCGTAAAATGGTCAAGGTCAACCCAAGGTCATCATTTTCAACATCTAGATAGTACTGGAGTACCCACTGCTACATACTACGTTTCAAGGCCTTCGGTCAATTGATCCTGGAGTAGAAGATTTTTAAAGATTTTTACCATATATGGGCATGGCAGCCATGTTGGTCATGTGACCTGGACCATCTGAACAAATTTACATTCTCTCAACCCCTGGAGGCTCTATATGAAATTTGGTTACAACTGGAACAGTGGTTTTTGAGGAGATTGATATTGTCAAAATATGACGGGTCTGGGTCAAAAGTCAAGTATGGGCCTTGACCTTTGTACTCATAAATCTTCATGTACTCATTAAGATGAATGTATATACCAATTTTTAGGCCTAAATCTTCAAAATTTTCCATGAAATCTTATGTTATAGCTTTTTCCAATATTTGGCCTTGCCGTAAAAAAGGTCAAGGTCAACTCAAGGTCATCATTTTCAACAATCTAGGTAGTACTGGAGTACCCAATGCTACATACTAAGTTTCAAGGCCTCCGGTCAATTGGTTCTGAAGTCGAAGATTTCTAAAGGTTTTTACCATATATGGGTGTGGTGGCCATGTTGATCATGTGACCAGGACCATTTGAACAAATTTTCATTCTCTCAACCCATGGAAACTCCATTTGAAATTTGGTTACAATTGGCCATCAGGTTTTTGAGAAGATTGTTTGAAATCGTCATAATATGACAGTTCTGGGTCAAAGGAAATAGAATGACCTTGACCTTTTGTACTCATAAATCTTCATGTTCTCATTAAGATGACTGAATATACCAATTTTTAGGCTAAAATCTTCAAAACTTTCCATGAAATCTTATGTTCTAGCATTTTCCAATATTTGACCTTGCCGTAAAATGGTCAAGGTCAACCCAAGGTCATCATTTTTAACAATCTAGATAGTACTGGAGTACCAAATGCTACATACTAAGTTTCAAGGCCTTCGGTCAATTGGTTCTAGAGTAGAAGATTTTTAAAGGTTTTTACCATATATGGGCATGGCGGCCATGATGGTCATGTGACCTGGACCGTTTGAACAAATTTTCATTCCCTCAACCCCTGGAGGCTCTATATGAAATTTGGTTACAATTGGCCCAGTGGCTTTTGAGAAGATTGTTTGAAATTGTCAAAATATGACAGTTCCGCGTCAAAGGTCAAAGAATGACCTTGACCTCTTGTACTCATAAATCTTCATGTACTCATTAAGATGACTGTAGATATCAATTTTTAGCCCAAAATCTTCAATAGTTTCCAAGATATCTTATGTTCTAGCATTTTGCCACATAAAAGCACAAGGAAGCAAATTTGACCTTATCGTAAAAAAGGTCAAGGTCAACCCAAGGTCATAATTTGAACAATTTTGGTAGTACTCGTGTACACGATGCTACATACCAAGTTTCAAGGCCATCAGCCTATTGGTTCTGGAGAAGAAGATTTTTTAGGTTTTTACCATATATGGGCATGGCGGCCATGTTGGTCATGTGACCAAGACCGTTTGAACAATTTTTCTTTCCTAAGGTCCCAGGAGGCTATTTGTGAAATTTGGTTACAATTGGCCCAGCGGTTTCAGAGAAGAAGTCGTTTGAAATTGTGGACGGACGACGGACGACGTACGACGGACGACGACGGACGACGGAGCCTTACCATCCTATAAGCTCCCTGGAGCCTCTGGCTCAGGTGAGCTAAAAATGCAGAAGAAGGTCGTATTTTAGACTTACGTGTTAGTATAACGATATTTCTACCCACAGTATTTAATGAGCTATTCTGTTGAAGTATGCAAAATATGTAAGCTGAATTCTGTTTTGAGAAGCCGTAGGACTTCACTTCTGAAAGACTGCCAGTTGTTTACAAAAAGAGAAAAACAGATGCTGTGTACGGTTTCCGCCTTTCAACATTTACCTTACGTACGGCGTCCGCTTTGCTCCTGTACTGTTTTCGCTTGAGACATACATGTTAGTTTGTGCTATCCTGTAACTTTATCAGAATGTGTGGCCTGTCCTAGTTCGTTACATAAACGGTGACAACTCCCACATTTTAACAAGTGCTTTAACTCAAAGCAAACTGGCTCAGAATGGCGTATTTGAACAGTTTATTCAAGTTTTTGTAAATTGACTTTGCACAAATACCATACATGTACTCGTATATATCAGATAAATAAATTTTGGCTCCACAGGTGATAAATCAGTAGCATGGTCCTAATTATCAATTATCTGTAAATGGAGGATCTTACATGAGTGCTCATGTATTATTGAATTTATTAAACGAGTTGGGGAAAAAGATAAGATGCGAGGCTATGCCGAGCATCTTATCGGTTTTCCCAACGAGTTTAATAAATTCAATAATACAGGAATAGCCTCGCATCTTATCTTTTTCCCCAAATCGTTTAATAAATTCAATAATACAGCACGAATGCAAGATTCTATTTATCATATGACACTAAAATCGCACTTTATTAGCAAATTTTGCACTAAAACGTCACGATTTTGCCATTAGACAACGCGACATTTTATGGACGCCAACGCATTACGCTACGACGTAATTTGCATATTTGATCCACTAGTGGATTATCGGTTTTAATGCATGGCTTTATTACACTCTCAGATGCGACGTTATATGATAAAGTCTCTCTCTCTCTCCCTCTCGTTCTCTCTCTCTCTAGCTTTGGTATGTATATGCAGGAGCATGCGCATAAATGACTTTTTCTTGTCCTCTTAGAACTGCTTACTGTGTACAGTGTCCTGTGTACAGTTTTCTGCTTACTATATTTAGACCCCTTACTGCACATGCGCAAGACCATACTCACACTGTAGAACGTGTACTTTCTAATGCATATCATGACTATGGTTTTCATTATGCAAACACGTGCACATACTAAATGCCACCTGTATGCTGTCTACTGTTAACTGTCCTACTTTTACTGCCAACTGCATTTGTCCACCTGACTCAGCTTGAGTTCTATCCTGGGATTCCTGGCCATTGACTTCTTCTAGGAAGACTTCCGCCCATGACGCTGTGTTCACAGGTTTTGTTTAATAGGTTTTGATTAGACACCTAGCAATGAACTCCTAGGTGGACTGCCTGCCAAGGCTAAGAGCTCCAGCTACCCTCTCTAGTTTTGGTTAGAGACTAGTAACTCTAAGATAGGACACCTTCCAAGGTTGATGAGCTCCATCTGCCCACGTGCAACAGGTATTACTGGACTACCTGGTACCAGTAGCAGATTTTGCCTGACCTGACCATTTTTGTTAGTCTCAATAAAATCTTCTGTTGTGACCAATCATTAGAGCCATCTTCCATAGGCATATCTGATTTTGGAGAGTTAAGACAAATTATCCCAAAATTATCATCAAAAATCCAACTTAGCTAGAATTCTTGGTGACTGATACACCGCCATGCTTTTCGGGCATTATTACAGGGGAGGGGGGGGGGAGGCCATTATGTGACTTCCTGTTGGCTTCCCTATTTGACTAAACTCTTACAAAAATCTAGTGGAGCAAACTCTTTCCTTCAAGAGTTGACCTTCATTTAGAAGGGAAGCAAACAAGAAAATAGTACACTTGCTTCCCCTGAAAGTGTACCCATTTGCCCGAAAGTATAATCGCTGAAGAAGAGGCTGGGTTCAGAGCTGGAAGGAGCACCACCGAACAGATCTGCAACCTTAGAATCCTTTGTGAAAAGTGTCTCCAGCATCAGCAAAATCTGCACCATGTCGTCACTGATTTCTAAAAAGCCTTTGACAGGGTTTGGCATGCAGCCCTACGGACTGACATGCGGAAGTACAATATCAGTGCAAATCTAGTTCGCACCATTGAGCGGCTCTACGACAAGGCTGCTGGTGCAGTCCTGATGAATGGCAGCATGGGAGAATAATTCAGAACAACAGTTTTAGTAAGGCAAGGATGTCTTCTGTCACCCACCCTCTTCAACATTTTTCTCGAACGGATCATGTCTGATAATCTGGAAGAACATGACGATTGGTTAGCATAGGCGGCAGAAATATTACCAATCTGCGGTTTGCCGATGATATAGACGCTCTAGCGGAGGAAGAGCAGGAACAAGAAGCCCTAGTTGACAGTATCGACAAAACCTGCACAAGGTATAAGATGGAGATCAGTGCTGAGAAGACCAAACTGATGACAAACAGCGCCAATGGCATCCAGAGGGAGATCAAGGTAAAAAGGCAGAAGCTAGGTACGATAAGAAGCTTCAAATATCTTAGAGCAATTGTCCCAGATGATGGCTCTAAAACGGAGGTTCTCTCAAGGATTGCACAAGCCACTGCAGCTCTAACAAAACTGAAGCCCATTTGGAGAGATAACATATCTCTTGGATCAAAGGTGAATCGTGACCTTGACAACAGAGTTAGAGAAAAGAACGCAGGCCTTTGACATGAGATGCTACCG
Organism: Ctena decussata; assembly: GCA_963989385.1. Taxonomy (NCBI): domain Eukaryota; kingdom Metazoa; phylum Mollusca; class Bivalvia; order Lucinida; family Lucinidae; genus Ctena; species Ctena decussata. Next base: position 68,324,733 of record OZ022498.1, on the reverse strand, counting down.
AAGGTTACTGAACATTTCGTACAAGGAACATATAACCCATGAGGAGGTTCGCAGAAAGATCCAAACAGCCATTGCAGAGTCCGATGAACTCCTGAACCTGGTAAAAAACGGACACTAAGGTGGTTTGGCCACGTCTCACGTCTTCTGGTTTAGCAAAGACGATTCTAATGGGCACAGTGAAAGGAAAAAAGAAGAAGAGGTAGATAGAAAAAGAGGTGGAGAGCCAATATTAAAGAGTGGAAAGGAATGGACTTTGCCAGCTCAACTATGGCAGCTGAAACAGGACAAGGTGGAAAGGGAATGTTTCGAAGTCATCTGTGGTGCACCAATAACCTTGTAAGGTTATGGGATAGAATAGAATAAAATTTGTCCACTGTTTACTAAATGTTTACTGTGCACTGTTTACCACGACATTAACTTAGCGCATACAAAATCAGTGTTGAAGTAAACAGTGCACAGCAGACAGAAAAATGTCGTTTATGGTGTTCAACAGGTAGAACCCGGATAGGTTAAAAAAAAGAATAAAACAAAAACGTAATATATACTCCGAAATATACACTATTTAAACCAAAGCAAAGGAGAACAGAGTTGGGGGAGGTTTGGGTGAGCTATCGATGGGTGGTATTTATATTTGAACGTGATTATTATGTGTGCCTCTGAAGGTTTACTTGAGTAGCTTAGGGTGCGGCCCCTCTTAAACATGTTAAAAAAAGTGGGGCTTTTGCAGCAGACCACCTCTGAAAAACAAAGGATTTTTGAACTAAAACCTACTAATAAAATACATTCTTGTGAAAGATGGGTCTTTCGGGTGGCAGACTACCGAAACAAATGTACAAATGTACATTTATGATATTTTCATCTCTCGGCTGCATTTAAACCATGTATGCAACATCAACAAATGATGTTCCAGTCTCCCTCAGGCTGGTGCATTATAAAATACATAGTTTCCATGAAAATATTCTAGAAAACAACAGCTGCCAGGAACACAGCTCTACATATCATTTAAAGACCAAAAAAGTAGTAGATTTCATTATATTTAGGGAAAAAACATTGATTTATCTGATATTTTGCCTGCGGAAACCGTACAGTGCTTCTTTGTAATAGCAAGGAAGCCGTACTTGATAGGATCGGACGCCGTACAGTGCAGTTTTTATTGCCGTTTTATGCAGTAAATTAGTAACTCTCACATTTAATGGAACTAGCACATGATTTGGTAACAATATATGATAGTAATATAGGAAAATAATTGTATTTTAACCAATTATTTACAAATAAAAAAATAAATGCATTGTTTTTTTTTCTGAAAACAAATTCAAAATACAGGATGAGAGTCCAACATAGAAAATATTTTTTTGCAAAGTTTGATTATAAAAAAATTTGCAACCTTAAATTTATGACTGTGGCAGGTCTCTGATTGCTACTGAATGTTTTAGACAAATTTTTACCTCACAACCCCTTCAGAATTGGCCTGGTGGAAACCGTTGTTCTCTGCAGGAAGCCAAATATAGCGTACAGGCTCGGCGGAAGCAATATACGACGGACAGTCTTTGCAGGAAGCGAAAATTAGCGGAATCGATTATACCCTGTGTTTATGGTAGAACCGAAATAACGAGAATAAATATGAGGCAATGGCCGGCTGTGCTTGCAGGAGGTGCAGAACAGGGTTTGTCTTTTTAATGGTCTCTATCCTCTGTATACATATTCTTTTCTTTCTCTCTCTGACTGGATGGCGGCTCGATGTAGACTGAAATTCTCATACAGCCGTTAAATCTAACACAAACAACCAACCAGCCGTTCAAGGGAATTACCTTCAACATAACTAAACCTGACAGTTTTTTTTTAGATTTTGTGATAGTTTTCAACTTAAACAGTAAACGTATGTAGAAGTACATGTATATTTAGTATATATTTTTGTCATGTGTGTGTGTGCGGGGTGGGACGATAGCGGAATTTGGGGGAGAGAACCGTGATCGTTTTTACTTATCCAAATGTTTTATAGCCCTATAGGTTATTTAGCTGGTATAATGGTTTGCATGCCCCGACAATATAGTCCAGGGGCATATGAAGCCCAAAAGCCCACCCCCTGGATCCGGGGTTGAATATCACGATGGAACTTCACAAAAATGATCAAAGTAACAACAGCTTTACTTTACCATCGAAATTTTGTTATCAGCGGTTACTTGCTCCTTCCCTGGCACTATATGTACATGCATAAAATCATAAAAAATGGATATAAAAAACAGAATTAGAATTGTTTTTTGTCTAAAACTTTCAGCAAACAATCAGGGTAAGTAAAGCATCCTGTGGTGCTCAAAATTTTCCATATGTGTTTTTGTCGCCCTCTACCCCGATACTTTATTCTTGCATAATATGATGATAAAAGCTATGTAAATTCATATTAGATTTTTCTAAAACTAGCAACAAATGATAGAAGTAATAAGCTTCTTGTTGCGATCAAGATTTGGTCCTAGGCTTTATCTGCCCCTACCCTGTGGCCAAACATGTATAAAATCATTCAAATGGATATTTTCTGACTGCAAAGGTACCTTTTCTGAAGGTAAATTCTTTGAAGTAAGAGAAACACGTGAAGGGAACAGCCTTTATTTATTTTTTTATTTTATTTATTTATCATTAGGAAGGGACTCCACCTCGGGTGATGCAAATAGGAAGTCGCGAAAGCAGTTTTCATTTGCTAAAATGTCTGAAAACATGAGAGGTGTTCTCATATTCGAGCAGCGAAGGCACATGAAAAGTCACATTGCCGTGTACGCACAGCAAGTAGGCATCTGCACAAGACAATCAGAATCATACCGTTGCACTTCAAATACCAAATGATCATAACGTTGCACTTCAAATAGCAAACGGCGGAAGACTCTAACTTAATACACGAATGCGTAGTCTGGGCTGAGTCTTCACTGTTTGCACGTTGTGTAATGTGTAATAAGGTATATTCGGAAATGGTCTAGTGCATCCCATACGCTTGCAAGTACAGCTAACTGATGACTTTATAACAATAACCTCTGCGGAGTCCTATCTTTGCTGCCCTAGCTGAGCTGGCAAAGTCTATCCTGGTCCACTCATTAATATTGTCATCCCATTCCTTCTTTTGCCTTCGGAAAGAAAGAAAAAAAAACAGAACTCAGAGACTAGGACGCATTCGAGAACTCTATGCTGGCCAGCAGTTGTAGAAAGCCAAGGAAGAAGGTGAGCTGCCAGTACAAGTGAATCCGCGAAAACATGTCTTCGTCCGCGACCGTGATGGTATGGTAACATTTAGTTCGAATATGGCTTGCCTGTAGCCCATTTTGCCATAAATATCAAATATTTGGTTAATTCCCGAAGGACCATATTTCGAAACGGATTATATTACCCCAAATTGCTCCAACACAGAAAGCAGGATTACTGTCTTGGACAACTCTTCGCGTCTGTTCTTTAAAGTACATCTGTAACTGCATTGCTTTTCATATAAACAAACTTATTTGATCAGCCATCTTAAAACCAGGCACTATGTCAGAACTCAGATGAGGATACTATTCTGTATATCATGTCTTCTTGTAAACGGGTGAAATAGGAGCTGTAGTAAGCAGAAGAAAATGGCAAATTGTAAAAATTTCTCCTTGTACAGATATTTCTACAAACGAGGTGAAAACCCTCAAACGCATAGGATCTTAACGCACATTAATAAGTGATAGCTCGTAGTACTGTTAAAAAACAACAACAATAGATATAGCAAATACATGCAAAGAAGGTTGCAGCAAATGCTCACCAAAGCTCTGGATAAAAAAGAGTCTCATTGACATTTGTGATAGTTAACATTTTTATCTGTTAAATCGGCATAAAATCATATTGAGTCTCCTTATCTGAACCGCACTGACAAGGCGATTCGGACGAGAAGCCAGTTGGGCCAAATGTCTTCAAGGATGCTTAAATGCCCAGCTCAGTTTTAAACCTCATCAGCTATTGCTAGATAATATTTTTCACTTCTGCCTTCAATATTTACCTCATGTTCTTACCGGTGTCCGCTTTGCTAATCTTAGTTACATGCATAAGGCACCGTCAATAGTATAAATATGGTATAGTTAAGATAAAAAATAATAAATTAGACGTAATCCTTTCTAAAACACAATTGCACAAAATTTGTCAAATGGAAACAATATTTGAAAAATCCAAATTGATTTTCCCACGGAAAAATTCCCATGGGAAAAATTTCCTGCGGGAAAAAAATCCTGTGGGAAAAATTAAAAAACTATTTAGTCGATAATGGATTATTATGACACTTAAACATAATCATCGACATCATTTTTATACAGTACTGGTGTCAAATTAGTGTCAGATAAAAAAAAATATTTTCCCCGTGGGAATTTTTTCCCATTTCCTAAAATGGGAAAAAAATCCCACGGAAAAAATTTCCCACGGGAAAATATAAATATTAAAATATAGGCATTATTTCAGCATTATAATACAGATATATGTATATTGATTTGTTCAGTAGACATTTTTTCATAAATAAACTATTTTTATAAAATCGGAAAATCCCATGGGATTTTTTTCCCACATGGCAAAATGGGAAAAAAATCCCATGGGAAAAATTAAACTTTTGAATTAAGCCGTGATATTTTTTTTCGACAATATTTATGACTTAATATGAGGATTAAAGACAGAAAACAAACATTTTATTTTTTCTCATTTTTCCCGTGGGAAAATATTCCCATTTGATAATATGGGAAAATTTTCCCATGGGAATTTTAAAATATCCCACGGGAAAAAATTTTTCCCATGGGATTTTCAAAATTCCCATGGGATTTTTAAGTTCGAGTCGTTATTTCAACCCCAAGACTAAATATTTTTTGGCTCAAAACATATAGAAATTAATGTCTATGACCTATATTTATGTATTTAAGTGGTTTTAAGTGTCTAGGAAGACAAGAAAGACAAGTGAAGTTTGCAAAAAACCGGTGTTGCAAAAAAAAACCGGTGGCTGTTCTTTCTTTAACCTCATATATATTTTCATGGGTAAATGTATAAAGAACATTCGCTTGTTCGTTTCAAAGCTCAACTTGAAATTACATTACAGGTGGGTTTTCTGCTTGTCAAACAGCCAAATATCGAGAGGGAAAAGTACTTCATCTTCACTTTTCATTGACTCTGCTCTGTAAAAATACAATGAAGTATACTCAAAGGCAAAAGAAAATATACACTTCACGGTCTTTCAGTCCTACATGTAACGCTACTGCATTGCATTAAGCCATACAAACAGCTTTGGGCGGAGAGCCTGTTACATCCCAATGTATTACTGAGAGCCTTGCCTTCATGTAAGTGAAACAAACGCAAACATTGTGGTTTGCTTAGGGTAACAGCCGAGAACTCAAATGCATATTAACAGCAAAACCTTGTTGCCAGATATAGTGCATATGGAGAAAGTGCATAATCGACATGTACATACAGTGACGCCGATAAAGCTATTATTCATTTTTTCATTATTTTGTACTGAGTGAAAATAAAGTGTGCAAAAAGGCCGTGTGAATTGAAAGACAAGAGGATTACGGGCATTCAAATTGTATGTTCTTTCTTTTATCTTCCGTATATGATAACCATGTGGCCGATACAGCCGCTAACAATCAGCTGAAATCTCGATTAGCATGCGATCTCTAAGATCTATGCAGGACAATACTTTTACAGTCAAGTCTGCCTATAGGGGTCACCCAAGGGGACACACAAAAATGGTCCCTTAATACAGGTTCATATGTAGTAGTGATAGGTATAAAATACACTTGTACTGCCTTGCGGTACAAGCCGGCTTTTATAGCGACGTGGTAGAGTGCGAGACTGTCACGCAAGCGGCCCGGGTTCAACCCGGGCCGCTTGCGTGACAGTCTCGCACTCTACCACGTTGAACCCGGGCCGCTTGCGTGACAGTCTCGCACTCTACCACGTCGCTATAAAAGCCGGCTTGTACCGCAAGGCAGTACAAGTGTATTTTATACCTATAAATATTACATCATATGCACTGTATTTCGATGCCAGGGACCCCAAAAATATGGCTGCTTAAGGCAGGTGATCCCTTAATAGTGTGACCCCTTCAGACAGAGTGGACTGTACTTTTAATATTGCCTTCATTATCGCAAGTTTTAAGAATTTTATAAGCTGCACAAGGAATAATAATGACAAATATTGAAATAAATAAAAATGGCAGTGACTAATAACACCGGGAACGGCCAAGACAACATTTTTAGAAATGAAGCAAAAACAACAACGATCCAAACTGCTATGCTTTATGTTCTCGAATCAAAAGTTACATTTTTGATGTGTAAGCAACTTTTAGGTGTAGTGGTACACTTTCATTTTTTCGCCATTTTAACAACAGGAAACAGCTTTCGTAACATCCTGTTTGTTTTCCTGAAAGATGTATCCTTCCGAAAATGGGGTCTACTCTTAAGAGAGAGGAGCATTTTTTTTCTTTAAGAGTTGACCCGTATTGGGAAGGATGGCAAAAATAAAACGACATAGTGGCTTCTCATAACCCATTTACGCCCAGTGGACTGTTCTATCCTTATCAAATGGATGAGTCTATTTGTCAATTAAGGGATGTCTGGGCTAGTAATTTTTATCATTTTAATTTTATTTTAAAGAGAAATACCAATTTGTTCTATGCAAATAGTGAAAATCCTGATCAGGCTCCGCGTTTAGCGGCGTCTGATTTGGGTCTGCACTATTTGCCTATGCCCTATTTATGGGCCGCTAGGAATTAATGGCTTAAATGTGTATCCATACATCTTTAATTCAGAATTAGACAGATATCATTCTTCGTTACAACTCAGACTCCAGGACAGGTGTTAGTTCCTTCAGTGATGTCTCTCATAAAGCTCTCATATGACTTCTTAGTACACCATCCACACACTGGGTACTTGATCGTTAGTTCATCCATGCCTGTCACTTCAAATGTGACGCCACAGTTGGTATTTATGTGTCTAAAGAAAAGGGAAATATAGCTCGTTTAGTTGATTTTATTTGTCTAAAATCTTTAGCTATATGTGACAGTGTATAAACTTTTTTATCACCCGACTCACGTCATAAGCAATATCATAACTTCATTACTCGAAATTTTATAAGCGCACGTTACGTATTTCTTAAAAATGTCGTAAAGCAACATTATTCCAAATAAAGGGCAAGTTTTTGCGAGAAACTGCAAAGAAAAATGGTCAAACAGAATCTCTAACTCGGGGCAATTTCGTATGAAAGTTTTGAAACGCGCTGACGTATATGTTCATAAACATATGAAATGACCACTCATGTGTGAGGTTCTCTCTCTTTAGGAAATAAATTATCACATGAGATCGCTGTCGTGTCATAAAAATCGTATTACCACACGTGTAATAATACTTTGGCGCGTGTACATCGTTGACAACGACCGTGTCAACAATGCGTTTTCTTATTGAAATATTCATGTTAATATTGAAGGCGATGAACTCCCATTTTAAAGGGTCGTATGATAAACAGAATTAGGCAGATCCTCTGGAAGCAAGAACACATCAAAGAAAATAAATTGCAGAATCGTTTTAAGTAGCTCTGTACTTGTACATGTGAACTAATGTAAACGTTTTGATTAAGAATCATACAGGGATATCCAATAAATCCGACAGGTGCTTGACTGGCGATAGGTCGGGAGAGTCTATTGGCCACGAACTTATCGAGCACTTGTGATTTGTTTCAGAACCGAAATTTGGAGCGTCGTGCAAGACATCTGCAACTAGCGATATTAGCCTAGAGTATTTCGTCATTCAGGAACAACATGCAATGGTTTGTTTATTCGACATATGCGTCGACGTTGCACAACTATGAGGAATGCTAACGGAGCACAGGTATACGCGGGACTGACTGTATTGTGATGTACATTATGCTGCGCGCTGTATGCTTGTTGATGCAAAGATCAGTTGAAGCAACTTGTATGCAATCAATCTGACAATGTAGCATTTAATTTTTGAACAGGTTTATATTCGTACAGATTCTATTTTGCGCCGCAAGTGGTTCGGATGTCGACCTACGATGGCGTCTTGTATTGTGTGACTGTACCTTAACTTGTGTGTGTGTTTGTGTGTGTGTGTGTCCAGTACTAAATGGCATACCTGCTTGGTTCAGTCCCCTGCCAATGTAGTTCCTCAGTGACCCCAGGCATGTAAATTTCATAGATAATGCTGGAATTCCTGACAACAGTGAAGTCGCAATCCTGGTAGAGCCGATGTCGGTAATAACAGTCACCTCCCAGTATAATACTGCTTTCACACAGTGAGATGAATGTGTCAATAGTGCAAGCATTTTCACCAGCTGTAAAATTATAAAGCTTCGTTCGCATGACAAAGAGGATTTGTTAAAACAAGGCTTTGTTTGTATGAATGAAAATACTTGCACATTTGTTTTGCCAAATCTATATGGTAATGTTTATTTGACAAACAAAATGCATCCACATGTCGGGCCAAAAAGAAAAATATCATACGTTACGTTGGATATAACCAGTCTTGGGACTAAAGCCTGTTTCACATCAGCCTTACGGCAGCCGTACGGCCCTCTGCGATCACATTTCTGGCAAAAATTGCTGGGTTTCGTACGGCAGCCGCAAGATCGTCGTACGAAGTTTAGACGTCGCAAGGGTCGTCGCAACGTCGCAAACTAATTTCTCAACATGCACATTATTTCTGCGATTTTCTGGCAATCTGGGGACGCCGCAAGACTGCCGCACGACAGTCTTAAGACAACCGCACGATTGACTCACGATTTTGCAAGAGTTCGCAAGTTTGTAGGCGGGGCTGCTGTCAATCATTGCTTGCGTTTTTCTTGCGACGGTCGCAAGACATCCGCACGAGCACCTTACGACAGTCGTGCGTCCTGACAGAATGCTATCGTAAGAATGTTGCGAATCGTAAGACAATCGTGCAAGTCGAACGGCAGCTGCATGACAGCCGCACGGCAGGCGCACGACAGTCCTACGATATTTGCGTCACTTGCGTCTCCCTTAAAAGTAAATCGGTACTCACAGTCTTGACTCCAAAAAAGAAGCATGCCCCCAGGGTTTGTCCCACCAACGCCTCGCACGTCCTCTTCTACCTTGCCGTGCTCGGATGAGCAGCACCAGGATGGCAGCGTGACGCTCTTCTTCATTGCGGAGCCTCCTTCTTAGAAGGACAATACGCTGCTGTGAGATAGCCATCAGGATCCAATGTGGTGTCGACAATCGATGGTGAAACTATGAGGGTTGCGTGTGGTGCTCTTGCATTTCATTCGTCATTCGAGGCGAATTCGTACGATGAACGTACGGTCATCGTAAGACATTCGTGAGACAGCCTTGCGAATTCTTGTTCGTCGTACGGTGCCCGCAAGATTTTTGACAAATTCTTACGACCGTCTCACGGCAGTCTTGCGGCTGCTGCACGGCCATCTTGCGGCAGCCGTACGAAATGTTGTTAATTTTTTTCTACTTTTAACTGCAAAATCGTGCGACCCGTGAGACAGACGTACGAACATCGTACGGCTGCCTTACGATCTCTGAGACCACGATGGACGTGCATGGCCAACCGTCACAAATGTGCGTGATGAAAATCGATAAGTCCCCCTGCTGATAACACAAATATGTAATGCTACAGTATGCATACCTAGCGGTTAAGCCAATCATGGTTAACTTTATAACTACCTGTAGGTTAACTCGCCCTTAAGTCGAATTTGTCCTTAAGTCGAACAAATCAAGCTGTTAATATTAATGTTTCATCTTGGTTGCTCATCATCCGTTTAGATACCAGACGTTACCTTAATCTATGAACAATATGCATAAAAGAACCAAAAGTGCACAGCATGTATTATTACACGACTATCTGTCGTCGAAACGTATCCCTCTTGAGCTCTCTCTGAATTTCAGAATTTGGATTTCCATAGATTTTGTAAAAGACTTAGTTTCATATGGAAAGAAGACTCTCAGTCAACGAAATTCCATATTTTGTTCAACTAATCTGTGACTTCTTAAGGTGGTGATAATCACTGATTTGGGGCAAAGTAAAAAATCTGCATAAAATGCTAAAAAAATATAACAGATCTTCCCCAAAATTAGCAGATGCCTTCTTTATGTTGTTTCTCACGATTCAGAATCCAAACATGCAGGACTTGTAGAAGTTACAAAGGGTTTATATAGGAAAATTTCAAAGGGTAATTTTGTGTGCAAAAATCTGCAAAATAACCATCGTTATTAAAAAATGTAATAGGGTCTGAAAGTTCTTTAATACATTATGGAGAGCGTCCTAGCAGTTCTCCGACACGAAACGACAATATGCGATAATTGCAGGTGCCCAAGAAATCCCTGAAGCTAATTCTCTTATCTCGGTCATGAGTGCAAGTTTTTTTGTTTGCTCAAGAAAACTAGCATTTACTACAATCTGAAATATGGTTGATATCGAACTTATAAGAGCTGACCCCCCTTCCCGGTGAATAATTTGAGTGTTCTAGCAAATCTAACGTAGGAATAATTAAATACATGTACTTACGCACTGGAGGCAGCAGGGCTGAAAAGCGAAAAAAAAGTTAGTTAAAATCAACTGTCTATCAGTTTCATTACAATAAGACTCATGGAAAAGTGAAATGTTGACATATATGGCTTTTAAAAATTTCAGCGCCCCTACCCCGGGATGTGGAAGAAGTCAGAAAATATTTCATAAAATTATGCAATACCCTCAGTTTCTACATTTATACGACCCTCTATAACATTTTGCATTGTTTCCTCGGTCTGGCAGAAATACAGTCCTTTGATTTGCCTTTCCATTCTGACCATATTGTTTTTCTTCAAAATAAAAGAATTCAGTTCAGTAGTTTTCCAACTGTATACTTGCTATATGTCTGATGGTGTTATTTAAAACAGGATGGATCAACATGGGTGAGTGAACTATGGTCATATGGAGACCGGACCTGGGTTTAAAGTCTCCTACGAGAGACCGGAGAAGCGGGGGATCGAACCCATGAGTAAACTCGGGTCATATGGAGACCGGACCTGGGTTTAAAGTCTCCTACGAGAGACCGGAGAAGCGGGGGATCGATCTTGCGATCTCCTGGGTTGATAGTCCGGCATGTTATCCCCTACACTACCGCCGTTCCTCGCTCAACAAGGACACGGACATACACATACAGTGCTTTACATTATCTATATGGAAAAACTGACATATGCAGTTGTTCCAGCGATAATAAATTTAGAAATTCAAATTATCAGCGAATAAATATGTGAGTCAAGATTTTGGACAAAAGACGACATGTCTGTGATTTTAAAATAATTGTTTAACAATTTTATTGTCGAAATACATTAATAGATTCAGGGGTTAAACACTTGAAGGTGTTAAGTTTGTTTAGTTAATTTTATCATAACGAATTCACATGTAAATTTGTGAATATGTTCTGATATAAATGAAAGTAAAATAAGTTATCAGTTTAATATTCATTGCTGAAAATATTTAATGGAACACAGTAAATAAATAAGATTCTATATAAAACTCATCATCATCAAAACTAAACCGTATTTATTCAAATGAACGCCCCTGCTCTAATAAACACCCCCTGCCTCTTTTTTCGAAAATAATGTTACATTAACTTGCATAAATTTTGGTTTGCTTCTCTAGATGAGGTACCTGTTTTACACGGTGTCTACTCTTAAAGGAAAGAATTTTTTCTCCTAGAGGAGCAAATTCTTTTCTTTAATATTTGACCCCGTCTAAGAAGGGAAGCTAAAAACAGTAGAGTTGCTTCCATTCACCTTAACAATGTTAATTAGAAGTATTTTGGCAGTGGATGATTTTCTACATTTAATGCTCAAATTAAAGCCCCTTCCCCCGTCTCTCAGTTTTCTTTAAGTGCATTGCCCTCGGGGCGTTAAATAGAATTAATACGGTAAATATGATCGGCATCAATGTATATTTGTATACAATGATGCTTAAGCTATTTATTAGTTGTGATGTTGAAGTGTTTGAAGAGAAATTTACCGCAGATGTCTATGTCACAGTCTTCTTTCCCATCCTTTGTCCAACACCAAGGTTTGTCTCGTGCACCGTTAGAATTTCTACAGTAGTTATCTGGATAATTAGGCCATGTCTGACAACGTTTGCCACTGGCAGCCGAGTCTGCAGGTCCTGTGTAACTTTCACCTTTGTCGCCCTTGTTATAGCATCCTATTTAAATTTAAACATTAGTCCAAAGCATTGATCAATAAATAGGATGACGTATATAACGTATAACAAATCTTAAAAACCAACATAAGAACGTAGTGTATGATGCTCTACACTTCTAATAAAGCACAAATAATATTAACCAGAGGCTTATAATTACACTATCTTTCAGATGTACAAAAATTGGCTACAGTTACTGAGTTGATGTTAGTTTGACATTAATTTAGGCATATTCCAATGAACAAATTTGAAAATTTGAAAATTAAAGATACCAGAAATGTTACTTAAGATAACAGATTATAATAATACTGGTGTATTCCATATACTTTCTTACTAAAGCAAAACAACAAGAAAAATGACAAAAAAAAAAAAACGACAAAAAACAACAACAACAACAACAACAACAACACAATCCCATCTTTGTTCTCATCATCGGAAACATTCACAGAAAAAAAATCTCATTTATAGCACGATCCCCAGATACCCATATCTTTAGCACAAGATTCCCCGTATAGTGGAAAGGTCTACACTGGTATGCTATCGATGACATAGAGCATATTTCGTCCGCATGTACTGTCGATAATCTACTCGCTAAAGCTCATGGATTATCTCTCCGTATAAGCGGACGAACCATGCTCTATTTATGTCAGTGCACAATAGGTGACTTCTGATCTGATACAGTTCACCTGTATAAAGCAAGCACCTAGGTGGTAACCAAAATATGCTTGCTAAAGAGAGATGCTTGCTTAAAACAGATGAATTTGAACTTAGTCTGCTCATTTTGGGGATTGAATGCATGCTTGCAGGTTATAAGTTGCTTGCTTAACAAAGGTGGCCACTCAGATGGGGTTTACTCTGGTATATATTTCTATAAAACAAACCTTTTATACAAAGCATACAATAAGAGAAAACTCACCAGTGTTTGTTGGAGGTTCTGGAAATGTCATATTGGGATTGGCTGAAGAATAAGGAAAATAAGTAGATTTCAAACAATGCCAAACTAAGAAATCAAGTCTTCTAACTGACATATGTCTTTGCAAAATCTACTGACCTTATTCAATAACTGCCTTGAGAAAGATTTTGAAGGACTCCCGAATCCTTATGTAAAGGCGTCTGAAAAAAAAGACTGTTCTTCCAGAGCAAATTTCATAGTTGTAGGGAATCTCCTTCATAGAAATTTAGCCTTAGCAACAGCATAGCAACGACTTAAGAGAGGCTGACTGTAAACATCGAGCATTGGCCCATAATAACGTGGAAAGTCGAAAATTACGGATTTGGCTCAAATTTTGGGAAATTGATATATACCATGCTTGTTTGTATTTCACAATTTTTTAGAGGTCAACGTTCGGCCGTTTCCATGGTAACCAGGAATCCATTTTGAAATATCAGTATTGAGACATGTATGTAATATTTCCTCGATAAAAATCAAACAACAAATATCATCCCATTCCTATTTCCTTTTATAGTTTGAAAATACATACGTTTGTAACAAGATAACATGATATGAATGTTTTCTGTCCCTTATTATCCACGGGAAAGCTTTTACTGAAAAAAATCGACCCAATTTTGAGTGAAAAATTGGTGTTTTATTCGCCTGATAACTAAAAATGGCAGTCACGTTTGACAATAAGGCAATATATGCATGATAGAGTAAGATTTGAAGTTAAAGAAAGTCAAAAAATTAGGTGTAAACTCGCAAAACTTTAAAAGTTATCCATCTTTGAAATGTGTCAATACTGTAAAATAGTAGGAAGGGAGATAAGTCAAACTGGCATTATCTACCTCCCTTGATGATTACAAATCTGCGAACACTACAGGTAGTATCCATGATCTTTAATAATAAAAGATAGTATCTTTGATAGAATAAGATTACTGTCAACAATGCTCACCATGACCTTTTTTATCTATGAAATAGGTTCATTTACCAAGACTGCATTTGCAGTTGTATTCGGTACATTTGATGACAAGAGTTGTCCCGAGCAAAACGTCTGCAGAAATCACGGAATAGAAGAACGGAGTAAAACCGTTTTATTTGCAGCAATATTTTTGCCTTATCTTTATTTTATGTTGAAATAAATAAATTTACTAATGTTTTTTGAATGAATTGCTTCTGTGAAGCGGGTAATACGCAAGAAGAGGCATTTTTCAGGACAGAAAGTGGTGTAGACTAAGGCCTACAGCGTCTATTCACCAAGGGATACTAAAATTTTAATCAATGTTCTGTTACCTATGATCGTCATGCTACATAGAACAGCTAAAAATGGATGGATGAATGACTTTGAATTTTATGTCCTTTTTAACAGTATTTCAGTCATATCAGGACGATTAGGGAATGTGGTTGTGGGGATGGTGGGAAGTGTATTGGGGGGGGGGGGGGGGGGAGGGATGAGTATGAAAAGCTGTGCAGTGGAGCCAAATTTGCGGTTGGAAAGATTAATGCATCAAGCAGATCTCGAACTCTGAACCACTTGATCAGCAGGCCAGGCCTTAACCTACTGTGCTACCCGGGGCTTCTAGAATAGCCAAGAAAATCGTATAATTTAGGTAATCCTGACAGGGGTGCCATCTTAAGTATACGAGTACTCATGAGTGATTGATTCATCCCATCTAATTTCATCCACTTTTCTGTAGCTTAGCGAGGGAAGCGCCTGCGTGCTAAGCTAGCAGTCCTTGTTCGAATCTCTTTTCTCAATCACGGGGTGCCATTGCACACAGTCTTTAAAAATAACCCATGCCTCGTTGCATGACCTTAGTACTGTTGAAAGGGCCATACAACTACAAACCTGTCATTAACTCTATTAACTCTCTTCGTTTTCCAGTCTGCGATTTAAATGCTCATTTGTGGTTTCATAAAAATGTTTGAAATGTCCATTTTATTATGCAATTTTTATTGGTTGAGCCTGTGATTGTTCGGCTTGTTTCTTACATTTAGCTTTTCTTAACTCACTCCGGCTTCGCCGTCGAGATATAAACTATGATTCGCGCTCAACACCATGTATACATCAGCGACAATTCACTGTTAAGAAAAAAAAATTGTTCTTTTTCGTGTACTTCTTTATCACGTATTTTTTCACATTTGTACACACTTTCTCTTCACAAAACGGTGATATTGCTATTGCATATACAGTGGGTGGGGTATCTAAGCAGCCACTTTAAATCTGTTTATTAGAAAAAAAATGGAAACCATTAGATATACGGAAACCAAGTACTGAACTACATTAAAACCATATCGATTCTACTGCAAATTAAGAGTTGTATATTAGTTACATTGGTTTAGGGTCGTTTTGAACTGATGTAACACATTTTTATGCATCGTAACCATAGAAACAATATCAAACACTACATTTCTACGCCGTTATTTGCAAAGCTGGGATAAAAATGCGACTCTTTATTTGTTTAATAAGCAAATTCAAACTGAAAGTGTGGAAATTAGGGTAAAGAAATCTAAAAAAACTGTTGTTTATGTAAAATTGTAAATGCGACAGGGACACCCTTTGCACGCGCATTTATTCTGTAGTCAGTGAAAGTTTACAACTAATTGCTTTTGCTATATACCGTACTTATGTTGCTGTTTGAAGACATGTTAATGATATATTCAGGCCAGGCTGCCATTTTCAATAACCTCGATTTGAAAAAGAGTTATTTTCACAAATTTTATTTTTTCTCCGACTATATGTACTTCCAGTTGCCATGGTTTCAACAACGTGCAGTAGCCAGTGCTCTGAAGGTGCAGAGACTGACAATTACATTTAGTCCTAAACACCATACCAGTTAACTATTTGATACTTGCTTCAGGACAGACACGTTTTCCCTTTGAAATTCATGAAAATATGTAAAATTTGAGCGGCCTAAAAATGGTTGCCATGGCAACAGCAACAGTAATTGCTTAGATATGTCGAGAACCGTTTGACATATTTCACTTATTTTTTCACTAATCTTCATCTTTCGTCGAGAGCTTTAAACCGTGACATTTTTAGCAAAATACAAAATTTTGAGTTTCCATCCAATGCTCGATCCTTACAGTCAGCCTCTCTTAAGTGGTTTTATAAATACGACCTCAGGATTATTGGAAATCATAAAACGTTTAGTTCTAACCTTTTGCATGCAGATAAATGCATTCTTTCATCAACGCCAATGCTTAAGCATGGTAAAACACAAAAATTAAATTCATTTTAGTAAGCATCCCACAAAGCGAGCACAGAAATAAAAGCCTCTAAAATTCACATTTTCAAGCGAAAATAATGCTTTCCTTTAATGATATAAAAACAGTAGTTTCATATTGGCCAACGTTAAATGTTTTCCTTTCCAAAATGAGTTTTTGGACATGTACGTCTTTGCTCCCTTTGTGGAGTTGTTTCTAAAATTCAAACCAGGGTTGCTGATTTTACGATGATTAATCATTGGTCTTCATGATAGAATGCATTAACTTTAACAGAAAAATGGAATTCAATTATTGTTATTTTCTCCAATAATCTGGTTATATTTGTTAACATTATGCTAAACTTTTGGCGAGGAGTATATTTGGTCAGTATAACAGTTTATTTTATAACATGCATCAAACAATGGATACATTGGAAAGCAAACCCTAGGGGTCACATATCGTCGTAATGACGTCGCACTGACGTCGATGCGACGTGATCACGTCGCATCGACGTCAGTGCGACGTCATTTCGAAGTTATGTGCCCGCTGGGACCAAAGGCCATTTTGTTTTCCTTTGTTAAAATGGCGGAAAGCATTTAAACGTAATAAAATGAAATTGCTGCTTAGTTTGATACATACAGCAGAAAGGTATGTTATCACAATACTCCCATCTTTTATTTGGGTCCATGGTGTAGCACCATGGTCCATAACGACTTTGTTTTCCTTGAATTCTATTTCTACAATAGTTCCCCTCTTCTGCTAAACTGTCTTGATGATTATGTTTGTGTGGGTAACGAGAAGCCCATGCTTGACATTTACGACCAGACGTTGTAGTATCCTGTGTTCCGAAGTACATGAGACCTTTTGGATCTCCCGCTAAATCGTTGATGCATTCTGTAGAAATAGAAAACTGACATATAGAGTGAATTCAGTAAACAATGGAAAGCCATCGTTTAATTGTAACAGCTACGTCAATTTACAGTACCCCTATGCTTAATATGCCTAATACAAGAACAGGAAATGGAAACTTAAGTGTGTTTTACTTTAAATAAATGAATAAATAAATAAACATCCATGACAATTTGGTCATTGTGAAAAAATCAGCTGACATATAACATCAACTGAACATACACATTTAAACTGTGGGTACAACGTTTTATACACTGTTTAGTATTGTTTTAATTAAGGCAGGGGTTGCTTGCAAAAATAACTTAAAACATAAATAAATAAACCCCCAATAGTCTTACTTTGACTGTTCCCTTTTTCTGTTATAATTCCTTTATATAAGAATGAGTAGTCTTGTTATCGAAAATCTGCTCTTTCATTTTGTTTGTGTGTGTGTTTTCTTATTTTTATTTTTCTAATTTTAGTGTCATAGGTGCGTTATGCTTTGTCGTTTTGCCTTCCCAGCAAATATTCTTCTGTGTTATTTTATCAAATAATTAACAACAGTAAGTCGGAGAATTCCGTTTCGAAATAGCAACCACAACACCAACAGTTTAACAAATTAAAAGAAAAATCTTGATTCCACTACATACCAAAATGAGGACCAGGTGGTTTTGGAGGCAGTTCTTGTACTTCTTTACCACAGTCTTTGCCGTGCCACCCTTCGGGGCAACAACATTCGTAGTTACCATTACCTCTATTTGTGCACGAACCGCCATTTTTACAGGGCTTTAGCCTTTCACAGACATTATCTATAATTAAAAGGTTAAATAGAAGACAGTCTTTGGCTTCTTGGATATTAGGTTATTTAGCGTTAAAGCGTTTTCGATACTATTGCACAAAACTAAAATTGAGTATAGTTTATTTCTAACAGAAGCAGATTAGTCTTTTAGTTTTTACCACAGGACGGATGTAACAGATGACCGAACGAGTGTAACAATTCATTTAGCTCCAAAAAAGTCGAACATTAATCTTTTTTAGATTCCCTCTGAATGACTTAAAGCAATGAACATGGTAGTCAAGGTTCTAATATAAACTTCAAGATACAAGTGATGTATTTATCATCGTATGCTGAGTGAAACTGGACTTAATGTTTTTATGTGTCCGAAAACTTCATCTAAATAAAACCATAAATTAAAGTTCTTCACCTGAATAGCATACTTCAAACGTTCCTCTGCAACCCTTAAACACCCACAGAATGTTGTTATGAAAACCAAATATGCCCGGCGGTCCACTGTAGTCCATATAATAGCCCTCGAACAAGACACACTGTGAGTTTGAACGGCGGTCAGCTACCTTTGCATTAAGGATTATTGAATGTGTATCACCTACAGGACACGCTTGATATTCGTAATCCCAGCTGTCACAATTAACAGTCACCATCTCACCGTCACAGAATCCTGTATAAATATGTATGAGCTGCGACACGAGAAAACCAACAAAGTGATATGCGCATCCAGTAAAAGACGCAGATCAGCTTGGTTAAAGCTGGTTTCAAGCTTAGTTTCAGTTTGATCAGAGTCCTCGATGCCCGCATGGAGGTAGCTTCGACGTGTAGCTACCCTTAAGCGCTTAGCGAAGACTATGATTAGATTTGCTGGATGCCCAGGCCCAGAGGTAATAAAACATGAGTACATTCTCAAACTCAAAATAAAACACACTGATTGGATGCTTCCGAGCACATGCTCGGAAGCAGCCAATCAGAGTGCTTTATTTTAATTTTGAGATTACACTCAAGTTTTATAACATCGGACACTGACTGATATGAGTATGCGCTGGGCGCACAACCACTTTGTTGGTTTACTTGTGTCGCGACTCATATGGCTGGTAAATGAGCAATTCCATGGTCAAACATAAATTAAAAATCTAAACTTTTGCAAATGGTTTAACAAAATACGAGAATAAGAATCCATTTGACTCGAATGTATGAAAAGCGTATTTAAGCATAATATGAACTTTGAAATAAAATAACTGGTGGAGTTATCACAAAACTCCTGAAAATAGACAAATCGAAATTCACACAATTCCAGAAAGTTGTCAAATCGAATTTCGGTTTCGCCACTTTTGGGAGTTTTGTTATAACCCTACCTGCTTATCATAGGCACTCGACGGAAAATTTGTATTTTTTTATATATTATCTAATGTAAACCTATTTTCCACCTCTCTGTAAAATTTCAAGCCGATCGGTTGCGACGATAAGAAGATTACAATTTACCCCACTGCATACAGAAAGAAGGTAAAGGTAAGACGCTGCGCCATTTGATTTTCTGTTTACTTTTATGGAGTTACATGTTCTCACTCATAATAACCATTTCAAGCAAGCTACTTCCATCTTACGAAACGGTGATATGTTCTGTACTTATCTACAATCAAACCTTTTCGTGTCAGTGAAGGATAATTCGAAATTCACAACAAAATTATGAAACACGATGACAAACAGAGTAAATTGACGGAAGTGGGCAAAAATAGAAAAGAATGGGCATGCGTATTGTGGTCTAATGGAAAATCTATGGTGGCTGGTTTGTGCCATTTCGTCTTTTCGCCGCGAAAAGACGCCACGCGAAAAGACGCCACGCGAAAAGACGAAAAGACGAAAAGACGCCACGCGAAAAGACGAAAAGACGAAAAAACGCCAGGCGAAAAGACGAAAAGACGAAATAACGCCAGGCGAAAAGACGAAAAGACGAAACCCGCCACTCGAAAAGACGAAATTGCAGCGCGAAAAGACGAAAAAACGCCATGCGAAAAGACGCCATTTGAAACTCTTAAATTGTCGTCTTTTCGCGTGGCGTCTTTTCGTCTTTTCGTCTTTTCGCGTGGCGTCTTTTCGTCTTTTCGCATGGCGTTATTTCGTCTTTTTGCATGGCGTTATTTCGTCTTTTCGTCTTTTCGCGTGGCGTTATTTCGTCTTTTCGTCTTTTCGCGTGGCGTTATTTCGTCTTTTCGTCTTTTCGCATGGCGTCTTTTCGTCTTTTCGCGCCGAAAAGACGAAAAGACGCCATGCGAAAAGACGAAAAGACGAAATAACGCCACGCGAAAAGACGAAATAACGCCATGCGAAAAGACGAAAAGACGAAAAGACGCCAGGCGAAAAGACGAAAAGACGACACACAAATACCCTTTCATTGATAACTGTATTGAGTCCTAATACTAAGACAGATTTGTCTGAGTAAACAATATAGACTCATATCAGACTACTGCAAACGCAGCTACAGAAGCAGTCTGATCACAGAATTTGCCACTGAAATGTTTTTTTATATATCTTTTTGACAGCTAAAAATTGTAAGGATAGACTATAAAATTAACGTGGGGTCGGCAACATTTTGGGTCACTATGGTACCGTTTAGATTGAATAACAAATTTGTGCTTTGTTGAATGAGATCAAACACAGATTTAATCAAGATAATCAGTATCTATGAAAATTAGGATGGATTTATTTTATCCGACAGAAAAATAAAATTTGTTAAAAGTGAAAAGGATAGCTAAAAGTATTAGTATGGGGTCGGCAATAATTACAGTTATTGATTAAAATAATCTTGGCCATGTTGACTTAAAAATTAGCAGACGCAAATTTACTCATTCAGGAGCGTAGGCAGACCTATTACGTTGTTGTAGCAAGCATTTTTGAGAAAAACAGTCAAACCTGTCTTAAGGGGTCACCCAAGGGAAGGACAAAAAGTGGCTACTTAAGACAGATGACCCCATAATACATTTCATTTACACTGTATTTTGGTTCAAAGGACCAATGTGGCTGCTCAAGACAGGTGATCCCTTAATAGAGGTGACCGCATAAGCAGGTTTGACTGTATAGCTGAATGTATACACCTCCAATAAAGATCTCTCTAATACTGAACATTCTGTCCCCTTCTGTCATATTTACAAAGGGGGTCAACTTTTGTGACATTCTATTTGCTTTCCAAGATAGGGAAGTGAAGCAAACAGAAAAATAGATTCTTAAATAGGTCTACTTTTAAAGGAAAGAATTTGCTCCTAGAGGACCAAATTCTACTTTTAAGAGCTGACCCTCCTTAAGAAAGGATGCAAAAATGCAAAATTGCTTCCCCTGAGAGTGGTCCCGTTCACCTTAAGCACAAATGCAAATATGTTGAAACCTGTGTCTCCATGCATCCTACGTAAAAATAACCGTTTTTTTTTTATTTTTTTTTTTTTTATTAAGTTTGAACAAGTAGATTTTCATATCTCGAGCTGTATCATAACATACGCAGAATGGTTACCAATGCAGAGCCTGACCAGACCACTCTTTTCCCAGGACACATATGTCCTAGGATTTAGGATCATAATGGTAACATGGTCCAAATTTATTACTTAATGCTAGCACCTAATCTACTATTTGCTTGTAATGTATTTTTTTTAGTAAACTGTGTTACAATATTATAGTTCAAACTGAGAGATCGAGAGAATTGGGCAAAACGTCCCACCAATGCTAAGGTCATATGAAGACAGGACCACGCGGTTTAGAGTCACATCTGAAGGACCACTGAGGCGAGGGTGTGTGTGTATGTGGAGGGGTGGGGGGGGGGGGGGGGGCGGTCGAACTGACTGCAACCGCTGGTCTAGTCTAGCCTATCCCATAATCTTGTGCGGTCGTTGGGGCACCACTATTCTATTCTATTCTATCCCATAACCTTACTAGGTCGTTGGGGCACCACAGCTGACTTCAAAACAATCCCTTTCCACCTTGTCCTGTCTTCAGCTGCCCTAGTTGAGCTGGCAAAATCCATTCCAGTCCACTCCTTGATATTGTCTTCCCACCTCTTCTTCTGTCTACCTCTTCTTCTTTTTCCTTTCACTGTGCCCTGAAGAATTGTCTTTGCTAAACCAGAAGACCTTAAGACGTGGCCAAACCACCTTAGTTTCCGTTTCTTGACCAGTGTCAGGAGTTCATCATATTCTCCAATGGCTGCTTGGATCTTCCTGCGAACCTCCTCATTGGTTATATGGTCCTTGTACGAAATGTTCAGTAACCTTCGGTAGCATCTCATCTCAAAGGCCTGCGTTCTTTCTCTAACTCTGCTGTCAAGGTCCATGATTCACAGGCATACAGAAATATGGAAATGACAAGGGAGCGCATAAGTGTCACCTTTGATCCAAGAGATATGTTGTTATCTCTCCAAATTGGTTTCAGCTTGGCAAGAGCTGAAGTGGCTTGTGCTATCCTTGAGAGAACCTCCTGTTTTGAGCCATCATCTGAGACAACTGCTCCAAGGTATTTGAAGCTGCTTACAGTATCCAGCTTCTGCCCCTTTACCTTGATCTCCCTCTGGATGCCATCTGCGCTGTTTGTCATCAGTTTGGTCTTCTCAGCACTGATCTCCATCTTATACCTTGTGCAGGTCTGGTCGAGTCTTTCAACTAGAGCTTCTAGTTCCTGCTCTTCCTCAGCAAGAGCGTCTATGTCATCGGCAAACCGCAGGTTGGTAATATTTCTGCCGCCTATGCTAACCTTTCCGTCATGTTCGTCCAGAGCATCGGACATGATCCGTTCGAGAAAAATGTTGAAGAGGGTGGGTGACAGAAGACATCCTTGTCTTACTCCAACTGTTGTTCTGAACCATTTTCCTGTGCTGCCATTTATCAGGACTGCACTTGTAGCCTTGTCGTATAGCTGCTCAATGGTGCGAACTAGGTTTGCATTGATATTGTACTTCCTCATGGTGGCCCATAAGGCTGCATGCCATACCCTGTCAAAGGCTTTTTTGAAATCAATGAAGACATGGTACAGATTCTGCTGATGTTGGAGATACTTTTCACACAGGATTCTAAGGTTGAAGATCTGTTCTGTGGTGCTCCTTCCTGCTCGGAACCCAGCCTGTTCCTCAGCGATTATCTCTTCGGCTTGTGGCTTAAGCCTGTTCAAGATAACTTTCAGCATGACTTTGCTTGAATGACTGATTAGGCTGATGGTTCTGTAGTTCTGGCAAAGCTGTAGGTTGCCCTTTTTAGGGAGAGTAATAATCAGCGACTGAGTCCATGGGGTAGGCCATTCTCCTGTTCTCCAGATCCTGTTACAGATATCTGTTAAAACATCAATCATGGTCTCCCCTCCAGCTTGAACAAGTTCTGCTGGTATATTATCAACTCCGGCAGATTTTCCCTTCTTCAGTGCTGCTACTGCAATCTCAACTTCCTCACGAAGGATCGGTTGTTGATCTTCATCTGGGGGCTGACTGCAGTCCAGAACCGTATTGTCACCATCAGTCTCATGGTTGTATAATTCTGAGCAATATTCTGTCCATCTGCTGAGAATCTCTTGTTCTTCTGTAAGGCATTTCCCAGACTTGTCCTGGATAGTTGTGGATCTACCCTGTTTCTCTGAAGTTAGATCCTTCACCAGCTGGTATGCTTTCTTGCTGTTGTTTTTGTTCAGGCAAGTTTCGATCTCCTCGCACTGACTAGCTATCCAGTCCTCCTTCGCTTTCTTCACTGCCTTCTGAATCCTCTTGTTTGCTTCCCTGTATTCTTCTGCTCCTCCTGCTTCATACCTCTTCTTCTTCAAATTTCTCCTCTCATCACAGAGGTCGAGAACATCTCTAGTGACCCATGGCTTTTTCCTGCGACGTTCCTTCCCAAGTATCTCACTGGCTGCATCAGTCACTACTGTATTGTAGGTGGTAATCATGGTATCTATGTCCATGTCATCATCCCTCAGACCAATGAGTGGTGCAAATTTTCCACCTATTGTTGCTTGAAAAGTGCATGCCACCTCTGGGTCCCTTAGCTTCTCAAGATCAAACTTCAGTCTTGGCTGGGTTGGCTTTCTAGCCTTCTTCAGACGAACTCGGAAAGTCATCATGACCAGGTCATGGTCACTTCCTATGTCTGCTCCAGGAAAACTCCTTGTCCTATGGATGTTGACTCCTGATCGGAAGCGCTTCCTCACCAAGATGTAATCAATCTGATTGTGGTGTTTCCCATCTGGGCTGTGCCATGTCCATCTCCTTGATGGTTTGTGAGGGCCAAGGGTGTTTGTCAGTACTAGGCTGTTACAGGTTGCAAACTCTAGAAGTCTAAGACCTCTCTCATTTGTCTCGTCATTGCAGTAGGGTCCACAAACGTTTTCCCAGTCTGCCTGTGCATCCTTTCCAACCTTAGCATTCCAATCCCCTTGTACAACCAGAATGTCCTTCTTGGGTGTTTGGTCTATGATTTCCTGGAGTTGCTGGTAGAAGTGTTCTACCTCATTGTCGTCATGTCCAGATGTTGGTGCATAAATCTGTATGATGGTGATGTTGAAAGGAGCTGCTCTCAGGCGAATTGAAATCAGTCTGCTGGAGACTGGTCCGCATCCCAAGACAGCACTCACCATGTCCTTATGCACAAGAAGAAATCCAACCCCATACTCATGTTTGTTTTCTTCTCCACTGAAATAAACCTTGTGTCTGTCATCTGTTGACATCTCACCAAAGTTTTTCCAGCGCATCTCACAGAGCCCCAGTATGTTCCAGTGATACCTGTCCATTGCATGAGTCAGCTCTTCAAGCTTCCCAGCTGGCCTCAGAGTCCTTACATTCCAGGTGCCAATTGAGATGTTCTCCCTAACTCTGATTTTCTTGATCTGTGTTACACCAGTTGCATACTTGTCACCTACGTCCCGGTGTCCAACAGTAGGAGCGGTCATTGTTAACCCGGGCTGCGACCGATCCGGTATTAAGGTCTTATCTAGGTTGTCAACCATGGTGTTTCAAGGGCAGGATTCAGCCTGACGGAGCCCATCCCTCTCCAGGCTATATATGTTGACCACAGCCGAAATCCACGATTATTGTATGGCTCGCCTTGGTCATGAACACATGGCCGTTGACTCAAAGAGTTCTTCCGCCCTGGCCGTTGACTTCTTCAAGGAAGACTTCCGCCCAGTGATGCTGTATTAACACCACCCACAGATGACTCTAAAACACTCCTTTTCCACCTAGTCCTGTCTTCAGCTGCCCTATTTGAGCTAGCAAAATCCATCCCTGCCGTTTAAAGAAGACTTGAAGAGGAAGTAACAGTAGTTGTGCCCCTTTGTAAAAAAGGCGGAAGGAGGCACATTTTCAATTTAAAATGGATCTCTCATAGAGGTGCATTCAGATTAAAAATACTTCCTATAAGAAAGTGTTATAGCTTGAGCTGCAGCTAAATGATACCATAATATTCTTAAATATTGGGACACATAAGCCAAAGAGAAGTCTAATCAGGCTCTGCTCTGTCTGCGATTGGCACGTCTTTAGAAAACTATAAACTTGTCCAAATTTTGGGTTAGCTGCAGTTAAATGTATGTCAAATTAGGGAAAATACCGTATCATTATTTTTTCATACAGCGAAGTACAACAATGTTTCAATGTTTGTATTCCATAGTTTGAGAGAGATTACATGGTCAACAAGTGGTTAATCTTTTAGGCAGT
The DNA here is from genome assembly GCA_963989385.1 of Ctena decussata. Lineage (NCBI taxonomy): Eukaryota > Metazoa > Mollusca > Bivalvia > Lucinida > Lucinidae > Ctena > Ctena decussata. The sequence continues at coordinate 68,299,060 of OZ022498.1, read as the reverse complement.
TTAAGATCAAATTTAAGATAGGATGAAATTTGTTTGGAGTGTTTTACTCCAAAACATTAGGACGGCTCATTTTCTTTTCTGTCCGTTCAGTAGAAATACCATAATGACTTCTTTCCTCATATTTTTGGTAATGTTTTTAAAAGAACAGTTTAGCGGCAAAAGCTGCAAACCGTGATTAGTACACTTCTTTACAGATTGCATTCTGATCAGGGTCTACACAGTTTAAAAAAGAAACACCTGTCTAAGTATTCAGTATTAACTGCATTTAGAATAGGATATATTGATATATCTTAATGCAAAACACGTGATGCGAAAAGACGAAAAGACGCCATGCGAAAAGACGAAAAGACGAAATAACGCCACGCGAAAAGACGAAAAGACGAAATAACGCCACGCGAAAAGACGAAAAGACGAAATAACGCCATGCGAAAAGACGAAAAGACGAAAAGACGCCAGGCGAAAAGACGAAAAGACGAAAAAACGCCACGCGAAAAGACGACAATTTAAGAGTTTCAAATGGCGTCTTTTCGCATGGCGTTTTTTCGTCTTTTCGCGCTGCAATTTCGTCTTTTCGCGTGGCGGGTTTCGTCTTTTCGTCTTTTCGCCTGGCGTTATTTCGTCTTTTCGTCTTTTCGCCTGGCGTTTTTTCGTCTTTTCGTCTTTTCGCATGGCGTCTTTTCGTCTTTTCGTCTTTTCGCGTGGCGTCTTTTCGCGGCGAAAAGGCGAAAAGACGAAATGGCACAAACCAGCCACCATAAAAATCCGAAAACTGCAAGTTCGTTGATTGGTCAACGACAGAGCAAATTCAAAATCTGGTGATTTGAAAACCCGAACTGTTGCGCATGGGTCAGTTTGATACCAACCGATTGGTTGCCATAATGGCGGTAAAGCTACGTCATCAAAGCACGAGATTGGAAATTCCGTGGAAAATACCCGATTTCATCACTATCGTCAAGCTACAATAAAAACAACATGGCATAGTGTCTTACCTTTTCCTCCTTTCTGTATGCAGTGGGGTAAATTGTAACTTTCTTATTTCGCAACCGATCGACTTGAAATTTTACAGAGAGGTGGAAAATAGATTTAGATTTGAAAATATATACATAAAAATACAAATTTTCCGTCGAGTGCCTATGCTGCTTATCTTCTGCAGAAATTTTGTTCTAATGTTCTTTACATATCTTTGGGTCAAACAGCCTTCTTATATTTTGGCGACTCGTTTGTGGAAGCGTGAATTGATAATTTCTAAGCAGGAATAGAACTGGGCTTTAACAAGGCGTGACATTGTGAAAGGATCAGAGCGAGAACGAACAAGCTCAACTATGAACTTGTAAACAATAACATAATGTTAATTATAGCTAGAGAAAGTGAGCAGGGGCTCACGAATACCGCTCGCCAGCGCCACCGCTAAATATATCTCACGTAAAATAGGTACAAATATAAATAGATCTCAAATTTAACGTTTTATCATACTATTACCCGATGGAGTTGATTCTGGTACTGTGGTTGTGACAGGAGGTTGTGGGGGTGGTGGTGATGGTGGCTTCTCTGTTTCTGTAATAGAAATAACTTCTGACAAAGGATACAGACTCCGCAGCATTTCTGGAAATTAGTCAGTGTTTAATTATTCGAGGTTGAAACATTTAAAATGACCGAGAAAAGGCTTCCTAGAAAAAACAAAACAAAAAAACAACAACAACAACAACACTGGGGACAATTTATATCTTACTGCTAAATTATGTGTCATGTCCTAACTTTCTCTTCTTTGATGTGTAATATTTGAAAGGAAGCTCAAACATAATTATAATTATTATTTTGCTCACATAAATATGAGGTAAGCAGCCATCGTTTTAGGGAGAGGAATAATAATACCAATAATGATAGTGACAATTAATACTATTACATTGCAACATTATTATTAGTAGTATTGGTAATTATAAGGGAAACATTCCCTCGTTCCGCCAGTGCTTCAAGACAACTTTTCATACTCGGCCACCTCATTGTCCACAGTAGAGCCGTTAAACTGTGACGGTATACGGTCACAGATATAAATAGATATGCAAATTACAAACTCGGTAGTTTGTGGTCGAGTAAATGTTGGGGTATATAAGCAAATAAACCGTCCTTGGTGGGTGAGCATGCTTTTCCACTGACGGGGTTTGTTTGCAGGTCGGCCCACGTTACAGTTGGTGGCAGCGGTGGGATAAGGTCAACTGCCAGACCGGAGTTGCCTTACCCATGTCATTCCCAGGCCAAGTCTCGGGACGAGACTTCTCGGAGGGGGAAGTAATGTGACGGTATAAGGTCACAGATATAAATAGATATGCAAATTACAAACTCGGTAGTTTGTGGTCGAGTAAATGTTGGGGTATATAAGCAAATAAACCGCCCTTGGTGGGTGAGCATGCTTTTCCACTGACGGGGTTTGTTTGCAGGTCGGCCCACGTTACAAAACCAACAACTACCAATCAACCAAATATTGTCCACAAGACTTTTCCATCAGTTTTCACAGGATCAGATTAAATAGAACAAATTAAAGTTTTACGGGCATGCTTATGTCTGTTTATTGATATTGAGAGCGATTGCGATGTCTTGGAATCAGCACTTCTTCAGAATTTACGAAAGTTTCATTTCCTGGCAATGCATAGACGAACTAAACAAATCTCAAGTTTCTCATTTTATTATACCATAATCCATTGGAGTTGATGTTGTGACGGGAGGTTGTTGGGGAGGTGACGATGGTGGTTTCTCTGTTTCTGTAATACAGATATACTTGTGTCAAAAGGTATAGTACAGGTGATTGGCTTTGCTTGAAAATGGACCTAAAGCCATGTTCGTACCATAAATGGTTAAATCAGTCTATGCGGCTGCGCAAACTGACCAAAGTATTTACTTTTAACTGTTCAGATACTACAAATTTCATATGCGGACAACAAATAACACTGATCAGACTGCGCGGATGCGTAGGCTTATCTGAGTCTTTCCTGTTTGCATATGACGTAAAGCCCCTTATCCTGTGACGCCAATCAAATGAGTAAATTCGAAATTTGCTACAATATACCTTGCAGCCATACACACTGAGACAACTTTTATCAACGATGAAAAGCATGGTCGATGAAATTTGAGCCGCGACACGGCAAAACCGACAAAGTGGCGTGTGCGCCTTGCGAATTCTCAGATCAGCCTGAGCATCCGCCCAGTCTGATAAGAGTCTTTATTCTGTGCTTCAAAGGTAGCTAAATGTCACAGCTACCTTCATGCAGACAGCAAGGACTCTGATCAGACTGGGCGGATGCCCAGGCTGATCTGAGTTCGCTTTGTCGTGTCGCTGCTTAAATGATGTTGTCCGTCGCATCGGCGTTGATACATTGTTTCAAAGTTGTGTGCCTGCTCGAAATATTGTAAGAAATTCTAAAATAACTAAAATTTTTTTTTTCCCTTTATTTTCCATGACAATTATACTTGCCATAGATAATGTTTTAGACTTACAGCTATACTCAACCATGAGCTGCGACACGAGAAAACAAACAAAGTGGTATGTGCGCACAGTGAGGACTCGGATCATCCTGGGCATCATCCTAGTCTGTTCAGAGCCTTTGCTGTTGGCATAAATGTAGCTTAGACTTTTAGCTACCCTCTAAGCGCACAGCGAAGACTCTGATCAGAATGGACGGATGCTCAGGCTGAGATGTGTCCTCACTGGGCGCACATGTCATTTGTTTGTTTTGTCGTGTCGCGACTCATTTAATCCGATGGTTAGTATAGGCATTATAACGCATAATGCATGGGATTTCTTTTTCGGAAGCAGACACGCAGCTGCTTTAATGATGTACACATTTTCTCTCGTATTCATGAGTGTGTGAGCGGATGTAAGGACCCACCGACATAAAAGGCCCTACGGAGACGGGTTTGATTCATGGAAGCACCATGTCAAACGAGCAGAATTCTAATAGCTGTTCTGGCACAGTGCGCACAGCCCAATCGAGCACGGACCTGATGTGCCCGCTGGAATTTACTTCAAAGAGTATGTTATTCAACTGACAAATAGAGTTTTCGGTGAGAGACATGAACTGTGACAGAAATGACACATTTAACTTACCCGAAAAGCACACTTTAAATGTTGCTCTGCATCCCTTATAAACCCAGAGAACGTTGCTATGAAAGCCAAAGATGCCCGGAGGTCCATTGTAGTCCTGGTAGTCACCCTCAAACAATTCACATTGCGAGTCAGAACGGCGGGATATGGCCTTTGCGCTAAGGATCTGTCCGTCACCTATAGGACATGCTTGGTATATGAAACCCCAGCTGTCACAGTCAACAGTCATACTCTCGTCGTCACAGAAACCTGACAATGTAATAAAACATTCAAAATAATCATATGGCAACTTTATTGAAGTAAAACTCAGTGCCTTGTCGAAATTTCCTTCATTATAAACAGGGTTCGTGGTTATAAAACTTGAGAATAATCTCAAACTCAAAATAAAGCACACTGATTGGCTGCTTCCGAGCATGTGCTTTATTGCCTTACTCGATGAAAAGAACATTGAAAAGAACACTTTGCAATAGAAAAAGCAGTACCAGGGTGTAAGAAATTGAGCTTTTAGAACATACATTTCTGAATGTGCGTCTCTTACATGTATAAAAATGCATATTGTGTAATAGTAGTTTTTACTACCATTCCACAGCTTAATTTCTTTGAGGTTTCCCAGTTAGTATAAACAGAGATGTTATAAGGAGCTTAATATTGAAATAGGAAATACATTCTTTTTCCAGAAAGATGTAAAGCAAGAAGATATTGTTTAATAACAACAGGAAAAGTTAGTGAATGCTTGAACGTAAGCTGTTATGATATGTTTTAACATTTTTTTTTCGGTCATGAATATAAATTTGTTCTTATTTATTATAGCATGTCTTAGACTTAGAATCTGTATACTCGATTCTCATTCACAACACAAATGGGCCGATAATTCTAATCTGAATGAATAATAATTTGTGTCATACCGTCATCCGTCGGAGTGGAGTCTTGGACTTCTGTGCTGACTGGAGCTTCTAGGGGTGGCGTTGATGTTGATTGAGGTGTTTCTGTAAAGGCATCGAATAAAATAATTTGAGAAGATATTTGTTAAAAGAAATATCAAGTTTGGATAGTCACATGTTATGTTACCATTTTATTATACATTGTAAATTCAGGTCTGTAATGGCATACTAAATGGCTCAGGATTGAAGTTTCCTTGGTACTTTCTAGGTGGTCAAAACAACAAAATCTGAATATCCGAGATGGATGAATGGACGACTTGCATTTTACGTCCTCTTCAACAGTATTTCAGTCATTTCAGGACGATGGGAGGATGATAACGAAAAGCTGTGCAATGGAGCCCTGTTTACAGTTGGAAAGATTTCCGCCTTCAGCGCGTATCGAACCCGGGACCGCTAGAGCAGCAGGTCAGCGCTTAACCTATTGAGTTACGAGGTACGGGGGCTCCGAATCTCCTTCTTATGATAATCGGGGCATACCACCCGTTATGAAATGGCAAAATGAAATGAAATACGGTGTGTTAAATACCGAAGTTTTCTGTACGTTTTTGTTTTTAAGTTAAAACAAAAGGAAACAATGAGTTTATTGAACATGCTCACCTTTGCATACTCCATTTACACGGATAAAGCCATTTTTACAAACACACTGTCTTTCCCCGTTTGTTGTTTCACAATTCTCATTTTGGCTACAACCTGGTAAGGCCTGTTCGGCTAGGAATGATGTTGCCCCATCATTGACACATGTGTATTTCGTTGTACAGTCTTCACTTACAAAGCCACCACCAATCTGTAGAAAGCATGATAAAAGGAAAGAGGCTAGTCATGCTGACAGTTAAGCCGATTGACCGATGAATGCTTGAATTTTACGACTCTTTCACTTGACTAAGTTGGGCAGGTATTTTAGTGCAATCAAAATAGGAGCAAACGATACAGTCTGCATAAAAAGAGAATTTCGATCTGATAATTAGGAGAATCACTGGTCCCATAACGGATATAAAGCATTATGTCGGTATTTACTAATAGTCAATCCATCAATTAAGTTGCATGATCATGCAACTGTGCACATCGTACATGTCTATCCCAGCCAGTTCGTTGTTAGCGCACGTTATGAAAAAATACAAGTACAAGAGTAAATATTGCAGGGCTCAAGTTGTTCAAAACATCGTTCGATTAGCAAATTCGTTAGTCAATGATTCGTAGTTTGCTATCAAATCACGTGTATTGATATTTATGCTGAATTAAATGTGAAAAGCTCTTCATTTTTACCATAATAAATGGCAGTGTTTCGGCATTGGTCTTTAGGCCGTTTAACAGTTTTAGTGCGACATTAATATATTTGTGGACCCATAGCACATGATATAAGTCATAGCTTACTTACAGTATAATAGTTATCATCTGTTGGGCAGCCACACTGGTTTTCATCCACACAGGTTTCTTCAGCGTTATCAAGGACGAACCCACCTTCACACACACAGCCGTATGATGGTGGTAATCCTGTTAGTGGTGCTGGATTTCGCTCTTTGCAAGAAGGCTGAGATTCAGTTATGTGCTGGTTATACACCATGTTATCCCCACAGTCAGCTGTGAAAATACGTGTTTCATCATCTTTTCTTTTCTTTTTTGTTTTCAGAAAAACAAAATGACAGATTTAACGCAACTAGTTGAATGAATTACTTGAACTCATAATCAGCCGCACAACAAATTTTAAGAACAATATTTTCGGAAAACAAAATGCCAGTGAAAATTAAATGATTGTGTCCGATTTCAACCCCAAAAATGTCCAGGTAAGCTAAATTAAACATTTTACCAGATGTTTTGTAAAACCAAAAAAAAAAAAAAAAGAAAAAGAAAAAAAAAAAAAAACAAAAAAAAAAAAACACTTGTTTTTGTTCCGAAAAATAGACTGCAAAAGGTAAACCTTAAATCAATAGCCAATCTCTGTTCTACTTTTTGTGCTAATTTTACAGTTAGAGCAATAAGAGGGAAAATTTGGACATAAGAAGAAATTTTGTTCAGGCACAGGAAGGAAAATCTTAAAAAAACAACAACAAAAAAAAACAAACATTAAAGAATTCTTAAGAGTGCAATAAAGTTTTCAGGGTCGGAGTAAATATTAAGGTAGGAAGGGGACCGGAAACGTGCATGTTAGTTTTTTTGCCTTATCTAATCATATAGAATGGCTGTTTTGGATATCGGTGCTCTACCGGTTTTTTTTTGAGAAAATACTGTTGTTTGCCAACTTTTCCTAAGCCAGTATTCACGAACTTATACGTCACGTAAATGAAAAACAGCGACATTTCACGGATAAGAGTAGTGATGTCAGTTTTGACAAAATTCATATGGCACACACGTTAAAAGGTCTAGGATAGCTATGAAATTATAGACATTCTGTAAATCTGCAGACTGTCTATAACTTTACTGCTATCATAGACCTCTTAAAGATGATATTAGAAATGCGATATTAGAAAAGTGCGAGTTTTTGCAATCAATTTTAATAGATTTCAGCGATATCAGATCAGGAAGCAGGTAGTTGATTTCTATAAACATGCTAACAGCTTTCCATAAAAATGAGAAGTGGCTCCACAGAAGAAGTAACTGAATAACTTACGGGGACAGAATTCGTCAGTTCTAAAATTTATGACATCGACTCCATAGGTTTGACAGTGATCCGCGAAGGCTTCAAGTGCGCTACAAACTTGTATTGTGGCGCCACCCCAGTACGCACAGACATCATAAGCGCATGAGTCATAGAAAGCCTGGGCCACAGTTTCAGCTATCACACCGAGACAGTCCTTGAATGGTCCAGATGTGTCCAGAATATATCCACAGTACTCATTCTTCGATATTTTTTCATTGATAGCAGTGGAACATATTATATCTTCGTCTTCTTTAGTACAACTATGTGAAAGAAAACATTAAAAAGGATAGGTGTTATTGCTAAATATTTGGAAGGTTGTCCTTTTAACCTAGGAACAATAAAATAAGGCAGGTTTTCAAACTTAACCGGTTGCGTGATGTCATTCTTTAAATATGGCTTACAACGGATACACCATAAAACATCATGATAAATAAAGCATTAATGAGAGCTACATGTAGCTCTCATTAACGCTTTATTTATCATGATGTACAACACATATTTAAACAGAAAGATTATGACATATGTCACATGGAATAAATACGGCGCCGTATCACATGTACTTTCAATAAGATGTATGGGTACACCACTATCTTTCTTCGCCATTTTATGACTTCTGGACGGCTAAATCCTTTCAGTAAGGGGTCAATTCAGATGGTAAAGACCTGTTCCCAGAGGAGAAAATTGTTCCAATTAAGGGTTGACCTCACTGAGAAGTGAGTCAACAATGAAAATGAAAGAGTTGCTTTCGTCATCGCCATTCCGTGAATAGAAATGATGAATAAATTTCTTTACAAAATATATTCAATGCATAAAAACGATAAATTAATCTTTCAAACAGAAATCTGCTTTAGCCAGCGCAAAGGGCATGATAAACGTTCAGTTGTTCATTACTAGCCATGAAAGACTGATTTAGACCGAGTCTGATATTTTCTTTTCTTTGGATTTTTTGTTACTTCCAAAGGACCTAATTTTTCATAATGTATTCCAAAAAATACTAATTTTGTTAGGTGGAGAGTCGGGTAACTTCGGACAGCGGGTAAATTCGGACAGTGACATTTTTCCTATATGTCAGTTGTCTGGAACTACATTGTAAAACAAAACAATAACTGGCCAAACAGTGAAAATCCTGATGAGACGGCTCATTATGAGCCGGCTCATATGGATTTTCACTGTTTGCAATGGTATGTCCGAATTTACCCGCCTGTCCGAAGTTACCCGACTCTCCCCTACTCACGTCTTTTCAGTATCATCATCTCCCTCAACAACATAGCTGTTCCCAATCAAGCTGTACTTGTTTCCGTAGTTTCTGACATCGGTACCGTTCTTTAGTCTATAATCGTCCGTCACACCGTTACAGGTACCGCATAGGCCGGTGGCGGTAGTACCGTCTTCTCTGTTGATGATCACTTTAGCTGTTGTTGCACCGTTGAACATGGCCTTCATTCCACATTTGTTTGCAATAACGATGAATTGACCATTTTTAGAGATGGTGTAGTCGGTTGTGCTGTATGGGAAAGTATGTAATAATCCGTTTATCTACAAAAAGAAGAAAGATATCAAACTACGAGGAAAATAAAGTTTAATATATAATAATAATAATAATAATAATAATAATAATAATAATAATAATTAAACGTATATATGTCCGTACGAATAATTTTATCCTGACGAAGCCAAGAAATGTGGGACAATGATGGAGACTGTTAACATCCAGTGCTATATCAGCTTACAACAAAGTCTAAATCTATAACCTATAAAACACTGTACTACATGGATAAAACAGACGCTCTCTAGAACGTAAATTAATGGTATTGTTTTGAATTAAGATTTCATGAGACAAAACGGCAAGTGATGGTGCATACATGTATTTAATACAGGTCGAATTTAAAGAGAATCAACGGAAGGAAAACACAGCCAAAAATGATCCATGTTGTTGTCGTTATTATTGTTTTGTTGCTTTACGTCTACGGTAAACAGCTATGGTCATGTCGGGACGGTCAGTTAATCTAACCACACTATTCCTGGGTAGAACAAAGGGCGAGGGTTGGTCGACCACAAACCAGTTAAGCCGCCCCCCCTTCCCCCCCCCCCATCCCCAGTTATTTCATTACTGGCCGTCCCATGGCGGCAGTTCTGTTTTGGTTCTTCTTGGTTGTTTTATGTGTTGTTAGTTGCTATGTCTGTTATTGATAATATTGGTTGTGATAATCAGGCTAACCCGTTGACCACCAACATGGGAAATGGCTGTTCACCTGGCTGCCGCTGGTGTTGTTTTTGTGATGACTAGTTTTGTTTTGTCTCTTTCCCACATGGTGTCTTGGGTTAGATCTGGAATTGAGTTGTGTCATTTCCTGAGAATTATCCTCTTTACTTTTAGACCTCCTAAGCGGTTAAACAGTGCGAAGTGCACATACTTTCGCCAGTAACTGACAACAGCCCTTCGTGACTCAGCGGAAGGAGAAACGAAAGTATGTGGCCGGACCGGGTATCGAACCCAGGACCTCTGGCTCTTGAGTTAGACGCTGTACCAACTGCGCTACGCGGCCCGGCCCGAAATGATCCATGAGACCCAAGAATTATGGGTATGCCACCATACTTGATCTTGATGAATACCTGTATTACAGTTAGAGTACTTACGTATAGTGCTTATTCCTCTTAACCCATTTTATACGGAATGAAGTATGCCGCAATATATTTTGGAAGAGTCCATTTTCAATTTTAGGGGTTTTAGGTTATGTAAAGTAAGATATTTTCGTTGGAAAACGGCTGAATAATTTGAAAAATAGTGGAGACCCAGACCAGATGCTGCATTATGCAGCGTCTAGTCTTGGTCTGCACATTTTGCCAATGCTTCTTTATAATCTTTTATAATGCTTATATTCAGCCGCAGCTAAATTATTGCAATATTATATGGGGAAATTCTTCTAATCATAATGTGTCAAGAATAACAAAACTTCAAAGGCGGGCTTGTAAAATTATATTAGGGAATGAATATTCAGACCTTGAAAGCGCGAGGAGAAGAAAAAATATTTTATCTTTTGACCAGAATGTACTTGTAAATGTATAAAGTTGTACATAGCATGGTTCCACAATACATGAAGGAACTTTTTCAGTTTCGAGCTGATACTTTGCCTGATACCTCATTACGGTCTATTTCAAACCACAATTTTACCACCCCTAAACCAAACATTAGTTTACTACTAGTATAAAAACAGTTTGTCATATTTTGGGCCGGTCATATGGAATGCTATTCCATCGGATATTTTAAAAAAACTTGTCAACACTTAATAGTTTTACAAAGAGTGTAGTTGATTGGATTATAAGCGAATAAGTTAAACTTGCTTTGTTGACAGACAGTATATACCTCCACCCCAGCTCTGCATTGTATATATCATTTTCATATGTATCAGTTTGTTACCATGTATTTCAGTTATCCGTATTTCAACAGTACTGTCATGCTTTTGTGTAAATAATATGTTTGTTATGTAAATAATAAGTTTGAAAGAGGGCTCCATGGAAGACTGGTTATACCAAATGGGTTACCCTCTCTAAATAAAGAATTTACTTACTTACTTACTAGGGGTTTCCAGTACAAAATGGGTTCAACAACACTAGCTTACTACTAAACAAAAATGTATATTTACTGTTATTTTTCTGTTTTGGTCGATGGCTATCTTGTCGCTTCCTATAGTCACATACATTGTCCTAGTCAACGAAACCTTAGTATTTCGGGTGCTTTGTCTGTTCTTGACATGAACAGTCATGCCACATGTTCCATGCCACGCCTCAGCCAGTAAGTATGTACAGATTCCTTGAAAATGTATCCATTGCCCATCAAATGTCTTATAATGGGGATCACCAGAGGCTGAACACTCACAAATATCTCCTGAAAAGAAGAAAAGGCCGTTTGAAGCAACATTAATGAGACGCGACACGAGAAAACCAACGATGTGTTTGTGCGCCCAGTGCTGACTCAGATCAGCCTGGGCAGCCGCCCAGTTTGACCAGACTCTTCGTTAAATGCTCAAAGGGTAGCTAAGGAACCAAGCTACGTCTATGCGGAGAGCGAAGACTCTGATCAGACTGCGCGGATGCCCAGGCTGATCTGAGTCTGCACTGGGCGCACAACCACTTCGTTGGTTTTCTCGCGTCGCGGCTCATTTAGTCCATCTAGCCGTCTCCCATAGAGATGGGAAAAACAGATAGGAGAGACGAGAGTAAAAACCAAAATTGCCAAAATAAACTCTACCCCGTCCTATTCGAAAGTTTCGTGGCGTCTTCGCGCCACCCTACGTCCCTATCAGAGTCTAAGACGAAATTGGATTGGTCTACTTACTGTCAGTGCAGTGCTTTCCGGACCAACCAAACCCACACGTACACCGGTACCCGGCTGCGGTTGGATTACAAACGCCCCCGTTTTGGCATGGATTGGTAGCACAGTGGTCAGGCTCTGGAATACAAGTATTGTGAAAACCAGAATTCCGTATATCGAGATATTCTATCACGGCCCATAGATTCAAAGCATCGTTATCATATATAAGTCGTCAGCCAAGGATTCATTACAGGAAAAATCAATTGTGTGCTGATATATTTTGCTGAAAAATTGTTAAAAGCTTTCGCAATGCAAAAGCGCCTCACATTTTGTCGGCAAAAGAATGGCAAAGTTTTTGCGTATAATACATTTCAAAATTTATCATCTCGTTAACTAACGACGTCGTCAGTTTTGAATAACAGGGCCCTGGTTTTATTTCTGTTTTTTTTTTTTTTTTTTTTTGTTTTTGTTTTTGTCAAAAGCGCATATATCAAAACCATTACTGCTCCACTAGTGGGTGTAAATGTCTCAAAATAAATCATTCAGGCACTAGGCCTTTCATTTAAGAGTTATTTCATTGAACGATTTTCTGCAGTTTTCATTTTCTCGACTCCATATTTGCTTCCTTGGTCGGGGAAGCATTTACTGTATCAGCCCCGGATCCAGGGGGTGGGCTTTGGGGCTGCAGCCCCACCATTAGGGCTCTGTGTTTTGTATAATATGTAGGTCTTCAGATAATAAGAAGTATCTGATGACAGTTTAAGAAAAATTATCCCATGTGGTTAGATCAAAATATTCGGGGAGGCGATTCAAATGAGATATCACAACATATATTTCAAAGAAAATATACATAAAACATTCTCTTGAAATTGAACCATAAATATGTCATATTTTCAACCCCCCTCCCCCACACAACTACATTTCGGCACCTCCCAGTCCCACCAGGTTTCCAGAGCCCCACCAGTACGTGATGGTCTGGATCGGGGCCTGTGTATGTTGGCTGCTCCTTTGGACAGAGTTTGCCCCTTTGGCTAGAATAACCTTTACTGAAAAGTATTTTTATTCATTACGAACTTTTTGAAGCGCGACCCTACAATACTAACCTGAATAACAAACTTTAAACTTCGCTCTGCAGCCACTGTGTACCCAGATTGCGTTTCGGAAGTATCCGTAAATACCAGGCCTGTCTTTTCGGTAGTTTGTGGGCGCGGGGCTGTCATGATACTTGCACGTTGACCATGAGAACTTTTCAACGACGCGAACACTTGTTATTGTTCCCGCTTCAGGAACTCTACATTCTTTATACACGAAGCCATGGCTATTGCAGTTGACCAGCTGACACTGTGAACCTGCAGAACAATGCAGAATAAGGTCACAAGTAGTAAAGAAACGTCAACGTATGCCCATCCTGCTGTGCAGCATACTAACGTCATCAAATAGGTTTTCTAATTATTCTAACATAACGTTAGCGTTTTCCCATTGAAGTTATGATAAATCACGTTGCTATTGTCGCAGGGTTTACATTTTTCCCCAAGATGACGTTGGGTGTAAATAATAATGAGCCGCGACACGAGAAAACCAACAAAGTGGTTGTGCGCCCAGCGCAGACACAGATCAGCCTGGGCATCAGCTCAGTTTGATCAGGCTCTTCGTTAAGAGCTCACAGGACAGCTAAGAGTCTAAGCTATCTCCATGCGGACAGCGAAGACTCTGATCGCCCAGGCTGATCTGAGTCTGCGCTGGGCGCACAACCACAGTGTTGCTTTTGTCGTGACGCTGCTCAAATTATTATTTGCTTCTGTCGACGTGCACCTTGAAATAGTCATTGAGGGAACGTCGCAGTAATTTTGCATATTCAGTCTATGTCATGTTAGAATCGAATTATTTTTCCTTTCTGGTGAATTGCTGATTAACACGTGTTATCGGGCAGATGTGAATATTATTTGAATCCGGCTTCGCTGTCGTCCATTAATACTTCGCGACCTGCCCTCCAACATCATGTGCTAACCAACGATATTTCGAGGGTAAGGAAAAATTATTTCTTAAATCACACTTTGCATTAACAGCTAGTGACGGCTCTTAGCGTTACGTCGCCATCCAGGTCAGCTCTATTAGGTGAATGGTTCACTTTCATAGAAAGTAACTTGACCATTTTTAGCTCACCTGAGCCGAAGGCTCAAAGGTGAGCTTGTAGTACAGGCAGGCCTCCGTCGTCGTCGTCGTCCACTCTCTTTAAACATTTTCTTCTCAGAAACCACTGGGCCGATTGAAGCCAAACTTCATATGGAGCCTTAACAGGATAGGGGAACGAAAGTTTATATATTTGGTCCCGGTCACATGACCAAGATGGCCACCATGCCCATATATGGCAAAAGCCTTAAAAAATCTTCTTCTCCAGAACCACTAGGCTTATCTTGCCTTAAAACGTGGTATGTAGCATTGGGAACTCTAAAACTACAAAGTTTATATAAATGAAGATCTTGATTTGACCTTGACCTATTTTATGGCAAGGTCAAATTTGGTCCCTTTTGAATGAGAAAAGCTGAAAACGTGCATTATTATGTTGCTATGGTGCTCTGTGATATTAGAATATAATCTACTTCAATCCCTGAGAATTCTAGAGGTGAGGTCATGGGTGTTTGGTGACCTTGGCTAAAAGCCACTTGTCCGTTGTGTGTCAACTTCTGCTCTGAAACTGCTAGGCCAATTTCAATCAAATTTCACATGGAGCCATCAGGCAAAGAGGGAACGAAAGTTTATATATTTGGTCCAGGTCACATGACCAAGAGTGCCGCCATTCCCATATTTGGTAAAAACCTTGAAGAATCTTCTCCTCCAGAACAGTTGGGCCGATTGGCTTGAAACTTGGTTTGTAGCATCTGAAACTCTAGTACTACAAAGTTTATATAAATGATGACCTTGGGTTGACATTGGCCTATTTAATGGAAAGGTCAAATTTGGTCCCTTAGACTTTTGAATGGGAAAAGCTGAAAACGTGCATTTTTGATGCTATAGTGCCCTGTGATATGGAAATGCAGTCGACTTCAACCCTTAAAAATTCTAGAGGTCAAGGCCATTTAGTTACTTTGGCCAAAGGTCACTTTCCCATGTGTATCAACATTTTCAAAGGACTTCTCCCCTGGAACTACTGGGCAAATTTCAATTACATTTCATATGCCTCCTTCAGGCAAAGGGGGGAGAGAATGTTTATATATTTGGTCCAGGTCACTTGATCAAGATGGCCACCATGCCCATATACGAAAAAATCTTCTTCCCTAGAGCCACAAGGCTGATTGTTTTGAGACTTGGTATGTGGTACGTGGACTAAAGTACTAAAAATGTGTATAAATGATAACCTTGAATTGACCTTGACCTTTTTTACAGCAAGATCAAATTTTGTCGGTAAGGCTTTTGAATGGGAAAAGCTGAAAAATTGCATTTCTTTTGCTATTAGACACTTTGATATGGAAATGCAGATGAGCATAAAATCATCTCAGACACATTTGAAATCAGACAATATTGTACAATTTACCTTAGAGTTACTTACCCTAGAGTGCTGAGGATGATTGGACTCATGTGAGCTACAGGACCAATGGTCCTCTTTGCCTCCATTCTAAATGGTATATATAGTAACATAGGGTATAAACCAGTCTGCCTATTTTCGCTTCCTGCAGAGACTGTACGTCATATTTGGCTTCCGCCGAGACTGTCTGCGATCTCTTGCTTCCTGCCGAGACTTCTGTACATGATAAATGGCTTCCTGCAGAGACTGTCCGCGTGATTCTGCTTCCTGCCGAGAGCCTCGGCAGGAAACAGAGTCACTTGGACACTCTCGGCAGGAAGCCTTTTTTCGAGGACGGTAGTCCCTGCAGGAAGCAAGAGATCGCAAACAGTCTCGGCGGAAGCCAAATATCGTTTAACGGGCAGTCTCTGCAGGAAGCGAAAATTGGCGGACTGGTTTATACCCTGTGTCTAATAGGGAAGAATTGTTCCTTTAGGTATAACTCCATGCTGTCACAGTTTGTCATTTTACAAAGGGAAACCCGTTTACTTCAAATTTAAAGAAAGAATTTACTCAAAAAGGAGAAAAGTGTTTCCGTTTAGAGTTAAGCCGCATTGAGTTGCGAGGCAAAAAGAGTAAATGGCAGAGTTGCTTCCCTTAAAAGTGTACCGATTTACCTTAAGTTCAGTCTTTCAAAAAAAAAAAAAAAAAAAAAAAAAGAAAGTCTAAATGGACCAAACAGGTTAAAAGAAACAAAGATTTACTTTCATGAAACCAAACAACAGTTTCTGATTCTTATTGTCAGGTGAAAATCTAAGTTCACTGATGAGACCTAACTGGTCAATCCCTACCATACTAATTCAGCTTTAAGATAGGGCTTATCCCCTCTAAAATGATTCCAAAGACCTAAAGCAGTTTTGTGTATTCTGCTATAAGATGGGATTTTCTCTTCAAAACAACCCAAAAAATCTAGAACAGTCAATGAAGACGAATCTAGATTGTGGGGTTGTTTTGGATTGAAAACCCCGCCCTACAACCAAAATAATAAATAATACTTAAAATAGGTAACTAGTCTGCCCCACAGCATAAACAATCCAAATCTGCTGTTTTCAAGTGTGTGTGTGTGTGTGTGTGTGTGTGTTCATTGCCTCCAAGAGGCATTAGTTGCAGAAAATACTTCGAGAAATTATCACACGCTAAGCCCTTCTCCAAATTGTACATGTACCTACCCTCATGTCCGGATGAATGCCCCTTAGATTTGTGACTTTTACCTATAAGGAAAAGATGAAATAGAATTACTTACGGCACTCAAATTAGTTTTCATGTAAAGCTTCTCGAAAATGAAATAGTTTTGAGTTTTGATGGTATGTGCGAAGCGCCTTGTTCATTTAACCCTTTTAAAAGCGCCAAAACTTAAAATTGTTGAATTGGCAAACAGTGTAGGAGCCATCTCATCTGAATCTACAATTATGAGCCACCTCATCTGGATCTACAATTATGAGCCACCTCATCTGGATCTACACTGTTTGCCCTCTAGTGTTCGAATTCTCAATGCGATATCGCTCGGACGAGACATCTTTTGAAATTCTGCAGACTTAAATTTTGTCGTCTGCTTTTTTGCGCATTAAGGATTAAAAATTTCATGTACCCGTAGTTCTTTTCTTTCCCCTATTCGGTAGACGATTCGATTTTGACTAAATTGCTGTCTAAAAGGGACAGTAAACCCCTCCCCTAATACAACCAATTGTGTGATCGTATTAATAGCGATGATTTATCACTGTGGTCAATCACATGCACTGTAAAAAATTCCGTAGATTTTACGGTAAAATACCGGGAAACCAGCTGCCAGTCCATTTCCCGTTATTTTTACGGGCGTCTGCCTGTAGAACATTTTTTTAAAATTATGATATGGTAGAGTTAAGTCAACTGACTACACTCGGAAATACCCTCATAGTATTGAAGGGCTATAGGACCAAGAAATACCTGTCTTATTCCACTCTCAGTCTCTGCTTGTTGATTCCTGCAAATATTTATGGGCGCCCGTAAAAATAACGGGAAACGGATTGGCAGCTGGTTGCCTGGTATTCTACCGTAAAGTCTACGGATATTTTTACAGTGTGAGTCTTACTGTACTACTAGAAAAAAAATCGGAATCGGTTGGAAATTTAATTATAAACAAGATTGCAAAATTATGTGAAGTGCGTGTATCCTGTTTTTTTGTCTGTCGCAATTTTTTCGTTTTTGGTTATCGATTACACTGTAAAACAATCCGTTGATTTTACGGTAAATACATGTAACTGGCAACCAACTGCCAGTCCTTTTACCGTTAGTTTTACGGGCGTCCGTAAAAAATGCAGGAATCATCAAGCAGAGTGGGACAGAATAGAGCAGGTGTCGTTTTGGTCAGATAACTCTTCAACAATACAAAGTTATTTTCGAATGCGGCCAGTTAAGATAAAACTTCCATTTCGTGATTTCCAACAATGTCTTACAGGCAAACGCCCGTAGAAATTACGGGAAAAGGACTGGCAGCTGGTTTCCAGTTATTTTACCGTAAAATCTACAGTATTTTTTTTACAGTGTAGTGAGTTAGTGAACTCGAGTTTAACGTCCCATCAACACTTAGGTCATACGAAGAGGGGGTATCGATTAAGTCTAACTGGTTCAATGCCGAAACAAGATGATATCTACGACCATTGTAATAATGTTATTCACCGTGTCTTTATCATCGACTTTTTTCGGTTCTGCTCTCATATTAATATGAATTCGGAAGTCTGAACATGATAATAAATTAACGCATCTATACACTGTAAAAATTTCCGTAGATTTTACGGTAGAATAACAGTAAACCAGCTGCCAGTCCATTTCCCGTAAAAAATTTGCAGGACTTATCAGGCAGAGTAGGATAGAATAGAACACGTGCTGTTTGGGTCATATTTTCTTCAACACTACAAGGGTATTTTCGAGTGCGGTCAGTAAACATAACACTGCCATATCGTAATTTCCAACAATATTCCACAGGCAAACGCCAGTAACAATAACGGGAAATGGACTGGCAGCTGGTTGCCAATTATTCTACCGTAAAATCCACGTATCTTTTTTACAGTGTTCCAAATCGACTCTTCTAACCTTATAAAATTAATTAAATGAATTCATTCATCATTTGAGGCGTTTGGAGTATATTTTTTTTATCAATTTTTTTTTATAAAATTGCTGTAAATTTTATCCAAATAGTGAAGACCCTGATCAGACGCCGAATTTTCTTTTGCGGCGTCTGGTCTGGGTCTGCACTGTTTGCCCATGCCCCTTTATATATGGGACACCAGACATCAATGGGATAACCAGAATGGGTGAATGCGGAGGTACTGAGTCAAAATCTTTGTCGCTCGTAGACTTTTTGCACCATTCCAGCGTGTAGATTTTGAAGCATGTCACATAATTAGAAGCCGTCTCAATATGGTACCTACCAGCATGTCCGGAGTGTCCTTTGTGGCTCTTGCCTATAAAAATAAATAAGAATACCAAATTAGATGCAGGCAACCTTCCAAAAATCAGGGAATTTTAGTGTCGAGTCCGCTGTTTGCACGTGCTGTAACGCAGCTTTCACGAACAACGAAATCGGTGTGTTCTTTTTTAGCTATGGAAAAATTTTTCAGAGGAGTAAATTGTTTCATTTAAAAGTAGACCCTTTCTGAAATGGCCTCTTTATCCAATAAAGCAAACAGTCATCTCAAAACCTGGGACCCTTTCTAAAATGGCGGAACTTTGATTTTTGCCGGCTTCTGTGATTATTTTCTCCCCTGAGTCAGAAAGTGACGATTTTTTTTCAGGTACCGATTTTCGAAGGGTCATCATTACCAGGTTTTATCACAGTTTTCTCAAACAGAACCCGAACCATCTTATTTTAGTGAGAACAACAATCCTAACAACCTACGTCATCCGCGCGAGTGATATGATCAACTTTACAACTGACCAAAAAACAGTGAATTATTACTCAACAATTCACTGCTAGAGCTGATCTATTTCTTAATTAAAATTACGTCATCCTGTGACCTTCAAAAAGGAATCAAGATCACCTAAGCCTTTCAACTATTGAGACTATCCAACTGATATCCGTGCACGCTTGATGTAAATTCTACCTTCGTTCACCACAGAGATGGATTAAACGCTAGGTTCGACGTAAAGTGCATGGAAGTTAAGTCATCCTGTGGCCTTAAAAATGGGATCAAGGTCACTACACAGGTTTAGTGGAAATCCAGCCACTGTTTCAGGATAAAGCTGTGTTTAACGCCAGAGCCATCGGACGGACGAACGGAAAGCCGGATATCTTTATCGCACCTTCACCTTGCTGAAAACATACACTTTCTTCTAACAAGGCATATACTGAGCACTGAGCGCTATTTTGTTGCAGATATTTTTAGGTGCCCGAATTAGATCCCGGTCAGACTATGTGACCACCATATTTGAATTCACACTAATCATACATGTATCAGTAAAATCGGTTAAAGCAAAAAAAAAAGTTGGCTTTCAAGGTACGAACTCGAGAGTGCTCAGCATGCTACGGGTCACGCTATAAAATTGTCACGTACCATAAGCCCTTCTCCAGTTGTTACTTACCCCCGTGTCCAGAATTTCCTTTAGACTTGTGGCTTTTACCTAAAAGAAGAATTAGTCTCAATTAACTTAACTATAACACGTTATCATCCCTACTATCACGGACTCGAATCGAAACAACCAAATTTTATAAGAGAAGATATAATAAAAGTGCATATGAAATTTAGGAAATAAGGTAAGAGTGGTTTCTACCCTCATAGTGATACATCGTAATATACGTACCTCCCTTTCCGTCATGCTCGCTAGAAGATTTGTGGCTTTTACCGGAGTGTTTTTTAGAAGATTTGTTGTCTTTATCTATAAAACAAAGCAGAGGTGTGCATAAGTTTAGGTTGTACCAGCTTGTTGTTGATGATTTAGCACTACATAATATACGGTTATATATCTATAATACTAAATAAACGAAGTAACGCATAAACTGCAAAATTGGTGGCATTTTCAAGCGTAATTTCTATACTGGTTCTTTCGCATATTGCTATCATTGATAATTTCGGTTAGCGTGTGTTTTAATTTCACGCAGATTTAAAGAATTTGGGAATTAAATTCGTCTTTCATAGAAACTTCGATGTCAACAATGGGTGCGTTCGATTCGAGTGAAATAATCGTGTACTCGAATACACGTTTTAAATTAATCCGGTCGTTTCGGTTCTGCGGCGTTATATCGGCGCGCTGCTTAGCAAGTCCAAATTTAGCAGGTTCTAATGCAAAAATCCGACCCATGAACGTACGTCATTCAGCATAAATAACGATTTATTTTTGTATTTTTGCTCATATGTCTAAACGGATGAAGAACTAAATGGTCATAGTCCCGACGGCCCTGGCTCGAAACGACCCATTTTCTTCCAGAACGATAGTCAATACGAGTAGCCAATCGAACTCGGCCATCGAAGAATAAAGCTCAACGCACATGGTCTTTCGAAAAGTTTAATGGACGGACGCTCGGCGCCCCGTTACTGCGGCTATGGATTCGTTCCGCTGAGGTGCGGGGGTAACGTCGATATGAGAATTGAAATATGATGATGATGCTTTCGAAAAGTTGGACGGACACACGGCGCCAAGTGTTACGTACCGCTGAGCCACTTGGGGAACGTCGTTAGGAGAATTCAAACTGAACTGAACTTTCGAAAAGACAAAAATTAAAAATGTCTAAGGTTAACACACATGCGCCAGGTAAGAAAGGGCATTTTTCCAGCGAAGCAGACAAATCAATTTCAATGATTCAACGAAGCTAAATAAGCCTTTAGTCTTCAGAGGGCTTGAATATTTTCCCCCAAAACGTTCCAGGACCCAATTTTTCCAGAAAAAAATACCCAGGACAGGTCAGATAACCAAGATGGCAAACATTTATTATGGTAAAAAATTTCAAAAATCTTCTCCCCCAGAACCACGCCGGGCTGCGTAGCGCAATCGGTAGGGCACCTGACTCATAAGTCAGAGGTCCTGGGTTCGAAACCCGGTCTGGCCACATACTTTTGTTTCTCCTTCCGCTGATTCAAGAAGGGCAGTTGTCAGTTACTGGCGAAAGTATGTGCACTTATTACTGGTTAACCGCTTAGGAGGTCTAAGCCTGCCCAGGAATAGTGTGGTTAGGTTAACTGACCGTCCCGACATGACCTTAGCTGTTTACCGTGGACGTTAAGCATCAAATCAACCAATTCTCCCCCAGAACCACAAATCCTATGATCTTGAAACTTAGCATGTCGCATCAAGGACTCAAAAGCTCAACAAAATTTATATAAATGATGACCCTGGGATGACCTTGATCTGTTTTACGGCAAGGTCAACTTTTGAGTCACCTAGGTTTTTCTATAGGAAAAAGTGAAAAAAGTTGATTTTTTTTAGAAACAATGCAGTCTGCTACCTGAAACTTTGTAGATGCAGACAACTAATTAGGTAAATGAAGCTTTAGTGAGTATTCATGGTAAAGGTCATATCTTCACCTGGGCCTAAGGCCATTTACATTGAAAAATTAAAACTCGCTTTTTTTATATAAACTTGACCATCATGAAATATTTCCGCGCTTGCGCGGGCTCTTTTCTAGTATATATATAAACTGACTAACCAACAACATAAACTAACAGATCTTTACAACACAGAAGTCATAATGCTCAGAACCGACGGACAGCTAAACAGTTATATTGTAGCAGTAACAGAATATATTTTCTATAATAAGGGATTGTGCTTTATTTTCGAATCTTAGTAAGCGGTTTCCACGCCTGGTAAGCGTGCTATTTTATTCCCAGATGGTAACTGAAAAAAAAATCAAGCTACTCTGAATCAAAGATGCAATTCGATTCATATGTATGTAAAGTTTTATGTACATTTTTATCGTTTTGTAAAAGATAAACTGCGGGAGTGCTCACAAAACTCCTGAAAGTGGACAAACCGGAATTTCGGTTTGATCACTCAAGTTCAGTTTTATGAGAAGCGATGTCGTTGGTAGTCCGAATATATGACTGTCCTAAAAGGTGTGCTTTGGTGTACTTGTAATATCACAGGGTATAATCGATTCCGCCAGTTTTCGCTTCCTGCAGACTGTACATCATATTTGGCTTCCGCCGAGACTATCCGCGAACTCTTGCTTCCTGCAGGGACTACTGTCCTCGAAAAATGGCTTCCTGCCGAGACTGTCCGCGTGATTCTGCTTCCTGCCGAGAGCCTCGGCAGGAAGCAGAATCACCCGGACAGTCTCTGCAGTAAGCCATTTATCATGTACAGAAGTCTCGGCAGGAAGCAAGAGTTCGCGGACAGTCTCGGCGGAAGCTAAATATGATGTACAGTCTCTGCAGGAAGCGAAAATTGGCGGAATCGATTATACCCTGTGAATATGTCACGTGCCGAATGAACTAGGTTGGTACATTTGCTGAAAATGCTTAGTAGGCTTTCATTTATACCATAGTATACTATATGACAGTGCTTTACATACCTTCTTTTCCGGAATGCCCACCAGATTTTTGGCCTTTGTCTGTAAGGTAATAATAATAATAATAATAATAATAATAATAATAATAATAATAATGAAATTAATAAAATAGATTGATTGACTGTTTGGAGTTTAACGGAGTTCAGTGTATAATTTGACGAGCCATTTCCCTAAGGAAGGAAGAAAGAAGAGTTAAGATCGACCAAAAAGAGAAAAAGAAAATTCAAGCAGCCCCCGTCTCTGGGGACCAGACTCTGGGAACCCCGTCTCTGGGAACCAGACCCCCCGGCAGAGAAGTCCTGTCTTTAAAGACAGGACTTCTCTGCCGGGGGTCTGGTTCCCAGCACATAACAATGTTACCTGTATAGGTAAAGGTGTGAAAATTTAGTCAACCAATCAGTGGACCAGAATTAACAGTTGATGATTTTATTGGCTGACTGGAGGTGTTGACACTAAGAGATCAAGAGACAGAATAACACAGTGTGTGTGTGTGTGTGTGTTTCGGTTTCCCTACGTCGCAGGCCGTCGGCTGGGAGGGGTCCCTTGGTACGTAACCATTAAGGCACAGCGAGCCCCCAGCCCCGTCTGTCAATAGTCAATCGTACGTGGGTTCCATCGGTCTGTCCAGTCGTCGCTTGGTGTTTACATTTTTTGCTTATTATTGTCTGTGCATCATCCAAGCAGGTAGAATAACACAGTGGAAGTTAATCCTCCTTATATAATCCCATCCCTGTCTTTAGTCACTATCAGCAGCGCGACACAATACCGAAAGTTTTACAGCATCCTATGGGCAAAATTCTTCGGCTTTGGGAACTTAGGGCGCGTTTACACGACCAAAGTTTCTATGACAAAGTAGGTTTGTCACAGAAAAATTTGCTCGTGTAAATGCCAAAATATGACAATGTTTCTCTGACAAATATATATGGTAAAGTTACTTTGATAAATTAAATTTGTCCGTGTAAACGGAGAACTTTGCTAAAGATTATGTAACAAAGAACATTGCTACCTTTTTTAGTTCTACTATTTTCCCTTGACAATATATTACATGTACCACAAAAGTTTACACAAAAGTAGCCGATAAGAACTAATGAAAGGGATTCACTCTTAAACGAAGAAAGGGATAGCAGCCATTGTTGTACGCGACACATCGTTAGGACTTCATACACATTGCTATGAAGTTTTATAAAGATATCCCAAACGGTTATCTAGTTATGGCGCGTACAAGACTTACAGGGATAAAATTAATCAAAGGGGCATAACTTCAAAAGTAAGAAAGGGGGAGCAACCATTTTTGTACGCGACACGTTCCCCCACCCTAATACATATGCCTACCAAATTTCATGAAGATATCCCAAATGGTTACTGAGTTATGGCGTGTACAAGAATGTTTACGAACGGACGGACGGACGGACAGCGCCACGACATAATACGTCCGTTTTTTCAAAACGGGCGTATAAAAACTGCTCGGCGAATTTCTTGTTCAGTTATCTGACTATCAAGTTCTATATCGTTTACATGTTGTGGAAACTGGGTGTCATTAAATAAGTTATCCGTGTCTTGCCCCAACAAACTGTTGAAATGGTCATATAAATTTTCTATATTAATATCATTATTTTGAGGTTTCGGTTTGTTATAGCATTTCTTTAACGATTTCCAAAATTTGCGTGGCTGCGATTTTGCAATACCTTCTAGTCGTTTCCCTTCGCTAACTTTAAACCGCCGCTTTGCATTTTGACGAATTCTGTTATACTTTGTCCGTAGATTGCTAAAGGAAATTCTATTTGCATCACTTTTATCTTTTGTAAATGCATTTCTTGCTTTAATAAATTCTTGTTTTGCTATTTTACACTTTTCATCGAAACATTTCGGCTTATTTGTTAATGAAAATTTTGACAAAAAAAAACTCGACATCGATTAGTGATATAAACGATTTATTTTAGTGTATATATCACTAATCGCGTGTCGCGTATCACTGATTAATAGATGCCGCGCGTTCACACCTGGGCGTTAGGCGCATGTCTTTGAGATAACGAATAATTTTAATATAAATAAAATACAAACGCACTCGAGAATATAAGGCGCTAATGTTGCAAAATATTGCTGGCTAGATATAAAAGCAGAAGAGAATATTGGATTTTGAAATAACAAAATGACAATAATTACTATATAAGGTTAACAATATTTATTTCATTTACATTTTTCTGCAGTGTTGGAAAAGGTTTAAAATGACTACTGGACCAAGGCTAATGAACAATAGCAACAAATTTTCAACCTAGCCGGTAAAATATTATTTGTTGCACTAACATTTTATCAGTTGTTACTGTGCATCTTGTACAAACAGCAATGGCTTTCAAAATTAAAGACTACTACAAACTACAAATGGTTTATTCAGGCTCAAACAACAAAGTGCTTCTCGCCCTACAATACCATTCAATGGCGGTACGAGAAGAGCATGACAGATATACATTGATATATATAAGACTCACAAACATTTCATTTAAGTTTCCCTAATACAGTATCTTATAAACATTGACGCACATAATGTACACAATTTTTACAGACTAAATGACCAAGAACTACATATTAACATCGTTAAGTAACGACAAACGTTTCTCGGTTGCAATATAAACAAACTTAGCTAATTTTTTCAAAACACTAACCTGATTTTCATTTAGTAACTTGATGAATTTGTTTTTAGACGGCCATCTACAATAAAATCTAGGCAAATAAGTTTTACGGATTTCTCTATACATAGGACAAACTAAAAGAAAGTGATATTCGTCTTCCACGACGTTCATAGTACATAACGGACAAATTCTTGCACTTCGTTCGACCGCCCTATGCCTACCTTCTTCAATCATAAGTTTATGTGCTGAGCAGCGAAGCCTACTTAATGCAACACGATGTTTATCAATATCGACACAGGCAACATATTTCTCGAGTTTAAAATTTTTTGTAATAGTTTTAAAAACGTCCATTTTACTTGATATGTTATAAGATGCATAATATTATTGAAAAAAATGATCATATATTCTTTGTATCACCATATTTAGCTGCGATTGACTAAGTTCTTGATTATGCCAAAGATATGAAAGTCCTAACTGGTTTAAAAGGGACATGACATTAAAAGACCAGCATTTCATATTTCTATTATTATTAACATCCTGCACTTGTTGCTTATAGACTTTATAAATAAGTGTGTAAGGATCTGATAAAATTTTAAACCAAAACTTTAAAATTCTTACTTTTCTGATAACGGTTAATGGCACTCTTCCAAGTTCACCATAGACTGACATATTACACGTCTGCTGGCGTACCCCTAAAATTTGTTTTAAAAATCTTAAATGAACTTTTTCAATATCTTGGCTACTATGGAAGCCCCATATTTCACAGGAGTAGTTCATTATGGGTAAAACCAAAGCATCAAATAATTTGAGCTTATCTTCGACACACATATAACACTTATCAAAAAGACTATTTAATGAATATAAAGCTTTAGATGCTTGTTCAGACAAATGTTTTTGGGCTTTATAAAACGAACCATTACTAGACAAACACACGCCTAAATAAATAAAATTATCCACGTTTTCTAGCTTTACGTTATCATAAAAACATCAAAAAGCTCTGGTCTATTTGAAGATTTAAACAACATTGCTTTAGTTTTGTCAGTATTGACCGATATATTCCATTTTTTACAATAACTTGATAATTTATTCAATAGCAGTTGCAATTCATAAAATGACTCCGATATAAGAACAGTATCATCTGCAAAAAGCAAAATAAATTTTTGAAAAAGATCAATAATATCATCGTTGATATTGCCAGTATTCGTATCAATATTTAGTTCGTTCGAAAGGTCATTTAAGAAAAGAATAAACAGCAGCGGCGACAGTGGTTCCCCCTGTTTAACCCCCACCAAACTATCGAAGCAGTCGGACGTTTTCCCCATTAATCTGACACACACTTTTACTGAATTGTATATAGCTTTAACTGATTTAATAAAATTTAGAGACACCCCAATCTCGCATAGCTTGAACCAAACACCATTCCTGTAAACAAGGTCAAATGCCTTTTTAAAGTCGATAAAGGTGCAATATAATTTACGTTTACTGCTTAACTGTTTATTAATTATCGCCTGTAAGATATATATGCAATCTACTGTACTTTTGTTTTTTCGAAAACCAAATTGAGCATCATCGATTATATTGTTATTTTCTGCCCAACTTCTCAAACGATCATCGAGTATATGAGAATATATCTTAGAAAAAATACTAGTAAGAGTTATGCCCCTGTAATTATTTACGTCTGACAAGTCGCCTTTCTTTGGAACAGGAACAAGTATCCCTTTCGTCCAGCTATCGGGATACATATTATTACGAAATATATAATTAAATAGCTTGCATATCATATCCCCCAATAAGTCAATGGAGTCTAAAAATAATTCAGGTGGCAGCAAGTCAAATCCCGGGCTCTTGTTTCTCTCTAGTTTTGATATAGCCTTTTTTACTTCGGCACACGAAATTGTAACATCCAATGGGGAAGTATCATAATGCTGGGCATTTCTGGGGTCGGTATTGTTGTCAGTCAAGTCTCCTTCGACAAAATGCTCGACAAAATCCTGTTTAAAATCGCAATTTTCAGAATATACGTCTTTAAAATGTTCAAAGAAATCTTGAAGAGATAACGATGATAAATTCGAATTAGAACCTTTAATGCGCCTTATTTCCTGCCAAAATGCTTTTGGATTATTAGTTGCTAAATCATGCAGTGCTTTCTTTTTGGTTTGATTATAAACAAAACGAGCATGCCTTTTAATTTTACTATATTGTTTACGCTTAGCTACTATTATCTCATGCAAAACGTGTGTCCTATATTTACGGAAAAGTTTATTCGCTCGCTTGAGTTCCGCTCGGGCAACTTCACATTCATTTGTAAACCAGGGACTTGTATACCTCCGCGCTGAGTGAGTGCTATTTACCTGTGACCGTTTAACATGGCCAAAAACCTGAAAAGCACTGGTATACAGTGTATTAGCAAAATTGTTCACCCCTTCGTCAATATTTAAATTTTCAGAAATAATGTCATTTACATACGAGTCAAGAGTATGTAACTCATTACAAAGAACGTCTTTAAATTCGTTCACCTTGCTACTATCCCATAATAATTTTTTTGTTTCAAAAGGCTCCTGCGAGCTGGTACTGTTAAAATTAGATTTAATAGAAAACTGAATCGGTGCATGGTCTGAAAACACAGAAATATCATGAACAACAAAGCTATTTACAACATCAAATATGCTAGGAGAAAACAAAACATAGTCAATGAGACTTTTACCCTGCGCAGACTGAAAAGTAAGGTTACCAATGCCAGCATCATCGCCTGCACGGCCATTCAATATCCTTAAGCAGGAGTCTTTGCAAATTTGCAACAATCTGACACCAGACGAATCAATTTTTCTATCTAATGAAAATCTTCTACCAACAGATATGGCATTTTCACCTAATATATCAGCACCCTCTAAGCAGTGGATGTATTTATCAATGCTGTAACAGCCACTGAAGTGATTAAAGACGCTTTATCTTGCTCAAGTGCAGTGTTTATCAATAATCGTTAAATACCACATATAAATTACTCGCGTATATCAATAATCGATGTCGTGTGTCGCTGGTAAATCGATACCGCGTTTACATTTGGACGTAAAACATTGAGATTTCAGCGTCCAGCGGGAATCGAACCCGAGACCGCTAAATCTCTCAGGCCAGCGCTTAACCCACTGAGCTACGCAACTTTGCATTAGTCTGACTTTACACTGGAAATTTCAATATCAAACATGAACTTTTCGGTGGAATTTCAGTAACTATTTAAAATATACTGTTTCCAAG
The DNA here is from genome assembly GCA_963989385.1 of Ctena decussata. Classification (NCBI taxonomy): domain Eukaryota; kingdom Metazoa; phylum Mollusca; class Bivalvia; order Lucinida; family Lucinidae; genus Ctena; species Ctena decussata. Next base: position 68,270,158 of record OZ022498.1, on the reverse strand, counting down.
AATTTTAATAACATTTTAATAATATTTTCCCAATACTTAGTGTCGATACGGTAATATGACTTTAATCAGGAAATCAATGCCGCTTTTTGCATATCAATAAGTATAACTCATTCTATAAATACTCAAATACAACTTCAAGCATTATTTCACTATTTTGGCATAACTAAATGGTCAATTGAACTCAAGAGTACATGTAAATTAAGGCGTATTACGAGTAGTTTACTGAAACTTTCAAAAAGGTATAAAAGATAAAGATCATTTTTTTTTGTTAAATAACTATTACATATTTGCAAAGATAGACAAGAAAACATTCCAAAAGGGTTTGTTTAGTTGTGAAATACTTTATCAGCATATCAGCAGTTCAGCGTTTTAGACCCGTTCTGCTGATCAGCAAGTTGCTGAATTCAGCAAGAAATTCAGCGTTTTAGACCGACCCGTTAATATCTACGGTATCAAAACTTCGCGGTTGAATGAAAGGGACATGTTTGCGCATTTTAATTTTTGGCGTTCATATGATATACCATGGCTCCAGATAGTAAAGAAAATATTATGTAAATTTTGGAATTTTTTTTTCTTACTTTTTCATTAAACTATACATTGTGGCATCTATTAGAATCGCCTCATCGACGGTAACACCTTGTTTCTCCTGCAAAAAGTATGCTTTTGTGTGAGCTTCGATAAATTCAACAAGGAAGCTGAGGAGTATTGGGTTAACAAACAAATAGCTAAAAAAAAATAAAAAAAATACTCACCCCAATGTCCCCAATGGTCCTTTGACTTTGGCTTTACACCTAGAGAAAAAACCATGAAGCATTCAGCCATGCATCACCAAAGCTTGGCCCATAGGTTATAAAACTTGAGTACATTCTCAAACTCAAAATAGAGCATACTGATTGGCTGCTTCCGAGCATGTGCTCGGAAGCAGCCAATCAGTGTGCTTTATTTTGAGTTTGAGATTATTCTCAAGTTTTATAACCTCGAACCCTGTATGGCACAAACACTGAAGCATTTAGGTGAATGGGTAAACCTTCTTGTCTTTTCCATCCGCTTTACAGAAGGGAACCTTTTTTATTTTGAGTTCTTTTTTGCTTTCTTTGCAGCGGAATAGAGATATACAGTCAACTCTCGATATCTGAGAGTCGAAGTTCATCCGAGAAAATTAACTTTTAGACACCAGTAGTTTGATATAAAAAGAGTAGATATGCCACAAAAATTGGAAATTTGTCCAAACTGTATTCTGATTAAACAGGATTAAGCCAAGTTTCACTCTCACGTATTGAGGGCTAGGTTTTACTACGTTTTTAAAACGTGGAAAAACGGCAATACACGTTATAAAACGTAGTAAACACGTATATAAATATAGCTCAAACTGTGGCCTTGTTACGTTTGATTCAGAATGTTTAACTCAAACAGGACATTTTGATATACATAGCGTATCCCTAGTAAAATGTAGCAACACGTAGTAAAACGTGGTCAAAACGTACTAAAACTTAGCCATAACGCATTAAATACGTACAAAAACATAACAAGAATAACCTAGATGTTCTCTTAGCCTCAGTCTCACTGTCAGGTATTAGAGACTAGGTTTTTCTACGTATTTAAAACGTACTAAAACGGGAATATGCGTATTAAAACGTAGCGAATACGTATCATATACGGATATATACAGCTACATACATGGCATAGCTACGTTTGAATTAAAATTCAGTTTAGCGTAGCTTTGCGAAATACTTTCTGTATGCATAGTAGAAATGCATTGAAGCGTAGTCTCAACCTAGGGCGTAGCTGAAACGTTTTAAATACGTATCTATACTTTAAATTCATGTACGTACAACTACGCAAATATATACGCTTTCCCACGTCTTAGTACGTCACTTTGACTAGGTAGTTATCCCGGACGCTCCCTAAAAAAAAAAAAAAACTCCGTTCATTAATTCTGAAACTGGGTTTTTCGCTGCTTATATTTTTATAAGCTAATCAATCCAAGTAAGACTGTGCATAGTGATAAAGCTCGACTTCCGCCGATTTCTCATCAAGGTCTCATGTACCTTCGCCTGGCGTCTATTGCTGCAGTTACATGCATGAAACAGCAAATTTCAAAAACACGTCCGCAAACTAAGACCATTTGATGAAAATTGACAGCCTAAAGTCATACATATTCACACACTTTCCACGTGGATATCACGCTGGTCATTCGGATAATAACTGATGGCACTCCAGCAAAGTCACACGAACGATAATTCCAGAAATAAATGATTTGAACCCGGCTGCTTAAAAAAATAGTTACTGCACGAGCTACATTTTTTTCTCTGTCTGGACCACGCCGGATTTTACAATTGAAAAACCGACCCAGGATCTTTACCATATTTTACCACTTGTATTTGTTTGTGTCATGTTTTCTCAGTCACGAAAAAAAATCACAAGTAGTATACATATGAACAACGGGACAGTTGTGTGATCCGACTTAGAAGCATACTTCAGGCCCACAAACGTCCCTGTATCCTTTCTATCATTTTTCTCATGGTGACGCTTCCAGCATAAAGGAGGCAGAACGTATCTGCGAACAGAGAAATCTCAAACCAGTCAGCCAGAGACTTTGTGCCTCTGTGCCCACACAGCCACACATCGGATGTGCGAAAAGCAAACACTTAGATTAGCTTGAAATCGCGTGTATATGCGATAGAAAATATTGCATGCATGCATGCATGCGAGTCCACCTTTGTACGTCAATGTATATGAAATTATGAAATAGTTAATTAGAAGTAATTGACTTGCACGCTTATGAAAAGGTACCCTTGTAGTTCACAAACAGGGAAGACCCAGACCGTGCGATCATATCAGAGTCTACATTTTTGCATAAACTTTCTTAGATAATATAAAAAGATGAAAAGCCTGTAACAGTATGCACATGCCTCTACCCCTTGACACTAACATATGTATGCAAGGAAGGTCTCAAAGTAAATACTACATCCTCGAACCTAACGGGCTTGCGCAAACAGGATGCAGTCTGATCAGAGTCAAACGGGGTCATGGTCAACGTTACGGTACTGAGTTTAAGTAAAAGCTGAGAGGTTACTTTTTCGCGATTCACATATTTGATTTGCGTCATCTACCAACTGAGGGAATAGTTTGTTGAAAAGTGCGGGGGTGTGGGGGGGGGGGGGGGGGTGGGAGGGAGGGCGTATCTGGGTACTAGGGTGGAGGTTCGGGTGGTAGGTTGAATAATTGAATAAGGTGTATGTTTGCGAGAGGGGGGGGGGCGTCATATCGAGGGGGTGGAAGTTTGGATGATAGACAAATGGGGGAGGGGTTTTAGGTAGTGTGTGTTGGGGGGAGGGGGTAGGGGGAGATTATTTTTCTTTTTTTAGAGTTTGGAGGTGGGGAGGGGGAGAGGTGGAGCAGACCGATTGAGGGGATCTGTAATAATTTAAGAGATGCACGATTTGGTCCTAACGCCACCTCGGTTATAAATGTCTTGGAAATTCAGAAATGTATTAGAAACTGCGGAGCTGTAATATTTGCGTTAGCGTCAGTGAACATCATTACGTTGCACTGACGCTGATATAACGTCATTTAGACGTTGTTGGCCGGTGGCAAAGGAATACGGTGAAACACTGAATTTATGCGGTGTGATGTATTTCAAATCGAGACAAAATTATCTAGATGATAAGCTTGTTGTCATGCTGACTGGTTTCGCACGCGCAGAACATGTGTTTGAATACTAACCACACCCGTACACAAATTTATTTATAGCGACTACTTTATATGGTATTAAAAGGCGTTCCCAACCTGTCCGATGGACTTAGTCTCGTATTCGTATTTTCGTGCAGGTTAGCCCAGCATCCTACGAAAGGCAGAGTCATAGGACACATTGATGAGAAATCGGCGGAAGTCTAGCATTATCACTATGCACAGTCTTACCTGGATTGATTAGATTATAAAAGTATGAGCAGCGAAAAACCCAGTTTCAGAATTAATGAACGGAGTTTAGTAGTCCCAAGTAAAACGTACGAAATCGTAGTAGGTTAGTGAACTGTGCTCTATCCTTCTGAAAACGTGGCACTAATCCGTTTGATAACCGGGTAATCCGAAGTACATCGTAGGTATTTAAACGTATTAGAAATATACATGTACATGTACTAGAAACAACGAGCCGTTTCCCGGCAGAGAGAGAGAGAGAGAGAGAGAGAGAGAGAGAGAGAGAGAGGTAAGTATCAGGGAAATAGGATTGACACTGTTGTACGAAAGTTGACACGGTTTGGCAGTTTTCGAAGAATTCGTTACTATTTTCGAAGAGTTGTAACTGAGCCGCGACACGAGAAAACCAACAAAGTGGTTGTGCGCACAAGACAAGGCAAGATAAGACAAGACAAGATTTATTTTGAGTCGGCAAGACGTACAACATGTAACATAAGCTCTGAAGAGCACAGACTCAGATCAGCCTGGGCATCTGCCCAGTCTGATCAGACTCTTCGCTATGCGCTTAAAGGGTAGCTTAGGGTCTAAGCTACCTCCACGCGGACAGCGAAGACTGTGATCAGACTGGGCGAGAGTCTGTGCTGGGCGCACAACCACTTTGTTGGTTTTGTCACGTCGCGGCTCTAATGATATCATTCAGTATAGCTGGACAATCAACATATATTTTTTGGTTGGTTAATCATTGCTTGAACCATGTATAATACTTTGCTATAGGGGAGGACGATAACTGATGTTCTTTAAACTTGTGAGCCAAAACTTTTGCATATTGCACAACCCGCAGGTTTGCACTATAATCACTGTGTGAGTCCGTCCGTCCGTTCGTTATCAGTTAGCGAAAACGCTTATAACTCTTGAACCGCATTCTATATTTTGATAAAATTTTGCATACTGATACATGTTAACATTATCTAACGACTCGCATGCATAATCGTCTTTTTTGATGGACGAGGCTTTGCTGAGCACAAGTTAAAAATTTACGGTCAAGTAGTGAAAATGCTAATAACTCTTGAACCCCGTGGTATATATGGTTTAAATTTTGCAAACTTATGTATTTTGACATTGTCCAGCCACCGGCATGCAAAACGGTGACGAAAGTCTAAACAGTATTGCACGACCCACAGGTGTGCACTTTAATCTCTGTGCAAGTCCATCAGTCTGTTTGTCCTTCCGCTGTAGTCAGTGAGTGAAGTTGCTCATAACTCTTAACCACATGGTGTAGTTTGATAAAAATATGCATCATTCTACAAGAAATGACCAATTTCATTTCCATACATTCCTTCTGGCACCAGAAACTGATTTTTCTACATTCACTACGGTTTGTGCACATTACCATCAGTTGATTTACATCTGCAATAAAAATGTGTTTAAACTTAAACTATACAAATAACTCGATCACCAGCCTCTTTAGAAACCAGCCAGATCCTGACCTTGTATCGTGACAGCGTTTGACAAATGATTTAAACATATGAACCGCGACACGAGAAAACCAACAATGTGGTCGTGCGCCTAGTGCAGACTCAGGTCAGCCTGGGCATTCGTCCAGTCTGATCAGACTCTTTGCTAAGCGCTTAAAGAGTAGCCAAGGAACTAAGCTACCTTCATGCGGAAAGCGAAGACTCTGATCAGACTGGGCGGATGCCCAGGCTGATCTGAGTCTTCGCTGGACGCACAACCACATTGTTGGTTTTCTCGCGTCGCGGCTCATATGTTATTGCTATTAATTATGCTATAGGGGCGAGTCACCAAGACAGAAACAACAAAAAAACTTTAATAGATCCTTCAAGTTCAGAGAACACATTTCAAAGAAGGAACATGGGCCACACTTTGAAGTTTCGGCTAATCAAACCTCATCAGTGACCCTGACAATATCTGGCGACGAATGCTGGAGAAAAGCATACTGTAAGTTCTTAATTTTAATTAAGCAGTCGATTCAAAGTCTGATTATTATCGCAAATATTCGGAATGATTAAACAGAGATGATTTAGAATAAGAGTCCAAACAATAATTATTACTGATTTATCAGAATATATTCTCTGTCTCCAAGGACAAAAATAAATTTTAATCTGCACTATGGGTGATGTACTGGAACACGATTTAAGACCGCCACATGGCACAACACCAGCTGCAGTTAAGTTAAATTATAATCTTAAAGAGGTCTCTCAAGTCCAGAGAACACACTTAAAAGAAGAACCGTGGAATCTACTTCGAAATTTCGGCTACTCAAGCCTCATCAGTGACCCTGCCAATATCTGGCAACAACAGCTAGAGAAAAGCATAATTCGTCCAACATTAGTTGAGACCCCTCCACCACATCACAAATAAAAACTGAACAAACCAAAGCATACTTTGAGGCTGGATAAACGCCCGTCTGTGTACAGGAAAGTATAAAAAGTCAAATCAGTGGAGTTAAGCAAATTTACATTATGTTAAGAAATGAAATACGGTCAATTTTTACACAGAAACATTGCCTGGTAAAGCACTAGAGTGAAGTCGGGTAAATCTGACAACGGGTAAATTCGGACAGCAACATTGTTTCTTTTATATGTCTATTTCTATTCTATATATGTCAGTTGCTTGGAATTAGTTGTTTGGAATTAAAACAAAATTAACTGGACCAACAGTGAAAATCCTGATGAGACGGCTCATCATGAGCCGTCTCATCTGGGTTTTCACTGTTTGCAATAGTATGTCCGAGTTTACCCGCTGTCCGAAGTTATCCGACGCGACCCTTTTCCATTCCCACCTGGAGAGTAGAAATTCAACTTTCTGCAAATAAATTGACAATATAACAAAGCATCGGTCCAGTCTGATCAAAGCAACACGACAAAACCAACAAAGTGGCATGCGCGCCCAGCGAAGACTCAGATCAACCTGGGCATCCGCCAAGTCTGATCAGAGTCTTCGCTGTCCGCATGGTGCTAGCTTTGACCCTTAGCTACCCTTTAAGCGCTTAGCGAAGAGTCTGATCAGACTGGGCGACTGCCAAGGTTGATCTGAGACATCGCTGGGCGCACATGCCACTTTATTGGTTTTCTCGTGTCGTGGCTCATATCAGCTTCGATTAGTTTGGCCCAGAATAAAAAAGTACCTGTTTCAATATCAACACGTATCAGTGTAATACCCAGTTCCTCATTAATCATATATTTGGGTGCTGATTTTTTAAATTGAAAATATGTTACATACCTTTATGTCCAGAGTGTCCTTTGTGTCCTGTAAGCAGAAGAATATAACAATGCTTAGTTGTTCCGAACTAATGATATCGTTAGTCAACTAGACGTTAGATTTTCAAACTTTTTGCACTAAAAAATAAAATAAAAAAAAGTAATAAAAACAATGAACCATTTTTGGCAAAAAAAAAAAATATAGAAGCTTTTACATCGCATTGCAAAAGCTTTCACAGTTTACTCAGTAAAAAAATAACATCAATGATTTTGTGTGGACTAGAAGTTGACTTAACGCATTCTAGACTAGAGACTTCATTTAGCTTATGATACTTTAACAGCTAGGCCAGATTAATGAGCTACGCGATGAATAATTCATATTATTCCAGGAAATGACTTTATATATAAGCATTTTAGTTTAAACATATTTTATTTCCCTTTTTTAATAACATTGGGCCTATCCGTATTACGACATACAAAATATACTAGGATTGGAACGAAAGCAAATTGCTTATTTGGTTCTTCTCCTATAAGCATTTTGCTTACTGTCCTGCTACTTTTGAAATTGTATTCTAGTATATGTATGTTTATAGTTGATAAAATATCAAACCAATAATTCATATTCAGAATAGGTTTATTCGCGTCCTAAGAAGTACATAGAATTTGGGAGTACGGCGACGATGGTCATCAACAATGGACTTCACTTCTGTTGTTCTAAGTATAGGTTTCAGCTCGACCAATCTCGTACTTAAATGAATTGCCCTGATAAAATGCTCTCGTCAAACAAAGAGGCTCTTACACGAGTGTTCATTTCATATGAAATTTATTAAACGAGCCTTCGGCGAGTTTCATAAATTTCATATGAAATGACCACGAGTGTAAGATTCTGTTTATCATATGACCCTTTAAAATGGGATTTTAGCTCCTTCAAACTGAACATTATTTCAATAAGAAAACGCATTATTGACATGGACGTTGTCAATGACGTTACGTGTACGCGCCAAAGTGTCATTACACGTGTTGTCATATGATTTTTATAACACGACGTTATCCACTGAATAACATAGACGTCATATGATAAAAAGACAGCATGGTCTCGAAACTTGCCTGCTGGCGACAATATAAAGTTTTGAAGGAAGTCGTTGATATCTTGATTCAGAATCCAAAAAGAAAAGTCTCTTATTGGCGTAACATACGGTTAAATAAGGAATTTAAGAGTGAAATTAAATGTTCGTATCAAGAAATGCCTCCAGAATACGATAAAAATCGTATCAGGCGCTCTGTTAAACAGAAATGTTATGAAAAAATGCATGTTTAGTTTTTAAAGCAAAAAAAAAAAAAAAAAAAGGGAAAAAAAAAAAAAAAAAAGGAAAAGAAAATAAAATAAAATAAATACATGATAAAGCAATGATAAAAAATACAACAAAAACTCTGTGAGTTTCTACTCTTGGTAACAGGAACAAACTGAAACTAAAGTGCATGTTGAAAATGAATTTTTATTATGACAACAATGCCAACACGTACCTAGAACTACTGCCACTCCAAACAGAAGAATATACAGCAACGGAAGTCGCATGTTGATGGGCTTCGCTGTCAAATGGGAGAAGCAAAGAGACGTCCTATTTATAAACTGTACTCCTGCGCAGACGTAACGGTCATGTCACACATCAAAATTGTAGATTTTTTTGTGTGTGCTTCAATCCCACGCAAACCATATACTAAGCCGCGACACGAGAAAACCAACAAAATGTTTGTGTGCAAAGCGCAGACTCAGATCAGCCTGGGCATCCGTCCAGTCTAATCTGGCTCTTCCTTAAAAGCGTTTAGAGGGTAGCTAAGGGTCTAAGCTAGCTCCATGCGAACAGCGAATGGGCATTCGCCCAGTCTGATCAGACTCTTCCTTAAGCGCTTAAAGGGTAGCTAAGGGTCCAAGCTAGCCCCATGCAGCCCATGAAGACTCTGATCGGACTGGGCGGATACTCAGGCTGATATGAGTCTGCGCTGGGCCAACAGCCACTTTGTTGTTTCTCTCATGTCAGGGCTCATATGTAATCTATGAAATCTGATTGATTCTAGTATTTCAGTTAAAGTAGGATGTACTGAAGTGACCTGTAAAGAATTTTTTATATCTTTTTTTTTGTACAGATGTCTTATGAGCATTTTTTCGGAATATGGAGAGAAAAATTCCCAGTGAGTAAATGACGTCGAAATGACGTCGATTTGGTCCCAAGGTTCTAATTTTTTTGTCATGCTCAACTCAGCTGATCATGAAATTTTACCTGCTTACAAATAGCATATTATTCATAAGTACAGTTGTTTTCTTGCTTGGTATAGCTGAGTATGAATTTTTCTCTGCTTATGAATATGAAAATGCCAACATAAATTGGCATTTTCATATTTATTAGCAGAGAAAATTACATGCTCAACTGAGTTGAGCACGAAAATTTTTTTTATAACGTCGGGGCCCGACTTCGATGCGACGTCCATTATAGACAAGTCCCCTTCCATGATGTGATCTACTCTGAAAGGGAACTCCATTACGAGTTGCCCCCAATTTCATAGGGGGTAGGGGGAGGGGGGGGGGGGCAAAAATGAAGATGGCAGAAACGCTCCCATGGAGGTGTATCTATTCAGCTTAAGTTCGTTTTTGATTTATTTGGATCCAGAAATTAGATCATGGACGTGTAGTGGATTTATATCCATTAAGAAGTGTAGTGTTTTCTCACCAGTTTGCTCATCAATGCTTACTTGTCTCTATCTGTCTAAATGATTAAAAACAACCTGATGTTATTCGTTTTAAGAATCAAGATTCATATCCACAAAAATATTCCTTACTTTACAAATTGCTAAAACTAATGTGAACGTTAAAACGGAAATGTCTTGAGTATGTCTGCTCTTTTGTTAAGAAAAATCTGAAGAAAAATATAGAAGCCGTTCAGCTGACTTTCATTTTTTCGAACTCAAAATGGGGCATTATTTAACGAAGGAGGGTCACATTAATAAGTTTGAATAGTAATCATTTTTGCTTCCCATCTTTTTTTTTGGAGAAGAATTCTTAAGAGAATGAAATTGCTTGTCTTGGAACAAATTCTTTCCTTTGTGTCCTTTAAGAGTATTCTCGTTTACGGAAGGGTGTTGTCGTACAGGGAAGCAAGCAGGGAATGACAAAAAATTGAGCCGCGACACAAGAAAACCAACAATGTGGTTGTGCGCCCAGCGCAGACTTAGTTCAGCCTGGGCATCCGCCCAGTCTGGTTAGACGCTTCGCTAAGCGCTGAATAGGTAGCTTTGGGTCTAAGCTACCTCCATGCGGACAGCGAAGACTCTGATCAGACTGGGCGGATGCCCAGGCTGATCTGAGTCTGCGCTGGGCGCACAACCACTTTGTTGGTTTTGTCATATCGCGGCTCAAATTTATTGTCTTTCTTTAATAAAAATGGTAGAAAACATGGTGGTGTAGCCATTCTGTTCAACAATGGACCAGCGAAGAAACCTACAGCAATTGTGGCCAGTGAATATTCATTTAAGCGTGTGCATCCATGCTACCTATTTCATTGATCTGGAATAAAAAAGCGAATACTCGCCAAAAATTCACTGTTCCGGAATAAATTACAAAGCGAAAAGCGAATACTCACCAATGATATATTAGTTACCAATAATTTATTGATTCTGAATAATTTACAAACCGAAAAATGAATACTCACCAATAATTCATTGATCCGGAATAATCCACAAAGCGAAAAGCAAATACTCACCAATACTTTAATACTCACCGATAATTCTTTAATCCGGAAATACCGTAAAAAACGAAAAGTGAATACTCGCCAATAATTCATTAGTCCGGAATAATCTACAATGCAAAAAAAACGAATACTCACCAATAATTCATTGCTCCGGAATAATCTAAAAAGCGAAAACTCATTGATCCGGAATAATCTACAAAGCGAAAAGCACATACTCACCAATAATTCATTGCTCCGGAATAAAACAATGAAGCGAAAACTCATTGATCCGCAATAATCTACAAAGCGAAAAGCGAATACTCACAATAACTTCATTGACCCGGAATAATCTATAAAGCGAAAAGCGAATACTCACGAATAATTCATTAATCCGGAATAATCTACATCATCCGAAAAAAATCTACAAAGGGAAATGCGAATATTCTGGTCAGTAGATCTAGTAGGCCGCGGCGTCCGCATTTCAATTCTTAGCCCTTTACCCGCCAGAAAAAGACGCCAAAATTTACCGCTGCAAATCTTAAAAAAAAGGGTTTCGCCCGAGCTATATTATATTGAGAGTTGAAAGACTAACGAGCAAACAGTGTAGACTCAGGTGAGCCGCCGCATCGGGATCTACGCTGTTTGCAAATTCAAATATTTTTGTCTAAGGCGCTATGATGGTTTAATCAGTTCTGGTCTTTGGGTGTCGTTCATATGTACTATTTTTGGTCCCTAGGGTCAGAGTATTTTGCCAGAAACGAGGAATGCCAAGTTTCCTATCCCTAAGGATGGTCTCACAACGAAACATAAATGTGGGATATTTTTTTCTGGAAGACAATTTGGAATTTTAAACCGAATTTTGGTACTGACGTTTTCGTTGCGTCAGAAGTCATAATGATTGAAAAAAGTTGCTTCGGTTTATTAACAAACCGTATGTCGATACAAATGTACATCTATCTTAAATAGAGCTATTTAGATACATGTATGTCACCAATTACGAGAAAGTCACCCACTTGATGCGGGTCAAGAAAATTATGCGTGGCATCTACCCATTGGAAAGGGGTGCGCAGTAGTTTGTGGCACTTTGGAAATTCTTTTGTACCGAAACTATATTTAATTGGCATCGAGTGAAATGCATACTGAAAAATGAGCCGCGACAAAACAAAACCAACAAAGCCATTGTGCGCCCAGCGCAAACTCAGATCAGCTTGGGCATCCGCCGAGTCTGATCAGAGTCTTTGTTGTCCGCATGTGGGTAGCTGAGACCCTTAGCTACCCTTTAAGCGCTTAGCAAAGATAGATCGGAGTGTTCGCTAAGAGCATATTACACTTTGTTAGTTTTCTCGTGTCGCGGCTCAAATATATTGATCAGCCTGCGCATCGGCTCAAACTGACCAGTCTTCAGCTTTAGCTCTACATAGTGATCACAGCATTTCCCGTACGTGTTTGCATGAACAAGTATATCGTTCATGCAAACACGTACGGGAAATACTATGATCTGACTGCGCATATGCAGTAAAGTATATCCTCACGCGACGCCGCTCATTTTTCGAAATTGCGGTGCTTCTGAAAAACAAAAGTTGGTGAATTAACCCAACTTATTTGACATCTATTGGAAAAGCGGCGGTTTTAATCCCGAGTACGCGTCACAGATGCTGATAGCTTTGATCTACCCAATTAAAAAGTTGATAAAATCATTCTATTTTGATTTTTTTAATTACCGCAAATGTGTGACTTATGAAGATGTTGAAATAGATAAACGAGCAACACGCGGTCCTTAAGCAAGACATAAATAAACAATGTTTATTAATGTTTTGCTAATTGAAAACAGTTGGTAGATATCTAAGTGACAGTGTTTACTTTTAATTTGGTGTATATTGTTTTCTTCAGTTCACCCGGTGGTATATACGTCATAATAAACAGCTGTTTCATCTGTGATGAGAGGAGAGATTTGAAAAAGCAGGAGGAGCACAGCTCTGGATGCAGGGGGTGGGCTTTGGGGCTTCAGCCCCACCATCAGGGCCTCTGTGGTATGTATAATATGTAGGCTTCCAGATAATAAAGAGTATCTGATGATAGTTTGAGATAAGTTGCACATGAGATTAGATTAAAATATATGTTGTGGCTACTCATTAGAATAGATTCTTAGCAGATGAACGGAACATTGCTCAGAAGTATACTGTACGACCACACGACTTGAGGTGACGATGCAGTTCTGGACTGCAGTCAGCCCCCAGAAGAACATCTTCAACCGACCCTTCGTGAGAAAGTTTAGATTGCAGTTGCAGCACTGAAAAATGGGAAGTCTGCCAGAGCTGATGATGTACCAGCAGAACTTGTTCAAACTGGCGGGTAGGCTTTGCTTGATGTTTTAACAGATATCTGTAACAGGAGAATAGGAGAATGACCTACACGATGGACTCAGTCGCTGATTATTACATTCCTTAAACAGGGCAACATAAAATTCTGCTAGAACTACAGCACCACCAGCCTCATAAGTCATTCGAGCAAAGTCATGCTGAAAGTCCTATTGAACAGGCTTAAACCCCAAGCTGAAACAATAAGCGCTGAAGAACAGGCTGGATTTAGAGCCGAAAGGAGAACCACAGAACAGATCTTCAGTCTCGGGATCCTGTGTGAAAAATATCTTCAACATCAGCAAAATCTATGTCATGTCCGCACTGAGTTCAAAAAATCCTTTGACAATGTGTGGCATCCAGTTGGAGTAAGGCAAGGATGTCTTCCGTCACAAACACTCTTTTACATTTTTTCTCGAACGGATCATGTCTGATGCTCTAGAAGAACATGATGGAAAGGTTTGCATAGACGGTAGAATATTACAAATCTGCGGTTTGCCGATGGCATAGACGCTCAAGCTGAGGAAGAGCAAGAACTAGAAGCGATGAATTGCCTGTCGCATATACCACAGGGTATAAACCAGTCCGCCAATTTTCGCTTCCTGCAGAGACTGTTTATCATAGTTTGCTTCGCCGAGACTGTCCGCGATCTCTTGCTTCCTGCTGAGACTTTTGTACATGATAAATGGCTTCCTGCAGAGACTGTCCGCGTGATTCTGCTTCCTGCCGAGGCTCTCGGCAGGAAGCAAAGTCACGCGGACACTCTCGACAGGATACCATTTTTCGAGGGCGGTAGTCCCTGCAGGAAGCAAGAGATCGCGGACAGTCTCGGCGGAGGCCAAATATGATGGACAGTCTCTGCAGAAGCGAAAATTGGCGGGCTGGTTTATACCCTGTGTGTACTGGGGAGGCCAAACTTGGCAAAATCTCAAAAGTAGAGATTTTAAACTGTTTGTCAAACCATGCATTCGTAAAATTCAAGAAACGATTAGCCTTACCTGTAAATTATGGCAGACTGACACATAATGTGGGAGGATACATGTAGATTGCAAACTATTCATTTACGACGGCGCAGCCGAAGTGTATATTGTTCACATTTTCTCAACAACACGTGTAAATCAGCGGAAATATTTCAGCCTTATTTCAATGACTTGTTGGATTATAAGTCACTTTTTGTCAGTCAGTTGTAACTAGATATAACACTCGCAATCCGCCCTCGTGATATGATCTACTTTTAAACTAACCTCCAAACAGTGATTTATAAATTCAACACTTTTAGAACTGATCTTTTTCTAAATCATATGTTATGGACAAAAGCTTATAAATGAGCCGCGACACGACAAAACCAATAAAGTGACATGTGCGCCCAGTGAACACTCGAATCAGCCTGAGCATCCGTCCAGTCTGATTAGAGTTTTCGCTCTCCGCACAGAGCTAGCTTAGACCCTTACCTATCAATTTGGCGTACAGCGAAGACTCTGATCAGACTGGGCGAATGCCCAGGCTGATCTGAGTCTTCACTTGGCGCACATACAGCTTTGTTGGTTTTGTTGTATCGCTGCTGAAATGAGAGATGCTAAGCTAATTGTTTTACAGGGCATGAAAACAAAACAAGTGTTAATATTTTGTCCGATTTTTTATTCCCACACATTTTAAATAGTAGTACAAAGAAACAGCAATATGTCAGAGAAAGATGTAAATTGAGGTTAATACATGCAAAGCATGTCCAAGTAATTGGTTTAAACATATTTTATTCATTTTTAAATTGTAACATACATACTGTCCAAGTAATTCTTTCTCCTTACAGGTGCGTATTTGCGTGTATACACATATGCAGACCTGTGACTATTGAATTATGCCCAAATGACAAACGTTTATTTCGAACCTGCATATAAGCATATTGCTGTAAATTTGTACATTGGAAAGTGAAATAATTAAGATGAATTCGTACACTTTCAGAAGAAGCAACCCCACCATTTTAATTATTTTGCCTCCTTCTGAATGAAGGGTCAATTCTTAATAGAAAGAATTTGCTCCCCAGGAGCAAATTCATTTTTTTTAGAATAGATCCATTTGCAAGGGCTTCGTCATCTTGGGAGGCAATTATGAAGAAAAAATACATCTAGTTGTGCCCCTTGTAAAAATGACGGAGAAATAGGCAGTGTATCAATTCACCTTAAAGTCATACAAAATGCAAACAAGATTTTCCCACTGTAAGTCAATGGTGATTTCAAGGAGCCATAAATCTGTAACGAACCGTCTCAGATTGCTAAAATTTAAACTCTTCCAAGATCTAAAAACGTCAATATTGTGTTTAAGCTTTAGAAAGTTCCGTTAAAAATGCAGCGACGATCGAGGGGTCAAGCAATTCATCATATAAGCAAAGGCTATACTTCTGTAATAACGGTTCGACAAGAGGCTGAGACAAAGTCTCAAAAAGCAGACAAACTTTTAACCATAACCATAAGTGAATGAAAAAAATTAAGAAAATTTAACAGGCAAATACAATTGGATATTAATCACATGCAAACTGGGCAACAATATTTCTCACCATTTTAAAAACGATCTATTGAGAAATGTTAGTTCTCGCGTGCAGTTCAGAGTTTTCCATTATATAGTAATTTTCTCGATTTCTTTCCATAAGGTTCGCGGCAACTTCTCAGGCGCATACGTGCCGGATCAGTCAGCAATATCTTTTGCTGGTTAGAGAAGAGATGCGTGCCTAGAGCGTCTCACAACTCTCGAGCCAATGCACACCGCGGGTTCTGAAGATATGTTTTGGTTAAAGATTTACACCCTCAATATTTCTATTAACTTTTAAATTTCTCACAAAAGATTATGGCCGCTTGTACAACGGGATAAGTAGGAGTTGAGTGGTGCTCAGGTGAGAATCTCAGCTGATCGAATTTACAAACTCAAGTTAGGATCACGACTCCGATCAGGGTTGACTCTTGCTCACTTGGCTTTTGTATCGATAATGAAACGGTGAGTGACGCTCAGAAAGTACGGATCATACAAACCTGCTTCATAGCAGGTTTAGGTAACTTGTCCCTGATATGTCTTCCCATTTCGGTATTTTAGATCTTAAATAAAGTTAGATATAGGTAAGTACATTATCGTTTTGTATTGGACATTAAAAGAAATGGAATATATTAAGATACATTTGATGTTTTAGGAAAGGGTTTTAGATAAGGCAAAAAAAGTCCTGAACAGGCTTGATGCCGTCACATTTTATGATTTTATATTTGAACTGATACCATTTGACAAAAACTAGACCTTTTAAGTATATGTCTGCGTCACGGGACGACTGCCTTCCTATGTGTAGAGCCGGATCAGTCTTTACATCGGTGGATTGTGGTCAGCAGCCTGTATGTACGCAGAAAAGTAAGCCCTAAGTTTCAGCAGGAATATATGAAAATATGTGAAATTCTGTGCATGATGGGTGCTACAGATTCCAATTTTGACTTCTTTGTTATCCAGATGATTTTTTCCTAACAATGATCATTAATACAATCCAAAATGCGCTCAGTAAACAATTCCGATTCTGATTCTGCATACGTATGCTTACATAAATCAACACACGGACAAGAAAAAATACTATCATTACGATTAAGTAAAGAAGCAAAAAGGACATTTGATAAGCGGTAACATTTTGCTTTAATAAATGTTTTGCTAAATATTGAATTGAGTAGTTACGAACTTATCCAACGCTTAAATGGTTTCCATGAATTATTACAACTTTGTTTTATAATTATTTTGTATTTAGGCCTACAACTTCGCTCATGCTCCGAGGTCTCAATATCCTTTTAAGTTTTCCGTTGCACGTTCTTTTTTTTCTTTTTTGCAAAACATAATAGTTTTTTTAAGTTTTACATGATAAAATTGACAACACTCTCGCTGTTGTCTTATCCTGCTAAACGACTAGGTCGAGATACAGCCTCAGAATCTAAACAAATGATGCTGAAGAAACGGTCGCTTTACATCTGTCATTTACTTCCCTATCTATGAACAAACTTTAATGAATGTGGACGCATATGTCCCTGCCGTCGCAGATACCGGAAGCACGCCCTGTAATTTCGAATGGACATGTCACTGCCAAGATCAGCCTGCAAATTCACGCCGTGAGTTCCAGATTTCTCGCTTTCTACATGGCTATGGTGCGTGTAGGATGTCAGCCAGCAATGATGGCTTATATGAATAATATGGCTGTAATGGTACGCAGGCTGGTCATGGTGTCCTCTGTTTACATGTGCCAAGGAATGGCTCTTTCTATTATTTACCGAGGGACAGTCGCCTGTATTCTTATACTAGGTACTGTTCAAACTCAGTTATTTTTATTGTTCAAGTGCAAATTGATCGTTACTCAGATGAGTGTGACTTGATCTTCACGTGATAAAGCCGATCAAATGTGAGCTGATCCGCGCTTGAGCACGAGTTAACTCGTTCTTATATGATCCGAAGATAATTGCATAAGTCCGAGTCAGACGAGCTGTTGTTGTACAAGTGGCCATATTTATTTATATATTCTAGGCATGATAATGATTGCTATTAAAAGTACATTTATCTGCCAAATTTATGATTTGTGATTGTCACTTAAATAGGAGAATTAAAAAAAAAACAAGAAGAGCGGCAATAGCGGATCGCCATTTCCGCCAAAAAATGAAGACTGGATACGCCTAGCAATCATAGTTAATCAGGTTAAAGTTATATCATGAATAATTTTAACCCCTTTCTTTAATCGACTTCAGACAGTTAGTGGCTGAAAAGAACCCACGTGCACAGATTAGAGGTTAATGCTATTGTAAAGTTATTTACTCCACCAATCATAAAGTTCAAAACAGGATTGCAAAAACGCCTGTGAAAGTCAGTCAATTTATGACGACAAAATATTCGTGAATATTCAAGGAGGGTATGCATTCATATATCTTCTCTGCCTCCGTAACAAAGATGTTTTCGCTGAAGATTTTTTGAACAAATCTTAATCTTGTTGCATACAACTAACCACTTTCATAATTTGTGACTATTTCACAATGAAATACGAGGGAGTATACCTTTAAATAGAACTCATTAACAGAGTTATTTCTCCTTGTGGCCATCTTGACATACGAATCGCAAACATCCTCGCAAAACATCAACCCAATTCTCTCTGAAGGCCCTACATGAACTTTGGTTTCGATCTAATCAGTCCAGAGATTTAAGAGAAGAAGTGGGCCGCGACACGACAAAACCAACAAAGTGGTTGTGCGCCAAGCGCAGACTCAAATCAGCCTGGGCATCCGCCCAGTCTGATCAGAGTCTTCGCTATCCGCATGGAGGTAGCTTAGACCCGTAGCTACTCTTTAAGTGCTTAGCGAAGAGTCTGATCAGACTGGGTGGATTCACAGTGGGCTGGCCGCACAACCACTGTGTTGGTTTTCTCGCGTCACGGCTCAATTATATATTCTATAAGGTGTCCAGGGGAGCGGAAGTGCTCCGTGATACCATTTTTAATGGGCGCGTGCAAAAATGACATTGTGACATCACTGGAATGATTTTTACCCAGCGGGCACATGACGTTGAAATGACGTCGGGCCGGTGTCGTTGCGATGTAATGACGTCACAACGACGTGGAGCAAATAAAGTCGAAATTACGTCGGACCCATGTCGGTGCGACGTAATGACGTCGTAACGACATGGGTCCGACGTCATTTCGACGGAAAGTGCCTGCTGGGTAGTTTATAGCCGTAACCTTTTTTTGCAATACACTCAGTACATCATTATAATTGTGAACAATAAGATAGACAAGAAACGTTTAAGGAACACAGGCTGTATGAATTTACATGCACCCTTACATAGACACTACACACAAACAGTCTGCGCACATACCACTATAAGTAAATAGCAAACATACCGAGCAGTTTATCGAGAATGTGCCTTAAAGGTAGGGTCCTGTACTTTGGAATGCATCATAATTTTGATGATCTTTCATCCAAGTTGTTGGAAAGCACTTATAAAAGGGAATGAATAAGTTTCACTAAAAGGTGTTAATCAAAAAAATATTAAAAAAGTTGTTTTGCAACGGATTTCCTAACTCTGCTTCGCACACCAGTTAGCGCTATTTTTAGTTCGCGCCAAAAATAGATAACGCAGCTGACGTCATACTGCATTGCATTTTGGGACAGTTTTAACCCATCCGCCGTGCCAGGACCTCTAGGAGAGCTCACGGCAAGGAAAAATTGACCTTTGGAGAATGGCGTCAGAAATCGCACACTTATAGACATGATAAACATAGTTATTTTTAGAACTGGAATTCCAACGAAAGAAAATAAACCTAAAGGGAAAATGACTATTTTCTTCAACATCTGACGAGTTTCTTAGTGGCAACAAATTCAGAAAAATAAGAGAATTCAATACTGCTCAGAAAAGACGAAATTATTTTGTGGACATAATTGTTATCGCTAGTCCAGGAACCTACCTTTAAAGGTATTAAACTTATTTTAAGAATTTACACGGCGTCATAGTTTTACTAAATTAGTTTCGTTAAATAAATATGAAAACCTAATGCAGTTGGCATTTCTTTTTGTTTATATATTGTAAAAATATATTTCTGTCAAAGTCGAAAAAAAAAAAACAGCGTTCAAAAATAGTGAATGATATTCATCACCGATGGAGTTTAAGTTACCGTGAATAAATACATTTTCTGAGATTTCTGTCAATATTTGCCCACGTACCGGTGTCTACTGGAATAGACGATGATATTTAAATGTTTTACGAAATTTAATTGAACGATTGATCAGGTAATTTTCAAATTCATATTTTGATTTAAAA
Source organism: Ctena decussata (assembly GCA_963989385.1). Classification (NCBI taxonomy): domain Eukaryota; kingdom Metazoa; phylum Mollusca; class Bivalvia; order Lucinida; family Lucinidae; genus Ctena; species Ctena decussata. Next base: position 68,250,133 of record OZ022498.1, on the reverse strand, counting down.
ATTTTATTTACACATTTTGATGATCCACTTAGTAGTGCTGACCATGGCTGTTTCAATTGGTCTTGATTTTTTTTGAAAAACAGTTTTTATACCCAAATCACAAAATTGAGTATTTTGATTTATCCAAATATTACCCATCGCTACCTCATCCAAAGTAGATTGAATATTGTGAATCCATGGAAAATTAAATGAATTAGCACTAAAAACATCACTATAAAATAGAATGAAGCCTAAATGAGCCGCGACACGAGAAAACTAACAATGTGGTTGTGCGCCCAGCGCAGACTCAAATCAGCTTGGGCATCCGCCCAGTCTGATCAGTCTTCGCTGTCCACATGAAGGTAGCTTAGACCCTTAGCTACCTTTTAAGCGCTTAGTGAAGACTCTGATCAGACTGGGCGGATGCGCAGGCTGATCTGAGTCTGCACTGGGTGCACAACCACATCGTTGGTTTTCTCGTGTCGCGGCTCAAATATAAGTTAGGACGTTGACCAACCAAAAGCTTTGACAAGAAACTATTTTTTTTTAAAGATTATGGAAATCGACCTTGTTCTCCATATAACGTAACGTGTGGTGTGTTCTTTTTCAATGAATATATATTTCATGAAATCTTTCTATGATTGAATCATCACCGTAGCCCCAAACTTCAGATCCATATGAGTCTTCCTCAACCGCCTTGCGCAGCGATGAAGTGTATAGCAAAATGTACGAGAAGTTACAGGCAAATTTTAATATTTTATTAAAAAAAATCAGAAAATTGTATAGATACTAATATAATACTTATTATATCAATTTTATACCAATTTTCATATTAATGAAATAAATCGTGTAAATTGTTTTCATGAAAAATTCATTGATCTGTCTGAGTTTAGACTATAAATCAAGCAGACGGTGTGAAAGCCTGTCTTCTTTCAATAATAATAAAAAAAAAACATAAACGCCTTGTTAAAGCGTACGAAATTACCCTGGGGCCGTATTCATAAAACGACTTAAGTGGTTGCTATGCTGTTGCTAAGGCTAAATTTTTTTTAAGGAGATTCCCTACAACTATGAAATTTGGTCTGGAGGAACAGTCTTTGTAAGACTGTTCCGCCAGACCAAATTTCATAGTTGTGGGGAATCTCTTTTATAGATATTTAGCCTTAGCAACAGCATAGCAACGACTTAAGTGGCTTTATGAATACGGCCCCTGTACTTGTACATGTAGAGTGCGCAGTAACAAAGGTTTTGCACTGAGGTTGAACATGTTGAACGTTCTTTTTTTTTCTAAAGAACGGCTGGTATTAGTGAAAAAAAAATGTTGGTCTGACCTAAAAAAACCCTCAAAACCGACAACAAATCCAATTCACATCAATAGGCTGAAATAAAGATATGTTTAAACAATTCATTGTTAACGTTTAAAAATACGTTGAATCAAAATTTAATTAAATTACAGTATAATCTGGAACGGCTTGAAAGTCTCAACAACCATTTGGTGCATCACGTATGTCCCTCTTAAAGCTAGTACAATCAACTCTCGATTTCTCGAAGTCGAGTCATGTCAAATTACCGATATCTTTCTTGTCTCAGAAAATTAATTTTGAGATACCGGTCGTTCGAAATATCCGGAGTTCTCAAACTACCGATATCTCAAGTAAATTTTCTTGTCTCAGAAAATTAGCTTGAGATACCAGTAGTTTGAGATATCGGGAGTTGAAATATAAAGAAAAATAGGAAATATGCTAAAACGATATTCTTCGAAACAAGGGGGTGCTTGCAGATATCAGTAAAGACAGTGAGAGTCGACTGTGTACGCTTTCCTGATATTATCCAGATAGTCTGACTGTCAAACGATCATCAGTTGTTAATCCCTAGTAGTTGGTAATTCGCCTAGAATAAAGAAAAAGTTAAACGGTATAATCGCTAGTTTTCGCTTCCTGCTGAAACTGTACATCATATTTGGCTTCCATCGAGACTGTCCGCGATCTCTTGCTTCCTGACGAGATTTCTGTACATGATAAATGGCTTCCTGCAGAGACTGTCCGCGTGATGGCTCTCGGCAGGAAGCAGAGTCACGCGGACAATCTCGGCAGGAAGCCATTGTTCGAAGACAGTAGTCCCTGCAGGAAGCAAGAGTTCGCGGACAGTCTCGGCGGAAGCCAAATGTGACGTACAGTCTCTGCAGGAAGCGAAAATTGGCGGACTGGTTTATACCCTGTAAACATTAGTGACTCCTCCCTTGACCAATGTAGTTCGGAAATAAAATTCAGCCGCGACAAAACAAACAATGTGGCATGTGCGCCACACGCATCCAGAGTCTTCGCTGCCCGCATAGAGCTAGCTTCGATCTGTAGCTACCCTTTAAGCGCACAGCTAGGTGGCTGCCCTGGCTAATCTTAGTCTTCGTTGGGCGCACATGCCACTTTCAAACTTGTTGGCTTTGTCGTGTCGCGGCTCAAATATTTTGGCACTTGCTTTAACTACAGTATGATAGGATATTATTGTTAATCGAATTTTTCATAATTTTGTTTTCATATGTTATTCCTAGTTGTTTCATGAAATCCTTTGCATATTGGCATATTAAGACAGAAATGTAATAAATAATTTCTAGCTATAATATTTTGTTATGCTAGTATTTAGTCATTTAAGTCTATTTGTTGGACCTAGGGGTCTAAAATCGCAATAAAAGATGATTTTCGATAGCTTTTCAGAAGTATAAGTCTTATATTAAACGACACTTCTGCAAGCTAACACATTCTGTTTTTTTTTTTTTTTTTTTTAAATATTATTAAAAATATTGTTATGATCATAGTTGTTATGTGTTATAAAATATTTAAGTATTAATTTGGTAACAAACATTTTCAAGCAATTGAACATTGGGTTTAGCTCATTAATGGGAAATCTTAAAAAAAATAGGCTCTGAGTAGTAAAGGGTGACACTCTGGGGACTCCCGGCCGGAGACTAAGTCCGCAGCCTGGGGCAGTCTCGGGCCGGGAGTCCCCATAGATGACACCGCTTTAGTAAACTTGAAAAGGCTAGTTTGAAATAACTGAGTCTTTTTCATGGGGGAAAGTCTATGTAATATGGCATAGGAGATGTCGTAGGAGGCTATACAGCAATATGCGTCTGCTATGAGTCTCTTGGCCCTGTATCTCAAGACCTCACTATACCAGAGGCATAACTCTATAGCGTCAGTTGATGGTATGAGTTGCTGTGGCATACTCTTGTTCATTCTGTTCAATTTCTGAGGCTTTACAGTAATATGCGTCTGCTATCAGTCTCTTGGTCCTGTATCTCAGGGCCTCACTATACCAGAGGCATAACTCTATAGCGTCAGTACTTGTTCCTTGGGGATTATAAAATCTTGTATCTCAAGATTTTAATGTTCTGGACTGAAATTATTTCTTACTAGCCTTCTAAAGCCTGACTTCTACATTTGATGACGAGAAGATCTCTGCTCCCAGTGTGATTGAACTTGTGGGAATCTAGTGGAAGGTCCACATATCCACATTGAAATTGTGGTGCTGATGTGGATGTCAAGTGGAAGGTCCACATATCCACATTGAAATTGTGGAGCTAATGTGGATGTCAAGTGGAAGGTCCACATATCCACATTGAAATTGTGGAGCTGATGTGGATGATGTGGACTTGATGTGTATGCAATGTGGAGGTTATGTGGATGATGTGGATCCACAATGTGGAGTTTCCACATGTCCACATCTACACATTAGACAAATCGGCTTACCCTGTCCCATTTCTGACAGACTGACACAATGCATCTCAAAACCTCACTGTTACAATGCCAACTGCCAAGGGGTTCACTTGTTCCTCATACATCCTGATTCTGAGTTATATCTGATTCCTACCTTCTATTCTGTACATGCATATTGTGGTTTATTATTTTGAAACAAAATTTGGTAGGTGTTGACTTGTTCTTTCCAATAAAAGGAAACATTTGAAAATTCATTGAGGCAATTTGGAGTTATTACAGGTTTCTTACCCTCCATATTCCGCGCATGTGCAATGTGACAATTTATTTTAAGAGTATTTGGTAGGTTTTGACTTGCTCTTTTCAATAAAAAAAGAATTATGAAAATCCATCAAGGCAATCTGGAGTAATTACAGTTTTCTTACCCTCCATATTCCGCGCATGCGCAGTTTGACAATTTATTTTAATTTTGTTTGGTAGGTTTTTACTTGCTCTTTCCAATAAAAAAAGAATTATGAAAATCCATCAAGGCAATCTGGAGTTATTACAGTTTTCTTACCCTCCAAATTCCGCGCATGCGCAGTGCACATGCCCCGACAAACTTATATTTTTGTATTTTAGAGCTAGTAGTTAACACAAAATATACTCATAACAGAAGTTCTTATACCATACACATATTCACTTTTCATTTGTATCATTTTTTCTGAAAGCTATTACTTGTTTTGTCTATTTATAGAATTAACAAAGTCAATCCAGATTTACCTCCCTTGTAATAACACCATAATATGAAAAATTGAATGACTTTGTTATTTTTTCGGCCGATTTTGATAAAATAAACACCAAAATGTAGATTTTATTATTCTCTAATTAATTTTTATATTTTGAAATGTGTTACTATAAATAGTAACATGACCTTTATTGAAATAAGATATATGATATGCAAATGTCCAATCTTGTCTCAAGTAAACTGGTTTATGTTTAAGTATATATATTGGGAACTCGCATATTATTATTGCTGGTTTGCCGGTCACCACTGGACTGGAACTGGTGTGCACAACGGTTATACCGCCTGGGCCCGCAGATGCGAAGTCTATCGATTACATGTGAAACAGTAGAAGCCTATGGCTTAAGGGGTCGGAACATCCATGGTTCCGTAAAAGGTACCTCCGCTGGCAGGTCTCTGGTCCATAGCGACATTCAGGACTTGTGATCATGTAGATATGGCTTCAAATCGCCAGGGCTTCCCAGGCATAGGGTAACCGACCGGGGAAGAAATAGTGCTGTACAGCACACTCTTCTTGCTAAATTTTAAAGTGCATATTTTTGTCTTTACTGGCATGCAAGAAATAAAGATTGCATTTTTGTGGCACTATAATCTTGATGAGAATTGTGTGAAATAATATATGAAACTCAAAATGCTATCCGGTATATAAATGTGATGTTCAGATATGAATTCATTCTAGTTTTGAACAGAGAAGTAAGAAGCAAGAGAAAAAAACAAAGCAGTTAAAGATATTTGATGAGTTATAATTCATCTCCTGATCATGAAGGACTTCTATCTAACACTTCTGAGTGATGGTTCTCTGAAAACTTTCCCTCAAAACACACAAAGCTCTTTTACTGTGAGACTAGATCACCCGATAAATATCGAAAGCGAAAAGTGGGAAGTTGCTTTGGTGGAATTAATTACACCATCTCGAGTCAACAATATTTCAGAAAACAATAACTTTTTCTTTTTGTCATTTCTGGACCAAGCGGTATTAAATGCTCAAGGAATAGATACGACAAAAGATTTGTGTGCTAGTGGAGAGGGCTGTCATGAATATAAATTATTTCTTCCTGAAGGAAATTACAACTCTCCACAGCATTTGGTGGATGAGATGCAATCTGTAATAGATACAAAACATGGATCTTTAATGAAACAAATAAATGCTTCTATCAGCATTACTTATGTTAAAAGCACAAATCGTCTAAAAGTTGTTGCACAAAATCCAAACCAGGTCAGGATTCGCTTTCCAGCTTCACTTGGACAAGCTCTTGGAGTTAATCCGGATATGTCAGAAAACCCCATTGGAAACGAATCATATGCTTTCAAATATGGAGTAGACCTAAATATATTGCATAATCGCTTGTACGTGTACTCAGATGTAGTTGATTATACATACCTTGGTGACGTGACGGCCCCTATTTTGAGAGTTGTACCATTTGAGAATTCAAAACGCTCTCAGCAGTCACACAAAGAATTTGTCAACATGCACTACGTCCCAGTAGGAAAATCTTATATTGATCAAGTTCATATCAGTATCAAAGGTGATACCGGTAAAAATATTCAGTTCAGCTCTGGAAAGACTTTAATTAAGTTACATTTCAGGCGGCAAATTAAATAAAACAAAGAAAATTGTTTGATTTCTTGTTGAATAAGAAACAGGAAATAAGTATAAATACAACACACTGTTACAAGCGTCACCATTTCAAGTAAAATCATGAGAGAAAGCAGAATGTCTGGTAGTTCCAATAACCTAACAAAAGCACACTGTGGGCTAACTTCTGAATCTTCAGGCTTGCCTATCATTCCTGTTGTACAGAAAAGAAAAAGAAATCCTTCTACCTTTGGACAGATTCGATACCTCATGAAACGATTGTCAACTGCTTTAGACAAAAGGCTCAGAGAGGGTAGACCTTTAAAGTATTGCCGACTATGCAGAACGGAAATTCGCTCATTATGTCGTGAGGAGAAAGAAAAACAACACAAACTCAAAGGATACATACACAAGAAGAATAAACATTTAAGACGTTCCAGACGGACAAAGAATGAATCTGGGGGTCAGAAATGTCATAGACGTAGTGGAGCTAAAGAGGATATCAACAGACAGACAGGGAACAAGCTGGAGTTAAAAACAATCAAATAAAGTGTTAGTCACTTTCTAAATGCTATGACGATTGAGTAACATTGGAAACTTGTATCAGTTTTCTAAATGTAGGTTTGTTAGAATTCAGTTGGTATTTAAAAAATTGACAGAATTAATAAAACAAAACTGATTTTAAATTATACACTTTTTTTCACAATTTACTACATTATTTAGTTCACAAAAGTGCATGCAATTGGTAAAAATGTAAGAATTGCAGTGGTTTTACAAACTTAGCACAAGTTCTTCAATATCTATTACAGACTATAAAAGAAAGAGTCAAAGGATATAACTTCATTCTTCAACCAGTCGTTAATGGGTCGATACCAGTGCAAGCAGTGCTTCCGTGAATTTGCTCGATCAGACAGCCTGAGAAGACATACATCCAGTGGTGTTTGTAAAGCAACTACAACTATGTCTGACAGCGAAGAAAGTACTATCTCAGAAGTGTCAGATGTAACTACAAACAGAAAATATTTGAAGGGAATGAAAGGACATGATATCTTTGGAGAATATGATTATAGAAACTCTCAGACGATCCAGATACAGAACCGTCAGAAGTCGAGACAGACAGTGAGTCTGCTAGTAAAGAGGAAAAACAGAAAGCCAAACGCAGGAAAATTCAGAAGACAAGTCCTTGGGATAGACTAATGAGAAGCACTTACAGAGACAATCAAGATCAGTTCGATGAAACAGTGGAAAATACCATGCAGGACACACCTAACATCGATGTTGAATCAGCTGAGGGAATGGCATATGAAGAACTGAAACCAAAATACAGATCAACGCTGGTTACCAAGTATCAAGACCTCGTGGCACTCGGGTCTGCTTTGCGAAAAGATCCTATCCACAAGAAAGTAATATCAACAGCTCACAGATTGAAAGAAGATGAAGACTATGATGAAGAAGAGGCGATGCAGTATGCAGTGAAAAAAAGAAGATATCTACTTGAACGAAAACTTGACGAATATGAAAGACCAACTTTAACTGTTGAAGAGGAAACCCAGTGACATTGATTATTGATAGGTCTCTGAAATTAATCATTTCAGCGATGGCAAAGCATTGAGATCATTTAAATAATAGTAGACCTGCAGTGGAACCTATCAAAAGAGTTTTATTTACTATAAAAGACTAATGATCATTATGTAAACGAAGACAGAGGGACGGTCCTAATCCTCTGTCTGTCGTAATGAATAGGTGAGCGGGACAAATAAAGTTGTTCTGAATTTAAACTGTTGTTAATTGTTCTTTTCTTCCCAGTTCTTATTATTGTAACAGTGAGGTTTTGAGATGCATTGTGTCAGTCTGTCAGAAATGGGACAGGGTAAGCCGATTTGTCTAATGTGTAGATGTGGACATGTGGAAACTCCACATTGTGGATCCACATCATCCACATAACCTCCACATTGCATACACATCAAGTCCACATCATCCACATCAGCTCCACAATTTCAATGTGGATATGTGGACCTTCCACTTGACATCCACATTAGCTCCACAATTTCAATGTGGATATGTGGACCTTCCACTTGACATCCACATCAGCACCACAATTTCAATGTGGATATGTGGACCTTCCACTAGATTCCCACAAGTTCAATCACACTGGGAGCAGAGATCTTCTCGTCATCAAATGTAGAAGTCAGGCTTTAGAAGGCTAGTAAGAAATAATTTCAGTCCAGAACATTAAAATCTTGAGATACAAGATTTTATAATCCCCAAGGAACAAGTACTGACGCTATAGAGTTATGCCTCTGGTATAGTGAGGCCCTGAGATACAGGACCAAGAGACTGATAGCAGACGCATATTACTGTAAAGCCTCAGAAATTGAACAGAATGAACAAGAGTATGCCACAGCAACTCATACCATCAACTGACGCTATAGAGTTATGCCTCTGGTATAGTGAGGTCTTGAGATACAGGGCCAAGAGACTCATAGCAGACGCATATTGCTGTATAGCCTCCTACGACATCTCCTATGCCATATTACATAGACTTTCCCCCATGAAAAAGACTCAGTTATTTCAAACTAACCTTTTCAAGTTTACTAAAGCGGTGTCATCTATGGGGACTCCCGGCCCGAGACTGCCCCAGGCTGCGGACTTAGTCTCCGGCCGGGAGTCTCCAGAGTGTCACCCTTTACTACTGCTCTGCAATATTCAAGACATTCAACAAAAATGATCTTATTTTCTGAAATCATAAATTATTTGTGTTTCCAACTCTATAGTTACGTTTGTCTGTCATTATTACTTTTCATTCAGTGACTAACTCAAGGAGCCCACCCAGCTTTAGAATTTTCTTAGAATTTAGTTTAAAGTGACTATCTCAAGTAGACCACCCTGCTTTACAATGTTCTTAGAATTTAGTCAAAATATGAAACTTTCGCCGTTGCTCGGAGCTCAATAGTTTCTTATAAGATATAGGTTATATATCATATATACATGTACTTGCTGAATGCATAGCAGTGTTGTTTCTGTTTGAAAAAAGTGAAATTGAAGAAATTGTCTTTCTTTAGCATTTTCTTGTAGACATTTTATTTCAAATTTCATCTTTTGTGATTGTCTCCAAATTTTGTGCTTGGCAGATTAAAAGGGAGGGGGGGGGGGAGGGGGCGGGGGGGGTACTCCACGTCCTATAGATAACTGACCAATGAGCCGCGACACAACAAAGTGGTTGTGCGCCCTGCGCATACTCAGATCAGCCTGGGCATCCGCCCAGTCTGGTCAGAGTCTTGTCCACGTAGAGGTAGATTAGACCCTTAGCTACCCTTTAAGCGCTTTGCGGAGGGTCTGATCAAACTTGGCGGATGCCCGGGCTGAGTCTGCGCTGGGCGCACAACCTTTTTGTTGGTTTTCTCGTGTCGCGGCTCAAAAATTTCAAATCAGTTTCATTTATTTCACGTGAAGCTAGAAAAATACCGGCTGAAATCTTGTAAAAGTTCTCAATCTACATAAGGAAGGACAATACGTGTTATAGCTGTATATACTCCAAATCATGAACAACAACTCTCTTATTATTGAGTATCCAGCTACCGTAGGCTGGAGAGAAATATATAATTAAAATCAAAAGCAGATCAGAATTTTTGGTGTTTTTCATGCCTTCAGTAGTTTTCATTTATGCTATTTGCAAGCCCCTGTTTTAAGAAATTGGCGGCGTTAGTAAGTCTAAATCATGCAGAATATTTATGCACGGTAAACAGTATCGGTGATATACATGTTTATCATATGACGTCGCATCTGAGAGTGTAATAAAGCCATGCACTAAAAACGATAATCCACTAGTGGATTAGATATGCAAATTACGTCGTAACGTTATACGATGACGTCCATTAAAACATCGCGCTTTCTAATGGCGAAATCGTGACGTTTTAGTGCAAATTTTGCTAATAAAATGCGAGTTTAGTGTCATATGATAAACAGAATCTTGCATTCGTGCTCCTGTATTATTGAATTTATTAAACTCTTTGGGAAAAACCGATAAGATGCCCGGCACAGCCTCGCATCTTATCTTTTTCCCCAACTCGTTTAATAAATTCAATAATACATGAACACTCATGTAAGATCCTCTATAAACAATGGAGAAAAACTTATTAATTTATTTCCATCAAGGTTAGTATAGCCTCACAAAGTCAAAATAAAGGGACTTAATGTTACAGGGGGTGAACCCTTACCAGCTCTGAGTGCAAAACATTGTATTGATATTCTTATGTTGCTGAAAACATAGAGAAAAACATTTCGGTGTCTTTTGATGTCAAGTTTATCAGGCGAGACCAGAAGCAAGAAGGAAAGGCTCAGCAAGCCGAGTCATACCTACCCATTTCTGGTCTCGTCTGATAAACTTAACATCAAAATACAATAACATTGTTTTCTATTTACATGTATCATGCATCATTTAAAAGACTTTCATGTGTTATAAAGCGACAAATAAATGAAAATGAAATGCAGTTTTGTCCGAACCTGTTAGCGTCGCAATGTGCGTAATGACATGTTTCGGTGACCTCATTCGACCAATCGCACGCTGTTTTAACTCCCAACATTACTGAGTACATGTAGCTAATCACATTCAGTTATCGCTTATTAAGGCACTGCAGGATATTATTCACGCAAGCTCAGTTCTAAAGTATCATGAAGACTTGATTATCATTTATGGATCGAACGCCACGACTATCTTATATTCGGACATGTCATTATGTTCCTTTGACAATCACTTTATGTTGTTCACTTACATAACCGTTATGTCTTGTCAGTGTGACATGCTGTCGGGTTAACTTGTCATTGTATACTGCTCATTTTCATAACGACTTGTTGAAAACCATAATGTGTTGCCATCATGACATGTTGTCTTATAAGCCCATTATTATATGCTGTTCCCTTCTGTTATGTACTGTCAAAAACCATACTGTCTTGTTAGACAACCAACATGCCTTGCCAGTTTGTTATTTTGACCTTTTAAATTGTAGCTGTATGCTGTTCGTTTTCGTTATGTTTTTCCGGATTCTCATTTTTTTCCATGCAGCTTTTGTGCTGTCGTTTTAATTTGTTATTTTATGCTGTTCATCTCCATTAAGTATTGTCAGAAAATCATAGTATTTATTGTCATAAAATCATAGTATTTTATCAGAAAATCATTATATTTTGTCAGTCTGTCATGTTGTCTTGTTAGCTTGCCGATCTTTCGCAATAACTTGCCGTTACATAAAGTTAAAACATCATTATATTCTATTAAATCAACAATACATTCATTCATGGTATATCTTTTCAACTTGTCTTCACATGTTGTTAAGTCGTTATTATATGATGTTCAGCTGAAACGATCGATGTTGTTGTGAGACGCCGAAACTGCCTTAACACATGCAATATAAATATCGTATGATAAAACCCTGTACCTGAAACCCGGTAAATGTTAAGACACACGGAATATGCAATGGAGAATAAAATAGTGTTTTAGTATCCGTCCGTCCATCCAACCATCCGTCAATCTATACATTTGGTTGGAATTTTGGTGCAACGCAAGGGCATGGCAGGGCAGGGTTTGGTGTATAAGGATCAACCGTCTATCATGCGTCTGTCCGTCTATCGATCTACTTATGTATCAGTGTAAATATGTTTGTCTATCAGACTGTCTAGTCATCCATGCATCCGTCCGATCGGCATTTATCTGACAGCTAATCTCATTCTTTTCTTTATGCCCTCAACTTAGAAGTTGAGGGGGCATATTGGTTTGGGCCTGTCCATCTGTCCGTCCGTCCGTTTGTCCGTCCGTGCTGCCGGGCCGGGTAGCGCAATCGGTAGGGCACCTGACTCGTAAGTCAGAGGTCCTGGGTTCGAATCCCGGTCTGGCCACATACTTTCGTTTCTCCTTCAGCTGATTCAAGAAGGGCAGTTGTCAGTTACTGGCGAAAGTATGTGCACTTAGTACTGGTTAACCGCTTAGGAGGTCTAAGCCTGCCCAGGAATAGTGTGGTTAGGTTAACTGACCGTCCCGACATGACCTTAGTTGTTTACCGTGGACGTTAAGCATCAAATCAACCAACCAACCGTCCGTGCAACTTTTAAGCAGCTAGGAAACTCAAGAACAGCTTATGCTAGGATCTTGAAATTTTATATGTGGCATGTACATGAAAAATAAGCAGACAACTTTTTTTTATTTTTTCCGCTGGTCATGTATTTTGGAGTTATGCCCCTTATTTGACTTAGTGCATTGTAAGCATATGGAACCTTGTTAGCAAAATATCTCGAAAACCCCTGATGCTAGGATCATGATATTTTTGCAAAAGGCATTGCCTTTGGAGTAGATGACCTGATTAACTTTTGACCAAAAAATCGTAAATGTTTGACCGAGTTATGTCCCTTTTTCAACTTAATGCATTGTAAACCTATGGTACAAAAGTAACCTTACATACAGTCAAGAACCGTTAGAGAAAGGAACTTGAAATTCTATGTGTGGCATGTTCATGAAAAATAAGCCATGGTTGCGAACAAAATATTCGACTAATATGTAGATGAACCGGTAAGTACCCCTTTGTGACATAGAGTATGGGATGAATCCTCTTTAGAGGCTAGCATAAGGTTGGGGGCATAGTGTTTCAAAAACACATTTTCTAGCTCCTCCCTGAATCCGTCCTTTTATCTTTCGGTATGCCTGTATGCCTGTCGTTGCTTGTGTATTACACGGTAAATAAGGGTTGGTGGGGGGGGGGGGGGGGGGCGATAGAAGTCAGTGTATTCTTAGTCATATACTGGGCAGGGGCGTGGATGTGGAGTTTTGTGGTGTGAATGAGCGGGTAGATAGGGTAGGAAAATGGACTGGGGTTGTTTGGGTAGGGTAGAATGTATGCTGGGAGTTGTGGGGATGTAAAAAGGGTAGGGTAAGGAAAGATATGGATAGTGGGAGGGATAAGAATGGGTGTGAGGAAGAAGTGGTGGTGGGGTGGTGGTGAATGTGTAGACTTCGGAAGGATGGGTGAATGAGTTTGGCTGGCGTTGTATATAGAACCGTTAGTGGTCTGGATGGGGGTGTGTTCGGGCGGGTAACCATCAGGAGTAGGGGTTTGGTTGTGGTAGTTATAGATTGGGAGGGTGTGGTAAGTAGAGTAGGGTAAGTGAAGAGGTTTGGATGGCACGGTGTGGGAAATAACAAGTGGTGACATTGAGATTAGGGTGCAGCCGGGAGCATGCTCGTAAGATAGTGTAGTGTATGATAGGATATGGTATAAGAGGGTTTGGGTGGGACGGGCGTAGATGGGGTGGAGTGCAGAGGAGGAGAGTAGGTAAGGTAGGGTATGTGAAGTGGTTTGGATTGCATGGCAGAGGGAAGAACAAGTGGTGGGGTGGATATCTGGGTAAGGCTGGGAGCATTTGGGTATGGCAATGTAGGGTAGGACGGGATATGGGAAGAAGACTGGCTGGGATTGGGATGGAAGAGGACTGGGTGGGATTGGGATGGATGAAGGTTGGTTGTGGGATTGTGAGGGTAGGGTAGCTGGAAGCATCGGGTTGAATATGTATGGGCGTAGGCATAGGCGTTAGCATAATGAATAGTAGGATACAGAAGGGTAGGGGTAGGGAAAGAGGTTGGGATGTCGGTGCGTATAGAGGAGGTAGGCGTCTGGATGGGGCTTGGTTTGGGTATTGTTGGGTGTAGGTAGGGTTGAATAAAATGGAGTAGAGCAGATCATGGGAGGGGAGGGAATGGTATGTGGTTAGATGGGGCTGAGGCTTGTGGAGTGCCTCTTTATACTTTCAGTAACTGTCGTACTTAAGGGGTTCGAATTTAATAAGCATTTTCACTTTTGACTTTGGGTATGTGGGTATGGTGAGAATGGTTTGGTGGAAAATGGTGAGTTAGGGCAGGGAAGGGTAGGTTAGGGAAGAGGTAGGGTGGGTCCTGGGAGAGGGTTCAGGGCAGATAAGATGTTGGAGGTAAAGTATTCTATTCTTATTTATCCTGCCAAACGGCACGTCCCACCCCACACTACCCCACAAACACAAGACTTGACAAGAGAACATGTCAAACTAACAAGACATACTAGTTTTTGACTAGGCATAGTGAAAATGTACAACACACAACAATAAGTGGACAGGACAACATGTCCAACTAACAAGACATTATGTGATTTTAACAAGAGATAGTGGAAATAAACAGCATATAATAACGACTGAAAAAGACAGCGTGTCGAACTGACGAGACACAATCAAAATGAACAGCACATAAATACGAGCGAAGATGACAGCCTGTAAAACTGACAGGACATAATGGTTTTCAGACATGACATAAAGGTTTTCTGACAAGATAAAATGAAAAGTGAACTGCATATAATAATGAGAGAAGAAAGTAGTCTGTTAAGCTGACTAATAAAGACTTTCAGACAATACATTATGAAAATGAACAACATATAATAACGAGTGAAAAACAACATGTCAAATCACAAGGTATAATGATTTTCAGACAATTCATAATGAAAATGAACAACATATAATGACGAGTGAAGAAGACAGCACGTTAAACCGAGATGGTATTATGGCTTTTAGAGAAGACAAATTGAAAATGAACAGCATATGATAACGAGTTAGGAAGACAGCATGTCAAACTGACAAAACATAATGTAACTGAACAGCATATAATGCTTGTCCATATAACATAATGACATGTCCGAATATAAGACAGTTGTGGCGTTTCATAATCATTATCTCATACTCCTGTTATCAGGTGGAATTTGCAGCATATACGTGATCAATTTGGCCAGTAGCTGAGCATCAGAATGCAATTTTCAATAACTTGCGGAACAATATAAGATGCGGTGTTTCTCTTTCTGACAAGTATAAATGGTGCTCGTCAACAGCAAAGGCTATGACTATTATCCTGGCGTTAACTATGCACAGTACGTACGGGGTTAGGGAGGGTGCGCAGACAAATAGCTTTACAACTTGGTCAGGATGCACAATAACATTATGTGTTATAAATAAAATGAAAGACCGACATCAGACCATTAAAATGATGTATAACACATGTGCATAATATGAGCCTTTTTTTTATTGGATAACAACCGTCAAGTTATCATTGCCTATATGTTTTCTTGTTATTATTATATAAAATAAAAATAGACTGATTTTCATTGGTGCAGAACGTGATTGATACTTCTTGACATACTTGATGTCTACTAGCTTTGGGGTTTCCCATGCGGCATTTCTTTTTAAAATTAGATATTCCGTGAATTTTTGCAGACTTATGATTGCAATATTTAGCGCTGTTAAAGCTTATGTTTTGTTCCATAGTTACACACTTACACTCATCCAGAGGGGGAATAGCATAACTATTTCCAATTTTCTTGAACTTGTCTTTCTCATTGCTGACGTCAATACCATCTGCTTTTTTTAAATCACTCGGCACTCCATTACAGTTTCCACACATGCCATGGGTATTATAACCGTCTTCTTTGTTGATGATAACTTTGGCTATCTTTTTCCCGTCGTACATTGCCGTTAATCCACACGCGGTTGTTACAACAATGAAGCCACTGTCATCTGATATTACGAAGCCCTCACCCGGATATGTGGGAGTCTTTGTCACATTATTAACCTAAATAAAAAATATAAATATCTCGATAAGTTGTTTTGATATACATGTAATTTCACGTCTTCCAGGCATTTTGCATACGGATTGATTGATTTGTTGTTTTACGTCCACGGTAAACAGTTATGGTCATATCGGGACGGTCAGTTAACCTCACCACACTATTCGCGGGCAGGCTTAGACCTCTTAAGCGGTTCGCCAGTAACTGACAACTGCTTTCTTGAATCAGCGGACACGGAAAACAACCTCTTGTATATACTAGAAGATATTGACTTTTCAAGATGTATATACTCTTAAAAGAAAGAATTTGCTGCTGAAGGAACTATTCTTTCTTCATCATATGACGTCGCATCTGCGAGTGTAATAAAACCATGCATTTAAAACGATAATCAACTAATGGATTAAATATGCAAATTACGCCGTAACGTTATGTGCTGCCGTCCATGTCCCGTTTTCTAATGGCGAAATCGTGATGTTTTTGTGCAAAATTTGCTCTTAAAATGCGATTTTAGTGTCATATGATAAACAGAATCTTGCATTCGTGCTCCTGTATTACTGCATTTATTAAACTCGTTGGAGAAACAAGGATAAGAAGTTCGGCATAGCCTCGCATTTTATCTTTTTCCCCAACTCGTTTAATAGATTCAATACAACTTGAGCACTCAATGAAAAGATCCTTTATTTCCCAAAAGAGTTGATGACCACTGGGAAGGGTGGTAATTCAGTAAAGATAACCAACAGTTAAGACTTTGACCTTGAAATGAGGTCAAGGTCACCAAAAACTGAAGATGTTTTATACCTATTCCAGTGATAGATCCATACATGTCTGATAAATATCCACCCATAGGTTCAAGACATATCTCATTTTTATGGGAAAAAATGTAAGTTGGCTGCTGACCTTGAAAATGGGGCCAATGTCACCAAATCATAGCCAACTCTTGCGATTGTCCCAGTGCTTTTATGAGAGATTCTTATATTTATGCAAGTTTGGTGAGAATCAAACCAAAGGTTCAAGAGAAATATCATTTTTAGTGAAATTTCACATATTTAAGTCCTCCAGTGACCTTGAAAATGAGGTCAGTGTCACCAAACTCTAATCGGATCTTAAAATGGTCCAAATGATACGGCCATGCAATGTTGGTGAAATTCCATAAATTGGTTCAAGAGATTGCGTGGGAACAAGAAATTGTCACGCCGACGCCGAAATTTTTTTCAGCCGAAGACCTCCTGTGACCTTGAGAATGGGGTCATAGTCACCAAACCTTAATCAGCTCTTTGGATTGTCCCAATGATGAATCCGTGTAAGTTTGGTAAAATTCCACCCGCTGGTTCAAGAAATATGGTGACACACTGTGTGACGCCGACGCACCGCACTGAAAACAATATGCCCCCCCCCCCTCACCTTTGGTGGGGGACATAATGCATAATCTAGGTCATTGCACTTGATTGACAGCAAACTGTACGCATTTTTGATCTTGGCTACGTTTTAAAGAAACAAGACACAAATCATTTCATAGAAAATAGTGAAGTTAACTGAATTAATGAATTGAAAAGTAACTTTAGCTGATTTTTCAAACAATGTGAATCCTGATGAGGTGGGTCATAATGAGCCACCTCATCAGGGTCTATGCTGTTTGCACTCTAGTCTTTGAATTCTCAATTTGATATAGCCTGGATGAAACATCTTTTGAAAATTTGCAGACATAAATTCTGTCGTTTGCGTTTTGACACTTAAAGCAAGCAATGATCAGGAACTGATATGAGCCTCGACACGAGAAAACCAACAATGTGGTTGTGCGCCCAGCGCAGACTCAGATCAGCCTGGGCATCCGCCCAGTCTGATCAGACTCTTCGAAAAGCGCTTAAAGGGTAGCTAAGGGTCTAAGCTACTTCATGCGGACAGCGACAACTCTGATCAGACTGGGCGGATGCCCAGGCTGATCTGAGTCTGCGCTGGGCGCACAACCACATTGTTGGTTTTCTCGTGTCGCGGCTCAATTATAATCGAGTACCATCATCCTGCTTTGAACACCAAATGGAAAACATACATATTCAGACTAAGACCCCACAAAAATAAAACAGCGCCGGCGAAAAGCCACGGGGACCTGTGGTTGAACCTTATAATGACCTCAATGAAGGAAGGAAAGAATCCGGATAAACAGGAAGCCAGTACAGTTGAGGGTCTAAAACTTTATAGTTTATAAATATTCATTTTTCAAGTGTTGTGTAACATCTGCGCAAAGTTTCACTTCGATTGTTTTTTTAAACATTGGGTAAAGAAGGTAAAGGTTTCCCATAGCCTAATAGCCGTAGGAGCAGTGGCGGTTAGAGACCCACTGTATCTTGGGCACAGCAGATGAAAGGCGTACCCCATCTCTCTCCTTTCGCTGCCTTAGGCTTCCCTGATTCGAAAAAGGTACCCATTTACTGCTTGGTTGACAGAGAGAGTTTTCCAGTCGTCGGATGGCGACGATGAGCCGCGAACTCACGACCTTCCGTCAACTTTCTGCACCATAACCGAGTCACTCTAACCACTCGACCACGGCGCCTCTCTAAAACAATCCCATATGAAACAGAATCGAACCAAAACACAACCAATGCACTATCAAGGTGTTATCAAATCACTTTTTAGTAACTTGGTGAAGTGCCTTGGTTTGAAACACTAACCTAAGCACATCCAAGTTACTTTTGGAAAAAGTACATTAATGGTATCTTGGTCCACTTTGTTCATGGAGTAGTAATTTGATGGTGCATTGGTGAACTTTGATAAATGCCACAGTGTCTTGATAATGTCTTGGTAAACTTATACCTGGATCCTGCAGTGTTTTAATGGCCCAGCAGCCAAACTTAGTGTCTTGGTAGTATCTTGGATTTGAAAATATCTGACCAATAGAAAATCAGATTTGGCAGCCACATGTAATGACTCATTTCCTGTGTTCAAATTTGGAGGGAGTGTTTGAATGTGTTTCTTCTGTTACAGTTAGTTATTTTAGTTCAAGTGTTCAATCGTGAAAAATGTTGAAGGAGCTTGTTCAATAGCAGTGTAAGTAGTTTAAACATACTTTTAGAATTAGTTTATTTGCATTTTATGTTGTTCCATGTGTTTATGCAACTGCAGTAATTAATTAATTAGTTTTGTCTGATCATGTTTACTTGAACATTTAATTCATATATACAAAAACATCATGCAACAGCGTGTGTGATATCAAGCAACAAACTGACTTAATTCATTTTGTTTAAGGAATTTAAGTGCTTTATTGACATATAAAACTCTTTGTTTGGCCTGAGAAGCATACGCTCATCAGCATATAAAACAGTTAAGCAACTAAATATTTACAGAGAAAAGTCTTATGTATTCACTACAAGCTGTTTTCTTTGTATGTTGAGTTGCAATTGTTTAAAATGTAGGGTATTAAATGAAAGGTAGGGCCTTATTTCAGTTGACACGGTTTAAAGGCATATGCTTGTGTAATTGTATACTGACCTGACCTTCAGTTCACCTTTGAAATTGCTAGTGTCTTGATAGTGTTTTGGTCAAAGTGTCTTGATAGTGTTTTGGTCAAAGTGTCTTGATGGAATTTTGGTAAAAGTGCCTTGATAGTGTTTTGGTCAAAGTGTCTTGATAGTGTTTTGGTAAAAGTGTCTTGATGGTGTCTTCGTAAGTGCCTTGGTAGCTCATTTGCATGTGGAATTTTGCACTATCAATGCACCATCAAAACACTGTGTTTTCATAGTGTCTTGGTTGAGTGTTTTGGTCCCTTCTTTTTTTCATATGGTTGGGAAAAATCGATAAAAACCAGAGGGTCATGATGCCCTGAATCGCTCACCTGGGTAAAAAGGTCAAACTAGGGTCATCATCTGAACAAAGCTGATAGTTTGAAACTGTCAAGATATGAGAGTCCTGGGTCAAAGGTCAAAGAATGACCTTAACCTCTATTACTAAAAATGTTCATTTACTCATTTGTTTGACTGTATTTATTAATTTTTGCACCAAACTCTTATACAAAATCCATGAACTCTTATATTTAAGCTTTTACCCGCGTAAAAACATCGAAAACCAAAGTTGGCCATGCGGTAAAAAATTTCAATGTCAACCAAGGTCATCATTTCAACAATTGTCGGCCAAAATCTTCAAACTTCCTAAGAATCTTAATCTTATGTGCTAGCATTTTCCGATACCTGACCTTGTGGTTAAAAAGGACAACGTCAACCAAAGTCATCAATTTGACACAAAATGATAGTACTCGAGTATCTTATTCTTTATGCTAAGTTGTAAGGCCATCGGTCGACTGGTTCTGGAGAAGAAGATTTTAAAAGTTTTTACCATATATGGGCATAGCAGCCATATTGGTCATGTGACCTAGACCGTTTGAACAAATTTTCGTTACCTAAGCCTCTGGAGGCTCCATATGAAATCTGGTTACAATTGGCCTTGTGGCTATCGAGGAGATGTTTGAAACTGTCAAAATATGAGAGTCCTGGGTCAAAGGTAAAATAGTGACACTGACCTCTAGTACTCACAAATCTTCATGTTTTTATTAAGACGACTGGATAAACAAAATTTTAGACCAGAATCTTCAAAACTTATGTTCTAGCATTTTCACATATTTGACCTCACGGTAAAAATGGCCAAGGTCAACCAAAGGTCCTCGTTTGAAAAATCTTAATAGAATTCGAGCACTCGATGCTACCTACCAAGTTTCAAGGCCATCCACCGGTTTACTGGTTCTGAAGAAGAACATTTTTAAAGTTTTTTTTACCATATATGACATGGCAGCCATGCTGGTAATGTGTCCTGGACCGTTTGATCATAGTTTCGTTCCCTTAGCCCCTGGAGACCCTGAATGAAATTTAGTTATAATTGGCCGGGTGGCTTTTGAGAAGATTTTTGAAATTGTCAAAATATGAGAGTCCAAGGTCAATGATAAACAAGAAATGTTACAGTGTGTAACAAATGCTCCCGAAGGCCCTTAACACCTGGTATTTGACCCCTTACCTTTGACTGTGAACTTGACCTTGGTTATGGGAACCTAAATTTTGAGCATGACACAACTTACCATTTTGATTTACCTTCCTGTAAAATTTGATTAAATTTGCTTCAGCAGTTTTTTAGATATCTTGGACACCAAATATGTAAGAGACAAACTTATGACCTTTGACTGTGACCTTGACCTTCGCCGTGAGAACCTAAATTTTGTGCATGACACAACTTCTCATTTTGGTTTACCTTCTGTAAAATTTGATTCAATTTGCTTGAGCTGTTTTTGAGATATCTTGGATACAAGATGTGTAGGAGACAAATTTTGACCTTTGATTGTGACCTTGACCTTGGTCATGGGAACCTAAATTTTGTGCACAACACACCTTCTCATTTTGGTCTACCTTTCTGTGAAATTCGATTTAATTCACTTCAGGCTTTTTGATTTATTGCTGACATACAAGACAAACTTACGACCTTTGATTGTGACCTTGACCTTGGTCATGGGAACCAAAATTTTGTGCACGACACACCTTCTCATTTTGGTTTACCTTTCTATGGAATTTGATTCAATTCACTTCAGGGGTTTTTGAGTTATTGTGGATACACGATTTGTAAGGGTCAAACCTATGACCTTTGATTGTGACCGTGACCTTGGTCATGGGAACCAAAATTTTGTGCGTGACACACCTTCTCATTATGGTTTACCCTTCTGTGAAATTTGATTCAATTCACTTCAGGGGTTTTTGAGTTATGGCGGACACACGATTTGTACGGGTCAAACCTATGATGTTCGATTGTGACCTTGACCTTGGTCGTGGGAACCAAAATTTTGTGCATGACACACCTTCTCAATTTGGTCTACCTTTTTTGTGAAATTTGATTAAATTCCCTTCAGTGGTTTTCGAGTTATGGCGGACACACGATTTGTAAGGGTCAAACCTATGACCTTTGACTGTGACCTTGACCTTGGTCATGGGAGCCTAAATTTTGTGTGCGACACACCTTCTCAATTTGGTCTACCTTTCTGTGAAATTTGATTAAATTCCCCTGAGCGGTTTTCGAGTTATGGCGGACACACGATTTGTAACGGACGGACGGACGGACGGACAGACGGACGGACGGTGCGATTTTAATATGCCACCCGAAGTTCCTTCGGGGGCATAAAAATGACCTTTACCTCTTTTACTGACAAATATTCATGTAATAATTAAGACAACTGTTTATACCAATGTTAGGCCAAAAACATCAAAACGTTCCATGAAATTTTATGTTGAAGCATTTCCCATATTTTAAAACTTGCGGTAAAAAAGGTCAAAAGCAACCCAAGGTCATCATTTGAACAATCGTGATAGAGTACATGGGAACTAAATGCTACATACAAAGTTTCAAGGCCATCGGTAATTTAGTTCTGGGGTAGAAGATTTTCGAAGGTTTTTATGAGAGTGTGTGTGCTACTGAAGTTGTTTTTACGGAGCCCGGGAGGGGACAAAGCAATACTCATTTTGTTTTCACGTTATATGCATTTCGTTCCATGAATTGTTAATTCGTGTCCACATGTACATATATGACATTTTATTTCGTTTCCTCAAAATGATATTTTGGTCACACGAATATTATTTCGTCCCTTCGCAGTTATACTTCGTTGCCTCAAAATATTGTTTTGTTTCCTCTAGATAATATTTCTTTCCCTCCAAATAAAATCCATTCATACACATTATTATGTTGTTCCCGCAAAATAGTATTGATGGTGAGTGTATTATCACGCCTGTATTATCATAATACTATTACGAGAGTAGTGTGTAGACTATATTATCTTGATTGGGTCACCGGCGGAGCTAAGCGGAGCCGGGGGTATGCCTTGATGAGTGTATTGTCATACTTGTATTATCATAAAATTATTGAGAGAGTAGTAGGGTTTGCCTGTTGATTGTACTATCATAACTGTTATTTTATAATTACTATTATAACTGTTATTTTATTATTACTATTGAGAGAGTAGTGTGTAGACTATATTATCTTGATTAGGTCACCGGCGGAGCTTAGCGGAGCCGGGGGTATGCATTGATGAGTGATTTTATTATCATGATAGGGGCCCTGGCGGAGCTTAGCAGAGCCGGGGGTATGCCTTGATGAGTGTATTGTCATACTTGTATTATCATAAAATTATTGAGAGAGTAGTAGGGTTTGCCTGTTGATAGTACTATCATAACTGTTATTTTATTATTACTAGTATTCTAATATAGCTGTTATTTTATTATTACTAGTATTCTATTATAAATATTATTATATAGTGTCGATATGATAGGTCAGTCTGTCATCTGCAGTCGGTACAGTCTAGTATTCGCACCCAGTCTGTAGGCTAACTGAGAACCGGCAAATGATAGCAACATATTTTGTAGGTATAATGACCGCCTCAAAGCAGAAGTAAATGCACATGCCTTAGCCTCTGCAGATGCTTCATCAATGACATGGCCACTTAACGATGAAAATAAGCGTTATTGGTGTCCTCAGTGTACACCTGAATAAGTACACTGGAAACGAGACCACATGATCAGGGAATAAACAGAAAAGCTACAGATGAGTTTTATTGGTCTTTGTTTTAATTATATTATTATTATTATTATTATTATTATAATTATTATATCAAGAAATTACTCATTGAAATTTTTGTTTAAAAAAAAAAGATAAAATAAACACCTTCAAAATCTTATCTGTTGTTCCGATCATGTACCTCGCGGTCACCGATATCGACTTCCCAGGTGGATATCGTGCCAAGTGCTACGGTAAGTCCATTATAATAGGATTATTGCTGTCAACGATATCGCCTTCACAGGTGAATACCGTACTGCAGTATGTCCATTATATTGATTATTTTGGGGTTATTTTGATTACCAATATCGCCTTCCCAGGTGGATATCGTATAACTAGTGTATTTCCATTCTTTATGAATTTAAAACAGAAAATAAGGTACAGAACTGCAGTCAATTCAACCTTTTCTGTTTTCGCATTAAACTTTGACCTTATATGATTCATATTTTTTGGATATTAATTATTTGTTGTTAAAACTGAATAATTAGTGATTGACTTATTTCGGAGGTTGGAACAGAAATTAAAGTACAGAACTGCAGTCAATTCGATATGACGTTCACATACATTACCTTTTCCTTCCCTCGTAATAATATTGTCGTTCCCTCAAATCAAAATTTTTATAATATGTGTATAATATGTATTTCGCAATAACATTTCATTCTATCACGGTAGTATTTCGAGTCGTTCTATCGCAATTAGATACATTCTCAAAATCGTATTTTCATGGCTAATAAAATCTAAAGTGTCACAACTACGGAACCCCTGAAGGGACATTTCCCCTCCAAGATTTGTCAGAGTAGATATTGAAACAAAAAAATTAGAACGGAAATCGAAACAACAAATATCTTGTTTAAACGACTTATTATATCGTTTAAACGATATATTATGTCGATGAACGAGATAAAATAGAATAGAAATTAAAACAAAGAAAACCAGAGTGTAAATTATTTCAAGAAAAACAGAAAAGAAATTGAAACAAAAAATATGTCGTTTAAACGACTTATTATCTTC
The DNA here is from genome assembly GCA_963989385.1 of Ctena decussata. NCBI lineage: Eukaryota > Metazoa > Mollusca > Bivalvia > Lucinida > Lucinidae > Ctena > Ctena decussata. Next base: position 68,225,884 of record OZ022498.1, on the reverse strand, counting down.
TTTCCATTCTGGTATTTATAAGAATAGAAATTGAAACAAGAAAGTTAGAACGGAAATAAAAACAACAGATATCTCGTTTAAACGACTTATTATATCGTTTAAACGACATATAAAATCAGAATGGAAATAAAAACAACAAATATCTCGTTTGAACGACTTATTATATCGTTTAAACGACATATTAAGTCGTTTAAACGATATATTTAGTCGTTTAAACGAGATACTTGTTGTCTTGATTTCCGTTCTAATCTGCTTGTTTCGATTTCTTTTATTTATCGGAAGAGAAAGTTAATAATAAGTCGTTTAATCGACATCTTTTTGTTTCAATTTCTTTTCTGCTTTTCTTGAATTAATTTCGTTTCTGGTATTCTTGTTTTAGTTTAAAAGAGATATTTGTTGTTTTGATTTCCGTTCTAATTTTCTTGTTTCAATGTCTTTTCTGATAAATATCGGAAAGGAAATGTCCCTTTAGGGGTTCCTCACAAAACTGATTTTCTTTACTGCCCCGGGTAAGACGTTCTACTCTCTAATTACAGAGGGTGAAAAGGAAGTATGACATAACTGGGTTAACTGAATTAAATGTAGTATAATCGTCCGCATTTCTTAAGTCGTATCTAGTGATTTCACACATTGACTGCGGAGAGGTAGAGGAGATAAGGGAGCTGAAATTCAAATGAAGGAGTCAGATCATGCTGCATTTTGAAAAAAATAAATTTTAACTTATGCTTCATACGCCTATCTTGTGGTGGGCTGTAATACTTAAACCCATTTTGTGTTTTTGCTTATATACTCAACAGCAAAAGAAACGCATATTTTTAGTGTCTTGTTTTGCCCCATTAAATGTCATAATATCTTGCTTTTAACTAAGCACTGGGATTAGCCCATACGTGGCCATAAGTTGTGCAGCATTTTCTTGTCACAGTGCAATTCTTCGAAAAAGATATGAAGATTTTTGTCAAAAAGGCAAAAATCACAAAATTCTGGCTCACAATGGCAAAAACTTACTTATCAATACGATTTTGCTGCACGTGAGTTCAGCATGATGTAACCAGCCGGAAAACGGTATAAAACTTTAGAAAAAAATTGATTCTCATACAGTTAAATCGCACATGCAAAAATCCGCATTTTTCGAAATAGTTTCGAATTTTTTAAATTCGTCTGAATCATCAAATTATTAGAAAAATCTAGTAATTTGGGATTCAAAATGTGTAAGGCTATGGGTAAAAGCCCCGTTTAAAACAAATTTTGGTTTGAAATGAGCACGTATTTTGCTCACTTCCGGTTTGAGTTACGAAATTTAAAAGCCGATAAAAATGTTTTCCTGGAAAAATTCTTGTCTTCCGATTCACTTACCGTAGACTGCTCTTTATGATAATAATGCTGTATGATTTTCATTTAATTTTGCCCTGTGATTTCAAGGATCTACGGTGCTCAAAAGTTCAACATGTGGTTGCATTATTGGAAGGAATTACAGAGTTTCTTCCCTTTGTTACATACTCCAATTGATTGTGACCACTTACCCTTTTATCTTACCCGAATTGGAATCCATTTCTAATTCGGTTTGTTGAAAAATCAAAAAAAAATCTTTTCCTATCGCAAAACTAGCCTACTTTACAGGATTTGCATAAAGTGGCATAAATTTGTTTGTAGCGAGTAACCAATGCTGAAAATTCTTGATGATGTTTCTGAGACATTGTAGCGTCCAAGGTAAAGAGGACATCAGTTTTGGAGCCAGGCACAACTCAGTTCAAGACACCGAGTTAACTGATCAGTATTTGTGAATTTTGATATTGACCCCTTGATTGTTTACCCTTTCGTTACGCACGAATAAACAAATAAAATGTCGACAAGATTGCGATGAAGTGTACTCGATGCGTTGATAATATCTTCCCTTTTTTGCCAATTTCAGCAGATTTTTATTTTGACTTAAAAACACCAAAAAGAAAAATATGCGTTATTTTTGCTTCTGAGTATATATATATATATATATATATATATATATATATATATATATATATATATAATTTCTTAAACGGCGAAAATATCCATTACCTCTGATAGAGGATGGAATAAAGAAAGCCCTTGCACAATCTCAGACCGATCTAAGATCGTATCGATCAAACTTAGATGAAAAAGTCATTCCTTTTGTTTCGACCCATAATCCAAATAATCCGGAAATGTTTCCAATCATAAAAGAAAATCAACATCTCCTTCAGAAAAGCAAGACAATGACAGAAATAATGAAAACTAACAAATTTTTAAAAAGTAAAAGACAAATGCCAAATCTTAAAAGAATCTTAAGTAAGGCCAGATTTAGCAAACAGCAAAATTTCACAGTAACAAAATGTAAAAGGGGCAACTGTGGACTTTGCAAGCACTTGATCGAAGGTGGCCAATTTAATTTTAAAAATGGCAAGGCTTTTAGTGTAAATATTAACATGTCATGTGACGTTAAAAATGTAGTATATGTGATAAGATGCCAGGGATGTGACGAGGATTACATCGGCGAAACAGGAAATTTGAGACAGCGAGTGACAATCCATAACCAACAGATACGAGATCCAAAGACACGCAAAATTCCGCTTAGTGAACATTTAGATAGCTGCACCAAAATGAAAGCGCTCGCGTTTTGTGTTATTGCTGCTACCATATCTATATAATTTAAATACTGATTGGATTTTATTGTGAATTATACTGTGATCGCAAGTACATCTGTTTTTCATTTATTTATATATATATATATATATATATATATATATATATATATATATATATATATATATATATATATATATATATATATATATATATATACCGTTTTCAGAAACTATAAGACAATAAGACAATCTATCAGGAAATACATCAGTATGACCCAGTCGACCGACACACAACGTTGAAATAATGTCATTTTAATGTGTTTGGGGTGTTCTGACATTGCATCAGCGTTGACATGACGTCTTTGCGACGTTGTGTATCAACTGGTGACCACAAAGTATCACTTTAAGCGAAATGGGCAGCAAAACAACATAGTTTCCACGTTACCGACATTGAAGTGAAATGAAAAGACATTTAACACGGAATTAAATGACTTGAGAATAATTATTTGTTCGAGAAATGTGAAGTTTCTATTGAAAGAATTTCAGTTTGTAATGTCATTGAAAAATTATGAAACATGACACACACTGTTCGCCATGCTCTGGTACCAATGACATCATACATCTATTATCACGGCAACTAGGAGTCCATATTGCTGTCAAAGTGACGTCATCAAGACGCTATTCTGCCAGGATACAAAGCACAACAGTTGGAAATCTCATTGTTGCTATGGTAACATATCGATGGCGTCATTGGTAAAGGCGAATGACAAACAGTGTTTGTCATGCTCCGCCAATTTTTCAATGAAATACATACTGAAATTCTTTCAACAGAAACTTTGGATTTTCTCAAACAAATAATTATTCTCAAGCCATTTAATTCCGTGTTTATCTATATATAAAATTATTTGTGAACAGAGATACTGCAGTTAGTAATTGCTTTTTTTCCAAATATAGTGTCAGTTCTCAGGTTTTTCTTATACATTAAAAACGGGTAAACTCTACATGGAACGGTTAGTTCTAAGCTCTGTGCATACTCATATAAAAGGCCATAGGCCACATGTCACCCAACGTTTTGCTGAGGTCGAAACAGGGGATAACACTCTCAAACAATAGCACAATAAAAATCTGAAATTAATGAAACTTCAAAGAAAGATGAAGCATAATAAGAAAGTGTGTTGCGCATAAGATTTGGGTTACCAAGTTCAAGGTAATGGTCACAATTAGGCGTCAAAGGTCAAATATCGCCTCTGTGATAACTGAAAACCTGTTGAAGCAAATTTCATCTAACTTCACAGAAAGCTAAATAATAATGAGAAGGTATATTACACACAATATTTATGATCCCAAATCCATGGTCAAAGTCACAATCTAGGGTCAGAGGTTACATCGTGTCTTGGCAATTACTCCGAAAAGTACCAAAGCAAACCTAAAAAGATAAATCCTAATGAAAAGACTTGCCATGCACAAGATACAAGTTCCCTCAGCCAAGATCAAGGCCACAGCTAGAGGTCAAAGGTCAACTCATTTATTCTCAGTTACTGTAAAACTACTGAAGCAAACCTCATTTAACTCCACGAAAAGATAAACAACACTGAGATAATATGTCACAAATAATAGTCCTGTTGCCCAAAGTCAGGGCTTCAGAGATCAAATCATGTCTCTGAATGGACTCAAAACTGCAGAAGCGAATTTCATCAAATTTCACTTAAAGGTAAACATGATAAAATGGTAATTAACTTAAAGAAAAGTAAAGTATAAAGATAAGTTATGTAAGGTGTGACATTTAGGTTCCGACACCCAATGTCAAGGACACAACACAATTTGGTTAGTGGTTGAATTAAGTCCCCATGAATCTTCTTAAACTTTCAAAGTGCAGACATTTTGGTTCCGATACTCAATGTCAAGGACACAACACAGTTTGGTTAGTGGTTGAGCAAGACTCAGGTTCCATGCCCAAGGTAAAGGTCACAACTAGGGCTCAAAGGTCAGTTTAAGGGGCTTTTGGAGAGATTTGTTACATACTGTAACATTTCTTGTTGGGGATGTCAATAGTCAACGATCCTGAGATCACATCATGCTCACTATGTTTGTCTGGAGAATGTATTTCTTGAAACTGACCAGGAAGAGAAGTGAGAATTAAATCTTATGTCTATTTCCCGCGAGTTGGAAATTGCACCAATTGTTCTAAACCATGGTCATTCATGAAACCAGTCAACAGTTGTCCCTCTGCCTGCCTTAACACGGATCTTGACTTATTAAATTGGTCTGGCAAAGCGATAAAGATGTGTGTGCACTGCTCTCGCAATAGCGCAAAAACTATTTTGCAGGAGACAGAAGACTGTAAACAGGAAAGAAAAAAGTACACAGTAGAACGTCAACAGTGCACAGTTTACAGAACATAGCAAATATATATGAGCCGCGACACGAGAAAACCAACAATGTGGTCGTCCGCCCAGGGCAGACTCAGATCAGCCTGGGCATTCACCCAGTCTGATCAGACTCTTTGCTAAGCGCTTAAAGGGTAGCTGAGGGACTAAGCTACCTTCACGCGGAAAGCGAAGACTCTGATCAGACTGGGCGGATGCCCAGGCTGATCTGAGTCTGCGCTGGACGCACGACCACATTGTTGGTTTTGTCACGTCGCGGCTGATATAGCAAGTATGTGTGCATGTTCTTACGTATGTATAAAATGTCTGTCATAGTAGACAGTGCAAGAAAACAGTACCGTGACAGGACACAAACTGCATATGGAATTCCATACTTCCCTGCAAATGATAAAGTACTGAAGTGGTTTGGACACCGAAAGTTTAATGCCGCTACCAGGGTATCGAGTTTAATGGCTCTTTTACAAAGTATTTGAGCATGTTAGTATGTTAACTGCAAACTGTTCTGTGTTGGTATCATAATGTTGATTATTTGCAATAAAGGTGGCGCTAATTTCATATTATTCCAGTTGAAACGAAACAATATGAGCCGCGACACGAGAAAACAAACAAAGTGGTTGTGCGCCCAGCGCAGACTGAGATCAGCCTGGGCGTCTGCCCGGTCTAATCAGAGTCTTTGCTGTCCGCACGGAGGTAGCTTAGACCCTTAGCTACCCTTTAAGCGCTTAGCGAAGAGTCTGATCGGACTGGATGGATGCCCAGGCTGATCTGAGTCGGCGCAGGGCGCACAACCACTTTGTTTGTTTTCTCGTGTCGCGGATCAATTATAGTGTAGACACAAATTAAGGATTCGCTGGAACGCAATGCTTACTTGTATCCTGAAGGAAAGATGGCGAGACGGACAAGGACAAAAGATATTGCCTGACTGTCGCGACGAGGTGATGAGAAATAAAAGATAAAAACTTACTGTTACTTCTTTGTTTTGGCGAATTATTATCAGATCTCCGGTAATTCCTATTATCACATGAATTTCTTCAACATACGTTGCTTTGGAATGAACGCTTCTCCGCGTAGTCTTGAAATACACAACCACCGAACAGTCATCTTTGACCAAGTCAGCAAACTTGTATAAACAGATTCCCTGGTAATTAATTTTTTGTCCATCATACGTTAGGATGTGTGGATCACCTTGTACGGTGCATATACAAGCAGACTCTGAAAAATATAAATCCTGTATCCTTATATAGTTACGCCAATGTTTTCCAGCATATTCAAACTACACCATGTACACGCTTTGTATGATGTTTCACACCATTATACCTCTCTTTAGGCCGGTGAAAGGGTAAACATTTTAGCGAAGCAGGAGTCCCGATAGCTCAGGGGGTTAAGCGCTGACCTGCTGATCTAGCAGTCTAGGGCTCGAATCCATTCTTTCCAACAAAAAAAGGGTTCTATTGCACAATCTTTTATTACCACCTCCCATCGTCCTGATATGATTGAAATACTATTCAAAAGGACGTAAAACAGGCCCGGAGGTTATAAAGCTTGAGTACATTCTCAAACTCAAAATAAAACACACTGATTGGCTGCTTCCGAGCATATGCTCGGAAGCAGGAAATCAGTGTGCTTTATTTTGAGTTTGAGATTATTCTCAAGTTTTATAACCTCAAACCCATGTCATTCATCCATCCATTCATTTAAGGGAAACAACACTCTCATTTTCTGTTTTGTCTCCTTTCTCAATATGGTTAACTCTAAAAGAAAAGTAGAGCCGCGATTCCACAAAACCAACAATGTGGTTGTGCGCCCAGCGCAGACTCAGATCAGCCTGGGCATCCGCAAAGTTTGACTAGGCTCTCCCCCAAGTGCTCAAAGGGTAGCTTAGGATCTAAGCTACCTCCATGCGGACAGCGAAGACTCTGATCAGACTGGACGGATGCCCAGGCTGATCTGAATCTGCGGTATGCGCACAACCACATTGTTGGTTTTGTCGTGTCGTGGCTCAATTTTGCTCCTATGGCAGAAAAACTCCTTCACTTAAGAGTTTAACCTCATCTTGGAAGGGCTTGAACCACATCATCGACTGATTTTTTTTTCAAATGAGTATTCACACTGCATGTATTAGTCTAAGAGCAGAATAGCGAAAAAAGGTTTTAATCCCAGAGATGGGCCGATTCAGCTGCAAAATATAATAAAATACTACTTTGCTACTAATTACGAGGAGCGATCGAAAAGTTCTGAGCCTTAGATACTTCTAGTAAATCTGCGCATGCGTACTTAACACGACTGTAATTAGTAGTCATTTACTAGAATTCGATGGAAGTTTCAAAAATATTTGGCGAAAGTTTCCTTTTTTACAGCACCTGTAACACAAAAGGGCTGACATATCTTTAAACTAACAATTTAAAATCTATTTGTCTTGCCTTAATTTGAAAAATCATTCTTCACATTCTACAAGATTCAAACGGTTCTTGTTGTAGTACATAAAAATATGATGCTTTGTCAATAGTTTGATGGAAATGCAATATATTTTGGCATCTGGTGGCTTTACCGTAAACCCTTATTTTGCAACCCTGAAATTTAGAGACCCATATCCTACTTCCCTGTTTGTTTACACACATATAAACATTGACATCTGCTATATTTTTTGTCAAAAATAATTAAAAGATATCCACTTCTGTGCACGCAGAACATGCAACCTCGATTGTGCACTCTCTGTAGAAACTCTCAAAATAGACACTTTCTGAAAATTGTAATTTTGCCTTTTATTCTGAAATGGAAAAAAAATATTTTTGCATATATATATATCATCAATTACCGGGATGATGTAGGACATATATTTGAAAAACAAAACATAACAACAACAACAACAAAAAACAAACAAACACACAATTGCAGATGTTTGACTCTGCTAAAGTTATGGTCGGTCAAAGAGTTATACAGTGCACACATTGGGGTAACTGTAAAAGGTGAAGTGTTACATGTATCCATAAATTCCCGAAAGTTGGTGATTGTTGCTCTGGAGAATGGCTGTTTAAAATAAATAACTCATATTCGCTCTAAAGGTTTCAAAACATGGTGGGGCTTAGAACTTTTCGATCGCTCCTCGTATACTGTTAAATTAATTCCGTATACTGTTAAATTAATTCCGTTTTTTTTTCTTTTTCTTTTTTCTTGGGGGGGGGGGGGGGGGGGGGGGAGGGGGGGGCGAGGTCTTTATTAATAGACGCTCCCTCTTCTTTCTGTTTCATTCAGCAAATCCTGTTCCTTGAGAAATGTTCCCGAAAAATGGAAGAAATCGGACATCTTCGCCAAATCCATGGTTTACGGATTTGGCCGATGTTACGACTGACACCTCATGCAGATCATAGCTTTTATCTTCTACAAAAATGATTCCGTTTACCTTGATAAGTGTGTGTGATAGAATGAATTTTAATCGAGCTTTAATTATTTAAGGAATGAATTTCATATTTCTGATGTTTATCGATGTATAAACTACACTGGGTCGCGTGCAAAAGTAAGTGAACCCCGAAGGGGTTCATGTAAACTTTGTCAGCGAGCCAATGTAGTTTATAGTTCGATAAACACCAGAAAAATTAGGTTCATTGCTTATATCTATATTCTTTTCTTTTCTATTATTTTACCACAAAATTGCGTTAGGGGCTACAGTTTAAGCATAAAAACATGTGCACCCAGTTTTTCTACTAAAAGCGAAACAGTGTCAACCACGTAACAACGATGTCAAAACGTCGCACACGTCCAATCAGATTGGAAAACCGTGGTTTATTTTGACGTCAGTTAACGTCATGTAACGTCGCGTGAACCGATGTAGTTATTGAAGTACGACATTAAGTTCAAATGGTTTACCACGGGGCTTTTCAACAAGAGGGCCATGAGGCCCTGAATCGCTCACCTGAGTAACTATCTGACACCCCCACCTCACTCCCCGCCTCGGTGTGATAGGTTTTGACCCCAGGGGCTTGACTGGCATGATTTACGTAGAAGACCATTAAACTTCACTTCATTCTAAATATATAAGCTTTTAGCTACATGGTTTGAGAGAAAAATATTTTTTTAAGTTTTTCCCATTATTATTCTATGGGGGATAATGACCCCCAAAGGGTGGCCAATTTAGACCCCAGGGGCATGGTTGGCAGGATTTATGTAGAAGACCACTAAACATTGCCATACTAAACATATAAGCTCTGGGCCTCATGGTTTCAGACAAAAAAAAATTTGTTAAATTTTCCCACTTATAAGTCTATGGGAGTTAATGACCCCCGGGCGTGACCAATTTGGACCTCAGGGGCATGATTGGCTGGATTTATGTAAGGGACTATTAAATATAGCTACATGCTAAATGTCTTAGCTCTGGGCCTCCTGGGTTCAGGGAAGAAGATTTTTGAAGTTTTTATTTTAGCTAATAAGCTCTACAGAAACAAAAGACCCCCTGTGGTGTGGCCAATTTTATTCCCAGGAGCTTGATTGCCAGGATTTATGTGGAGGACCACTAACCATTGATACATACTTAACATAAAAGCTATGGGCATCATGGTTTCAGAGAAGAAGACTTTTTAAGTTTTCCCCATTATTAGTCTATGGGAGCTAATTACCCCCCACCCCCTGGGTGTGGCCAATTAGGAACTCAGGGGCATAATTGGCAGCATTTACATAGGGGACTACTAGACATAGCTACATACTTAATGTCTTAGGTCTGGGCCGCCTGGTTTCCGAGAAGAAGATTTTTGATTTTTTTAGCTTATAAGCTCTGGTGTGTGGCCAGTTTTGACCCCAGGGGCTTGATTGGCAGGATTTATGTGGGGGACCACTTACCATTGCTACATACTTAACATATAAGCTCTGAGCCTCATGGTTACCGAGAAAAAGGTTTATTAAGTTTTCCCCATTATAAGTCTATGGGAGCTAATGACCGCTCGGGCTAATTTGAACCTCAGGGGCATGATTTGCAGGATTTATGTAGGGGACTACCAATCATAGCTTCATACTGGACTAGTACAACTAAGGCTCGACTAACGACCAACGACTAAAGACTACAATCTATGCCATAACTAACGATGGCGGATTGTCTGACAAGTTTGCGAAAACGAAATTCCCGACTTCAGAAACCTTTGGTGGCATATATAAGGTCTCTAAGTTCGTGAACAAAGTTTTCCAGTTTCTTTCTTCAATAGTAATAAAATAATAACCACAATCCCTTCTTTTCAAATAAAGCAAAAAAGGAAAACGAGCTAGATCCGCCACGCTTTGTTATTTATTTAACCGTGTCCAATGACGCGTGTATTTTACCGTTGTGCATAGTTGTACATCTTTACTAAAATGAGTTGTTGTTATTCATTTGTGCGATTGATATTTGGGTTGAAAATGGCAGAACAAGCCAGTGGAACAAGCATGAGTAGGATGAAAATTCGAGTTCAAAAGTCCTCCGAGGGCGAGAAAGCCTCGGAGTGTTTTCTACCTCTATTGGGTTAACTGGGCGGTCGGGTCGGGCGATGGTGATGGGTAGCTTTCAGTACTGGTGCGTCCTACTTATTTGGATTATTTTGGGGCAAGGACCGGCAGTGCTTGCTATCTTGCAGTAGATACGGGAAGGGTTGTTTGGACGGTTTTCTCTCATCTGTCCTTTCTCCTTTCTCGCCTACTCTCTGGGAGACGGCTCGATATAGACTGAAATACTATCTCAAAGGGCCGTTAAAACCTAAACGACCAAACAACTAATTACCTCCCGCTATCATTGTCGTAAACAAAGAAATATATTTTTTAAAAAAATCCTACAACTACATATAGTACCCTAGTGCAATGGTATGAGAGTCGGACCTGTATATATAGTGGGCTCCGGTTGAAAGCAAATATTTTCAAACATCTTAACGCGTTACAGCTCTTTATTTTCCTTCTCTCTCCTCCCTCCCCCTCCCCCCCCCCCCAAAAAAAAAAAAAAAAAAAAAAAGTAAAACGAAATGGTCAATGATATGGTTTCATTAATTTTCATCACCTCCAGAGCTTTCAATTTTTCTCATTTTTTTGCAAAATTTCGTAGCATACGGGGCAAATCGGATATTTTGCCAATTCTAGTAAGCTCCTAACAGTGTAGAGCCTATATAAATATACTGCGATAGTGACCTAGCATACACATTTTCCCAAATGCCTCCAAAAACGGGTCCTTCCCAGCGGCTCCGCGGAACGAATCCATAATAGAACCGTCTGGGTGCCCGAGTCCGTGTGTCATCTGCGTCAAATTCAAAGATAGTGTGCACGTTATTCCTGGGATCGGTATCCGACCTAGCCGCCCCAAAACGTGCCTGAGTACGATCGATTGATTGGGGCCTCGGTTTAAATTATTATCTGGAATAGAAGAAGAGCGAAACGTCGAATAATATGACAAGAACGCTCATACGAAAGGCTAAGCAATGCTTTTGTGTAAAGCGTTCAGTAGACTTGCAAGACCAGCACCACTATCCGAGGTATAGGTCCAAATGCAACATAATTGCATGTAAAACACTTCGAAGAAAGCTTCAGAATAGAATAGAATGACGACATTGGGAGAATAAGTTGCAGAGTTCTAGATGCGAGTGGGCACTGGGTGACAATTTTTTGTCAGATCTGCTTATAAACCCCTCATCCGAACCGCCTCAACGAGGCTGGATGAGGGACCACAAGCCTGTCAGTTCATTTGCCGTCACACTGTGTCTGGGCAGGCTCAATCATACTAAGCGGTTAACCTGGTTACCAATACTGAGTGCACATACTTCCGTCATTAACAGACAACTACCCTTGACGGTGGCCCGCTAGCGCAGTCGGCAGCGCGTCAGACTGCAGGTCAAGGGGTGTTGAGATCGATTCCCAGACAGGCCACATAACGCTCGTGGAGACTGATCATGAAATATTTTCTACGGTCATTCTTTCCCTTCTGCTGATTCAAGAAGGGCAGTTGTCAGTTACTGGCGAAAGTATGTGCACTAAGTACTGGTTAAACGTTTAGGAGGTCTAATTAAAATCTTAAAGAGCTTCTTCGAGAGCAGAGAACACATTCGAAAGAAGGAACAAGGGCCATACCATGGAACAGTGTCATGGAACAGTTTGAGTATGTTAACTGGCCGCCTCGACATGACCTTAGCTGTTTACTGGGCCCTAAATACTCAACAAAACAAACAAACTCACAACTGTCCTTAAGTCAGCGGAAGGGAGAGAATGAGCGTAGAAAATATTTCATGATCAATCTTCACGACTGTTCAGGGTCGGGCTGGGAATCAAACTCGCGACCGCTTGATCTGCAGACCGACGTGCTGCCGACTGCGCTAGACGGCTTGGTAGGACACATGTCAAATTCTGAGGGTACCAAACTCTCTGCATAGGGTAAAGGTGATTTCTAGAATCTCCATGTGTAACGCCTTTCGTGCCTGAACTGGTCCTCCATGTGTGAACGAGACCTTGGCATGTAAATGGGCGGGTCATCAATGAAAACAACGAAAACAAACAAACAAAAAAAAAAAGCAACAGATAATGTGAATTGAATCTCCTCCAGTGACCGGGTCCTCCATGGTCGGAAAGGATTCACCACGTGTGAACGAAACCGTTATAGGTGAACCAAACAAGAAGATGTAAACTTGACCTGCACGTGTGAACATGTATTTTACGTCTGACAGGGCCTCCATGTATGAACATTTCTGCTTGTTAGAATGGCTTCTCCAGGTGTGGACGAGATCCCCACATATAAACGGGACGGGACGTGTGAACGAGATAGGTACATTTGTACGTATGAACGAGACATCCACCTGTGAAAAGGTGCTGCACCTTAGATGGAGCCCTTTGCGGGTCCTGTATTTTTCAAAGATCCAGCACGTAAAACGGGACATGCAGTCTGATTATCCAAGTATGCAAGGGATCGCCACAGGCGAACGGACAATCCACGGTTGAACGGGCCCTGTGCCTGTGAAGTGTTAACGGGACCTCCACGTGTTAACGGGATCCGCATGTGAGAAAGGAACCTTCATTTGTGAACGGGTCCTCCATATGTGATCAGGAACTGCTTTTGCGAACAGGACCGCCACTTGTAAATTGACCTCCACATGTGTATTGGACCCCTACATGTGAACGAAGCCTGCACAAGTGAACGAGATCTGCAAGGCTGTACCTGCGAAAGGGAACTACATTATAATTTTCTCTGCCTCGTCTTTGTCTCAACCCTATCTTTCCTTTCTACTATCGCGTTGTGAGACGGCTCGACGTAACTCAAATATTATTACTCAGTAAAACAAACAACGAGAGTCAAGTGTTAAACAGAATAACTTGCCCCCCCTCCTCCCGTGCAGAAAAGTTCATTCCTTTAAGCGCAGATCCCATTTTAATGGAATTTATCTTCCAGGAAAGCAAATAGGAAGTCACTAACATTGTTGTTGTTTCCCTTTCCAAAAATGGCGGAAAAACATCGACGTGTACTCTTTTACCTAAATATTTTTTCAGGTGACATTTAGCCTTTCCTACTTATTGTTGAGGATTGGGGAAATGTTGAGTACAAGTTCTAAACATAATTCACACTGAGGTTCAAACTTTCCACGCGTCTCGTATTGTTACAAAAAGTCTAGGCTTCCACTCGTCTCTGTAGGCCTCGTTTTAATTTAGCCACATACCTAGATCTTGAGCCACTGCTGGTGTAATATTAAAATTTGAACCTATTGAAAAATTGACCCAACTGGCCACTTTTCAATGTTGTATATCGACCCATAGACCATTTTTCAGTGTTGAAAATTGACCTGGGTCAAGTTTCAACATTGAGAATTGACGCGTGGGGTCATGTTTTCACGGGGTCAAACTTTAATGTTATCCGCTCAAGAACCTCGGGGCGGTTATCCCATCATTTAAAGTTTACATTGTAGAATACAAATCAGTTTTCCCGATTCAATATGATTTATATTTGATGTGACGCAAAGGATGTAAATTTTTATCAGGTTTGGCAACGTCGAAATCTACAATCACATTGGACGCAATATATAGCCATTCACTATTCTAAACAGTGAGTTTAGTCTTTAGTCAATAGCCGATAGCAGCGTTAGTTGTACTAGTCCATTAAATGTCTTAGCTCTTGGCCTCCTGATTTCAGGGAAGAAGATTTTTTTAAGTTTTCCCCATTATAAGTCTATGGGAGCTAATTACCCCCCCCCCCCCCCCCTCCGGGTGTGGCTAATTTGGACCTCAGGGGCATGATTGGCAGGATTTATGTAGGGGACTACTAGACATAGCTACATACTAAATGTCTTAGGTCTGGGCCTCCTGGTTTCAGAGAAGAAGATTTTGAAGGTTTTTCAGCTTATAAGCTCTACAGAAACAAAAGACCCCTGGGGTGTGGCTTGATTGGCAGGCTTTATGTGGGGGACCACTAAACATTGCTACATACGTAACATATAAGCTATGGGCATCATGGTTTCAGAGAAGAAGATTGTTTAAGTTTTCCCCATTATAAGTCTATTGGAGCTAATTACCCCCACCCCCCACCCCCCACCCCCACCCCCGGATGTGGCCAATTTGGACCTCAGGGGCATGATTGGCAGGATTTACGTAGGGGACTACTAGACATAGCTACATACTTAATGTCTTAGGTCTGGGCCTCCTGGTTTCAGAGAAGAAGATTTTTGAATGTTTTTCAGAAAGCTTATAAGCTCTGCAGAAACAAAAGACCCCTGGGGTGTGGCCAATTTTGACCCCAGGGGCTTGATTGGCAGGATTTATGTGGGGGACCACTAATCATTGCTACATACTTAACATATAAGCTCTGGGCGTCATAGTTTCAGAGAAGAAGAAGATTTTTTTAAAGTTTTCTCCATTATAAGTCTATGGGAGCCAACTAGAAACATGGTAACTAATAGGGCCCGCCTTTATGAAACTGTTGATGACATTTAAGTCATATGTGCCCAACCAGAAATAACAATACCAGCTTTCTATTATCATGTTGTTCCTTCATATACAATATGTTGCTTGAAATTAAGCCTCTGGTAGTGTCATTAAGATATGGGCAAAATACAGTTATGGTTCTTATTCTCTACACATTGTCTGATGATGCTTTACATTTGTACCAAGTCTCGTGAAAATATCTTTTATTGTTTCACAGTTATGGAGCGAACACAATTTCTGCACTCAAAATTTCAAAGGGGCATAATTCTGTGAATAATGTAGGCAGAGTTATAATTCTTGTTCTCTACACATCGTCTGATGATGCTTTACATTTGTACCAAGTCTCGTGAAAATATCTTTTTATGGTTTCACAGTTATGGAGCGGACACAATTCTGTACTCAAAATTACAAAGGGGCATAATTAAGTAAAAATTGTAGGCAGAGTCATGATTCTTGTTCTCTGCACATCGTCTGTTGATGCTTTACATTTGTACCAAGTCTTGTAAAAATATCTTTAATGGTTTCAGAGTTATGGTGCGGACACAATTTCTTTACTCAAAATTTCAAAGGTGCATAATTCAGTATATAATGTAGGCAGAGTTATCGTTCTTGTTCTCTGCACATCGACTTATGTTTCTTTACATTTGTACCAAGTCTCACATAAATATCTTTAAGGGTTTCAGAGTTATGGAGCGGACCCGATTTCTGTACTCAAAAATACAAAGGGGCATAATTCAGTAAATAATGTAGGCAGAGTTATGGAGCGGACACAATTGCTGCACTCAAAATTTCAAAGGGGCATGATTCAGTAAAAAATTGTAGGACGGGATTATGGTTCTTGTTCTCTGCACATCGCCTCATGGTGCTTTACATTTGTATCAAGTCTCGTGAAAATATTTCTAACGGTTAAGAGTTTTTGAGCGGACACGAAATGATGACAAACTGACAGACAGACAGACAGACGGACGGACAAGGTGATTACTATAGGACCTCCGCAGACTTAGGGTCCTAATGACCCCCTGGCGTGGGCAATTTGGACCTCAGGGGCATGATTGGCAGAACTTGTGTAGGGGACTATCAAACATAGCTTCATACTAATTGACTTAGCTCTTGGCCTCCTGGTTTCAGAGAAGAAGATTTTTGAAGGTTTTTTGAGCTTATAAGCTCTACAGAAACAAACCCCCCCCCCTGGGGTGTGGCCAATTTTGACCCCAGGGGCTTGATTTGCAGGATTTATGTTGAGGATTACCAACCATTGCTACATACTTAACATTTAAGCTCTGGGCCTCATGGTTTCAGAGAAGAAGATTTTTTAAGTTTTCCCCATTATAAGTCTATGGGAGTTAATGACCCCCCGGGTGTGGCTAATTTGGACCTCAGGGGCATGATTGGCAGGATTTACGTAGGGGTCAAATAGACATAGCTACATACTAGATGTCTTAGCTCAGGGCCTCCTTATTTCAGAGAAGAAGATTTTTGATTTTTTTTAGCTTCTACGCTTATCAACAGAAACAAAAGGGCGCCTGGGGTGTGGCCAGTTTTGACCCCAGGGGATTGATTGGCAGGATTTATGTGGGGGACCACTCACTATTGCTACATACTTAACATATAAGCTCTGGGCCTCATGGTTTCAGAGAAGAAGATTTTTTAAGTTTTTCTCATTATAAGTCTATGGGAGCTATATGTTGCCATGGCAACCAGAGTTTCAACTCGACCTGCCCTTAAACCTTACGCAGTCAATTCCCCATCCCAAAAATGCTACACATAAAATTTGATCAAGAATGGCCAGGTGGTTATGCAGATGTTCTTGATTGAAAATGTGAACGGACGACGACGGACGACGGAGCCTTCCCATACTATAAGCTTACCTTGTGAGCCTACGGCTCAGGTGAGCTAATAAATGCACGGATAATGTAAATATTTCATAATTATTTACTTCACACACCATAAGCGATTGGCATGTTGAGAGTCAATATCTAAAAATCGAGTGCATAATGTTTAAGATCGATACCACACTAAGTAACCTTGTGACCTAACTGTACCACGACATTTATTTTTTGTTACGAAACTGCTTTCTTGAGAAGAAAAATTATGACCACGCGCTCCATTTTGACTGTACATTGACTTGTTTCTTGTCTTATTATTTTGAAATTGAAATGAACTGTACTGTTGTACTCTGTCAACCAATATTTGCAAACGCTATTTAAATTTAACTAGAATCTGAAATATCGTCATTGTACATGCGCCCCTGTATGTTGTGATCTTATATGCTTGTGCTTTTTCTCCGTGTATTATGCTAATTAGAATTATCACACATATATTATATGAGTCGCTACACGAAAACAACAACAAAGTAGTTGTGCGCTCAGCGCAGACTCAGATAAGCCTTGGTATACGCCCAGTCTGATCAGAGTCTTCGCTATCCGCATGGAGGTAGCTCTTTAAGTGCTTTGCGAAGAGTCTAATCAGACTGGGCGGATGCCCAGATGCGGTCAGCGAAGAGTCTGATCAGACTGAGTGGATACCCAGGCTGATCAGAGTCTGCACTAGGCGCACAGCCACTTTGTTGGTTTTCTTGTGTCGCTGATCAATTATAAGATTTTATT
The DNA here is from genome assembly GCA_963989385.1 of Ctena decussata. NCBI lineage: Eukaryota > Metazoa > Mollusca > Bivalvia > Lucinida > Lucinidae > Ctena > Ctena decussata. The sequence continues at coordinate 68,208,394 of OZ022498.1, read as the reverse complement.
GATTCCGATGCTGTAAAAATCTGACTTTTATCACATTAAAAAAAAGGGAGGCCTTTTTGTAAATTGTTTTTCTCTGTAATGCTTTCTGAGGTGATGAACTGAGTTACAGAAATTTCTGTACTGTTTTTTGTTAAACGATATATAACAGGTGAAGACTGTTAAATAGTCTTTTACCGTCCTGTGAATTAAAACAAATTCAAAGTTTCAATATTCCTACCAGTGATAAAAACGTCTCAACTCAAATCATTGTAAAAAGGTTCAACCTTTACGTTTGGTGATAAAATGAGGGTTGATGCGCATTATACTGAGTCATGTATCCGGTGAACAGTAGAGAAAACAAGTTTTTGATAAAGAAGAAATCGCTCAGCAAAATAAAATTTTCTGTTCTGGTTTCCCGTTTAGCAATGCTATATAGACATAGGCGGGCTCCACGCCTGTACATTGTATTTTTACCTTTTTATTCAACTTAATGAAATCGAAAGAATGTCATTTTAATTGCCAACTAAAATGACCCAATTAAGTCTTCAAACCCTTTTATGTGGAACTCAAATATGTTTTATTTGTTTGAAGCAGGCCAATCACGGTCATTCTCAATGAGAAACTACAGTGAGAAGCTTGCAGCGATACCTCATGATAACATTTTTCACGCTAATAGAGCAATGGGGCCTTTAAGATACTACAACTCGCCTCGATCTTAGCCGTATAGCAGGGCTTGCGGTGGCTACGCTATAATACCTTTACAGAGCCACTAGAACAAGAGAATGTGAGCAGGGGCTCACGTATACCTCCGGTCTGCACCACCACCTAATAAAAACACAGGTAAAACAAAACTTTAAAGCAAACATTAAATAATAGACAGACAGACGGACAATCTATAATATACCCACTGAAAGACTTACAAACAAATACCAAATTTGGAATAACCTTAAGAATATATACTTAGCAAATATAAAACCTTGACAGTCGCTATTTTCATCCTACGGTAGTCGGGAAAAGGTGAGAGATAAAATTATTTTTATTTAAGGTAAAGTAATCATTTTGTATATCGTAGTCACACAACATTCAAGATTCTATAGATACAGCAAAATTGAAGCTATTTTAAACGTCACGAGGGTACTTTCCTGTTCAACACCAAACAATTACCGATTGTAAATTGTTTAAAAGCTGTTGGCAATGCCTTTCCATTATTAAATCCAGTCTGTATGGACTCATTAGCTAAAATTATGCAAATGCACGGTTGACTAGGAGCCCGTGAGGACGAGACGAAAAACCTCAGTCCACACCATTATAAAGTCAGAAATTCAGTTTCAATCGAATTCCCGTAACACATTAAAGTCTTTATGGCAGTTTAAGAAATGGCTTCCAAATAAATTTAGTAGTAGAGAAATTGAGCTTGCAGGACAATCAAACAAGTCACAAAGAAAATGATAAAGATGCACTGGTATAGACACTATTGCATCTCAAAAATGTTTAATTCAAAGGGAGATAATCTGAAAGTTTTGAATCTTTGAACGTTATCTTCAGGTTGTGATTACAATCAACATTAACTTTTAGCTTACTGTCAGATCCTGATACTTTAAATTGTACATTATACAATGTGAATTGATTAATAATACAATATTGTTGAAACCAGTTAACATAAGCGTTTTAAGAGTTTTCTTTGCGTACTGGAACTACTACATATTGTGTACAAGAAAACTTTCTTCTGTGCATGTGCAAATTAAAGATCTGGTCTGAATTAATGAAATATCAATAGGTTACATAGCTCCGGACAGGACAAAAATTATCCAATAAATTTTCATGATTTAAGTTATCAGACGTCTGTCCGATCCGAAAAAATCCATATATACAATACATATTTGCTAGGTTGGCGGGAATAAAGAAATAAAATCTGTCAAGTTTTTTTGTCCAGTATACTAGATTAAGACAAATTACAACGTAAATTTTACATAAACTTTTATGTTTGTGACCCTGACCTAAAGTCAGCTACAGCATCCAGATAATGTCAACTTATCAGTTTCAGTTTCAACCTATATATAAACTATAACTATTGTGGTTCCTGAGAAATATTTGAAAAAAAAAATGAAGACAAAAAAAAAAAAAAAAAAAAAAAAATGTAATAAATAAAATAAAAGCGAATTATAAGCAGGATAAGGCTGATTCTCTCTTACACGAAACAACTAGTCATACCAAACGTTTGCATTAAACTTCAAGATCCTAGCTATAGACGTTCCTGAGAAATCTTTGTCAGAAATTCTATTTTAGTGAACGAAAAGAAAAATTGGACAGACAAAGGGAATAATGATAGGAATGAGGAGGCTGATTTTTTCTTTACACGATCCAACTACTCATACACAACGTTTGTACTAAACTCTGACGAACCCCCCCCCCCCCCCCCCCAGAGAGAGAGAGAGAGAGAGAGAGAGAGAGAGAGAGAAATGGAAAAGAAACTAGTAAGTGTGTTTGTGAAAAACTATGCCCCAACCATATGCTTGCCACTAAGGGTGTCAAACTTTAGATTTCTAAGCCTTAAAGGAGGCACGTTTCTGTCCTTTTTAATGGTAATTCCTCTTAAGTTAATCAGATTACCTACATACGGATTCCCAGCTGCATGCTAAATATCCTCGCTCAGACATATGTATAGTTAAAATTCTTCTTTTAGCTACATGTCTAAGTCTAAGTCTAAAAACGGAAGGGGTATTCGGGTTGGGCAGTGGTGCCCAGTAGCTGCTAAGTACTGACTGTCATATGAATAACTACCTAAATACTGAATGCAGAGTTATCTAGCCGTTACCAAAATATTTTACATATCAAGAACAACCAATATACCAAATATCAGCTTCCTATGTCAAGCGGTTCAGAAATTGGAAAAAATGCCGAATTAAAACATTGGGCATCACTCGGTCAGTTTTGACAGAAGTTGTCCAAAACGTAATCATTTCTTGCATATCTCACCGTCAATATGTATTTGAAATATCAGCATCCTAGCTAAAATGCAATTTGAGGTGTCATGGTAATAACACTTCCTTTTTTATCCAACACAGGGGAGGGAACTCTAATTGTACGGTTGATGGAGCTAAAAACATATGGGTCTACTTATTTTTCCTGATCTATTCATAAATGAAATTTCAAAACCCTTTGCTCAGTGGTTTTTAAGCCCAGCAGCTGAATAAGACCTGACTATCAGAGGGAACAACCCCGTAATTACTTAATGCAGAGTTATCTAGCCTTTACCAAAATATTTAACATATCGAGAACAACAATTTTACCAAAAATCAGTTTCCTGTGTCAAGTGGTTCAGAAGTTGGAAAAATGCTTGATTCAAACAAGGGACATAACTCAGTCAATTGTTGACGGAATAGCCCAAAACTTAATAAGGTTTTGCAAATCTCACAATCAACCTGCATATCAATATCACCATCCATTCTCAAATATGTTTATGATGCCCCTGGTAACAAGATTTTTGACACAGGGGAGGTAATTCTAAAAGTATAAGTTTCACGGAGCTAAGAAGTGTATGGATCTCCTTATCTGTCATGATCTTTTCATAGACTAAATTTCGAAACCCTACATCCGGTGGTTTGTGAGCCCAGTAGCTGCATAAGTACTGACTATCAGGCGGAATAACTTACTATATAATAGGTATCACTTAACCCAGAGTTACCTTACCTTTATCGAATTATTTTATACATCAAACTTGAGAAATACTGATTTTTAAGAGTCAGGTTCCGAGGTCAAGCGATTCAGAAGTTGGAAGATGACAAATTCAACAAAGGGGCATAACTTGTTCATTTTTTACGGAATTTGACTAAAACTTAATCAGGTTATTCACACCTTAGCACCTAGTAGTAATGTAAGCATCCTATCTCAAACGGTATTACCATGATTTTGGGATCAAATTTTCATGTAATGTTTGGAAAAAAGGACCAAATTCAATAAATACACGGCGGATGGAGAAGAAAAAGAAATAGGTCTACTTATTTTCATGGTCTTTGTATCTTTGAAATATCAAGGCCCCAGCAGTTATTGTTCTTGAGAAATAGACCACCCATAATTATGTTTTATATAGATGAGAAAAGGAAAAAAAAATAAGTCTGTTAATAGGGAATACATCATAATGCAATTAAAATCAGAATAATCAGCACATCAAATATTAATAATAGTATAGCAAAATTCAGAGTCATGGGTTAAACGGTTCAAGGTTAGATAAATTGCCAGTTCAACAAAGATGTAATTTTTTCACGAAACTTGCCCATAAGTTACTCAGATGATCTACATCTTAACTTCTAGCCGAACGTCAAATATAACTATCCTAGCTCAAACGGTGTTTCCAGGATTTCGGGAACAAATGTCATTTAATTTTTCGAAAAAGGGGCATAATTCTGTAAGTACATGGCAGACAGAAAAGAAAAAAATATAGGGGTAAGCTTATTTTTATGGTCTGTCTATCTTTTAAATACCAAGGCCCAAGCATTTTTGGTTCTTGAGAAATTAACCGACCATAATTATGTTTATACAGATGAGAAAAGAAAAACAACTCTGTTAATAGTGAATATATCAAAACACAGCCAGCATTAGAATGACCAGCAAATCAAATACTAAAAGTATACCAAAATTAAGGCTCCAGGTCAAACGGTTCAAAAGTTGGAATAATGCAAAATGCAACAAAGGGGCATAAATCAGTCATTTTTGACGGAATTTACTCAAAATTAATCGGGTGATCTACACCTTAACTCCTAGCAGTACGCCAAATTTGAGTATCCTAGCTCAAACCGTACTTCCAGGATTTTAGGAACAATCTTTCATTTAATATTTTGAAAAAGGGACATACCTCTGCAAATACAGGGTTGATGGACAAGAAAAAATATGTTCCTCTAGTTTTTGATATTCTACCTACCTATAAAATATCAAAGCAATAACAGTTACGGTTCTTGAGTAAATGAAGTGTTACGTTCGGACGGACGATCGAACGGACAAAAGGAAGTACGGACGGAGGGACGGTCAGGCCCAAACCAATATGCCCCCCTCAACTTCTTCGAAGTTGGGGGCATATAAACTATATATCCCCTTTATTCTTCGTATACCGGGGGTATCACTAATCATACCCAACGTTTGTACCAAATTTCAAACTGAAGTGAGTCCTAATAAATCTGTGACAAAGATTTAATGGGAGAGAAAGAAAATATGGTCGAACAGGGGGAATGATAAGAAGGAGATGGGTGATGCTCTCTTACTCAAAACAACTTTTCATACCAAACGTTTGTGAGCTCCGGTAGCTCAGTGATTTAAGCGCTGGCCTACTGATCTAGCGGTCGTGGACTCGAGCCCTTCCCTCGAGTTCTTTCCACCGTATACGGGGTTCCATTGCACACAGTCAATCATTATCACAAGCCCATCGTCCTGATATGACTAAAATACTGTTGAAAAGGACGTAAAAATTGCAAGTCATCCATCCATCCATACCAAATGTTTGTAACATGTTACAAATCTTAGCTGAAGCGGTTCGAGAGAAATCTTTGACAAACATTTAATTGGAGAGGAAACAATATGAACAAACAATTTTGGAAATAAACTTTTATGATTTTTTTAAAAAACAGGGGCATAACTTTGGCATAACTTTGAAAGGACATGGCAGACGGAAAAGAACCGAATACGGGTCTGCTTGCTTTTTTTTATGGTCTATTCATCTTTTAAATATTAAAGCCCCAGCAATTATTGTTCTCAAGAAATAGACCACCCGGATAATAACTCCGTTAATAGTGAATGTATCATAACACAGCATTAGAATAATCAGCACATCAAATACTAACAGTATATGAAAAACTAGACAATCACTTAAAGTGATGAATGCCCCCGCCATATGCCGCACTAGATGAGTAATGTGTTAAAACATATTTGTGGGAAGTTACATCAAAATCTGTCAATAAATAAAGGTGCTAAAGGGATGACAGGTGAACTTGTTCAAGATATTAATATACTTAATATTTGTGTGAAGTTATATCAAAATCAGTTAACAAATAACGGCGCTAGAACCATGACAAAGATTAACATGTACCTATAATAGCATATGTGACCTTGACCTTGGACCTACAATGCTGAAACATGAATTTGTCCCAGATCTTGTCATGCTAAATTTGTGTTAAGTTCTGTCAAAATCATTCCAGAGGGATGACAACATATTTTCTAAAATAGCAAATCTGACCTTGACCTTGACCCCCTTTAAATTCTGGATCGCGAACTTGTCCAAGATATTGTCACACTAAAGATTCGGGTGAAGTTACATCAAAATTGTCAATAAATAAAGGGGCTCGAGGGACGATACAGTTTTTTCTGAAAATAGCAACTGTGACATTGACCTTGAATCGCTGAGCTGAAACGGTAATTTATTCAAGATACTATTATACTTAACATTTATGTGAAGTTATATCAAAATCGACCCATAAATAAAAGCGCTAGAGCGATGCCCAAGTTTTTCTGAAAATAGCAACGGTGACCTCGACCTTGATCCTACCAACCTGAAACGCAAACATGTTCGAGGTATTGTCATACGTAATATAGCTGTGATGCAATACCATAATCACTTGATAAATGAGGCCATTAGAGCGATGACAAAATGTGAGCTTGTATGTGAGCCATGGGTGTTGGTAAAAATATGTATGTCATTCAAGGGGAGATAATTCTGCAATAAAGACCTAAATCAAAGTTCTGTTTCCTTATGCACATGTTCAATGCATGTCTGAACAGTGTTGCAAGTTCCTTTTTCCAACACCAAATACTATTGGAGGAGTTGCAGAGACAAGAACAGTACTACAAACTGTGAAATACAGTCAATATATGTATGTCATTCAAGGGGATATAATTCTGCCAAATTGACCTGGATCAAAGTTCCGTTTCCATTATTTACATGTTCGATGCATGTCTGAACTGTGTTCCAAGTTTCAACTCCCTGCATCAAATACTGTAGAAGGAGTTATGGAGACACAAACAGTACTACAAATGTGAAATATGGTCAAAATATATAGGTTATTCAAGGGGACATAATTCTGCAATAAAGACCTAATTAAGTGTTGCAAGTTTCAACTCCCTACATCAAATACTGTTGGAGGAGTTGCGGAGACAAGAACAGTACTACAAATGTAAATATGGTCAAAATATGTATGTTATTCAAGGGGACATAATTCTGCAATAAAAACATGTAACAAAGGTCTGTTTCCTTTATGCACATGTTCAATGCATGTCTGAACTATGTTGCAAGTTTCAACTCCCTGCGTCAAACCCTATAGGAGGAGTTGCGGAGACAAGAACACCACTACAAAGTGTGACGTACGTATTGACGGACGTACGTACGGACAAGGGCAAAACTATATGCCCCTCCCCTCTTCGTGGCGGGGGCATAAAAATAGGATATACGATTCAAAAGCTGGAAAAATGCCAAATTCAATAACGGGGCGTAATACAGTCATTTTGACGGAATTTGGCCAAACGTTTATCAGGCGATCTAGACCTTAGCTCATAGCAGTTCGCCAAATTTGAGCAGCCCAGCTCAAACGGTTTTCCAGGATTTTTGGAATAAACTATTTAAGATTTTGATTTAATTTATTGTTTGAAAAAGGGGCATACCTGGTTGGTGGACAAGAAAAAAATGTGTCCTACAGTTTTTAATAATTCACTCACCTACAAAATACTAGGTCACAGTAGTTACGGTTCTTGCGTGTATGTAGTGTTACGTACGGACGGACGACAGGAAAGACGGACGAACGGCTAGGCCAAAACCAATATGCCCCCCTCAACATCTTCGAAGTTGGGGGCATAAAAGGTATATATCCCTTTATTCTTCGTATACCGAGGTATCACTAATCATACCCAACGTTTTTACCAAAGTTCAGACTGTAGTGGGTCCTAATAAATCTGTGACAAAGATTTAATGGGAGAGAAAGAAAAAATGGTCGAACAGCGGGAATGATAAAAAGAAGGTTGATGATGCTCTCTTACACAAACCAACTAGTCATACCAAACATTTGCAACAAATTACAAAATCCTAGCTGAAGCGGTTCCAGAGAAACCTTAGACAAACAATTAACTGGAGAGGAAACAAAATGAACGAACAATCGCAAGTGAATGTAGCAGGAGGAGGCTGCGATATTTAATAAAACCAGTCATACACAACATTTCTACCAAGTGTCAAGCTGGTTGCTTAGAAATCGTTGACAATATAGTAAAAGATTGGTAATGCTCAGGAAAATACAGTTAATTTCCTCGCTCCGTTCCCGAAACCCAAAAAGAAAGAAGCACACACACACAAATTGACAAAAGATTACGAAAGACACGCGCGGTAAACCGAATGAGTAACAAGAAATCCGCGGAAAGCGGTGTCGCACCTGCGGTGATAAGGTCACACAAGTTCCAATTGGTATTGAAAGAAAAATACATCACCCATGAGATGGAAACTTGCATGCCTATATCGCCCATGCTGAACAGGTGTAACAAAAGCAGATGTGACAGAAATTATAAAGTTAAACGTATGAAAAAGCCAGCAAAATAATCTGGGAATTATCTTCAAAGAATATGCACATTTTCAGACCAGGACCAAAACATCTGTGAAGTTTCAAAAGGATTGCCCATCAAATGTAGGAAAAGTTGCGCTCACCTGACACTAACTATGGAAGATATTGTATAAAAATTTGACCAAGTTAAATATGTAAAACAAGTAGCCAAATATTCATCTGGGACTTATGTGCAAAAAATATGCACATCTACAGACCATTGAAACATCTGTGAAGTTTCAAAATGATTGCTCAAAAAGTGTAGGAGGAGTTGCGCTCACAAGGAACCCACTATGGAAGGTATTGTGTAAAATATTGACGAAGTTAAACATGTGGAGGAAGTGGAAAAAACTTAATCTGGGAATTGTGTGCAAACAATATGCATATCTACATACCATGACCAAAATATCTGTGAAGTTTCAAAATGTTTGGCCAATAAGTGAAGGAGGAGTTGCGCTCGCCAGACACCCACTGTGAATTGTTGACGAACGGACCAACGGACGAACGGACAAACGGACGGAAACTGTCACGCCCATATCGTCCCCGCTAATGCAGGTGCGAGAAACACGTTTGGTATGACTAGTTGTTTCGTTTAAAAGAAAATCAGTCTCCTCCTGCACTCATAGGTGAGCTTGTAGTATAGCCAGACATATCTGTCTGTCGTCAAAATCTGCTCTGAAAATACTGTGCCGATTAATGCTATATTTCATATGGAGTCTCGTTGGGTTTAGGGAACGAAAGTTTGTTCGCCGTGTCTGGGTCACATGACCAGGATAGCAGCAACGGTCATATATGGTAAAACCCTTCAACTAAAATTCGTACAAATCATGAACGTGCGTTGGCCTAATTTATGGCAAGGTCAGTTTTGGTGCGTTATGCTCTTCTACGGGAAAATGCTTCAACAGTGGATTTTCAGCAACTATTTAAGTCTAAGGTGTAATATTTGGTATATATGGTTAACTAAATAAGCAAATGAAGACATTATGTTGCTAAAGAATAAGTTCATTATTTGACCTTTGTTCAACTTTTTCAAACATCTTCTGCTTTGAAGCCACTGGGCCGATTGAAGCCATATTTCTATTTGTCCATATAAAGTAAATTCGTTTAAGAAAACTCTTTCTTAAGAAGGACCTTCAGAAAAACATGGCAACGAGTAATTTTCCATTATGTTCGCAATACCGCTGAAATTTAGATGTTATCAAAAATAAACCATCCATCTGCCCTTAGAATAAACTTGGCATGAAAAGCAGTGAACTACATGGAAACTGCTTTTGAAATGTGTAAGTTTGAATTTGATGTAATGGCAAAGCAGAACATGCCAAGATTACATTATTTTTCACTGAAACTTTCTCATTCCTACATCTAAAAATAGCTAATAGTTAAAACATTGAATTTTTACTAGCTTACACTGTCTGTATTTTTGCAATCCTATTACTTTGAATATTTTTACGTTTGTACCATGTTTCAAATTGCTTGCTGCAATGTTTTCATAGGAGGCTAAAATTTTTGACAATATATTTTGTTGAAGAACAGGAACAGGAAAATGGACGAACAAAGGGAATGATAAGCAGGAGGAGGAGGATTCTCTTTTACACAATACAACCATTCATACCTAACGATTGTAATAATCTTCAAAATACTAGCTTTAGCGGCTCCTGAGAAATCTTTGACAGAAAAAGGCTTACACACACACACACACACAAGAAAAAGAAAAAAAAAAACTATACACCTCCTATTCGAGTATTTGGTTTACCTGGGGAATATAAAAATGTTATTTTAGTTCTCAAGCCTACCCATGTAAATAGATATACCACATTCGAAAATGGCTCTGGTGAACAAGGCATCGCAAGCGATACAATCACCTCGCACCAGACTATTCATCATCTGGATGGATACTCATTTGCTAAAGGTACTTTCAAATTTGATATTTGAAACCAAGTAAGTGTGATCTTTACCACACATGGATGACACGCAAACTTGTTCAAGATCATTTGCGTTACTTTTTATCAAAATCCGTTTTCACAAGGTGGGTACGTAGGGGCATAGCAATGACAAAGTTTTTCTTAAAATAGCATCTGCGACCTTTACATTAGCCCAAGAACACTGGAATTCAAACTAGTCCAATATATTGTAATGCGAAACATTTCTGTAAAAATATATGAAATTCTTTCCATAAACGAAAGCACTAGATCGACGTCAAAGATTTTGTTTTCTAAAAATAGCCACTGTGACCCTGACCTTGACCTAGACCACTGAAACGTTAAGTTATTGTCGAATTAAAGATTGTATGAAGTCTGATAAAATCGGTCCATATGTGAAGGCACAAAAGCGATAACAAAGTTTTGATAAAAATAGCCACCGTGACCTTGACCTTGGCCTAGAATCCTGAAAGGAGATCTTTTTCAAGAGATTTTCATACCTAATAGTTATGTATAGTTATATAAAATCGGTAAATTTATGAAGGTGCTAGAATGATGACAGCGTTTTCTTAAAAATAACAACTGCGACCTTGACATTGGTCCTAGAACTATGAAACGCAAAGTTATCAAAGATATTAACATACGAAACATTTATATAGAGCTAAAACAAAATTAGCTCATCACCAGATATTGTCTCGGATTTCGGCTGTGGTCAACATATATAGCCTGGAGAGGGATGGGCTCCGTCAGGCTGAATCCTGCCCTTGAAACACCATGGTTGACAATCTAGATAAGATCTTAATACCGGATCGGTCGCAGCCCGGGTTAACAATGACCGCGCCTACTGTTGGACACCGGGACGTAGGTGACAAGTATGCAACTGGTGTAACACAGTTCAAGAAAATCAGAGGTAGGGAGAACATCTCAATTGGCACCTGGAATGTAAGGACTCTGAGGCCAGCTGGGAAGCTTGAAGAGCTGACTCATGCAATGGACAGGTATCACTGGAACATACTGGGGCTCTGTGAGATGCGCTGGAAAAACTTTGGTGAGATGTCAACAGATGACAGACACAAGGTTTATTTCAGTGGAGAAGAGGACAAACATGAGTATGGGGTTGGGTTTCTTGTGCATAAGGACATGGTGAGTGCTGTCTTGGGATGTCGACCAGTCTCCAGCAGACTGATTTCAATTCGCCTGAGAGCAGCTCCTTTCAACATCACCATCATGCAGATTTTAACACCAACATCTGGACATGACGACAGTGAGGTAGAATACTTCTACCAGCAACTCCAGGAAATCATAGACCAAACACCCAAGAAGGACATTCTGGTTGTACAAGGGGATTGGAATGCTAAGGTTGGAAAGGATGCACAGGCAGACTGCGAAAACGTTTGTGGACCCTACTGCAATTGCGAGACAAATGAGAGAGGTCCCAGACTTCTAGAGTTTGCAACCTGTAACAGCCTAGTACTGACAAACACCCTTGGCCCTCACAAACCATCAAGGAGATGGACATGGCACAGCCCAGATGGGAAACACCACAATCAGATTGATTACATCTTGGTGAGGACGCGCTTCCGATCAGGAGTCAACATCCATAGGACAAGGAGTTTTCCTGGAGCAGACATAGGAAGTGACCATGACCTGGTCATGATGACCTTCCGAGTTCGTCTGAAGAAGGCTAGAAAGCCAACTCAGCCAAGACTGAAGTTTGATCTTGAGAAGCTATTAAGGGACCAAGAGGTGGCATGCACTTTTCAAGCAACAATAGGTGGAAAATTTGCACCACTCATTGGTCTGAGGGATGATGACATGGACATAGATACCATGATTACCACCTACAATACAGTAGTGACTAATGCAGCCAGTGAGATACTTGGGAAGGAACGTCGCAGGAAAAAGCCATGGGTCACTAGAGATGTTCTCGACCTCTGTGATGAGAGGAGAAATTTGAAGAAGAACAGGTATGAAGCAGGAGGAGCAGAAGAATACAGGAAAGCAAACAAGAGGATTCAGAAGGCAGTGAAGAAAGCGTAGGAGGACTGGATAGCTAGTCAGTGCGAGGAGATCGAAACTTGCCTGAACAAAAACAACAGCAAGAAAGCATACCAGCTGGTGAAGGATCTAACTTCAGAGAAACAGGGTAGATCCACAGCTATCCAGGACAAGTCTGGGAAATGCCTTACAGAAGAACAAGAGATTCTCAGCAGATGGACAGAATATTGCTCAGAATTATACAACCATGAGACTGATGGTGACAATACGGTTCTGGACTGCAGTCAGCCCCCAGATGAAGATCAACAACCGATCCTTCGTGAGGAAGTTGAGATTGCAGTAGCAGCACTGAAGAAGGGAAAATCTGCCGGAGTTGATAATATACCAGCAGAACTTGTTCAAGCTGGAGGGGAGACCATGATTGATGTTTTAACAAATATCTGTAACAGGATCTGGAGAACAGGAGAATGGCCTACCCCATGGACTCAGTCGCTGATTATTACTCTCCCTAAAAAGGGCAACCTACAGCTCTGCCAGAACTACAGAACCATCAGCCTCGTCAGTCATTCAAGCAAAGTCATGCTGAAAGTTATCTTGAACAGGCTTAAGCCACAAGCCGAAGAGATAATCGCTGAGGAACAGGCTGGGTTCCGAGCAGGAAGGAGCACCACAGAACAGATCTTCAACCTTAGAATACTGTGTGAAAAGTATCTCCAACATCAGCAGAATCTGTACCATGTCTTCATTGATTTCAAAAAAGCCTTTGACAGGGTATGGCATGCAGCCTTATGGGCCACCATGAGGAAGCACAATATCAATGCAAACCTAGTTCGCACCATTGAGCAGCTATACGACAAGGCTACAAGTGCAGTCCTGATAATTGGCAGCACAGGAGAATGGTTCAGAACAACAGTTGGAGTAAGACAAGGATGTCTTCTGTCACCCACCCTCTTCAACATTTTTCTCGAACGGATCATGTCCGATGCTCTGGAAGAACATGACGGAAAGGTTAGCATAGGCGGCAGAAATATTACCAACCTGCGGTTTGCCGATGACATAGACGCTCTTGCTGAGGAAGAGCAGGAACTAGAAGCTCTAGTTGAAAGTCTCGACCAGACCTGCACAAGGTATAAGATGGAGATCAGTGCTGAGAAGACCAAACTGATGACAAACAGCGCAGATGGCATCCAGAGGGAGATCAAGGTAAAGGGGCAGAAGCTGGGTACTGTAAATACCTTGGAGCAGTTGTCTCAGATGATGGCTGAAAACAGGAGGTTCTCTCAAGGATAGCACAAGCCACTTCAGCTCTTGCCAAGCTGAAACCAATTTGGAGAGATAACAACATATCTCTTGGATCAAAGGTGACACTTATGCGCTCCCTTGTCATTTCCATATTTCTGTATGCCTGTGAATCATAGACCTTGACAGCAGAGTTAGAGAAAAGAACGCAGGCCTTTGAGATGAGATGCGACCGAAGGTTACTGAGCATTTCGTACAAGGACCATATAACCAATGAGGAGGTTCGCAGGAAGATCCAAGCAGCCATTGGAGAATATGATGAACTCCTGACGATGGTCAAGAAACGGAAACTAAGGTGGTTTGGCCACGTCTCAAGGTCTTCTGGTTTAGCAAAGACAATTCTTCAGGGCACAGTGAAAGGAAAAAGAAGAAGAGGTAGACAGAAGAAGAGGTGGGAAGACAATATCAAGGAATGGACTGGAATGGATTTTGCCAGCTCAACTAGGGCAGCTGAAGACAGGACAAGGTGGAAAGGGATTGTTTTGAAGTCAGCTGTGGTGCCCCAACGACCTAGTAAGGTTATGGGATGGAATAGAATAGAATAGATATTGTCAGGGTCACTGATGAGGCTTTATTAGCTGAAATTTCGTATTCTGGCCCATATTCTTTCTTCTGAATGTATTATCTGTTCTTGAAGGAATCTTTTAAGGTTATAATTATAAATGAAGGTGCTACAGAGATAATAATGTTTTTTTTTTCTCAAAATATCCCCTGTGACATTGATCTTGGACCTAGAATGCTGCAACGTAATTTTCTTAAAGATATTGTCATATTCAACATTTGTATGAAGTTATATTAAAATCAGTTTATAAATGACGGCGTTTGAGCGATGAGAAAATTTTCTGAAAAAGAAAACGGTCTTGACCTTTGCCGTTAGAACAAACTTGTTTAAGAAATTGTCTTACTTAACAATTATGTGAATTACAAAATAAGATCATTCCACGGTCTTGACCTTTGCCGCTAAAATACTAGTAAGCAAACTTGTTTAAGAAATTGTCCTACTTAACTATTATGTGAATTAAAACAAAACGATCATTCCATAATTAAAGCATTAGAGAGATGACATATTTTTTTCCGTAAAATAGCCACTGTGACCTTGCCTCTACCGCCATGAAACGCAAACTCATATGAGGTATTGTAATATCCAACATATTTGTGAAGTTATATTAGAATCGGTTTGGATGGTGATGTTCCCCGTTCGACCTCTAACGGGGTTTACATTTCTCAACTTATTCGATTTGCTAGATTGTCTAGTCATGTGACTGACTTCGATGACCGTTATAAAATTTTAACTGCTAAGCTTCTCCAACAGGGCTATAGATATCATAAACTTCGAAAAGCATTTTCAAAATTCTTTCGCCGACACTGTGAAGTGGTTTCTAAATTTAATGTCAGATTAAAAAGTCTTTTGCAACAGGGCCTATCGGAACCAGAATTTTATGATGACTTAGTCTAAAAATTAAAAAAAAATTGTGGGTAAGTCTGACTTTTCTGATCAGTTCAAGAAAATTATCGTTCGTTACAAACGTATTGGATATAATATAAATGTAATGCTACAGTCTGCATGTTTAGTAGTTAACCCAATCCTGGTTAAAAACTTTGCTTCTCTCTTTAATTGCACGCCGGTTGGTCAGGCATCAGACTCAATGATGGGCCCGACATAAAGCTACTTAATATAGTTGGTTTGGGTAGGAGTTTGCCTTGTCTGTTGCTTGGTTATTCGGGGTTCAACTGATAGTTTTCTTTTGCTTCGGTATTTCAGTGGTGTTGTCTGACTTCCCAGGGGTCCCCTGGTGTCGCAATACGTTCTTTCCGTTGAGTCTTCATCTCTGATTCATCATAGGCCTTATCCGTGATTTGTTTGTTTCCGATGATGATTCATTGATGAGTTAGGAAACCGTCATGTGGACCAAACAGCTAACTTAATGTTTCAAACCACTGCAGAAGCAGAATGCGAGGGTTGGGCCCAGTAAAACATGTTTAAGCCCCTAGTAATCTTTTGCTGACCGTTCCATGGCGTTACTTCTGTTGCGGTTCCTTGACGTTATTTTGTGCTGTGTCCGCTTATCTATAGTCTCTGGCGGTTTGGTCACCTGTATTGCTACCTAATCTACCTTCTGTTTTGTTTTGTTTCGTAATTAAGATAGAAAAAAGGAAAAATAGATGTTGATGCTGTTATTGGGGTAGCTGAATGACCATCTGTTTGGGAAAGAGCTGCTCATATGGTTTACTGTGCGTGTCTTTCGTAAACTTGTGTCAGTTACTTTGTGTTTGTGTTTCTTTCCCTATTGGTTTTAACAGCGGAACGTGCGATTTGAATGTATTAATTCCTGATCATTGCCTATCTTTTTACTTTTCATTATAAATAGATGTATTACAGTACGTGATGTCCTGATGCAAATTTGATCGAATACAACTGGATTTCGATTGATCGAATCCAAATGTGTATACACCGATTTATTGGGGAAAAGGTAAATTCCTTAACTTGTAAGCTTTACTTTAAAGACAAATATTCTTGTTTATTGGTTGTCTTAATCCTATTATACAACAGTCCAGTGACACCACTATTTCATCAAAGGAGATACCCTGTCTCAAATAGGTAATGGCATAACAGGGATTATAATACTAATAAAGACTGGGAGTGTGTTCTATACAGTAGAGAATATTTGTCTTTAATTTGAAGCAATCACTACAAGATATTCTCATGATTTATTCAGCAATTACCTTTAAACAACAATGTAGCCAAAACCGCCCTCCATTTGAGAGATGCACTGGATTAAAAAATCTGTAAATGCTTGATTACTGCTTATGCATCATTCCAGTTTACTAAATGCCAAATAAAAATATTCATTAACTCTTTCGGCGCCAAATTTTTCAGACGACAAATTTTCGTCTGCTCAAATCATCAGACGACAGATTTGAAATAGGAAATTTTAACAATCTTAAGACATTTTTCATAAAATCAGGCTTTTTAAGTTCATATTTGAATGGCAAACAGTGTAGATCCTGATCAGACGGCTCTTTTAAGAGCCGGCTGATCTGGATATACGCTGTTTGCAAAGTCGCATTTTTGCGACTTTGGCGCCGAAAGAGTTAATCCAAAAGTACCTTTCTGCTTAGTATAACGATAAAAGCTTAAATCTGAATAACTTAAAGGCCTTTAATATATTTTCTAGATCCGTTGAGTTCTGTGGTGCCCACGTGTATACACTATTATGTTTCGATAAAATTATACTAACATTTTTTATAGTTTCTTCTAGTAAATGAATACATGTAATGACCGAATTCCCATAAGCCGGTATGGATCTGCGGAAGTCAATAATGCGTTATAGTCTAAGGAATTTAAACAAAAAGGGGGATTCCAACAATTCTAACTTTTTATGGTTTACGCCAACCGATTGATTACTTCGATAATCAGCCACTCGCACTCAATCGATGGTCGATTATGAAATTTCAGCCGGTTTCCGAGCTCTAAATTTGGAAGATTTTTGAGGGTAATTCTATGAAAAATTTGCATTTTTCTCATGCTTACATTCTACGATACCTTTTCATATTTCTCATGTAAGCACATGTTGCGACACCTCTGTAGAATCATCTCGGCGAGATAGTTCTAAAGAGGACATGCTTTCATGGTGAAATTTAAAAAAAACTTCCTTAAATATCCCTGTTGCTCATTCTGAGCTGAATTGATGAAGAAAGATACCTTGTGAACACAATGGAATTTGACAGAACTGCCATCTGACACCTGGATCGGTCGTATAACACCATGGGGCCCCCGCGAGATCCGGATCCCTGCACTGATTCTGAGCATCGGCCACAGAGTCATCATATGGAAACATACTTGGATTGTTCCTGTTATGAGCATGTGGGTTCTGGGCGGAGAAAGCCTGACACGTTAATCCATCGCCAGTAGTAGATATATTTCCAATGTATTCCCGTGATTTCACGCCATCCCAGCACGCTGAAAATGACGAATAACGTCAAGGTTTTACTCTATCTCTGACTTCCATTACCATCCTAAATTACCATATTTGATATGAACGTAGGCACTGCCATTAGGCGAGCACATCGCTTTTTTACAATTTATGGATGGTATGGTAAATGGCTGTTACCATGTTAACTCTAAAGTTTCGGACAAAAATGCATAGTCGAAGTGTAGACCCTGATCTGACTACTCACTGTACGATTCTGAATTCAATCTGACACGCTGAAATAAAATTATTGCCACTCTTCACTGCGAACTACGCCTGACAAACGGATGAGACTGACCAAGAACAGCTTTCCCCACCTAATTTTTCCCCTCGGAAAACTGGCTATATTTTTTCAGTTTCTTCTCTGCGGCGCTTTCTATTTCCTTCATTGTACTTTTTTATGGTTTTATGCAGATTTTTACATTTACCACAAATCACCACCTTAATGGTTCACCATATACTTAATATGGATGAGTCACCACATATTAGTTATGTTTGATTATTTTTTTTTGCAACTGATTGTAGGCGAAAATGATAATATGTAAGTGAAAATATATTGTTATAACAGCTGCAGTTATATGTAGGTCCCAAAATATTGATCATTGGTTTAAACATATTTTATTTCAAATATCATCACAATTACATACATGAACATATATAACATGTAAACATTCAAAGGATCAGAACGAAAGCTAAAGCTTATTTAGTTCTTATCCTCAATATAATCAGTTTGTATTATTCATGGCGGACTATACAACATTTTAAAGATAATTTCATTATGTCATGTAGACGTAGCAATGGATATTGTTTAAACATATATAAACATACAGAATTCCAGAGAAAGAGAGTCCTAGAAAGCGATCCCATGACAATTGTTCCATACAATGTATCTCCTAAGCAAACACATGTCGTGGCTTCACTCGAACCTCCTAAGTTGGGACTAGTGAGAGCCACAGCATGTGCCCGTCTACAAACAAAAATATCATAGGACCCTAACCAGAACCCACTCATCTATAGATGTGCGTACATTGTTTAACAAAAAAGAAAAAAAATGATAAATTTAGAACAGTCAAAAGAGGAATTTGGACTTGAGAGAGGGGCGCAGACATCCGGGGACAATACTATTGTTTTAATATATTGATCATTACGAAAGCAAGCGAACAAAACAGGGTCCCGAGCTCAAAGCAGAATGTTATATAGTGAAAACTGTTTACAGAATATTTGACACAGGTAGATAATTAACAATGTATGAGAATGTTCTAGCCAGAAACTGCTTAGTACCATGAAACCACCTTCAATGTTCATGCTTGATTTTTCGAGCATGGACGAAAGCCAGCCATTTTTCATTTGAAAACAAATCGGCTAAGTTCCCTTAAGCAATAAACTTCTGACACACCTAACGGATAACGTTTCGTTATAATGTAGGCTATATTGTACCGTGAAGGGAGGTCTAATGTAACAGAAAACTCGATTGATAGTAAATGGAACCGCAATGCACCAAAAAATCAAAATATGCCATTTCAGGATCATTCGATTTCAGCATGGCCTCATCACCAACACTTTTGTTCCTCATATAGTAAGGGTCGGGGAAAGTGCATTAATTCTAGTTGTTTTTTTTTCAGTATGTTTAAACACTTGTAAGACTGGAAAGTATTTTTACAACCCCTCGAAGAAAAGATTGACGGACATCGGCTTATATTCTTCGGACTAAAACACCGGAAAGATAGGTTGTTCCGTGATTTCCGGCATGCATAGTTCTACACAATTGTTATTGTTATTGTATTTTCTAATCTTCTGGGCCCAGGTGTTCAAAACTAACGACGTCGTTAGTTAACGTGACGTTAAAATTTCAAACTTTAATATCTCAAATATGCCAATATTTTTTGTTGTAAAAATATGAGAAGCTTATGCAATGCAAAAGCTTCTCACATTTTTTCAACAAAAAATATCAGTGTATTTGGTTATAAAGTTGTAAAACACTTAACGAGTTAACCTAACGAGCTCATTAGGCTAACAATGCTTTGAACAACTGGGCCCTGCTCTTTACATTCGAGAACTAAGGTAAATATTGGCATATTTTGTAACATACTACTTTTATTTACCTTGAGGAACGTGTTTCTTCGAGTGATCTTGCTAATGATGGTAAGTTTTTGTGTTTTAAGTCTTTTGTGTAAACTGGAGAACCATGATAGTAAAATTGTTGTATTAAATTGTTATAGCGACATGAATCTTAGCGGAGTTTGACTTTCATTCTTTTAACTATTTTGGCTTTTTGCGGGTTTTTGCTGCATCGGTTCCTGATGCCCTTGTCTGTCGCCTTTCTCGAGACGCAGGGGTTGAGGTGGCTCGATGGGGGACGCCTGCACTCGCGAATTAATACGAAGGCATCTCCTACCTGATATCTGTGGCTGATGTGTCCCGCAGAATGCAACTATAAATGTAGTTCGGAGAGGAATGCTCGTTGCCTGTCGAGACCCGCCCATCGTCGGTTTCTTTCAAATTTTTGGGGTGTAGCGATACTGAAGAAGTTGAATAAGGAAACGCGCGTCTGTCGCGCTAAATTTTATATGGATACGTTTAGATTGTACGAGGGATGTTCAGAAAGTTCTGATCGTGATGTCATATTTTGATAAGCATCATAAATACAGAACTTCTGATAGCGAAACTTTATAAAGCTGCAATATGTAAGGACAACTGTGCAAACGCAGTGTATATTTTCTAAAGGACATATTTTTGAACGTCTTTGAAAGAGGTATACCCTACAGCCACTGCGAATTTTTACTTTAGAAGGTCATAGTTCACATATAAGCAGTCTTTATTTTTTTTTTCGTCATGGCTACCTAAACACAAACCCTAGGTAACCGCGTCCTGTAAATATCGCAGAAATTATATTCAATCTAGGTTCCATACTGCCCCTTGAATTTGGATTATCTGCATTTTATGTGGTAGCAAAGTCCTCCTGTCTGCTTAAGTCATCATTTTTTTAAACGAAACAAATGCCTTAGCATTCAAAATCTTGTCAGGAAAACCTTTTGCATGGCCCAGTTCGAAATTGTCGAATAATTAAAATTAATATAAAAAAACGAAGTTGTCACAGCCTTAGAAAATGACGTTGACGTCGATTTCAATTACGTCATTAGAACTGCGCATAGCTTTGCCAGGAAAGAATTGGAAACGTTCGCTACCCCTCTAATTTTTAAATGGATATTGACGGCAACGACTGACAAACAGCTGACAAAAATCCATTTTGTATTTACGATGATTTTTTACTTGAATGACACACTGAAAATAAATTCACATATGACTTTAACCCAGTGGTATGACTGGGGCCTAATAAAACGCGTTGTACCTCAATAAGAAAATGTATCTTTGTATAGTGTTTGGTATCACTGTAAAGGCAAAATGTAGTGCTTTCAATACATGCAAAGCAATTGCCCCCAGCATGCCGCTAAACAAAGTTATTCGGCGAGAATCAGAACTTTCTGAACAACCCTCGTAGTGTGGACAAAGTAAAAAAGGTATTGTGACAATTACACGTCTACATATAATACACTTATTGTTTTATGTTGACTTTCGATAATAATTGAGCCGCGACACGAGAAAACCAACAAAATGCTTGTGCGCCCAGCGCAGACTCAGATCAACCTGGGCATCGGCCCAGTCTGATCAGAGTCTTCGCTGTCCGCATGGCGGTAGCCTGGACCTTTAGCAACACTTTAAGCGCTTAGAGAAGAGTCTGATCTGACTGGGTGGATGCCCAGGCTGATCTGAGTCTACGCTGAGCGCACAACCAGATTGTTGATTTTCTCGCGTCGCGGCTCAATTTGGAAAAGTCTAGTGTCATTCTCATTGTTTGACTGCCTCAGCTTGGGAATAGTGATGATTTATAAGAATCCCGAAAATCTGGCCCTACTTAAGACAGAAAATGACTCATGCCACCGAAAAGGACGAAAAGGCCTTATATTTAATATTTTGTGCAATGAAAACAGTATGTTTATAAACGCTTTTTTCAAGCACATTCAGTGAAATAGGGGCTTTTCGATGTCCGAAATTTCGACGATCACGATAAGTCCTTTTCGGTACCTGATTTTTGGTTGGTTGGTTGTTATGGGTTTAACGACTCTTTGAGACACTATTTCAGTCTATATCGAGCCAGAGAGAGGGATACAGAAAAGAGAAAGTGGACAGAACAAATTCTAACAAACCGCACCTACTGCCAGCATAGTAGGCCCTTGTCCTACTATCATCCAAATGAGTAGGACGCTCCGGCACTGACAGTGACCCAGCACTATCGCCCGACCACGACCAACACCGGTACCTGAGCTTCTCTTTGCAGTGACATGGAGTTGTGCCTTTTTTTTTTTTGGGTGCTGCGTTTCACCTTTTCTTCTTTCTTTCTTTATGTCTAGCAGTTACAAGAAATGGGTATAGCCAAATTAACTCCTCGGTTGTTTAAAGTTGACGGTGGTAATGTATAAATACTATTCCTACCATTTTGTCACAGCTATTTATCCGATCTTAATTCCCATGTTAATGAATTATAATATGTTTTTGAAACTTCAGGAAAAAAGATGCTAAAACGCAAATGTTTATTATTCAAGTTCTACAAAGGAGCCGTGAACTTTTTTAGGGATGTTTTACGCTGAACTTTTTTGGAGATGTTTTACGCTGCAAAATTTTTCGAAACCTTTGAACTCAGCTATTTCGTGGTCCTTGAAGACTTAACCACAGCTTAAAAGGGAGACAAAATTGAATTTGAGCAAAAAGACCTTTTTCATATTGTTCCTTGCCGACTACTCTCCAATGGAGTTACGAACAGTTGAGAGATGTGTTGGTGTCAGAATTTAGAATATTTTTCGTGAGAAACAAACATTTAAACGCGATATGTAATGTGATTCCCTGAATTTTATAAGATTGTTCAGTTATAAATATTTGTTTATGGATGAAAAATAGCTTTTGTTAAAAATAAAGTACAAATTGCAGAGGCGTATATCGGCCGCGCTATATAAATCTTTGGTATTAATCAGTTTTAATCATTTAAATACTTTGATAAATTACTTTACGCCTACAGGGAATATCAAAATAATTTTTCATGACAATATTTTTACCAAACTATTTATTTCAAGAATAATCTGATGGTATTAAAACAGGGACAGAAAAATTGCTAGTCATACGGCAGTTTTTTTTTTCGAAACGTCGATGACATCAGCTTTGCTCATGATTGAATTAATTAAATCGTCGATTTGTGTTAATATTTTTGTTTTATCTTATTGAAAACATATTTTATAAACTGAACAAAAAAGGAATAAAAATAAGCTGCAGTATACCGGCCAAACTGGTCACAAAACAGTTACCAAATCTGGCCGCATCTTCATTATAAATTAAGCTGACATGCAGAGATGTGTGGATGTGTCAGAAATGTGTTTAAATAAATCAGAAAGCCAAAAAAAAAAAATAATGTATTATACTATAAATTTAGAAATGCATAAAGATCAACATGTTTGGTTTAAATTACGGAAGAATGAACAAAAGTAAAATTTCTAGCTGACCATTAGCGTCAAACATGTACACAGGGGCCCTAATTGCATTTGTTTGCTTACTCATTTGAATTGATTGGGTGTATATTTTATCGTTATTATAAAATTTTTATCGTTTAATTAATCGGAGAAAACAATCTGATGACAGTCGGCATCAACCGAATTCAAATACCTGCTAATTATGCGATGCAATATCACCCACTAAAATACTGTTGGAGGTCACAACGTATGACATGCTCCGTTGACTGCGTTTTTTTTTTTGTCAATGGATAAGTGATAATGTGTGTCAAACCAACTTATAATTAGCAGAAAATATGACACAAGATGATTAACATGCTTACTTGGGAGATAATTTCTTGAATAAAAAGTTTCTTTATTTATTTGGGTTGGATAGAAATATTTCAACCTCAGATATGAATGATTTTCTTTTAGTTCAAACTTCATTAAATGTTCAAGGAAAAAAATTAACTTTGGTCAACTTATATGGCCATAATGAGGATAAACTGCAATTTTATTTAAATTTCAAACAAACATATTCAGAATTCGACAATGAGTCCATTATAATGTGCGGTGATTGGAATCTAGTTATAGACCCTGAAGTAGATACAAATAATTACGCGCATATCAATAACCCTAGGGCTCGACAAGAGGTATTACACTTGCTGGATGAGGGCTTTGTTGACATTTGGAGAATAATGCATGAAAATGAGAAAGTTTTTACGTGGAGTCGGAGGAATCCGATACCTAAACAGGCAAGGCTTGACTTTTTTCTAATTCACGAGTCTCTTTTCCCTCATGCTTCGCAGGCTGAAATTATATCAGGTTATAGGTCTGATCATTGTGGCATTTTATTGGATATAAAACTTTCGGATAATAAGCGGGGTAAAAGTTACTGGAAATTCAACAATTCTTTACTAAAGGATACAGATTATATTAAGTTAGTGAAAGAAACAATTTGGGAAGTAATATGGAATTATAGATGTAATAATAATAATAATGATAATAATAATAATAACAATGATAACCACATAAACAGAGAGGATGAAAATAATAGCAATAATAATAATTCTTATAATATCAACTTGTATGAAAACATACAGTTTGAAATTAATGACCAACTCTTTATGGAAACGCTGTTATTAATGATAAGAGGGAATTTCAACAAAAAAGAAGAAAAGAAAACAGGATGAAATAAGGCTTGAGAATGAAATCAATACATTAGAAAGGGAGATAAATAATGATTTTTAAACGCAAATGAAGATATTTTAAATGAACTTATTTTGAAAAAAAAGGGAGTTGAAAGAAGTACAAGACGGAAAAATTGAGGGAGTAATGCTGCGGTCAAAGTGTCGTTATGAAGATCTAGGCGAAAAACCCACACGCTATTTCTTCCAGTTAGAAAATAGAAACTACATAAACAAAGTTATAAATAAGTTAACAGATAAAAATGGAACTGAATACACAGAAACAAAAGATATTTTAGAATATAAAAAACGTTTTTATAAAACTTTGTATGATAATGTAAATCACCTTGACGAAGAACCTATTGAGCAAGTTCTAGGTGAAAATCCCAATAAATTATCGGACGGTGAAGCGAAGCAGTTAGAGGGAGAACTTTCTTATTTTGAGTTGATTGCCGCATTGAAAAACATGAAAAATACTAAAACGCCTGGACTGGATGGATTTACAGTAGAGTGTTTTAAATTTTTCTGGGTTGAATGTAGGATATTTTGTTTTACGCTCATTAAATCATGGCTATCGTACTGGATCTTTAAGCATAACTCAAAAACAAGGAATAATAACTTGTCTACCTAAACCAAATAAGACGAGGGACCAATTAAAATCTGGAGGCCCATTTCATTATTAAACGTTATTTATAAAATGGCATCTGCTGTAATATCAAATAGATTGAAAAACGTACTATATAAACTGATACACGAAGACCAAAAGGGATTTATTTCTGGCCTTTTAATTGGTGAAAATATTAGGTTAATTTATGATGTTTTATTTGAAGTTAAAAATCAGAATATTCCAGACGTAATACTTGATTTTGAAAAGGCATTCGATACAGTGTCATGGAAGTTTATTTCTAAGACTTTAGACTTTTTAATTTCGGATTATTTTAATTTCGATAGAGAAGTGGATAAAACTTATTCAAAAGATGGGCCGAAACATGTCCGATTTTTTTCAATTTAAAGAGGGGGTGTAGACAAGGGGATCCGATTTCACCATATATTTTTATTTTATGCGCGGAAATATTGGGAAAAATGATTAGACAGGAAAATGGTACAAATGGAATAAAAATTAATAATAAAGAATTCAAAATGAGTCCGTATGCGGACGATACGCAGCTTCTATTGGATGGTACTGAAGAAACATTGAGAAAAATATTAAATATATTGAATATGTATTATCGGATGTCCGGACTAAAAACAAATGTAGAGAAAACGAAAGCCATATGGATAGGAGCTATGAGCCATTCCCCAAGAAAATTATGTGAAAATTATGAGCTATACTGGACACAGGGACCCTTTAAAATACTAGGCGTTACCTTTGCAACTGAAGTGTATAATATAAGGGAAGCCAATACTCCGGATATATTAAATAAATGTAAAAGTTTGTTAAACCAGTGGTCAAAAAGAAAACTTACTTTGATGGGTAGGGGAACTTTGATTAAATCGTTAGTTTTATCAATATTTGTGCATTTATTTATTTCGCTGCCTACTCCACCGAAAGATCTCTTAAGAGAATTAGAAACTCTTTTTTATAAATTTCTCTGGAATAAGGGACTAGATAGAATAAGTAGGAAAATAGCCATAAGAAATATCGCATGTGGAGGGTTAAGAATGACACAGTTAGATGTTTTTGTTAAGTCTTTAAAAAATTCATGGCTTCGTAGAATTTTGCAGCAGTCGGAAGACGCAATATGGTGTGCTCTCTCTCAAATAAACTTTCAAAAGGTGTTTGTATGTGGAGGTTTATATGCATTAAAACAGAGTCAGAGCTGAGTAACCCTTTCTGGCAAAATTTACAGACGGACTGGTACGATTTTTATAAAGCCGTTATGATAGAATCTATAAAACAAATTTTAGAAGCACCTTTGTGGTATAATGCATGTTCAAGTAGGGAACGTAACATCTATTACAAGGACTGGTTTAAGAAAGGTATTCCATTTATACGTGACCATTGGACGAAAATGGTATTTTTTACCAGTTTGAAAATCTAAAGCAAATTAACAATGTAAAGAGTACCTTTTTGGACTACCAATATATACTGAATAATATTCCAACGGAATGGAAACGCATAATATTAATTATTATTATATGACCAAGATGTAACACGCAATTTCATTGGCTGCTTTGACGTCACGTGCCGGTCAATATTTTGTGATATTCACCGGCCTATCAGTGGATATTACTTTTACGCTGACGTCATTGTATTTTCGTGACGTAACGTCTGATTTACGTTAACGTAAATGGCGTAACGTCGCGAGATAACACCATGTTATACCATCATAAATATCTAAAGAAACTGAATTTAGAATTATCATATAATAAAACAATTGTTGACCTTTATTTCGGTGAATATGCAGTTTTATTGAGCTCGGTCAAGTTAGCAGAACGAAACTTCTGCAGAAAATTCTGCAGAAGATTCTGCAGAATTTTCTGCAGAAAAAAGTGGTAAAGTTAGCGAAATAAATATTCTGCAGAATTTTCTGCAGAATTTTCTGCAGAAAAAGTGGTAAGGATAGCGAATTGAAAATTCTTCAAAATTTAGCAGTTTTATTTCTTTGTTCTGTCATCTATAGGCCACAAAATGTGAGTGCGCACCGTTTACCGCACTACTCTATCTCATTTGTGGACCGAGATATTCACAAAAATCGCATATTTTCTTCTGCTGGAAAGTAGCAGAACGACATTTCAGAAACCCTTTATTTGAAAAGGTTAATTTCTATGTTCTGTCATCTGGAGGCCACAAAATGTGAGTGAGCGCCGTTTACCGCACTACTCTATCTCATAAGTGGACCGAGATATTCACAAAAATCGCATATTTTCTTCTGCTAAAGAGTAGCAGTACGAAATTTCAGAAACCCTTTGTAAACAAAATTTGATTTCTATGTTCTGTCATCTGGAGGCCACAAAAAGTGAGTGAGCGCCGTTTACCGCACTACTCTATCTCATAAGTGGACCGAGATATTCACAAAAATCGCATATTTTCTTCTGCTGGAAAGTAGCAGAACGAAATTTCAGAAACCCTTTATTTGAAAAGTTTAATTTCAATGTTCTGTCATCTGGAGGCCACAAAAAGTGAGTGAGCGCCGTTTACCGCACTACTCTATCTCATAAGTGGACCGAGATATTAACAAAAATCGCACATTTTCTTCTGCTGGAAAGTAGCAGAACGAAATTTCAGAAACCCTTTGTTTGCAAAGTTTGATTCCTATGTAGTGTCATCTGGAGGCCACAAAAAGGGAGTGAGCGCCATTTACCGCACTACTCTATCTCATAAGTGGACCGAGATATTCACAAAAATTGCATATTTTCTTCTGCTGGAAAGTAGCAGAACGAAATTTCAGAAACC
Source organism: Ctena decussata (assembly GCA_963989385.1). Classification (NCBI taxonomy): domain Eukaryota; kingdom Metazoa; phylum Mollusca; class Bivalvia; order Lucinida; family Lucinidae; genus Ctena; species Ctena decussata. Next base: position 68,180,546 of record OZ022498.1, on the reverse strand, counting down.
CTTTGTTTGCAAAGTTTGATTTCTATGTTCTGTCATCTGGAGGCCACAAAAAGTGAGTGAGCGCCGTTTACCGCACTACTCTATCTCATAAGTGGACCGAGATATTCACAAAAATCGCATATTTTCTTCTGCTAAAGAGTAGCAGAACGAAATTTCAGAAACCCTTTGTTAGCAAAGTTTGATTTCTATGTTCTGTCATCTTGGGGCCACAAAAAGTGAGTGAGCGCCGTCTACCGCACTACTCTATCTCATAAGTGGACCGATATATTCACCAAAATCGCATATTTTCTTCTGCTGGAAAGTAGCAGAACGAAATTAAAGAAATCCTTTGTAAGCATAAGTTTATTTCTTTGTTCTGTTATCTGGAGGCTACAAAATGTGAGTGAGCACCGTTTATCGCACTTCTCTATCTCATAAGTTGAGCGAGATATTCACAAAAATCGCATATTTTCTTCTGCTGGAAAGTAGCAGAACGAAATTAAAGAAATCCTTTGTAAGCATAAGTTTATTTCTTTGTTCTGTTATCTGAAGACTACAAAATGTGAGTGATCGCCGTTTACCGTACTTCTCTATCTCATATGTGGACCGAGATATTCACAAAAATTGCATATTTTCTTCTGCTGGTAAGTAGCCGAACGAAATTAAAGAAACCCTTTGTTAGCAAAGTTTGATTTCTATGTTCTGTCATGTGGAGGTCACAAAATGTGAGTTAGCACCGTTTACCGCACTACTCTATCTCATAAGTGGACCGAGATATTCACAAAAATCGCATATTTTCTTCTGCTGGAGAGTAGCAGAACGAAATTTCAGAAACCCTATGTTAACAAAGTTTTATTTCTTTGTTCTGTCATCTGGAGGCCATAAAATGTGAGTGAGCACCGTTTACTGCACCACTCTATCTCATAAGTGGACCGAGATATTCACAAAAATCGCATATTCTGCTGAACAGTAGCAGAATGAAAATTCAGAAACGTTGGCCACCACAGAGGGAGTCTTAATAAAGCATGTTTCCTGACCCCTATCAAAGTGGCTATTTTTTTTGCTGATAAGTGGCATCATGAGTCTACTTTATCACAGCATATGCCGTTTGATGGGGAGGCATCTATTTTCTGAGAAATAAGCACTTTAAAGTGGATGTGGTGATCACACATGTCAAATTGGTATATGTTCAATATTGTTATCCTATGTAGGACTTATTAATGCCTACGAAGGGCTTACTAACTCCTACGCTTGGCTAACTAGCTTCTACATAGGACTTAGTAACTTCTATGTAGGACTTATTAACTCCTACATAGGACTTACTAACTCCTACGAAGGACTTATTAACTAATAAGATAAGTCCTAAGTAGGTGTTTGTAAGTGCTACGTAGGACTTATTATCTCCTACGAAGGTGTTAGTAAGGCCTCGAAGCTAGTCGGATGAGCTGATGGCTGATTTGCACAGGTGGTAAAACACCTAGCCGGCCTTTTCTAGTGGCGCCACACAAATCACTTTCGTGAAAATGCTTCAACGATTGGTGAAGACACACGTGTTAGCATGCCCTAGTTTTCATATTCTATTATGCAGATATCATTGCGTCTGCAAATAATTCCAGTATAATGTTTGACATTTACAGAAACTTGCAACTGGAAAAAGGGTGAAAGGTCTGCCATGATGAAAACAAATGAGCCGTTACACGACAAAACCAACAAAGTGGCATGTGCGCACAGCCAAGACTCAGGTCAGCCTGGGCATCCGCCCAGTCTGATCAGAGTCTTCGCTGTGCGCTTGGAGCAAGCTTAGCTAACCTCTAAGCGCATAAAGAAGAGTCAAATCAGACTGTGCGGATGCCCAGGCTGATCTGAGTCTTCGCTGGACGCACATGCCAGTTTGTTGGTTTTGTCATGTTGCTCAAATAGCAATTTCAAAGAATCTTTATGGATTTCATTTTCTGTTTTTAAAGTGGTGGCCACATTTGATGTTCGATCCCAGCAGTGTTAGTAAATTCGAAAGCTCCCCTCCACCCCACAACCCTTGCAAGGATGTGTGATATTACTTTTCATTCTGTTATATTAATATGGAAGAACTGGTTAATTCTTTAACAAGGCATATATTCTCTGAGCAAAATAGTCCAATTTCGTGCACTGTTTCGTCTGACATTTATATATATACGTTCCTCGCCAAAGGTTAAGCGTGCTGAAAAAGCAAATGTAACAAGATCATTGGAGATAATAACAAGTGAATTCTAACTTTTTGTGGAAGTTAATGTATTCTGTCCTGATTGGTCAGCATGAAATTTACCAGTTTAATTTAAATTTGAGTAACAACTGCACAAAGCCAGCACAAACGTGCATGTGTGTGAAAAACACATTTTGGGAAGAAAAAAACCGTTATGATCTGCTGTCAGTATTTCTGTTACACCAATTACATGTTCACCAATTTAAGTTTAATGTTTTGGCGAATACGAAACTACTGCTTTTATAATCATTAAAAGAAGCATTATTTTCTCTCGAAAATGTGAATTTTGGGGCATTGATTTCTCTGCTCACTCTGTGTATTGCTTACTCAAATTAATTTAAATTTGGTGTTTTACAAAGCTAAGCATTGGTGTTGATGACGGAACGCATTTGGCTTCATAATGAAAGTTAGAACAACGGTTGTCCATCCGTCGACCACAATATGGCCAAGTTTAATCAATATCTATGGAAAAGACCCCCTATTTGCTCGTGCAAACAAGATACATGTAGCACATACATCTTCGGTTTTGTTTTTGTTTTGTTTTGTCTTTTTTTCTTTAAGAGGATCTATGGGAAATATGCGCTTATATATGGATACCCAAGATGGAAAATATAGCTATAAAATCTCGGACGAGTTTGAAATCCAGTCTTGTTAAAGAATCGATTTAAGCCCCCCAGTAATTCATTACTGACCGTTCCAAGGCGGTAGTTCTGTTGTGGTTCTCTGTTGCCTGTTTTTGGTGTCAGAGTTTCTCTGATGTTTTACCTTATGTATGTTATTATTTTTGGTTCGGTTTGGGTTGCTGAGTGGCCACCTATTGGGAACAAGCTGCTCACTCGGTTGGCCATATGTTCTCTGTATCTTGATTATTTGTAATCTTAGTTGTTTCCAACTATGGTTTGAGGGCTGGATTTGGATTTTGATTGTTTCAGTTCCTGGTCTTTGCATACTTTTTACTTTTTTCCAATGTCAGTAAGGCATTAATGATGTTTGTCAGTGTGACCACAACACATCACAATTTTAACGCCTGTATTCTAGAACGTAATTCACACTCCTGATGTAATCCCTGAATTCACTCATTAATTGAGCGACTCAGAAGTTTCGTATTCTTAAATCTCACTTAGTCTTGCGTGTTGAATATTGAGTGATGGTCGAGTGAAGTGTACACCTCCCTCGAGCCTCACTCGTTTTTACTGACTCATTTATTATGTCCTCAGCTGCCCAACCGTTAATGGGCAAACTGGTTTGGTTAAAGAGCATTTTGGTTTGCTGGAAAAATCAAACATCGGTAACAAAGGGTTCCTTTAATTTCGTTCTGCTACTTTCCAGCAGAAGAAAATATGCGATTTTTGTGAATATCTCGGTCCACTTATGAGATAGAGTAGTGCGGTAAACGGCCCTAACTCACATTTTGTGGCCTCCAGATGACAGAACAAAGAAGTCGAACTTTGCTAACAAAGGGTTTCTGAAATTTCGTTCTGCTACTTTCCAGCAGAAGAAAATATGCAATTTGTTGTGAATATCTCGGTCCACTTATGAGATAGACAGGTGCGGTAAACGGTGCTCACTCACATTTTATGGCCTCTAGATGACAGAACATAGAAATCAAACTTTCCTGACATAGGGTTTCTGAAATTTCGTTCTGCTACTCTTTAGCAGAAGAAAATATGCTTTTTTTGTGAATATCTCGGTCCTTTTATTAGATAGAGTAGTGCGGCAAACGGCGCTCACTCACATTTTGTGGCCTCCAGATGACAGAACATAGAAATAAAATTTTGCTATCAAAGGTTTTCTGAAATTTCGTTCTGCTACTTTCCAGCAGAAGAAAATATGCGATTTTTGTGAATATCTCGGTCCACTTATGAGATAGAGTAGTGCGGTAAACGGCACTCACTCACATTTTGTGGCCTCCAGATCACAGAACATAGAAATCAAACTTTGCAAACAAAGGGTTTCTGAAATTTCGTTTGCTACTTTCCAGCAGAAGAAAATATGCGATTTTTGTGAATATCTCGGTTCACTTATGAGATAGAGAGGTGCGGTAAACGGTGCTCACTCACATTTTATGGCCTCTAGATGACAGAACATAGAAATCCAACTTTGCTAACAAAGGGTTTCTGAAATTTCGTTCTGCTACTCTTAAGCAGATGAAAATATGCTTTTTTGTGAATATCTCGGTCCTTTTATGAGATAGAGTAGTGCGGCAAACGGCGCTCACTCACATTTTGTGGCCTCCAGATGACAGAACATAGAAATCAAATTTTGCTATCAGTGGTGTTCTGACATTTCATTCTGCTACTTTCCAGCAGAAGAAATTATGCGATTTTTGTGAACATCTCGGTCCACTTATGAGATAGAGAGGTGCGTTTAACGGTGCTCACTCACATTTTGTGGCCTCCAGATGACAGAAGATAGAAATCAAACTTTGCAAACAAAGGGTTTCAGAAATGTCGTTCTGCTACGTTCCAGCAGAAGAAAATATGCGATTTTTGTGAATATCTCGGTTCACTTATGAGATAGAGAGGTGCGGTAAACGGTGCTCACTCACATTTTATAGCCTCTAGATGACAGAACAAAGAAATTCAACTTTGGTAACAAAGGGTTTCTGAAATTTCGTTCTGCTACTCTTTAGCAGAAGAAAATATGCGATTTTTGTGAATATCTCGGTCCTTTTATGAGATAGAGTAGTGCGGCAAACGGCACTCACTCACATTTTGTGGCCTCCAGATGACAGAACATAGAAATCAAATTTTGCTATCAAAGGTGTTCTGAAATTTCGTTCTGCTACTTTCCAGCAGAAGAGCAGAAGAAAATATGCGATTTTTGAGAACATCTCGGTCCACTTATGAGATAGAGAGGTGTGGTAAACAGCGCTCACTCACATTTTATGGCCTCTACATGACAGAACATAGAAATCACACTTTGCTAACAAAGGGTTTCTGAAATTTCGTTCTGCAACTCTCTAGCAGAAGAAAATATGCGATTTTTGTGAATATCTCGGCCCACTTATGAGATAGAGTGGTGCGGTAAACGGCGCTCACTCACATTTTGTGGCATCCAGATGACAGAACATAGAAATTAAACTTTTCAAATGAAGGGTTTCTGAAATTTTGTTCTGCTACTTTCCAGCAGAAGAAAATATGCGATTTTTGTGAATATCTCGGTCCACATATGAGATAGAGTAGTGCGGTAAACGGTGCGCACTCACATTTTGTGGCCTATAGATGACAGAACAAAAAAAAAAAAAACTGCTAAATTTTGCAGAATTTTCAATTCGCTATCCTTACCACTTTTTCTGCAGAAAATTCTGCAGAATATTAATTTCGCTAACTTTACCACTTTTTCTGCAGAAAATTCTGCAGAATATTTATTTCGCTAACTTTACCACTTTTTCTGCAGAAAATTCTGCAGAAAATTCTGCAGAATCTTCTGCAGAATTTTCTGCAGAATTTTCGTTCTGCTAACTTTACCGAGCCGTTTTATTGACCTGCAAACATAACATATTGACCTCCGCTTCGCGTCGGTCAATATGATCTTTGCAGGTCAATAAAACTGCATATTCATCTCAACAAAGGTCAATAATTGTATACTATTGTATTTGCTAAAGAATATAGGTTAAATGTTACTTGCAACGTATACCTTAGTTATCTAATGAAACACGAAAAGGGTAGTAGAATATTTTATGATATAATGGCACAGGTAAATCAGTTAATGTCTCATACCAAATGGTTACATGAATTAGGAGAGATAAGTAACGAAGATTGGCACAGTTATCATTCATATATTTCAAAACTTAAAGAGGTAAAATCGCAGGACTTTCAGTACAAGGTTAACAATAGAATATTGGTGACTAATTCATTTCTTTGTAAAATAAAACAAACTTAATAGTAATGTATATTCATATTGTAAATCACAACCTAAAAGCATACAACATTTATTTCTGGAGTGTACTAAAGTGCAAGAATTCTGGACTCCGTTAAAAGAATGGATTAGTGTTAATGCACACATTGAAATGAATTTTGATAATAAAAATATAATATTTTCGATTCAAGGAAAAAGTGAGTTAATCAATTATATTTGAGCCACGACACGAGAAAACCAACAATGTGGTTGTGCGCCCAGCTCAGACTCAGATCAGTCTGGGCATTCGCCAAGTCTGATCAGAGTCTTCGCTAAGCACTTAAAGGGTAGCCAAGGGACTAAGCTTCCTTCATGCGGACAGCGAAGACTCTGATCAGACTGGGCGGACGCCCAGGCTGATCTGAGTCTGCGCTGGCCGCACGACCACATTGTTGGTTTTCTCGTGTCGCGGCTAATTTATGTAATTGCGAAATGTTACGTATATAAAACTAAATTTTCAAGTAAAACTTTTAATATACAGGCTTTCATAGCTTTCATGAAAACAAAGCTTCAGAGTGAGAAATATATTGCTTATATACATAACACAATGGAAAAGTTTTTCAAGACATGGGCTCCTTTGTATAATTATTTTCATCCACAAAATAATGATTAAAAGCGGCACAATATATTTAAAAAAAATATCTACAGTGGACTCCAGTTGTCTCAAGCACTGGCGTGTTAAAGTACCTTCTTATTTAAAGAATCTTCTTTACATCCCGACCTTCGCAAGTCACCGGCTGTCAGGGTAGACTCTCTGGTATCAGAGAGTTTATTCTGAGGTATCGGTGGTGTGGGATATAACTTTGAGATAGCGAGAGTTTGACTGTATTTGTATAGTTTAGACACTTTTTCTTCTCCTCTCTTTTTCTCTTCCTCCTCTTTTGTTTCTTTTTTTTTAAAAAAAGAATGATAGAGTTTGAAATAATGTAAAATATGTTAAATGGAGTAATTCTACTGGAGTTTAATAAAATATATATATAAAAAAATTCATTAAAAGAAACGGAAAACATATTTTAATAAACTAATAGATACATAAGTAAATGGTGTGTATTTGATCTCTTAATTTCGAATTAATCCGTTTCACGACTTAACTTTTGCATTAGACGTACACCTTTTTCTGAGTTTTCTGTGTATCTTTTAACGTGATTTCTTTGCAATTAATAATTTTAAATACATGTATTTATAATATTTGCTTTATGTCATTGTTGAAAATAAAATAAGTAAATAAGACATCACGACGACAAAAAGAAATGTGAAAATAGATCATTTAAACAATTATTTGTCATCCATTACATAGGGAGTATCAATGGCTCAAAATCCGTTTGCCCCCCCCCCTCTCGCCTATTATCGCGAAATAACGCGTCACATGAGCGGTATACACATGCGCAGAAACAATGTGAACAAGTAAATACAGTGAATTTATATCCCCCGCCGAAGAGGCCCTGATTTGTTGTTTATGTATAAGTTTCATAGAATTCTGTTCATTGACGACTTAGTTATGGCTAAATTTGTCAAGTATAAATTGATTCAAGGGCAATAACTCTTGCATAACTGATACCATTCAGATGAAACTTTATGTGCATAACAGAATTATGGTCATACATACTTGGTTAAAGTTTCATGAAGTTTCGGTAATTGGTTATTTAGTTTTGGCTCATTTTATTGATTTAAAGGCAATTCAAGAGCAGTAACTCATATACTACCAAAGCCATACTGATGAAACTTTATGTGCATAACAGCATTATAGTCATACATACTTGGTTTAAGTTTCATGAAGCTTCGGTAATTAGTTACTTAGTTATGGCTCATTTCATTGATTTTAAGTCAATTCAAGGGCAAATACTCTGTACTACAAATGCCATACGGATGGAACTTTACGTGCATGACCATGTTATGGTTAAGTTTCATGAAGTTTTGATTAATTGGTCACGTAGTTATGGCTCATTTTATAGATTATAAGTCAATTCAAGGGCAATAACCCATGCATTACTGAAGCCAGTCTGATGAAACTTTACGTGCATGACCATGTTATGGTGATATATATTAAGTTTTAGTTTCATGAAGTTTCGATAATTGGTTAGATAGTAATGGCTCATTTTATTGATTTTAAGTCAATTCAAGGGCAATAACCGATGTATTACTGAAGCCAGTCCGATGAAACTTCACGTGCATAACCATGTTATTGTGATATATATCCAGTTTAAGTTTCATGAAGTTTCGATAATTGGTTACATAGTTATGGCTCATTTTATTGATTTTAAGTCAATTCAAGGGCAATAACTCATGCATTGCTGAAGCCAGTCTGACGAAACTTCACGTGCATAATCATGTTATGGTGATATACATTTAATTTAAGTTTCATGAAGTTTCGATAACTGGTTACATAGTTATGGCTCATTTTATTGATTTTAAGTCAATTCAAGGGCGATAACTCATGCATTACTGAAGCCAGTCTGATGAAATCACGTGCATTAGCGGTTTATGGTGATACATATTCATTCTAAGTTTCATGAAATTCCGTCCAGTGATTACATAGTAATGGCTCATTTTATTGATTTTAAGTCAATTCAAGGGCAATAACTCATGCATTACTGAAGCCAGTCTGATGAAACTTCAGGTGCATCAGCGGTTTATGGTGATACATATTCTCTCTAAGTTTCATGAAATTCTGTCCAGTGGTTACATAGTTATTGCTCCGGACGGACAGACGGACGGAAAGACGGACTGAAGGACGGACGGACGGACATGGAGAAAACTATATCCTTCCGCCTTCGGCGGGGGATAAAAAAGTCTATTGCATCTCTTGAGAGTATTGTCATTCGTGTTGCAGGTTGTGAAACTATTTGAGCCGCGACTTGACAAAACCAACAAAGTGCTTGTGCGCTCAGCGCAGAAGCAGATCCGCCTAGACAGCCGCCCAGTCGAGTCAGACTCTTCCCTAAGCACTTAAAGGGAAGCTAAGCGCCTTAGCTACCTCCATGCATACAGCGAAGACTACGATCAGACTGGGCGTATGCCCAGAGTGCTGGGCGCACAACCATATTGTTGGTTTTGTCGTGTCGCGGCTCGAACTTTTACCTGTTGGAACGTCCGTCCCCATCACTTGAACCTCGCAGAGTGTGACAATTGCGTTAACTGGGTCATTTATTTCCAGTTTGACAAAGCGACCAATGGTAGGCGGAACTGAAACCTCATAATATGCTCCAGTGGCTCCCGGCCCGTCGAAAACAGCTACCTCACTCATCTGGTCTGCCTGCATACCAATCTTTATGCTTACGTCCTTAAGCCTTTCCCCTTGAAAACCAATGCAACAAAATATTATATTCACATGTCTACGTAACATTAATGATGTTTTGCACAGAAACATGAAGACCAGGAAATATGCTATTGTGGTTCGGGCTTCAGTCAATATCATCCTCTATTCGTATACGTTACCTTGGCAGATCAATATATACTATGCAAAATATATTTAGCAAATTTTTTATATTTTGCAATTTTTCTGATTACTGAAGTGTAACATTGACCGAAATTAAATTGAATTGAAAGGAACCGTATTTCGGGCTTAAGATACCATGAGATTACAAAGCCATCTTTAAAAACGATATTGGGGAAAAGCGATAAGCGCGGAAGGGGTCATTAGCCGAAATTCGCACCCATTGAAAAGCAACATAAAAATGGTAAGCATGTGATTTTTTGTACGGTATTTCTCAACATTTCCATCCTCAGTTTTCTTGTCAAAGCTATTGATTGTGTAAAAGATATGCTTAAGCTTAACAACTGATGAATCTTAGCATGCGCCATTGACGTTAAAACGTGTTAATTCGGTCCAATATGCTATGATATACGGGTGCTTCAGTTCAATGAAGAATCAAAACCCGAGAAAAACAATAGGCTAAAATTAAAGGTCACACAATGATTAATTCAACTTTGAAATTTCTTCACTGAAGTATAACGTAACTGTGAGGAAATTATGACGTTAGTCTGAGACATTTGACTTATGCTCAGTAACCGGGAAGAATTTTCTTTCTGAATTGTTTACATTATCATATTGGTAGCTACCGAACAATCATACACTCAAAAGAGATTCAAGAAATACCGATTAGAAACAAGTTTTTAAGACAATAAAGTAAAAACAAGGGAAAACGTCAAATTTTCGAACTTTGTAAACCTCATACTCGTAGCATATTCAAATGTTTTAGAGCGGTTTCCTTCATTTTAAAAGCAACCCAGCCGCCTCTTTATAGTTGTGGCTTTTGTACATGATCATAAATGTCGTTCAGATACAATGGTCATGGAAACTGACGTCACGATAGTTCAAACGCTACAATAGAGCAATCTTGATTCTTTTACCTGCCTGTCCATCTCGAATGATCGGCCTTTATATCTTGATGCAGAAGAGTTACAATAAAATCCTAATATGGTGGATCTGACACATACAAAAAAATTGCTATATTTATTGTGCATAGTATAATTCGAAACAAAGGTACATTGAGTCAGCAATGAAATCACGCTTTACAGTAGAATATCATAATCAAGGAAAGTTGACAGGAATAAGATGAGCCGCGACACGAGAAAACCAACAATGTGGTTGTGCGCCCAGCGCAGACTCAGATCAGCATGGGCGGCCACCCAGTTTGATCAGACTCTTCGTTAAGTGCTCAAAAGGCAGCTAAGGGTCTAAGCTACCTCCATGCGGACAGCGAAGACTCTGATCAGACTGGGCGGATGCCCAGGCTGATCTGAGTCTGTGCTGGGCGCACAACCACATTGTTGGTTTTGTCGTGATGCGGCTCAGATAATTTTTCCTCGTACTTTCGAAGTGTTTACGTACTACAATTTTGTAAAAGGTATGCGTGACATAAATGGAGTAATTTCGTTGTGTTCGTTTCATTCGTACCAATTGATCGACCTTTAAAGGGTTACCGATGTCTTGTGGCCATAGAGGCAGTGGTTGTTAAAGACTCATTGTGTCTTGGGCAAAGCATAAGAAATGCGGAGCTCTTCTTTCGCTGCATTGATCCATGGGTTGACATACTTTTCAGCCGCTGGCCGGTCTGATAGGGGTTTCAACTTGCAACCATTAGCACTATGGCCAAGCGCCTCTAACCACTTGACCATGAACTCTCCTTAATACAGAATTTATCCATTTGTTGTACTCTTATTCCGGAAATTGCTTTCACCCAGAAAACTGACTTTAACCCAGAACCTGTTATTGCTCTTAACCAGGGAAAGGACTTTCTTACTGGTGCTCTGCATAAGCTGCATGTTCGTATGGTGTCAGACCTGTCAAGAATTGCTTCCGGGGTCGTAGGGGGCTAAAATAGTTCTTTAGAAAAATTATGCTGCCTTGTTCAGAGGTGTGATTTTTATTCCTGAAGGTATTCTGTTGCATTTATTTGATTTGCTCTTGAAATATGAAGCATTTCTAAGCCAATGAGCCTCAAATACTTGATCTTTTGCAGGACTATATATCCTGTATGGATGCTGCCAGAAGTTAAGGGGAAGCACTGCGGTTTGTTTTTATTTACGCAATCTGGAGGCTGTACATGTGATTTACATGTATGGAATCTTGTGAAAAACTTAATCCGTCATAATATGAAGATTTGTCTATTTTTGAAGAGTACAGATGCTGATCTAATCTGATTATGGTATCTCATTGGCCATTGAATGTTGAGGACCTTTGGATAGTGTTCTGAATGGACCTCATTTTGCTTTTTGGTTATAACCATATTAAGATAGGAATTCGTACTCGATTGTACGCCGTTTCCTTTTGCTTTGCTTTCGCCGTTTCCTACAGGTCCCACTATCACCCGGTACTTCTACATTTGGCACGCCCAGCTATACGGTTCTCGCCAGCATCGCTAATGCATGATCTTTATAGCTTATATCTTAAAACCCTTTATGTCACCTTATACAAACAGTTACCTGAAAGTTCAGTTAGCACTTTACAGTGCATATCAATAACAAGTTCTACTTGATTAACGCTAAATGCAGGTTCCACTTTTTACCGGTACTTGCTCCCATAGTTTGGCGCACCGAGCTGCAGGGTCCCTTCCAGCATTGCTAAGACATGAGCTGTAAAACTTATCCTGAAGACTTCATCTCGCCAATACAAGAATCTCACCTAATACAAGACTTACCAGAGAGTACAGTCCACTTACGAAGAGCCATTACTACACAGTACAGGTCATCTAATAAAAGTTAATAGCACTGAAGCTCACCTGTTACAAGCAATCGCTAGACAAAAAGAAAAAAAAACTGTCAAACTTGTCACTTAACTACAGCTTCAACAAATCCAAGAAATACAATAAAATTAACTTGAATTGCTGCCATTTTCTGCTTTACCACTTGCATCCTATAGATTCATTTGCTAAGGAATAACCTCTCAAGCTTTTTCAAAAGCTAAACTTGTTTTATCTATGGGAGCCAATTTCACAGGTGTGACACCGTACACGATGATGTCTGAGGGGAGGTAAACCAAACTAATACAAGCAGTAACGCGCATCGCTATTTTTTGAAAGCATGTAAACTATTGCATGAAACTTCACTGGTTTATAGTACACGTATGTGAAGCGACTAAATGGGAAATGCGCTTAAGTGGGATAAATTAACGGCTATCTAGGAAAAGGTCTATCAAGAGCTTAAATAGGAATTACGACTAAGTACGGAAAGTCAATGGTTACCATTTAAGTGGGAAAACATTTACCGCTAAGTGGGAAAATAAGGCAAACTGTAGTATAATTCGCAACTGAAGAGTTAAGAATAGGATATGAAAAGGCAAACACGGTATGGTCGAGGCAAGTAATGTAGTGTAGTGTAGTTTAGTGCAGTGCAGTATTTGGATAAACATGAGCAGTAAGATGGGTTCACAGCGAAGCCTAGCGAAACAGAGTCCTCATGAAACGGTTATTTCATTGGCTGGTGTAAAATTTAATGAGATTTTCGCTTGGGTGTATGGAGTCGGAGGCGATAATGAGCCGCAGGATGGGTAAAGCTTCAAAGGACAGGCCAGGTATAGGTTATTCGGTATGACAGGGCAGTGAAGGGAAGGATCGAACAGGCTACAGTACATGTGTACATGTATATTGAAATTAGATAAGTTAGTAGAAATTTTCAGCGTTTCGAAGTAAAGCTGAAAATTATTGTCTTTTACGTTATGATAAACGATAACAAGGTGGTTAGTGAAGTGACTAACCAAGTGGAAAGTGGTCTCGGATTTGTTTCAGCCAATTAAAATAATGTTGTGCCATTGCTTATGGAAAGCATGGGCTGGAAAAAAGTTGTTTGTCAGTTCTAGCGAGAGCGTCGGATAGTACACACCAACTTTGTAAGGCACCATGTACCAAGAAACTGAACAAGTCATCCAAGATAAAGTTTCTCAAGCTGTGAACCAGGCGCAGTGTAGTTTGTTAGGCAATTTGGATCATCTTTTGTCCTCGAAACTAGAAGCTTTCGAGGCCCAGATAAGTGAAAATCAAAAAACGGTGGCTGAAAATCAAATTTCTAAAATCCAGACTAACATTTCAACTAATGATGGTTATTCGTTCAAGCAAAAGAGTTGCGAAGACCAGTTTAAGTTTAATACAAAGGTACTCGATCAGCTCCAAGATGCAGAGGTTTTACTAGAGCAAATTCGGACGGGGCAGGGGCCAGACAGAAAGTTTCAGAAGGTGAAAAAATATTTCCTATTTCATTCTAATATTTTCAGGTTATAGAAGTTTAGGATGGTTGTGAAAATCGGTAATGTATGCTTTTCCGTAGTGCGTTAATAAATGCCATGAAAAGAAAGATCCGATTAAAAATGCATGTAAGTAATAAGAATTAATGAAATCATGAACAGTAGTAATTTTGAGAAAGTCAATAAAATGTTTTTGCTCTGTTTGTTCTCATGTTTTTCATTGCATTTGGAATGTAACAGTAAGGCTGCACGTTTCAGGAAAAGAACTTATCAATCACAGACAGAAGCTGATCAGAATTGCGGATGATGCAGAAATGAGGTATCGCGTAGTGCGTGAGTACGACATGCATCCATTAGCAGATGGGTCCGATGACGAACGTCGGCTGTACAGAGCAGACACAAGAGCGAACAAAAAATTCAAGCAGGAGAAGGCTAAGCGGTCCAAACGGCGGTTCAGCCCATACAGTAGGCTTGTCACTGCTACCCAATGCCAGTTAAATCCAGAGAATGTTTCTGTGAGAAAAAAACCAGGGCTCTGTTTTCTCTGCCGTAAGCCTGGTCATTGGAAGAATAAATGCGAGCTGGCGAACAACAACGCATCGAACAGTAATAATAAGATAAGTAATTTTGAGTTTGTTTCGTATGACAACAAAATGTTAACGTCTGGTACATCTTGCAGATCAGTAGCCGAATGTAAAAGTCAGTCAGGTATTACGTTACCAACAAACACGTATAGTTGTCAACCGACGTAGGCGGAGGGGGACTATAGAAATGACCCTCGTCCGTCCGTGTGTGCGTCCGTCCGTCCGTCCTTCCGTCCGTCTTTCCGCCATCCTTCCGTCCGTCCGTCCATCCGAAATCTTGTCCCCGCAACTCCTACTACGTCTCTCATCGGATTGATTTGAAATTTAACAGATTGTATTCTTATGATATGAAGATGTGCATGTGGTTTTTGATTTTTGTTTCGGCCATTTTTGACGGAGTTACAGCCCTTGCAGACTCAGACCTTGTTCCAACAACTCTTGCCACATCTTGTTTCAGACTGACTTGAAATTGTGCAGACTGTTTTTATCATGATCTGAAAATGTGCATATGATTTTGGAATTTCAATTGTCCTATTCTTTACAAAGTTATGGCCCTTTGTAGTTTTCGGCATTTTTCCAACTTTTGAACTGTTTGACCGAGAGAGCTGAAATTTGGTATGCTATTAGCAGTTGGTAAATTGATTATTTTGATTATTGTTAGGACGTGCCTAATTGATTAATGACAGAGTTATTCCCCTTTCATAGATAATAGACATCCACTTAAAGGTAAAGGGATAACTCCAGAATTATTCATATTAATGGGCTGAATTTTCATGAATGCATTGTTCATTTTACATCAGATTCATATTAGCAGGATTATGGCCCTAGTTATGTTGCTATTGGGTATACAGTCTTGATGTTTTGGCCATTCTGTAAGGGCTTAAAGTTTCAGCAACCTGATTTTACACATAATGTCCCTCTCTGAATTTAAGTAGTTTATAACCTCATAGAGGCCCAGTAATTGTGTATATGTCTTTGCTTATGCTTCAGTTATTATTTGCTTACCAGGTTCTGTAATACACATATTTTTGTTTTTGGCCATACATTTACTCTGAAACAGAATAAAGGGCTGCAGTTTGTGATACATTTCAAACGTCGGGTGACACTTGGCCGATGGCCTTTTATTGTACTACGTTTCAGTCAGGTAATAGTAAATCTCAGGTTACTGGGTCAAAGAACAAGGCTGGCGTGCTCGATTCGCCCGTTGGTAGATTGCAGAATTCCTTTTAGGCAATTGCCGAATTATGAATGTATGAAAAATGACAAAACTGCTAGAGGTAACATGATATTTGTTTTAGAAGAGGTGTCAGATTTAATGCGGAAAGGATGTATTTCGCAAGTATTTGAAAAACCGTGGGACTGTTGCTTTCGGAAAAAAACGGTAAGAAAAGACTAGTTTTAGACTGCAGACTACTAAATCAATTCTTAATAACATATAAATTCAAATACGAAGATTGGTCTAAATTATTTAGTTCAATAAAGATAGCTGAGTTGCCACCTATTTAGGAAAGAGTTGCTGACTCGGCTTATCATTTGTAATTTATTGTTTGTTGGGATGTGTTTGTCAGTCTTTCCCTTTGATGTTGGGGATAGGGTTTGGGATCTGATTCAGTCAGTTCCTGAAGTGTAGTTACTCTTAAAATTGTAATACTGCAACACAAATGTTTGAAAAAGGGTCTTTGTTATTTACTTTCGATTTAAAGGGTGCTTATCACCATATTTAATTCTATCAAGAGTACGGAACGTACTTAGGTTTCTCAATAGAACAAGATGGAAAGATTAAATATTTTGTCTTTAATGTTTTGCCTTTCGGGATCGCATCCGCTGGGCATATATTTACTAAAGTTTTGAGGGCTCTTGTTTCATACTGGAGGAGCAAGGGTCATAAGGTAATTATGTATCTCGATGATGGCATTGGTGGTCATTCAGAATATAGCAAAGCAGAGGTTTTGAGCCAATATTTGCAGAAAAGTCTTCCAGAATTTGGTTTGTTGATGGCGAGTGATAAATATCATTGGGAGCCAGTTATCAGATTGGAATGGCTGGGCTATTGTTTAGATATGTCTGTCGCAAGGGTATATGTTACGGAGGATAGAATCAGAAGATTGGAAGCTGCCATTGATTCACTGTTGTATCATATAAGGCTAAGTAGTTTGAATGTAGTTAAAGTTCGGATTGTCGCCTCGGTGGTGGGGCAGGTGATTTCTTTGCAAACATTTTTGGGCAAAGTTGTGAGCTTAAAAACGAGTGCATTTTATCTCGAGCTAGCTGGGATGCGCCTGTGTTGGTCACACAGGATGCTATTAGTGAACTTGTATTTTGGCGTACAAAGGCAAGATTTATGAATCTGAATGGGAGGGCCATTAAAGAAAATTTAGAGGCTGAAGTAGAGCTTTTCTGTGATGCCAGTGCTGAAGGTTACGGAGGTTATTTTCTGGTTAATAATAAGGTAGCCGAATGTTTTGAAACAGAACGTACATGTGAATCTGTTTTATCAGAAAAAGGGATGTGTTCATATAGCACTATAGATCTTAGTGATCAGAGCGCCGAATGTAAAGGCGGGGACTTTGTTGCCCAGGGGACCACTTGTGATGGCATAAAAGCTTGTAATGAAGCATATACAGACTTTTCTGATGTAAAGTCTGGGGTAAGTTCTGATGGTCGGGAGGTTGTGGGTTCATGGAGCAGACAGGAAATGTTAAACAGTTCGACTTGGAGAGAAACCGAGGCGGTTAAAAGAATATCGATAAGTAATTTGGCTGTGTTTGAGGGTAAGAAATTGAAAATTTATTCGGATAAGAAAAATGTAAAAGCTATTTTACGAAGCGGTAGCACAGAAAGTGATTTACAATCTATAGCATTGCAAGTTTACACTATATGTGATGAGATGGGCATAACTCTTATTCCAGAATAGATTCCTAGACAGAAAAATGCAAGAGCAGATTTTCTGAGCAGATGTCATGATTGTGATGTTTGGGAAATTACTCTCTTGTTGAGGCACTCCAGCAAGTGGTTTTTAGTGGAACTTTTTTCTTTAAAGATGCTCAAATACCAAAATTTTAGGTTTAACATACCCAAAACCATTTCTCGTAGCTAAATACTGACTTGCAGCATATTGCATGACCTCTTTTGTCTATTTTTATCATTTTTTGTTTGGAGGTGGGTTTTCCAATAGTAAAAATATTCCTTCTGGTTTCCAGCCTTTGATGAGGTCCATTTTAATTTTAATAAAGCTGGGAACCACCCATTGTGACATCACAACAGAAATGATGTCATCACTAATCACCTGATCTGTTTTGGAATATGACCATTTCAGCAAAGGGTTGTTTGCAGTGTCAGCTACCCTTATGCATCTTTTTGTTTTCCAAAAAGATATTACTTATGAAAATAACTGCTATGAGATATAAGCATAAATTCTTCTGAACTGATTTCATGTTAATTTTATATGAAATGGTAATTTTCAAGAATGTGCTTGAAACATGCCACCCCTACAGCAATAATGGTTATCTTGAGGCGGCCATTATGACACTGAAAAAAATACATTGCAAGAGATTACTTTCCAAGCTTGAGAGCATGCCAATGAATTTCAAAAACTCTACTGGATAAATCTGACTACGAGAAATGGTAGTAAACTGAACCATGTAAGTGGAATTTGCTGTTTCTTTATCCTTTAAGTATAAACTTCAAAAAACCACTTGCTGGAGTGCCTCAACAAGAGAGTAGTAATTTGATTTTCAGAGACTTAGATAATAGGTGGGGCCCACACACAGTTGACAGATTTGCGACAAATTACAAAAATAAGTGTATGCGGTTTAATTCTAGGTGGTGGGTTCCTGAGGCAGAAGCCGTTAATGTATTCGATCAAGACTGGTCAAATGATTGTAACTGGATGGTTCCAGCTCCCAGATTAATATCATTATGTTTTGAAAAGATAGAGAATGATCAGGCGGCTGGAACTTTGTTTATACCAGAATGGAAGTCTGCGCCGTTTTGGACAAAACTTATTCAGGATAATTATAGTTTTATGCCCTATGTAATTGATTTTGAATTTCTTCCATTACGGAATGCGATCAAAAAGGGAAGGGGGAAACAATGGCGTATTTAGGAAAGAAAGTATGCAGTTTAGAATGATTGCACTTAAAATAAGGTTTATAAAATGGGACGTAACATGTTGTTTTCTGTTACAGGTGTTGGTCTAAAGCAGTCAGTAAATGAGGCACTTGAGTCAATGGGGCTAAATGATGATTCGATAGCGAGTTCCATGTGTAAATATTTGGTGAATTCTAAAAGTGACAGTACCGTAAAGAAGTATCATATAATTATTTTCAAAAGTGGAAATCATTTTGTAAAGAGAACAGTTTTGATCCTATGCCAGCGCAGCCTATACATGTTGCTATATATGTGACACGGCTGTTAGATTTACAGTTTTCATACAGTGTAATGTCCGCCAGTGTATATACATATAGTATTAAATGGGCTCATAACTTATTCTGTGGAAAATCTGATCCTACAGATAACGGTTTTGTGATTAACCTGTTAGAAACTTCTAAGAGACTGCGTTCTAAAAAGACCGTCAAGAAATACGTCGTTACATGTACATCAGAGATGCTAAAAGAGCTTTGTTTGTTATATGAAGGTTCCACAGATATATTAGATATAAGAGACTTATGTATGATTTTGATTGGTTATTCGGGATTTTTACGTTACGATGAGCTCAGTAAGCTGAAGTGTTGTAACGTGAAAATTTTTGATACTTATTTTAGTCTACGTATAGATTCGAGTAAAATAGACAAATACAGGAAAAGTGAAGAAATTTTGATAGCTAAAGGGGAAAGTATTGCCTTCCCGTATTTAATGTTAAGAAAGTATTTAGACTTCTATCGAACTTTCTTCAGAACATTTCTTATTCAAACCCATGTTCAGGTCGGGTAACAAATGAAGTCTGATTTATAAAAATAAGCCTTTGAGCTACATCAGAGCAAAAGAGTGTATATTGTCTAAATTACGAAGAATTAGTCCAAATTTAAATTTAGGATTGCATTCACTATGTGCAGGGGGAGCATCCGCTGCTGCCAATGCGGGCGTAAGTGACAGATGTTTAAAAAGACATGGTAGATGGATATCAGATTCTAGTAAGGGTTACACTGAAGACTCGTTTGAAAATAGAATAGAAATAACAACAAAATTGGGTTTGTAAGGTATAAGGTACCAAGCATCTCGGTTAACTTCGTAATTTGCAGCTCTAGATCATTAAACACTCGCTCAGTGCATATTCTATATATTGTCGTTATTTGTTAGTATAGTAAGACTAGAAATTTTCAGCGTTTCGAAGTATTGCTGAAAATTATTGTCTTTTACTACGTTATGATAAACGGTAACAAGGTGGTTAGTGAAGTGACTAACCAAGTGGAAAGTGGTTTGAGGTGTTTCAGCCAATTAAAATAATGTTGTGCTATTGCTTATGGAAAGCATGGGCTGGAAAAAGTTGTTTGTCAGTTCTAGCGAGATCGTCGGATAGTACACACCAACTTTCTGTTTAAAGTGAAATGCGGTTCAAAATTTCATTAAAGGGGTGCTTAGCATTGGAAAATGGACACACGTTTTTCAGTTAAAACTGATTTTTTTTCGTGGTCGGCTATGTTCCTCCGATCTAATATAACCACATATTGCATATAAATTCTGCTATTTTCAGATATATAGAATTTCTAGATTTTGATGTAGAATTAGGTTGTGTAGTTTCTGACATCTAGCTTGAGCCTTAAACCTCAGCTTCAAACTGTATCTGGTGCCTTACAACCTACGTGTAGATCATTAAACAATCGCTCAGTGTATATTCTATATATTGTTGTTATTTGTTAGTATAGTAAGACAGTAGGGTAAGTGTAGTATAGTGTAGAGATACATGTAAGGTAGAGTATGTTACATGTATGTATAATACGAACGTAAATGTTAGGAAATAGCAGATCGAGTAAAGAGTTCAGTAGGGTAGGGCGTAACTCGCCTTATCAGTCAGGGCAGGGATGATAGGATAGTGTAGTTATTGTAGGACGGAATAGTGGATGACTAGCAGGTTATTTTAGGTTGTGCTAGTGTTAGCAATATTACGACAGACCTTCGTAGTGCAGGGCTAGAAAGGGTATTATATGGAGGTAGGATGAGTGGTTACTGGTAAAGTAATATAAGGTAAGGGTGTGGTTGGGTAGGTAAGAACAGGAAAGGTTATGCAGTGTTTGATATGGTGATTGCAAAAAGAACAAGTGTTAAACGTGGTCAGCTAGGGGAGAGAATGATTGTGTGGTTGTCTGTAGGAAAAAGAATACTGTTGTTTTTGTTTAGAGTACGTTATGGTGTACGATAATGAGTAACGTCAAAATAACGAGAAACGTCAAAGATGTCCACCATCGGCGATATTCATCAAAGGCACGGTACCAGTTTCTTTTAAAAATAACTAAACCCCAACGAAAAATATTTACGGAAGTATGGACGGACGGATGGGTGCCACAGGATGTTGACGGGACAAGCTTTCCCTGTCGGTAAAAATATAGCTCCATGGAAATCCTGGAAAAAGTTACTAAATTTGCAATAAATCTTGTATGAATACTAGTAGAGCGGTCAAAGTAGCAAAATCATAAGTCCGATCTCATAACCATATAAACATCGACAAATCCGGCATATGTTGGTACATAGACTTGGACCCAAAAACGGAAGTGCGGTCAGGTACTCGCGAATAGTAAGCATCATCTGCCTAGATAAGACATTACATTAAACAAAGAATAACTCCAATGACAAGCTTTGTACATGTATTTGTAATCAAGACGCAATTACTTAGTTCAATGTTCTCAACAAGAAGGTTCCAAACTATCCAAGAGGAGGTGTGTGGGACTATAAGTTATCAGATGACTCAAATTATTACAGAAATAAATTATATTAATAATTTTTCTTCATCAGTTTCCTGCATAAGGGACGAGGGGGGAGGTACATTGGGAGGGGGGGTACATTTAGGGGGGATCGAATTTTTTTTTGTTTGCGATGTACTGAGGGGGTCGGAAATCAAAAAGCATCTGGGCAGGGGGTCATATATTTTATTAAGCATATTGGGGGCGGGGGGAGGGGAGGGGGGGGTCAGAATCCTTCCGTCAGTCTTCATTTTTAAAATTGTCTCAGATTCTGAGGGGCTTCGCCCCAAACCCCCCGTTAGTCCTAAAAGTTCAGACTTTTCTTTCAAACTCTGATCTTTTCATTGATTTGCTAAAAGTACAGTATAAAAGTGTCTATTAAATCATGTCAAGTATATGATTTTGTTCTCATTTAAATTTAATGCCTGCGGTTGCGATATCAGCTCTCCAGGTGCCTTTTCCTCAGCAAAACTACTGTGGTTTTTGGGGGTTGCGCCCCCAGAGCCCTGCCACCCAGAGCGCCAATTAATATTATTAACATTTATAATATTAAGCATTCGACAAACAGATTTCTGGGTGGCCATTAACAGAAGAAAAAGTGCAAGAAATGCAAAGTTTAAACAGACCATGATTAATTAACCTGTTAGAATAAAAAAAAGTTCTTTGTGTTCATACAGGTTTTGATTGTGGTCAGTCAGACATAAAATAGGTAATATGGTGTGTGATTCTGAAGAGTACCTGGGATTGGGGGATGGGGGTCGTAAATTTATGTCACCTATCTGGGGGAGGGGGAGGGGCGAAAAATTGTGGTGACCCATATGAAAATGTACCCCCCCCCCCACCACCTGATAATAAATGACTCCGACACACCCTTTGTGCCCGAGGCTTGGATTTCCCTGTCCACATCGGAGACCAGTGATTGATTGTTTCTCTTACATACGACAATCAGATAATAATTGTTACAAATTGAACAGGGAACTATTTTTTCATGCGAACGTGTAGAAGCGTAGGAGGTACAACCGTGTCAGCCACATAGCTTCTGCTATGAACGAACAAGTAAGAACTGCCAAACAGCATATTTAACACGGTTAAAACAATCACTACTTACAACCTTACTGACAAACGTCGTACAAAAGTGTGTGAAAATAGTAATATTGACATTTTCAGTGCATTTATTGAAAAGCCCTATTGTAACCCATTAGAACGTAATGTACATGTAGTTTATACTTCAATAACTACATGGGTTCACGCGACTTTGCATGAGGTTAAGTGACGTCAAACTAAACCATGGTTCTCTCCAATCTGATTGGACGAAGGTGACGTTATGACGTCGTTGACGTTGTTCCGATGTTAGTAGAAACAAAAAATCCGCGGAAAGCGGTGTCGCACCTGCAGGGGTTAGGTCACACGAGTTCTAATTGGTAGTGATAACTATATCGCCCATGCTAAAGCAAGACACCATCTGTGAATTGTTGACGAACGGACTTTTGTGTAAAAAATTGACCAAGTTCCACATGTGAAAAAAGTGATAAAAATTAATCTGGGAATTAAGTGCAAATAATAAGCACATCTACAGACCATGGCCAAAACATCTGTGAAGTTTCAAAATGATTGGCCAAAAAGTGTAGGAGGGGTTGCGCTCACAAGACACCTACTGCGAATTGTTGACGGTCTGACGGACGGATGGACGAGCGGACGGGCCCGTGCACGCCTATATCGCCCCAGCTAACGCACGCGCGACAAAAATACGTATAAATGTTTTTTTCCGCTTCAACTGTAGCCCTAACTCAAATTTGTGGTGAAATGATAGATAGAAAAGAATGAAAATATAAACAATGAACTTAATTTTTCTTGTGTTTATCGAAGTATAAACTACATTGGGTCGCCAGCAAAGTTTACATGACGCTGTTCATTCTATTGATTTTAAGTCAATTCAAGGTCAATAACCCATGCATTACTGAAGCCAGTCTAATGAAACTTCACGTGCATAATCATGTTATGGTGATTTATATTTAGTTTCAGTTTCATGAAGTTCCGATAATTGGTTACGTAGTTATGGCTCATATATTGATTTTAAATCAATTCAAGGGCAATAACCCATGCATTACTGAAGCCAGTCTGATGAAACTTCACCTGCATGCCCATGTTATGGTGATATATATTTAGTTTAAGTTTCATGAAGTTTCGATAAGTGGTAACGTAGTTATGGCTCATTTTATTGATTTTAAGTCAATTCAAGGGCAATAACTCGTGCATTTCTGAAGCCAGTCTGATAAGACTTCACGTGCATCAGCGGTTCATGGTGATACATATTCATTCTAAGTTTCATGAAATTCGTCCAGTGGTTACGTAGTGATGTCTCCGGACGGAAAGACGGATGGAAGGAAGGATGTACAGACAGACGGACGGACGGACATGGAGAAAACTATATCTCTCCACCTTCGGCGGGGGAGATAAATAATAGTTAAGAACAAAATTTGCATTGAGAGACTACAGCAAGCGCATGTATGACGTTTATTGTGACGTAACGCCAACGTTATTTATGTCCCCCCACATGGGGGGACATATTGTTTTTGGTGTGGATCTTGTCGGCGTCGGCGTCGGCCTCAGCGTCTGCGTCGGCGTCAGCGTCGGGGTAGCTTCTTGTCTGCACTCTATCTCCTGAATGGATTGATGGATTTTGACCAAACTGGCACAGATACATTATTGGGAGGAGGGAATAAAACTGATTAGATTGTGGTGACCTTGACCTTATTTTCGAGGTCACTGAAGGTCAAAGAAGGATGAAAAATAGCTTGTCTGCACCATATCTCCTGAAGGAATTAAAGGATTTTTACTAAACTCGCACAGATATATTGTTTGGAGATGGCAAAGAACTGATAAGATTTTTGTGCCCTTGATCCTATTTCCAAGGTCACAGGAGGTCAAAGAGTGTTGAAAATGCATTTTCTGCACCATATTACCTGATGGAATTGATGGATTTAAACCAAACTTGCAAAGATATATCACTGGGAGATTGCAAAGAAGTGATTAGATTTTGGTGACCTTGACCTCATTTTCAAGGTCACAGGCGATCAAAGAGTGTGTCTGTACCATATCTCCTGAATGGATTTGAACCAAACTGTCACAGATACATCACTGGGAGATGGAAAAGAAACGATTAAATTTTGGTGACCTTGACCCTATTTCAAGGTCACAGGAGGCCTTGACTTGACAGCATTTAGGGAAAATGATACTGCTGGGAAAGCGCAGGTGGGGGACATCTGTTTCTGTCAAAAACAGTTCTAGTTCAAACGTTTGTTGGTAACGTGTTCAAAAAGGGGGCACCCCGACAGTGTTAGTATGAATCATTGACTATTTCGTTTTTAGCTCGCCTGAACGAAAGTTCAGGAAGAGCTATTGTTGTCACCCTGGCGTCGGCGTCCGCGTCAGCGTCCGCGTCCGCGTCCGAAATGGATGCTTTGGTTAAAGTTTTTTTATGTGAGAGGCAATGCGCTGCAGGCGAGCTATCCTGTACGCGGACAGGTCTTGTTTGCTTTCTTTCGACATAGAAAAAAATAACAATGGAATTATAAGTAATAAATTACCTTTCTTCTTGGGAGCTTATTGATGTGTAAACACTAGCGAATTACTCACAAACTTAATACTAGAAATATTCCCATCCCCTCTAATGAATAAAAAGCCTGAACAAATAAATTATCTATGCAAGTTTGGAAAAAACCCATCATCAGGTTCCAAAGATATCCTACATTAGAAGACTGTGTCATTGACAAAATGGGTCAAGGTCACTAACTACTAAACTTGTCTTAAACCTGTCACAACAATATATTCATGCAAGTCTGATGATACCCGTCAATTGGTTCGAGATATAACTCATTTTTAGAAGAAAACAAATAAGCATTTGTAAGTTAGCTTTTGACCTTAAAAATGGGGTCAAGGTCATCAAAACTTAGTAAACTCTTGAGATTGTCTCAAAGGTATATCTATGAAAGTGAAGTGGAAATCAAGCCAGAGGCTAATGAGATATATCAATTTTAGTGAATTTTCACGTATCTAAGTCCTCCTGTGACCTTGGAAATAAGATCAAGATCACCAACATATGATCAGCTCTTCAGCTAGTCCCAGTGATGTGTCCATGCAAGTTTGGTGAAATTCCATCTGTGATGCCGAACAGTGATCCCGAGTCACGTATGTTTCTATTCACACCTCATACTCATGAAAGATACTTTTACTTGCATACCTGTCAACATTTGATTATAAACATAGAACTTCTTTAAAAGAAGATGTACACTTTTAGCGTTTTAGAGGGCTCCATTTAATTTTGAAAGAAGTCGCCGCTTTCAACGACCGCCGTTCGGTTTTTTACGTTAACGTCTAGAGTAGCATACGGTAGAGTCATTTTGCAAATTTAAATGACGTTAGCATCTGGAAAAAAAGCAAAAAACAAAAATAAAACAACAAAAAACGTCACTTGACGACGTATATACGTTATCTCCTGTACAACCAATGCATTGAATGCACGCAAAATTTATCCGGTCCTGTCAGATGGAATGGGTGAGATAAGGTTTGTAGGAACAGGGGAAACACGTGGATATCCTTATATGTATCTGGTGTGCAAGAAAGAATTTTCCAGCACAGCTAAATATAGAACAAACTTTGTCTTGTAGTAGTAGTGCTAGTAGAGGCCTCTAGAGACAGGTACTACTTTCTTGAATGCTTTAAGAGACCTTTCGAGACGGGTTTTATGTTCTAAATGGCTAATAGATAGCGCTTAAGACAGGTATTATACTTCACAGTGGTAGATCAGACCGCCCAAGACAGGTACCATGTTCTAGACAGATGATTAGGACCACTGAAGAATCACTCTACTAGTGATATCGCAAAATTGCTGAAAGATTGGCTTTACTTGCTCTCTTTCTAGAACAAAGTACATGTATCCGTCTTAAAACATCACTACAAGCACTCTAGAACATAGTGCCTGCCTCACAGACACTGTGTTCTAGATTACTGGTAGAGATCTTTAGAAACAGACACAATAGTCTAGACTGCTAGTAGAGACATCTACAGGCACGTACTATGTAGCAGTTTGATAGTAAAGACTTCTAGAGACAGTTACTATGATCTTGAATGCTAGTTGAGCCCTCTCTAGACAGGTTAAATGTTCTAAAGCGCCAATGAAGACCTCTAGAGACAAATACTATGTTCTAGAGTGCTACAATGCACCTCTGAGAGTCTCAAATAGCACTCTGGATCAAAGTTTAAGTCGTCAGTGTCTCTACGAGCACTCTGAAACATACTTTCCGCCCCTAGAGGTCTCTTCTTGTACTCTACAGTCTACATACACCCTGTCTATTGATGTCTCTACGTTCATTTCAGAAAATACTCCTTGACTTGAGAGGTCACTACTGGCAACCTAGAGCATAGTCCCTGTCTCTAGACGCCTTATCCTTCACACTCCACATAGTACCTGTCTCTAGATATCTTCATTAGCTCTGGAATAAAGTACCTGACTTAAGAGGTCTCTATTAACACTCCAAAACATAGTACCCGTCTCTTGAGGTCTTTACCCGCACTCTAAAATATGACTTGTCTATTGAGATCTCTACAAACACTCTAGAATATGGTGCCCATCTCTTGATGTCTCTTTCAGCACTCTAGAACATGGTCCCTGTATCCAGACGACTCTGTCATACTGCCACATAGGACCTGTCCGGAGAGGTCTCTACTAGCATATTAGAACATGATACATATCTTCAGACCTCTAACCTAGCCTTCAATAACATAGAATCTGGTTGAAGAGGTCTCTACTAGTAGGCTATTACACAGAGTCTGCCTCTAGACGTCTCTGATTGTACTCTAAAACATAATACTTGTTGTCTCCAGAGTTTTCTGCTAGCACATTGCTACCTAGTACACGTCTAAAGAGGTTTCTACTAGTACTGCAGAACATTGATCCTATCTCTTTGGGCCTCTACTAGCACTCTAGAACATAGTACCCGTCTCTAGAGGTCCCTACTTGCAAAGCACCTGTCTTAAGACCTCACATAGATCCCTACTCTAGAGGTCCCTACTAGTGCTCTAAAATATAGTATCTGTCTCTAGAGTTCTCTACCAACACTCTAGAATACGGTAACTTTCTTTAGAAGTATCTAATAGCACTGTGGAGCACATACCCTGTCCATAGAAGTCTCTACTGTCAAACGTTCTCACAGTTACTGTCTCTAGTGGTCTCAACTTACACTCAATAAAATGGAAACTGTCTCAGCACGGCAGTACTAGCAATTTAGACCATAGTTCTAGTCGCTAGAGGTCTCTCATATATTCTTACAGTTCCTGTCGCTAGAATCTCAGGCAACAGTACTTTTTCCAGAGATCTCCTCTACCGCTTTGCCTGAGTCCACATTATCCTTAGCGATAGTACCTGTCTCTAGAGGTCTTAACTATTACCCTAGGCCATGGTACTTGTGTCTTATAAGTCTCTAATACCACCATAGACTACTGATACTGTCCCGAGAGGTCTCCACTACACCTGAAAATATAGTGCCTTTACCTGGACGTCTAATATATTTAAACAGACCAGGTACCTGTTCCTAGAAATCTACACCACCACCTTAGACTGTAGTACCTGGTTCTAGATGTCTGTTCGACAAGCCTAGACCACAATACCTGTCCCAAGAGGCTCTTCTACTACCCTAGATCGTAATATCTATCCCATGAAATCTACTTTCAACACTGACCAAAGTTCGTATAGCTAGAGGTGTCCACAGCTACAGTAGACCACATCACTTGTTCCTGGAGATATCTGCTTCTGCCAAAATCAAAATTTGCAGTAACTATCTCGATAGATCTCTACCTCCGTCTCTGATCAGAGAACTTGTCTCTATAGATCTATGCTACCGCTTCAAATAATAGCTTAAGTATGTGGAAGTCTTAAATACCAAATTTAGACCACAGTAACTGTCCCCAGAGGTCGCTACTTCCAATCTAGGTTATCATACATGTTTCTAGACTTTTCTAATATCAACGTAGAGCACAATACTTGTTTCTTGATCTCTACTACCACGTTAGACCACCGTTTATGTAGCTAGAGGTTTCTACAGTGGTAAGAGATGTTCGGGTATAGTGCAGACGGTGGCGGGTTCGAATGCGGGTTCGGCCAGCCGGCGACTGGAAATTTCTGTCAACCCAGGAGTAAATTGGTAATATTTTCGAAATAGGAAACAATACGGCAAAGAAAAGAAAGGGAAGGGGTATGCATGTTATACCAAAATACAGTGGTTATAAACCCCAACTGCAGCTATGGTCACCAGGGTACAGGAAACCTTTTCCTTTATACCACCACTATAGACCATATAACCTGTCCCTAGAGATCACTACTACTACCCAAGACCAGGGGCCGTATTCATAAAGCCACTTAAGTCGTTGCTATGCGGTTGCTAAGGCTAAATATCTATAAAGGAGATTCCCTACAACTATGAAATTTGGTCTGGAGGAACAGTCTTTGTAAGACTGTTCCTCCAGAGCAAATTTCATAGTTGTAGGGAATCTCCTTTAAAGAAATTTAGCCTTAGCAACAGCAACAGCATAGCAACCACTTAAGTCGTTTTAATACGGCCCCAGAGTAGCTGTCCCCAGATGTTTCTACTACCTTACCAGACCTAGTATCGGCCTCTAAATATATCAACTACCACCCAAGACCACAGTTTTTCTCTACAGAAATCCTTTCGAGTACCTAGACCATAGTACTCTCGTAACCCTCTGCAGTAGTAGCCACTACCATTCTAGGATGTATTCCTAGACAGTAGTTCTTGTTTGAAGAGAAGTCTGGTGCCCCGATAGCTCAGTAGGTTAAGCGCTGGTCTGCGGTCCCGAGTTAGAGCCCCGCTGTAGACGTTGATCTTTTTAGTCGTAAACAGGGTTCCATTGCATTGCACACAGCCTATCACTATCACCCAACCATCGTATTTACGTGGATTTTGTATGCTTTTAAAGTGTCGCGTGATTAGGTAAAAATATAGTAGAGTCTATGCACCCACCATACTTTGTACGGCAAGACAGTAGTAGTCAGATACTGGCGAAAGTATGCGCACCTAGCACTTGTTAAGCTTCCAGCGTGCTATAAGACTGCTCAAGAACAGTGTGTCAAAGAGCAGTTCAAGGGATTGGGGTATTCCCAAGTTAGACAAATACACTTATGTGTGCCCGATAATCCTCCGCTGGCGGTATGTAGAGTTCCGAAAGAATCAGGAGTCCCGGTGGCTCAGTAGGCTAAGCGCTAGCCTTCTGATCTAGCGGTCCCAGATTCGACTTCCGCTGTAGGCAGGAAACTTTTCAATCGTAAACAGGGTTCCATTGCACACAGCCTTTGAATAACACCCACCCATCATCCTGATACAACCGAAAAATTGTTACAAAACGCGTAAAATCGCGTAATCCATCCGTCCGTCCAAAAGAATCCTACTATCCGGTCGATTTGCTCCCAAAGATCCCCGCTCTCCACCCCAGTCGACCCCCGACCCCCCCCCGTTTTTTTTTTAAAAAGATAATGGTATATGCCTCTCTGGGCTCGAACCTCGCAGGCGCACCACTGAGAAAGCCAAGTTCTGCTTAAGGAAGGTAAGTGGTTTCTCCCTTTCGCTCACAACTGCTTAAAGATTAGCTTGACAAAAGCGATTATTTTTGAAAAAACGTATACACCCCATCAGCTACATTACGTCGCACTGACATCGATGTCGTCACATCGAAGTCAGTCCGACGTCATTTGAGCGTCCTGTGCCCACAGGGAGTGTAGGCCGCCTCACAAATTTTGCAGTGTGCAGGTAATTTGTCAGCAACAAGATTTGGCTTTTCAAACATAAATTACGCGTTTCGCAGTTATTAACTTTTCCGGGATAGTGCTAGGATAGTGCCTAAATTTCTGGGTTAAGACGTTTTTCGGGATAAGAGCACAACATACGTTGACTTTAATATTTTCGAATTTTATTATTTTATTATAAGTGTTTTGTATTCACACGGCTCGACATAGCCTGAACCAGGTACAAGGCACGGGGAGTGTAAACGGAAGTTTACCGACGGCATCCTAACCGTAATTTACTGAATAACTTCATAAATATGAAACTAACGGATATTGAAGATAATATAAAAATAATATAAGCAATATTGTATGAAATAAGACATACCACAACATTCGCCTCTGTTCTGTATTGTTACAGCCTCAATCCTGTATGCATTCTCCAAATCAACTTGCCACCATGCATTCTGGTGATTTTGCCACCCATTTGTGCTGGAACACGTTGACCAAGATGATCCCGAATCACCGTCAACAGCATTGTTGGGCTGCCAGTGATGAACGTCCCATGTGTTAGGTTCGTCTGAACTCTGTGTTGCATTCTTGTTCAGTGCTACATTCTCTAGTTCTTGGAAATCTAGGAAATAAGCGAAGCAAACGTGACTCATGATTTCTAATCTCAACTCGAATATTGGGCTTATGTGTGAAAACAGAAACAAAAAAAAACAACAAAAACTCAATTTAGTCCGGTGAAAAAAAATGAGTTCCACTGAAAAAGTGAGCCGGGACAAGACGAAACCAACAAAGTGGCACGTACGCTCAGCGAAGACTCAGATTAGCCTAGGCATCCGCCCAGTCTGTTCAAAGTCTTCGCTGTGCGCTTAAAGGGTAGCTAAGGGTGTAAACGAGCTCGGTGCGGTGAGCAAAGACTCTAATAAGACTTGATGGATGCCCAGACAGAACTGAGTCTTCGCTAGGCGGCGCTCATGCCATTTTGTTGGTTTCGTCATGACACGGCTCATATGAGCCGCGACACGAGAAAACCAACAATGTGGTTGTGCGCCCAGCGCAGACTCAGATCAGCCTGGGCATCCGCCCAGTCTGATCAGAGTCTTCGCTGGCCGCATGGAGGTAGCTTAGACCCTAAGCTATCCTTTGAGCACTTAATGAAGAGTCTGGTGAAACTGGGCGGAAGCCCAGGCTGATCTGAGTGTGCGCTGGGCGCACAACCACTTTGTTGGTTTTGTCGTGTCGCGGCTCATATGGATGTAAACTCGGTCAAATGGCAATGATCAGGAACAGACACAACTGATTTTCACATCCTGAAAGGGCGTAGCTACCTATACGCAAATACGCAGGTGCGTATTGAAATTTTGTCAAATTTACAAAATTTCAACACACACCTGCGTATTTTCATGCTGAAATGTTGTTAATTGGGCATAATTTTAATGCTAACTGCCAACAGACAGAAAATTTGATATATCTTAGCGGATTAACCCCCTATCATTGCCCTCAGTGAGTATAAAGCATAATTGTGTGTACAGTGTAATTGCCCCTAGCTACGCCCCTGTCCTGCCCAAAAAGTACCAAACGAGGAAGGAAGGAAAACAATAAAGACCGCAAACAAAATAATAATAATAATAATAATAATAATGATAAAATGGTGCAATGCCAAGAGGTCAGCACTTCACCAGCAGACTGCCTCGAAGCTATTTTGAATAAGCAACTTAAAGTTATTTAAAAGTGGTTGCTCTGCTTTTGCTAAGGCTGAATTTCTATAAAGGAGATTCTCTACAACTATGAAATTTGCTCTGGGGGAACAGTCTTTATCAGAGCAAATTTCACAGTTGTAGGGAATCTCCTTCATAGAAATATAGCCTCAGCAACAGTAGCAACGACTTAAGTAGTTTTATAAATACGACCCCTGGTGGGCAATCACAAGAGTAATCATTGACCTAATCACGACAGGTGCCTCCATTATCAGAAGGATTATCATAACAGTCATCTAATTTTGCAACAAACATTCAAGGCAGTATCAATCATATTTTTTTGCCGAGACCGGCCTGAAAACACAACAGAATATTAAGCAAAACATTCTTTTTTTTAGTAGGTTAGGGATAGTTTGAGACAATTGTAGTTAACACGATTAACGTCAGTCTATTTAATCAACTAAAAAGCACAATGACAGGCAATAATCAGGGACTAACAGACTGCTCCTGGATTGAAATGACGACACTGACTGTTCGTACATGTCATGAATCGTGTAGCTAATCATTTGGAATAAGCTAATACTGCCGCATTATCATCGATCATATTTGAATAAAGGATCATCAAGGCCTTTGGAAGCTACAAAGATATAGATTAAATCCTTGCCATTAAACACAAATACATATAGTGAGTTGTATGTTTAACTTTTTCTTTATTCCTTAATTTTGACTTTATTATATGGTGAGAAATCAGTCGGATTTACCTTAAACTAAAATTATCCGAAGACAATGGGTGCTTGACTTCAACAAGGGCAGGGTTAATTGGACAACCGGCCAAGTTAAATAGATCAGCTGCAGTGTCAGAATTAATGGTAAACCCCTAAAGTAATGCCTGAGATACGACATCACCTAACTGTTAAACATAGTGACCTAAGAGTAATATAAATAGATCAATCATTGTATCTGCTCGTACCATTATACCAAGTATAATTCAAGTCAATGAAATAGTGTTAGTGATATGTGGCCTAACCCACTGGACCATGAAATGTTGGTCACACGGCCTAGAATTAGTATGAACTCACTCACAGTGTCAGCCGAAAACATGAATCCAGGTATAATCCATTTCCATGAAAAAGTGTTTGAGATGTTAGATATAATCCCTGGGGCCGTATTCATAAAACGACTTAAGTCGTTGCTATGCTGTTGCTAAGGCTAAATTTCTTTGAGGAAGATTCCCTACAACTATGAAATTTGCTCTGGAGGAACAGTCTTACAAAGACTGTTCCTCCTGACCAAATTTCATAGTTGTAGCGAATCTCCTTTATAGATATTTAGCCTTAGCAACAGCATAGCAACGACTTAAGTGGCTTTATGAATACGGCCCCTGGACCATGAAATACAGGTGAAACTGAGCTACACTTAGTATGATGTCATTCACAGTGTCAGCCAAATCCATTCACCGAAGTGTGATACAAGTCCATGTAAAAGTGCTAGAAATATGATGCAAAATCAATGGACCATGGAATAAAGGTGACACTGGCCTATAATTAGTATATGGTCACTCACGGTGTCGGCCCAAATCTTTACCCCAAATTTAATGCAAATCTATGAAATGGTGTCAGAAATATGAGTTAAATCACTATATCATGAAATATAAGTCACACTAATCTTCAACTAGTATGAGGTCTCTCATTGTGGCAGCCAAGCCATTTTGATGCAAATCCATTGAAAAACCACTGGACCATAACATACATGTCAAGCTGCCAATCAATAAGTTTGAACTCACTCACAATGTGAGTCCAACGCTTTAACCCAATTACAAGGTATTATCATAAATTGGTGTTAGACGCGCTGTCTGTTCGATTTTGCCTCATATTTCTAACACCAATTTATCAGACAGCACCAACCCGCTTCTAAACATCACGGAGATAATCGAGCTGTTACTAGCAGACACACCAAAAAAACTCCAAGTACTGGGACACCCAATCAACCACGCCGCGAGGTTATGAAAAAATTCAAGCTCAACTCAGCTGAGCATGATTTTGTTTTCTGCTCATAAATGTTAAAGTACCTACAGTTGGCAGTTGTTGGCATTTTAACATTTATGAGCAGAAAAAATAGCCTTCTTTTACTCTGGTCGTTTTACTCTGGTCGTCAGACTCTATGATGGCCCCGACCTAAAGCTATATATTTTAGTTGGTTGGGACCGGAGCCTTTTTGTCTGTTGCTTGGTCCACCGGGGCTCAACTGGTGACCTTCTTTTGCTTCAGATTTCCAGTGGGGTTGTTTGGCAGGACAGGGATCTCCACCTGTCAGACGGCCCGTTGTATCTGTTGAGTCCTCGTCTTTGCTTCTTCATGGTGTTGAAATTTGATTTATGTGTTTACCGTGATGATTCATTGACGAGTTAGAGGGTTATCATGCGAACCGAACAACCAACTAAATGTTTTGTACCACTTCAGAAACTGAGGGTGAGGTTGGGCCTGTAAAATCGATTTAAGCCCCCAAGTAATTCATTACTGACCGTTCCAAGGCGGTAGTTCTGTTGTGGTTCTTTGTTGCCTGTTTTTGGTGTCAGAGTTTCTGTGATGTTTTACCTTATGTATGTTATTATTATTTTTGGTTCGGTTTGGGTTGCTGAGTGGCCACCTTTTGGGAACAAGCTGCTCACTCGGTTGGCCATATGTTCTCTGTATCTTGATTATTTGTAATCTTAGTTGTTTCCAACTATGGTTTGAGGGCTGGATTTGGATTTTGATTGTTTCAGTTCCTGGTCTTTGCATACTTTTTACTTTTCTTGGCTTATCTGAGCCTCATAAATGCTGCATTTCTTGGTATTACGGTATTACTATATTTATGAACATTTTAAATTTCATGCCCAGCTGAGTTAGCATAAAATTTTGTTTATAATCTTGAGGCCACAGCATTAACAGTTTGGTTTTACAATGTTACAATGCTGTCAAAAGCTGCAGATCGAAAAGCAAACAATGCAGACCCGACAAGAATCTGATCATCCA
The DNA here is from genome assembly GCA_963989385.1 of Ctena decussata. Classification (NCBI taxonomy): domain Eukaryota; kingdom Metazoa; phylum Mollusca; class Bivalvia; order Lucinida; family Lucinidae; genus Ctena; species Ctena decussata. Next base: position 68,145,759 of record OZ022498.1, on the reverse strand, counting down.
TACGGAGTTATTATCTCAAGGATTCATGTTCGTACACCAAATACTCTTTAAGATAAGGCAAAATCACCCGACCATGAAAAATAGGTTCACAAATCTAGATATGAACTGCGAAGTAGTAAACTGTTGATGGAACAAGCATTCTTGCACACCGGATAGAAAATGCCATTCTTTTCACCTGGGATAGAAAATCTTATCTTATCCTGGTGTTCTGACCCAGGACCGGAAAAAATCACGAGCTGTCAATGCATTGGTTGTATTGGAGCTCACGTACCTGCGTCGTCAAGTGACGTTGGCATTTAGATGATGACGTCACGAAGACGGTAAAAATGCTGTCAGTTTATGCACGCCAGTCGTTGACGTAAAGAGCCGAATGACGGTCGTTGAAAGCGGCGCCTTCTTTCATATTCAAATTGAAACCTCTCAAGCACTAGAATTACGCATTTTAAGAAGTTCTAAAGTTAACACAAAACTTGGTGTGCAAGAAAAAGTATCTATCATTGGTGTGAGGTGCGGATAGAAAAATCCGTCACTCGGGATCACTGTTCGGCATCACTCGGCAAGCCTCGTGATGCCAAACAGTGACCCTCGTGACAGATTTTTCTATCCACACCTCACACCCATGATAGATACTTATACGACTCGGAATCTTTACATCAGTCGTTGCTACTCGTTTTACTGTGGTGTACGGCAACTTTCTCATAGCACAACTCATTAATCTCGTGTCCTACCTGTACAAGAAAAACCAAATCCAGCAAAACCTGCATGACAGTCACATGTAAATGACCCTTCTGTGTTCATACAGTCAGCGTTTGGATCACAAAAGGTTCCACTCATACATTCATTTTCATCTGCAATAATTTGAAACAATTAATACGTCTCTGTTGAAAGTTATAGAGAAAAAAAGTAAAAAAAATGTAAAACAAAAACAATATTGAAGGCCCAATTACCATATAATAATTTGAACTCTGATGAAATATTAAAAAAATTTACATTGACGTAAATTCTAAAGCCAGTATGAAAAGTTAATATAGATAACGTACGTCTGGCATATTTCGTAGGATGTGAACCATATATTTCAAAGACTCCGTTAAAGGATTTATCCAAAATTCCACAACATTTGATAAATTAGAACACCAGTGGATGTGGGTAATCGAGGCCCATATTTTACGATTTGATCTTGTGAATTTTTATTTTAGGGGTAACGCTTTATGATGAACGTGAACTTAATGGAATACACAATAAAATGCCTTGAATTTTAATAACTTAACAGAAAAGATGTCTAATAAGACAGAGAAGACATCTAATAAGTTTTAAATGTTTGTCTTAAAACAACCAAAAAGATATTTCCGAAAAAATAAGTGATGCGTTTTTAAATGTACTAATAGTATATCTATTTAGCAAGTCTGAAGACTCTTGCCCTTGTGGTTCTTCCGAAACTGAGATAAACGACACAGGTAAATATATTTTTCTATGTTCAATCGACCATGAAATATAGGACATGGCCCAATATGCATCTCTGCGTTCAGTAGTTCTCCGAGCAAGTTTGAAGACTCTAGCCCTTGCGGCTTCTTAGAAACTGAGCTAAGCACAACAGGTAAATATTTTTCACTATGTTCAATTGGTTTAAACAATATTTATTTAAAAAAAACGAGCACATACAAATGTACAGAATCAATTATCGGAATTTGGTCGGAAGCTCTAGGCTTGTAAAGACCATCTCACCAAAAGGATCATTTGCTAAGCTGTTGAACGCGAGATTGTTATTTAACAAATAAGAACAATCCACATCTAACTACAATAACAATAAGAATTACAGCGAAATATATAGTATGCAGCATAAATAAGGTAAGATACATATTGCCAAACTATTTGAAAACTAAATTGTAAAGTAATTAGAACATCTGTTACATGAAAGTGACAGTAACTTTATTTTAGAATACATGATATATATATGAGAGAGAGAGGGAGAGAGAGAGAGAGAAAGAGAGATAGAGACAAAAGAGAGAGAGATAGATCATTCATTTCGTCGTCTCGGTCAGTTCCATCCTTTAAGGACCTGCTGCCATTTTTATGCGTTGTATGCTAAGAAAAGTAAGCTTAGTATTAAACCACCTTAAATTTAGAATATATTCTTGAACTCGAACAGAAATGTCTTCATTTGTCGACGGTAGGACGCCATCGTTGCCGACCATTAAGTCTCTCAAAGTACATTGATGAGTAAGCTCTTCCAAGTAAGTTTGCCTGGCAACCTAGTAATTCGGGCAATTAAATATAAAATGCATCGTATTTTCTATTTCACCGAATGCACATAAACACGGGTGGGAAACTCCATAATCAGAGTCAATGGCTATGATAAGGAAAAGTCATGGCGGTTTTCCGGAGCACGTGCGGCTATGATTATGCCGGCCGAAATTCGGACTAAGAGAAGGTAAGTTTCTCATTCGCGGTGTAATTTCGTATTTACGGCATGGAATCTCAAAACAGGGAGAATGTAGTTCAATGCTCATGTCTTTTAACTACTTTTCTACGCTAAGGTAAGATGTCATATGCGTACGATTTTGTCTGAATCATTTGTGTCGTGGGGTGACAGAAGGCTAATTTACAGATAGATAGCTAACAATTGAATTGAAATTCCTGCTGAAATGATATAAACGTGATAATTTTGGTGGTCGAAGAGCGTGCGCTGATTGTCTGATCTTTCTCCATTCGCAAACAGTAAGAACTAAAAGCAAATAAGAGAAATTGAGAATAAATAAACCGAGGCTCTGATTATGTCGAGCGGCTCTGATTATATCGGCCGGCTCTGACGTAGGACGGCCGCTTTTGTAAGAGTCGGTTACTACTGAAGAAAATGACCGTCCCGACATGACCATAGCTGTTTACCGTGGACGTAAAGCAACAAATCAGTCAGATTCCTCAAACGAAGAAATAACATACAAATACATGCCTCTACGGCCACTGGGCTATGGGAAACCTTTACACCGAAATATAATGCAGTACAAGATGTATGCTATGGACAACAACATCCATTAACTTAAAATCTAATGCATTTATTAAAACCTCCCTTTCCTCGCCTTAATGATATCGGGAAGTCAATCATCTGTCAAACACTGCAACTAATTTTGTCGGCCCTTAAAGTCTCCATAGTCCTCCAGTGGTAAAAATCGTCGAAATACAAATCATTACAAAACCTGTATAGCCTTCAGAATTGATGTTATAGAAAGTTATAGAGAAAAAATGTAAAACAAAAACAATATTGGAGGCCTTAATACCATATTATGATTGGAACTTTGATGAAATGTTATACAAGAAAAATCTCTAAAAAATGATAATTGGTGCAGATTAAATGGAAGTGTGTTTTGTTGTATGTAAAGGACTTTGAATTTGATTACAAAAACTGGCAATATGTTAATATTCTACAAAAGACTAATTTATTATCTAGATTATTTAGAAAGGACAAGGTGCGGTAAGTGCAGTTTTCGGCCTACCCTTAGATTTTGGTATTTTTTTCATGATTTCTTGTACAGTATTTAAGTAGATGCAAAAAAATCAAAACGTTATTCCGTGTCTTGCTGTTCTTCATATATACTAGTAAACTTTTATAGATCTACTAGCGATTTAACGCCAAATTTTACAGCGTATACAATGGTGCGTATTTTTCTGTGAAGAAAGGTTTGCCGTAATAGAAATCACGAAAAAGACGATTTACTCTTTCATAGTACAGCTGATGGATATACATAATCTATTTCAACGAAAATAGCCATAATACTTATACTAAGCGTAGAAATGTTTGCCGTCATAGAAATCACGAAAAAAACGAATATTATAATATTTCCTATTTTCAAAGAGGTAGTAGCGCTAGCAGCGCTTGCTTCCTGTGCTAGCGCTACCGGGTTCGAAACCTACTACCGGCGTAAATTTGGATTATTTTCAAACTGTGAACGGGTTACATTGCACACATTGCACATATCGTACCAGGTCTCGATATTATTGTTTTCATTATTTGTTTTACGGCCCTTTCAAGAACATTTCACTTCTGCCAAGCCGATCGTTAATCAAAGGTGAGCTCCCCGAGAAAGCACCCTGGCCTTCCGTAAGCAGAACTGTGCCTTCTCACTTGTGCCCCGGCCGAGGTTCGAACTAACAGCGATGAAAGACCGGATGTTTAAGAATCAGCGCTCTTATACATTAGGCGATGGAGGCTCGCGCATCGATATGTCTGAAACTGTTAAAAGGGATGTTGAACTCAATATCATACATCCAGACACTGCAAGAAAAAGGCAAACGTATAAAAGTAAATAAGATGGGGGACGAAAAAAGTTAAATGCTTAAAAATGAACACAACAACAATAGAATAATAATAATCTTGTTTTCGCCATCTACACTATATCCTACTCTGAGTTCAGATAAAAAAAAAATTTATCACATGTTTTCAGAGACGAATACAGTTAGTCTGGATACAATTTTGTCATGCCACCATAAGTCTTCTGATTCTGAAGCATGCAAGCTGCAACATTTTCTTTGAGGATAGCTCATTCATATTCCGTCTTACCTATACAAAAGTAGCCTAAATACCATTACTATGCATATAACGGAATAATGTAAATAATGATAATAATAATAAAATATGCTGCATCTTTACATACGGCGTTGCTGTTTTGCTCTTACTCTGTTGAAAGGCACATTCTTTCAGAGTACAGCTGATGGATATGCATAATCTATCTCAACGAAAATAGCCATAATACTTATACTAACCGTAGAAATGTTGAAGGAACAAGGCCTTAGTCTTGACTTTCACCCTTAAAGCGCCAAAAATTAAAGTTGTTGAATTGGCAAACAGTATAGATCCAGAGGAGGTGGCTCATAATGAGCAAGCTCATCTGGATCTACACTGTTTGCCCTCTAGTGTTCGAATTCTCAATATGATATCGCTTCGACGAGACATTTTCTTTTTAAATTCTGCAGACGTTAATTTTGTCGTCTGCTTTTTGGCGCATTAAGGTTTAAATGAATTTTTGCAGCTAGCACTTGTTTGGTTTACGGCAAATTTTTCATAGCACTGCTCATTCAAACCATGTCCTACCTGTACAAATTGTGCCGTCACCAGCAAAACCTGCATTACAAACACAGTAATATGATCCTACTGTGTTGGTACATTGAGCGTTTTGGTCACACGTATTGGTTCCACTCAAACATTCATCTTCATCTGTAACAATTTGAAAGAATTAATACGTCTCTGTTGAAAGTTATAGAGAAAAAACTTTAGAATAAAATACAGCATTAAAGGTCCAATGCACCATGTTATGATGAGAAGTCTGATGAAATCTTCAATATTGGCCCTCATTCTAAAGACAATAGGGGTGTAACGATAAATCGTTGCATCGATATGAATGTAACGTGATAAAGATTGCCTTAATAGTGCTATCGTGATAGTGTTTTTAGCTATCGATAACCGATGCCGAAAGTGCTTGTAACAATCGACAGTTTCGATAGTCATTGTTCTAGGGACTGCATTTTGAAACGTGTCTTTCAAACAAATACATTTAGAAACATGAAGGGTGTCTAATTTGCATAAAAGATATGAAAAAATGCATTTTTAACTTTTTTTCTTGCCACGTGACCAGGACTTTGATTACAAAAACTGGCAATATGTTAATATTCTACAAAAGACTAATTTATTATCTAGATTATTTAGAAAGGACAAGGTGCGGTAAGTGCAGTTTTCGGCCTACCCTTAGATTTTGGTATTTTTTCATGATTTCTTGTACAGTATTTTAGTAGATGCAAAAAAATCAAAACGTTATTCCGTGTCTTGCTGTCCTTTATATATACTAGTAAACTTTTATAGATCTACTAGCGATTTAACGCCAAATTTTACAGCGTATACAATGGTGCGTATTTTTCTGTGAAGAAAGGTTTGCCGTAATAAAAATCACGAAAAAGACGATTTACTCTTTCATAGTACAGCTGATGGATAGGCATAATCTATTTCAACGAAATAGCCATAATACTTATACTAAGCGTAGAAATGTTTGCCGTCATAGAAATCACGAAAAAGACGAATGTTATAATATTTCCTATTTTCAAAGAGGTAGTAGCGCTAGCAGCGCTTGCTTCCTGTGCTAGCGCTACCGAGTTCGAAACCCACTACCGGCGTAAATTTGGATTATTTTCAAACTGTGAACGGGTTACATTGCACACATTGCACATATCGTACCAGATCTCGATATTATTGTTTTTCATTATTTGTTTTACGGACCTTTCAAGAACATTTCACTTCTGCCAAGCCGATCGATAATCTTGGCGAGCTCCCCGAGAAAGCACCCTGGCCTTCCGTAAGCAGAACTGTGCCTTCTCACTTGTGCCCCGGCCGAGGTTCGAACTAACAGCGATGAAAGACCGGATGTTTAAGAATCAGCGCTCTTATACATTAGGCGATGGAGGCTCGCGCATCGATATGTCTGAAACTGTTAAAAGGGATGTTGAACTCAATATCATACATCCAGACACTGCAAGAAAAAGGCAAACGTATAAAAGTAAATAAGATTGGGGACGAAAAAAGTTAAATGCTTAAAAATGAACACAACAACAATAGAATAATAATAATCTTGTTTTCGGCATCTACACTATATCCTACTTTGAGTTCAGATAAAAAATGCATTTTATCACATGTTTTCAGAGAGGAATACAGTTAGTCTGGATACAATTTTGTCATGACACCATAAGTCTTCTGATTCTGAAGCATGCAAGCTGCAACATTTTCTTTGAGGATACCTCATTCATATTCCGTCTTACCTATACAAAAGTAGCCTAAATACCTTTACTATGCATATAACGGAATAATGTAAATAATGATAATAATAATAAAATATGCTGCATCTTTACATACGGCGTTGCTGTTTTGCTCTTACTCTGTCGAAAGGCACATACTTTCAGAGTACAGCTGATGGATATGCATAATCTATCTCAACGAAAATAGCCATAATACTTATACTAACCGTAGAAATGTTGAAGGAACAAGGCCTTAGTCTTGACTTTCACCCTTAAAGCGCCAAAAATTAAAGTTTTTGAATTGGCAAACAGTATAGATCCAGAGGAGGTGGCTCATAATGAGCAAGCTCATCTGGATCTACACTGTTTGCCCTCTAGTGTTCGAATTCTCAATATGATATCGCTTCGACGAGACATTTTCTTTTTAAATTCTGCAGACGTTAATTTTGTCGTCTGCTTTTTGGCGCATTAAGGTTTAAATGAATTTTTGCAGCTAGCACTTGTTTGGTTTACGGCAAATTTTTCATAGCACTGCTCATTCAAACCATGTCCTACCTGTACAAATTGTGCCGTCACCAGCAAAACCTGCATTACAAACACAGTAATATGATCCTACTGTGTTGGTACATTGAGCGTTTTGGTCACACGTATTGGTTCCACTCAAACATTCATCTTCATCTGTAACAATTTGAAAGAATTAATACGTCTCTGTTGAAAGTTATAGAGAAAAAACTTTAGAATAAAATACAGCATTAAAGGTCCAATGCACCATGTTATGATGAGAAGTCTGTTGAAATCCTCAATATTGGCCCTCATTCTAAAGACAATAGGGGTGTAACGATAAATCGTTGCATCGATATGAATGTAACGTGATAAAGATTGCCTTAATAGTGCTATCGTGATAGTGTTTTTAGCTATCGATAACCGATGCCGAAAGTGCTTTCAACGATCGACAGTTTCGATAGTCATTGTTCTAGGGACTGCATTTTGAAACGTGTCTTTCAAACAAATACATTTAGAAACATGAAGGGTGTCTAATTTGCATAAAAGATATGAAAAAAAGCATTTTTAACTTTTTTTCTTGCCACGTGACCAGGACTTTGACTTTGATTACAAAAACTGGCAATATGTTAATATTCTACAAAAGACTAATTTATTATCTAGATTATTTAGAAAGGACAAGGTGCGGTAAGTGCAGTTTTCGGCCTACCCTTAGATTTTGGTATTTTTTTCATGATTTCTTGTACAGTATTTAAGTAGATGCAAAAAATCAAAACGTTATTCCGTGTCTTGCTGTTCTTCATATATACTAGTAAACTTTTATAGATCTACTAGCGATTTAACGCCAAATTTTACAGCGTATACAATGGTGCGTATTTTTCTGTGAAGAAAGGTTTGCCGTAATAGAAATCACGAAAAAGACGATTTACTCTTTCATAGTACAGCTGATGGATATACATAATCTATTTCAACGAAAATAGCCATAATACTTATACTAAGCGTAGAAATGTTTGCCGTCATAGAAATCACGAAAAAAACGAATATTATAATATTTCCTATTTTCAAAGAGGTAGTAGCGCTAGCAGCGCTTGCTTCCTGTGCTAGCGCTACCGGGTTCGAAACCTACTACCGGCGTAAATTTGGATTATTTTCAAACTGTGAACGGGTTACATTGCACACATTGCACATATCGTACCAGGTCTCGATATTATTGTTTTCATTATTTGTTTTACGGCCCTTTCAAGAACATTTCACTTCTGCCAAGCCGATCGTTAATCAAAGGTGAGCTCCCCGAGAAAGCACCCTGGCCTTCCGTAAGCAGAACTGTGCCTTCTCACTTGTGCCCCGGCCGAGGTTCGAACTAACAGCGATGAAAGACCGGATGTTTAAGAATCAGCGCTCTTATACATTAGGCGATGGAGGCTCGCGCATCGATATGTCTGAAACTGTTAAAAGGGATGTTGAACTCAATATCATACATCCAGACACTGCAAGAAAAAGGCAAACGTATAAAAGTAAATAAGATGGGGGACGAAAAAAGTTAAATGCTTAAAAATGAACACAACAACAATAGAATAATAATAATCTTGTTTTCGCCATCTACACTATATCCTACTCTGAGTTCAGATAAAAAAAAAAATTTATCACATGTTTTCAGGAGGAATACAGTTAGTCTGGATACAATTTTGTCATGCCACCATAAGTCTTCTGATTGTGAAGCATGCAAGCTGCAACATTTTCTTTGAGGATAGCTCATTCATATTCCGTCTTACCTATACAAAAGTAGCCTAAATACCATTACTATGCATATAACGGAATAATGTAAATAATGATAATAATAATAAAATATGCTGCATCTTTACATACGGCGTTGCTGTTTTGCTCTTACTCTGTTGAAAGGCACATTCTTTCAGAGTACAGCTGATGGATATGCATAATCTATCTCAACGAAAATAGCCATAATACTTATACTAACCGTAGAAATGTTGAAGGAACAAGGCCTTAGTCTTGACTTTCACCCTTAAAGCGCCAATAATTAAAGTTGTTGAATTGGCAAACAGTATAGATCCAGATGAGGTGGCTCATAATGAGCAAGCTCATCTGGATCTACACTGTTTGCCCTCTAGTGTTCGAATTCTCAATATGATATCGCTTCGACGAGACATTTTCTTTTTAAATTCTGCAGACGTTAATTTTGTCGTCTGCTTTTTGGCGCATTAAGGTTTAAATGAATTTTTGCAGCTAGCACTTGTTTGGTTTACGGCAAATTTTTCATAGCACTGCTCATTCAAACCATGTCCTACCTGTACAAATTGTGCCGTCACCAGCAAAACCTGCATTACAAACACAGTAATATGATCCTACTGTGTTGGTACATTGAGCGTTTTGGTCACACGTATTGGTTCCACTCAAACATTCATCTTCATCTGTAACAATTTGAAAGAATTAATACGTCTCTGTTGAAAGTTATAGAGAAAAAACTTTAGAATAAAATACAGCATTAAAGGTCCAATGCACCATGTTATGATGAGAAGTCTGATGAAATCTTCAATATTGACCCTCATTCTAAAGACAATAGGGGTGTAACGATAAATCGTTGCATCGATATGAATGTAACGTGATAAAGATTGCCTTAATAGTGCTATCGTGATAGTGTTTTTAGCTATCGATAACCGATGCCGAAAGTGCTTGTAACAATCGACAGTTTCGATAGTCATTGTTCTAGGGACTGCATTTTGAAACCTGTCTTTCAAACAAATACATTTAGAAACATGAAGGGTGTCTAATTTGCATAAAAGATATGAAATAATGCATTTTTAACTTTTTTTCTTGCCACGTGACCAGGACTTTGACTTTGATTACAAAAACTGGCAATATGTTAATATTCTACAAAAGACTAATTTATTATCTAGATTATTTAAAAAGGACAAGGTGCGGTAAGTGCAGTGTTCGGCCTACCCTTAGATTTTGGTATTTTTTCATGATTTCTTGTACAGTATTTAAGTAGATGCAAAAAAATCAAAACGTTATTCCGTGTGTTGCTGTCCTTCATATATACTAGTAAACTTTTATAGATCTACTAGCGATTTAACGCCAAATTTTACAGCGTATACAATGGTGCGTATTTTTCTGTGAAGAAAGGTTTGCCGTAATAGAAATCACGAAAAAGACGATTTACTCTTTCAAAGTACAGCTGATGGATATGCATAATCTATTTCAACGAAAATAGCCATAATACTTATACTAAGCGTAGAAATGTTTGCCGTCATAGAAATCACGAAAAAGACGAATATTATTATATTTCCTATTTTCAAAGAGGTAGTAGCGCTAGCAGCGCTTGCTTCCTGTGCTAGCGCTACCGGGTTCGAAACCCACTACCGGCGTAAATTTGGATTATTTTCACACTGTGAACGGGTTACATTGCACACATTGCACATATCGTACCAGATCTCGATATTATTGTTTTTCATTATTTGTTTTACGGCCCTTTCAAGAACATTTCACTTCTGCCAAGCCGATCGTTAATCAAAGGTGAGCTCCCCGAGAAAGCACCCTGGCCTTCCGTAAGCAGAACTGTGCCTTCTCACTTGTGCCCGGCCGAGGTTCGAACTAACAGCGATGAAAGACCGGATGTTTAAGAATCAGCGCTCTTATACATTAGGCGATGGAGGCTCGCGCATCGATATGTCTGAAACTGTTAAAAGGGATGTTGAACTCAATATCATACATCCAGACACTGCAAGAAAAAGGCAAACGTATAAAAGTAAATAAGATGGGGGACGAAAAAAGTTAAATGCTTAAAAATGAACACAACAACAATAGAATAATAATAATCTTGTTTTCGGCATCTACACTATATCCTACTCTGAGTTCAGATAAAAAATGCATTTTATCACATGTTTTCAGAGAGGAATACAGTTAGTCTGGATACAATTTTGTCATGCCACCATAAGTCTTCTGATTCTGAAGCATGCAAGCTGCAACATTTTCTTTGAGGATAGCTCATTCATATTCCGTCTTACCTATACAAAAGTAGCCTAAATACCATTACTATGCATATAACGGAATAATGTAAATAATGATAATAATAATAAAATATGCTGCATCTTTACATACGGCGTTGCTGTTTTGCTCTTACTCTGTTGAAAGGCACATTCTTTCAGAGTACAGCTGATGGATATGCATAATCTATCTCAACGAAAATAGCCATAATACTTATACTAACCGTAGAAATGTTGAAGGAACAAGGCCTTAGTCTTGACTTTCACCCTTAAAGCGCCAAAAATTAAAGTTGTTGAATTGGCAAACAGTATAGATCCAGATGAGGTGGCTCATAATGAGCAAGCTCATCTGGATCTACACTGTTTGCCGCCGGGCCGGGTAGCGCAATCGGTAGGGCACCTGACTCGTAAGTCAGAGGTCCTGGGTTCGAATCCCGGTCTGGCCACATACTTTCGTTTCTCCTTCCGCTGATTCAAGAAGGGCAGTTGTCAGTAACTGGCGAAAGTATGTGCACTTAGTACTGGTTAACCGCTTAGGAGGTCTAAGCCTGCCCAGGAATAGTGTGGTTAGGTTAACTGACCGTCCCGACATGACCTTAGTTGTTTACCGTGGACGTTAAGCATCAAATCAACCAACCAACCAACCACTGTTTGCCCTCTAGTGTTCGAATTCTCAATATGATATCGCTTCGACGAGACATTTTCTTTTTAAATTCTGCAGACGTTAATTTTGTCGTCTGCTTTTTGGCGCATTAAGGTTTAAATGAATTTTTGCAGCTAGCACTTGTTTGGTTTACGGCAAATTTTTCATAGCACTGCTCATTCAAACCATGTCCTACCTGTACAAATTGTGCCGTCACCAGCAAAACCTGCATTACAAACACAGTAATATGATCCTACTGTGTTGGTACATTGAGCGTTTTGGTCACACGTATTGGTTCCACTCAAACATTCATCTTCATCTGTAACAATTTGAAAGAATTAATACGTCTCTGTTGAAAGTTATAGAGAAAAAACTTTAGAATAAAATACAGCATTAAAGGTCCAATGCACCATGTTATGATGAGAAGTCTGTTGAAATCCTCAATATTGGCCCTCATTCTAAAGACAATAGGGGTGTAACGATAAATCGTTGCATCGATATGAATGTAACGTGATAAAGATTGCCTTAATAGTGCTATCGTGATAGTGTTTTTAGCTATCGATAACCGATGCCGAAAGTGCTTTCAACGATCGACAGTTTCGATAGTCATTGTTCTAGGGACTGCATTTTGAAACGTGTCTTTCAAACAAATACATTTAGAAACATGAAGGGTGTCTAATTTGCATAAAAGATATGAAAAAAAGCATTTTTAACTTTTTTTCTTGCCACGTGACAAGAACTGTGACTTTGATTACAAAAACTGGCAATATGTTAATATTCTACAAAAGACTAATTTATTACCTAGATTATTTAGAAAGGACAAGGTGCGGTAGGTGCAGTTTTCGGCCTACCCTTAGATTTTGGTATTTTTTCATGATTTCTTGTACAGTATTTAAGTAGATGCAAAAATCTCAAAACGTTTTTCCGTGTCTTGCTGTCCTTCATATATACTAGTAAACTTTTATAGATCTACTAGCGATTTAACGCCAAATTTTACAGCGTATACAATGGTGCGTATTTTTCTGTGAAGAAAGGTTTGCCGTAATAGAAATCACGAAAAAGACGATTTACTCTTTCATAGTACAGCTGATGGATATGCATAATCTATCTCGACGAAAATAGCCATAATACTTATACTAAGCGTAGAAATGTTTGCCGTCATAGAAATCACGAAAAAGACGAATATTATAATATTTCCTATTTTCAAAGAGGTAGTAGCGCTAGCAGCGTTTGCTTCCTGTGCTAGCGCTACCGGGTTCGAAACCCACTACCGGCGTAAATTTGGATTATTTTCACACTGTGAACGGGTTACATTGCACACATTGCACATATCGTACCAGATCTCGATATTATTGTTTTTCATTATTTGTTTTACGGCTCTTTTAAGAACATTTCACTTCTGCCAAGCCGATCGTTAATCAAAGGTGAGCTCCCCGAGAAAGCACTTTGGCCTTCCGTAAGCAGAACTGGGCCTTCTCACTTGTGCCCCGGCCGAGGTTCGAACTAACAGCGATGAAAAACCGGATGTTTAAGAATCAGCGCTCTTATACATTAGGCGACGGAAGCTCGCGCATCGATGCCTGAGACTGTTAAAAGGGATGTTGAACTCAATATCATACAGAGCAAAATTATAACTGTCACAATTTGAAAGAATATATATGTCTCTGTTGAAAGTTATAGAGACAAAACTTTAGAATAAAATACAGTATGAAAGGTCCAATGCACCAAATTATGATGAGAAGTCTGCTAAAATATTCAATATTGAATAAGGTTTAAATTACAAACACAATAATATGATCCTACTGTGTAGGTACATTCAGTGTACACAAGGCAACAGTACAAGGTACAGGAGGAAAAAATACAATGCACAGTCGTTTATAGGTGATAAAAATACAATGTAAAGCAAGGCTCTCATTCCATGTCTCGTTGTTATTTGAGTTAATTGCACAACGGGGAACCAGAAATGAAAACCGAATTTTTACGGAGAGACTTGACATTTTTTTCAATATACCTTATTCCTTCTTTTTAGCTAGTTATATGATACAAAAAGCACAGCAACCGACATACTATCATCTATTCTGGAGGCTGTACCAATTTTATAAGGATTTGTGTTTCGACGAATTTACCACTGATAGGACTATGGAGACTTGAAATGAGTTTCAATGGCGAGGACTGACCAGACACAATGGTTTGTAGCCTGTGATTCAGCTTCAAGACATTAGTAAACTTTCCACCTAATGAGAGATGTTTAAATGCATACAGGTTAGGCAATGACCAGGCAACTCTTCCAAAGGTCTATGCCACCGCTATCGTCAAAATAGAAAACGGTTGCGAACGCAATATATATCTGTATTTCATTTTAATTAAAAATATAATTAATGAACAAAATAATTTAGATACAAATGCGCCGCATCGCTAGAAAATTATCTTACGAGACATGCAGACAACGCATGCCTAGGCTAGCCTGCTTCCACGCATGCCAAGTCAGAGCATGCACTTTTTGTTTAGCATAGTTTTGCAATGTGACCGGGCTGCGTCTGTCTGCGTCCGAATGCGTGTCTGGGTGCGCGAATGCAGGGTATAACATATCGTATGTGCGACGCGACATAACTTATACTCGCCTTCGCGCCAAGGAAAACGGAAGTTCGAATAATCACAACATCAGCTTGATCAGGAGTTACTCTGTATTATCAGATAACGGGCAAACTTTGCGGACCCGGTTCAGTTTGCTCGACTAGAGCAGCTTCTTTCGGGTATCTAGAGCAAATAAAGTACAATAAGTTGTCGCAAATAAGACATTTCCAGCTTAACGTTGGACAGTATAATATAGCCGCTATCTGGACAGTTGGCAAAAAATTGCAGACCCGGATCAGAGCAGCTTTATCAAATTCCGCATTGTCTGCATACAAGTTTAGTCCAAATATCAAGTGCACAAAAGTATGCGATAGACAATAAGAAGATGTACAACTTGGACTTTTTACAAAGTTCGCTGCAATCAGTGGGTTAACATTGTAGATACTGATCACACTGGAATAAAAATAAGCGTTAATTAAAAACAACGAAAAAAAAACTAGGGCATATTCAGAGAGAGAGAGAGAGAGAGAGAGAGAGAGAATGACAGATGCTGTGGATAATACGTTTTGAAGCTAACACACATTGGCTGTAACAATTACATTTATAATATGCATGTAGCCTTTCCAACCCGATATGGAAACGAAACATTTGAGCAAACGTAATCAACGGAAAGTAGAAATAAGGTTTATGTTGCAAAAATTCTTTAACGCATATTTCTCTGACAGGTATAATTTTGCTCCTTGTGAAGGCAAAAAGCTCGGCAAAGAAAATAAATGACCACCGCCACTAACTATATGTGAACTGGTATTCCAATGAGTTGGCATTTGCGATGAGTGCAAACCCAAATCAGGTTTCGCATCCATGCAGTCTGACCAACCGTTTGCCGTTCCCGTGCACTGATTTCTCTAAAAACTAGTAAATTAATAACGGCGCATGATAATGAACCTCACAGCATCTACAAAAAGGAAAGACCCAGATCATCCTGCACATTCTAGCACGTTGACTAATACGTCCCTTTTTCGCATATATGGTTTTTGAATCTTGCAGAAACTAAACATGACAAGAAAGTATTCTGAACCGTTTGCGCAAAAGCAAAGGCTGATTTCTGTGTATATATCTTTTAAGGTCCATTTTCACGCGAGGCGTCAATCAAATTCACGCAGTTGTTTTCTGTTTTAAAGAGGTTTGCGTGGGGCCTAGACTTATAAAAATTTGCACACTCTAACCTTTAAAGCCGATCTCCATTGATAGTGAAAGGTGAATACTCTCTCACATTCCTCAAAACACACTTTCTTAACTTGAATACTGGTATTTGCACACATGCAGTATCACCGGTGTACTGATTAATGCATTCTGGCTCGATATACCTAACCAAAGAACTGCGATAGTATTGTACAGCACGTGGTTAAAACTTCTAGCTTTTTTTTTTTACTAAAACCTCGTTTACTCCGTATATACACCCAGTAACATTTCCGGGGATGGGGGTTGGGGGGGGGGGGAATGACACATGATGGCATGATGGACTGAATAAGAATGACATGTACTTGTTTATGAAATTTGGCTCTTTGCACATTGCTGCTGATTTTTTCGTCGTCGTTTTCAACAAACTCTTTAACGAAATTGCCGGGCCGCGTAGCACTATCGGTAGGGCACCTGACTCATAAGTCAGAGGTCCTGGTTCGATACCTGGTCTGGCCATATACTTTCGTTTCTTCTTCCGCTGATTCAAGAGGACAGATGTCAGTTACTGGCGAAAGTATGTGCACTTAGTACTGGTTAACCGCTTAGGAGGTCTAAGCTTGCCCGGGAATAATTTTGTTAGGTTAACTTACCGTCCCGACATGACCTCAGCTGTTTACCGTGGACGTTAAGCAACAAATCAAAATAAATATTTGAGCCTATTATCAATCAAAATGGCAAAAACAAACAGTCAAACCTGTAATTTTACAGCAGATACAGACAGATAAAAGCCGTAAAATTAAACAATGATGGCATGTGGGTACCATGTAGTCCTTTGGCCAGTCTGTCGGTTACTCTGCTGCGCGGATCCCTAAAAAAATGAGTTGGTACAGATATGCCATCATATTTTCATTTTGCAAAACGTACCTGAATTAAATCATTTTCAGGAAAATCTGTCAAAAATGGCATCTTTGACATTGTAAAATGACGTCACGTAACGTCATGAAGTCATTTCCATGTGCGCACGCGATAATCCTTATAATGTTACGTTCAACGAGGGTGATGGTAAGGCTCTCTACGCTTAAGGCGTGAATTTTCCCCATGATTAAAAAGTTATACGGATCACTGACTTCTGCTTTGCATTTATGACTATGACATGTAACTTGCATGACAAATGAATTTTCAAGTGTTTGTGTCTATGTAAAATACGTTAAACATACGTTGACGTTGACGTCATTTTTGAGATAAATGGTAAATTATCCTCAAACTGATCGTTGAAATAATGATTGATTGTATATATTGCACCCCCTTTTGACTTACATTACTTACATAACAGACAACACTGGATAGTTTTTACTATATGTATGTGACCTTGACCTCAATTCAAGGTCATGGTACACAATATAATCCTTGAAGATCACAGTGCTACTGCTGACCATTCTTCTTCTTTGGCTTACTGAGTATCGTTCCCCCCCGTGACCCAGCTTCCCACTCATATATATATATATATTGCGTACTTGCATCGCAACAGTCTGCTGCATGAAGGAAATGCTGGATCACGGGGGGGGGGGGGGGGGGAGTACTTGTATTTTAGTTGGAGTGAAGCGTTCCCTTTTGGCCGTTTTGACCGGAAGTAGAAATACGGTTTTGCATGTTTAAATGCCAATCAGGCGTAACAAGAAGGAAACCATTGCTTTGTATTGTGATATGCCTGTATTTAGCATGCATTTATGAGAAAAAATTATGGAACGAATGACTAATTTCAATATTTTTATTACCTCTAAAAATGAGGTATGCGAAAACCTTGAATTTAGGGTAGGTAGGGTCAGACTGGATTATCTCCCCATGTCTTTGGGTCTGAATCACAAATGATCTGATTTCATACGGTTTACATATTTGTGGAAGCTCAGCTAAGAAAAAAAATGCACACTTTTTACATTTGAAAATTCGGACCTGTCGCGCCGGCCTAATGGGGAAAATCCTCGCCTTAATCGTAGAAGTCCTTTGCTATGTCGATTTTCATTTTTCTCGAATTTTTAGGCAGCTAGCAATACACTAGCGCACCTTGTCCTTTAGGAACAAACATATTGATAAAATATGACGGTATGAAATTATAACTATTATTATCCTACATATTGGGTTTTGCGACGGTCTACTTATTGTTGCTATGGTAACGCTTCAGGAAGTGTACTTTTCCAAGTATGTTTTTCCAGAATCTTATTCTTGCAATTAAGCTTTGTTTAAAAAAAAAGCTGCACACATATGCCGACATGATTGCATAAATTATACAAATACCCTTAAACTGTCTTAAGATTGCCTTTCGCAATATATCACCACCACCACCCACTTTGCCCAAGCCTGATGACATTAGAAGCATTCCAGATATAATTCAAAATTTTGGTATCAACTCAAGGTGAACAGCACATTTACATATGAGAAGCAGTCAGAGCATGTTATTTTTTGTAATATATATGTTTGTTGGAAATATGTCTAATCTAGTACAACTTTTACCTCGATTTCTTACAAAAATATTCAACAGCCGTTGCCATGACAACGGACACCTTTAGGAATGAAAGCGACATGGTTTTCTTGTTTTGATGTCACAATAAGTAGAGTGCGGCCGCGATAACTTGGCATTGCTACCTTTTTTCTTATTTTGGTTAGGTGACTGATAAGCTATATAGAAGAATTCGGCTTATGCATCCCAAGCAAACGGAAGGAACACATTTGATTAATTTTGTTACTTTCGCTTTTGTTCTCGCTTATATTCTTGAACTAGCAGCATATCCTAGGGTTAAGGTTTCAGATGGACCAGGTATTAATTAGATATATCAGAGCTGTGAGTTAATATTAATGTTTCATGATAATCATAGATCAAGAAAGTACATGAACTGCACTGTAAGAATAGTACAGGTGCCGTTGATATTAAAAGTGTAAATAAAACAGTGACACTTTTGCGCAACTGACCAATAAATAAAGAAAGTTCGAGCAAAATCGATGACTATGCGAGGCGCAACTTTGTAAGTGGTTAAAGAGAATGGCTCTTAATAACTCTTAAATATTGCCATAGGTAAGACAATATCAAGAAATATGAGATATAGGTCACAGTGAGCAACAGGTGATATTAGGTCAACTACAATATCTGAACGCACCATTACACCAAGTATAATACAAGACAGTGAAAGCGTGTTAGAAATATTGGCTTAAATCATTGGCCAATGATATATAGGTCACACTGACCTACAGTTTGTATGAGGTCACTCATAGTGTCAGTCCAATACATTAACCCAAGTGTGATGCGAATCCATAAAATAGTGTTAAATATATTGACTAAATTACTGGACCACGAAAGGTAGGCCACACTGACCAAAACTAAGTACGAGATCACTCACAGTGCCTGTAAAAAATATGAGCCCAAGTATGACATAAATCCACAAAATAGTGTTAGAAAGTTGAAGCCAAAATCAAAGGACCATAAATTATAGGTCCCTGTGACTTACTGTTAGATTTTTTGTCAAACATGGGGTCATACTAAGTCATTATCCCAATTAATCATGTTCGTATATCAAATACTCTTCAATATATAATGTAAAATCACAAGACCATGTAATATAGGTTGCTGTAACCTACTTTTAGTATGAGGTCAAACATGGAGTCATACTGTGTCATTATCTCAACCAATCATCTTCGCACATCCAAAAGTTTTCCGCTATAAAGCAAAATCCCTAAACAACAAAATATAGGTTACTGTTACCTATTGTTAGTTTGAGGTCGAACGTCGCGTCACACTCAGTCATTATCCCAAGAAACATGTTCGTACACCAAAGATACAAGACAGAGACACTGGACCATGAAATATAGATCACTATGGCATACGTTTAGTTCAAGGTCACATCTGGTAATATTGAATTATTATCCCAAGCTATCATTTACATACATCAAGCGGCCTTAAAAATACAAGGCAAAATCACTGGACCTTGAAATATAGGCCATGACCCAACTTGCATCACTGCTTTCAGTAGTTCTCTCCTAGACGCATCTATGGAGCAAGTTAGAAGACGCTATACTTTGTGGTTACTTAGATATTAGGCGAAACGCAGCCGTTGAATATTTTTTCTATGTCCAGTCAACTGTTGTGTAGTTCAAGGTTCAATATGCATTGCTGTTTTAAGTAGATTTTCCTCAGGCATATCTAAGGAGCAAGTTTGAAGACACTTGCCCTTGTAATTACTTAGAAAATGAATCAAACGCAATAGATGAATATTCTTTTGGTTTAAACATATTTTATTCATTTTAGAAATTGTAACATACATACATATATAGTATACAATACAGGCTTGGGATTAGAACGAAAGCTGGGCGCTTATAGAGTTCTTCTCCCTAGGAGAAGAATATTCTTTTCTTTGTTCAATCAACTGTAAAATAAAAGTCATGGTCTGGTGTGACGATTTTTCCGATTATGGAATAACACCAAAAGAAAGAAACTCCGAGTGTGAGTTAAACATCTCGATTTATTCTGCTACGATGCTGGGCCCTAACGATTAATGGCGTCTTGTCTACTATCTGCCTAGCAACTAACGTTACGACGACGTTATAACGACGCTGCGCCAATGACATAACGCCCAATTATTGAAATGCCTTAATTATACTAAAATCCTCCTTTCCCTTCTTCCCCTCCTCAAAATGCTATACATTTTGATCAGATATTGATTCAAACATTGCTCAATTACACCAAATGCAAGTTAACAAGCGAAAACTTCAAAAGATAAATGAACGTTGCGATGCGATAAAGTAAAAAAATAAAGTTTCTCTCTGGTATGAATTGACCACACTTAAAAGTTTATCACAAGTCTCATAAAATAAGTGTAGACTTCTCTTCAGCATACTTAGTAATTACTAATTCACTTAGTCTAGTCTGTATTGCCTGCAGTCCGTATACTAAATGACAACTTCGTCGTCAATTTTACCAAGCCCTCTGTCTATCCTGCAGCTTGGTAACTCGAACTCATCCGTCGTGTCCGTGTGAGACTTCCAAGCCACTGCCGAGTGGCCAGTTTTCCCAAGATGATTCGGATGACATCTCTTAACCGTTTATTTCGGCGTTCGTGATACCATTTCCTCCGACTGTCCCGGTTGCCATTTCTGTTTTGGTATATGAAGTCCTTTGTGATAAAGCTATTTCTGGATTCAGCATCCTCTCTTCCGCGTTTATTAGACCGGATTTCATCCGCTAGCGTTTGAGTGAACTGAACCCCATTTAGTGCCAGTGGAACACCCTCAGGAGAATCTGTTGAGAGAAATGTTAAAGGCCAGGCGATTACCAGCCCCTCGGTGACGAATACTGACGTCTTCATCTCTTCGTAGTCGATATTCCGCAGTAAACCAAAGATGGCGTTCGTCGCTGACTGTATTTTAGAACCGCGTGGCCCAATTTAATGTTTATCAATCATAGGATTTTTATGAGATGTTACGGTTTCGCTTACAGTCGATATGGTGATTGTGTATCTATATAGCCGTAATGTTAACAGAAGCTCAATGTCTGCATTTCTAAAATCTGTCCCATTTGCAGACCCTATTTCTTCCGGAAGTTTTCTGCGAGGATCCAGCTCTTCTAATTTGCCACATGTTTCTACATTTGCTTGCAGTGGTGATCAAGCTGGTTTGTCATTCTCTATCAACCCGGTCGTCCACGTATCCTGCAGCAATACGACATGATCTACAACTGTATACGTTTTGGTGCTTGATTAGCGGCCATGGTCCAAGCCAGCTTCAGTCTGTCGCTCATATCGCGGTATCCTTGCTAGCTCAAAGGATGGAACTAATAACAATATTCTATCGTCTTTCCATTTCGGCGAACGATACTGGATACTTCCCCTCCGCAGGAAGCTGTGAAATGGCTTGTAAGCTGGTACACTTCCGATCTGGAGATACTGTTCTGCGATTCTACACATTTTAGCCTCAGAGGACAATCTGAAAAGCAACAAATGACTTTGTTGATCAGGCCTAGAATATATGGTCTCATTCGCCGACAAATCATCCATCTTTGTACATGTATAAATAACCAATCTCGTCCCGATAGAATATTTGCCTGGCCAGATGATTGGAACATGTGGGAGCTTTGTCAATTCTGAGTGTTCCCGTTCAAGGCCTTTCCGCATATATCCCTTCTCAATATACATGTATTGGCTGCACCCTCTTACGATCTGTTGTGACGCTGATTTTCTGCATATCCTCGTGTACGTTGTGCCTTTTCATGTTTATCTGCCAACGACGATACAATTTCTTTCCATGAAATGCTTCTCCGATATATATATGATATTCTTCTGCATTCCATATTTCAGGATTCTCTATGCAACGCTTCTCCCGATAGATATTGCCGTAGTTGCAATAGCTTGTAATCCCTTGTAGCCGGAGCGCTGTCAATGCAAGCCAGGAACGCAGCTTTCCAGCTCTGGTATTTTCTCGTGTATCCATCAAATACAGGAATCTGCACTCGTTCCAACTGTTTCCAAAGGTCTTGTCCGATTGATGGATTCTGTAAGCTCTCCATTAGCTCGAACGATGCAGCAATTTGATTCAGTCATTTACACCTGAATTCCCCCAAACGGTTCTGCTGTGCTGACTGTGCTGGTCGATATCAGCCCAGTGGATACATTTTATTTGTCCGGTTGACCGATCTCCCGTGGGCCCACTAGCTCCGATCTCCCCTACTTTATTTTGAATTAATCTATTTTTAAAATGACTCGGCGTTGGTTCAGTTGTCTTACCAATAGAGTCAGGGATATTGCTAATTTGGTCTAAAGACCCTACCACTTGTAATGTCCGATACGATATATTCTGTTCTGTCATCTGTATATCTTTTCTGTAGGTTTCTGGAGCATTATTAGGATCGATCGAAAGCATATCGGGGCTAACACTTGATTTGCCAACTTTCCGCGACACCAGATACTCCTGCGCTGACTCATATGATCTATAGAAATCCTCTTCTGTTTTCTCCATCTCACCTACTACCAGCTTGTTCTTTTGTAGCTCTTTGTTTTCGATATAGAAGTCAGAAAACTTGGACAAAACTTCCATTGCTATTTCCATACACTTGTCCATGTTCTCACAGGCAGCACGAATTCCTTTGCGGCTTGGCACGTCCTGTTGTTCTAACAGCAAAAGTAGTTGGTCACGCGATCTTGTGAAATTCAATTTAGCTCTAACCTTATCTTTTTTAAACTCTATTTCCAGTCTTGTGACATTGACGATGTTGTCCTGACTGTTTGTGTTGGATCTATATTCCGACGACGCCATTGTAATTTTCCGATTTTCTTCTATTTTATGAAATTTAGAAACCTCGCTCTGCTACCAGATTTTGGTGTGACGATTTTCCCGATTATGGAGTAACACCAAAAGAAGTAACTCCGATTGTGAGTTCAACATTTCGATTTATTCTGCTTCGATGCTGGGCCCTAACGATTAATGGCATCTTTTCTACTCTCTGCCTAGCAACTTACGTTACGACGACGTTATAGCGACGCTATGCCAATGACGTAACGCCCACTTATTATAGGTTGCACTACAGTAAAAAAAATGCTCATTATGCAAGCCCCGCCTCTTTGGGGGAGAGCTTTCAGGAGTATAATGAATATTTGCCGGCCCCTGATTGGTTATATTATGAAAGCTGAATATTTTTCTGAATGTTATGCTTATTTATTATTATAAAAAATGAACTTATTTACGAAGCTGTTTTGCTACATTTTTGTTGGGGTTGAAAAATACACAGGGGGTGCCAGTGAAAGTTTCGAGATTTATTCTCTGCGAAATACACCCTGTCAGCACTAAAAATAGAATATGTCAAAAATATGCCGCACAACCCCCAACTTTTTTAGCTATTACTGGTAGGTGAAGGTGTTGTCTATTCAATTCCATGCCTCAATTTGGAAAGTTTAGACCAGGAGAAAATTGGCAGTGCATTGACTTTGACCCATTTTGCACTGTGAGCTATGGGATTTTTTTAGTGTAGTGCCACCTCAACCCAGAATTTGCTTGTGTATGTTTTCTTCGAGATTGCCCTGATTCCCAAAATGGAACCCCATATTCTGGTTTTGCATGTTCTTACAGCAAGCAAGGAAGCTTATTGGCACAAGCTTACAGCTGATATGCAGAAAAATTCCAGTTTCACTGTGGAACCATAATTGCACTGAGTGGGTGGGGTTTTAGAATATGCTTTTGCAGAAAGGCCTGTTTCTTGGCTAGATGTGACTTGAATAATGGAAAGAAGTCATAGGCTGTCATATGTATGCTGTCCTTAAAGCTTATTTGAGACCAGTTGCCCATGAGGAGTGCTACTGGAGAACAGTTAGATGTCTCGCACTTATGTCGTAGCCCGGTTGATTTGCATCAAAGCCGACACAATTTAGAATCGCATCTGTCACAATAGAACATATGAGCTTTTGCGCTATTCATTTTGTGCTCTGGATGTTTTTCAGACCTCTTGCTACTCTTGTGCCAGGGACAGTTGGACAACCCAGGGCCTTGTAGAACTAAGTAATAGACTCACCAGGGCCAGGAAATAGCAGTATGCGAATTCCATAATTTCAGCGGTAAGTTATAGTTTTGGCCACAGTTGCACATAACTGCCTGTTCGCACTCCGTTTTGCTTATTTGCATTCTTGCGTGTTTAACTGAGCATCGCTGGGAATCAGATGGTACGGCACACATTGCCGGAGAAGTCTTTCAGCTTCAGTTGCTTTTTCATTGAGCACTGCAAAATTTTATTCATTTTAAGTTCTGTGTATTCTCTCGGAAGAAAATTTATGGGCATTTTATTAGATTTGGCGGCATGAGTTTCTACTGACTGAGGATTTCATAACATTGATAAAAGAACCAGAGCTCTAAACAGATAATTAATCTGGGATTTTCATTCTTTTTCCTATGTTTCCCTGACAAAAAAAGTATGTTGTGACTTCTCATTAGAACTGCCTTGCTGAGGATGTTCATTTGAACGCGCAATGAGGAGGTTCTATTTGAGGCCACAGTTTGCGTTGAAATGTATGTTTCGTCTCATTTGAACCTCCTCTTAGAGGCAATTCTAATGATGTTATGGCCTGTCATTATAACTTTCTCACTCAGACAGTTCTGATGAGGCCACAACATTATGCTTTTGGATATTGTTATCAATACATGTATAAGTACCAAATTTAGCTCTTTTGTGTGTGCAGTCTAGTCTGGTCAGGTCAAACCATACCCTTTGAAAATATTATGCACACAAACAGAAAATATAAATCGTTTACCTATTCCTTTCAGATTGTATGAATTTGTTTCATGCTTTAGATGCTTTTAATCTTAGTTATCTTTACATCTGCAACTCAGAAATCAAACTGTGCATGCAGTGCTATGGAAAGAGGAGTTGTCCCCCTTTGACTGTTCTGCTGGGAATACTACAAGGTTCAATTTTCAGTCTATCATTATTATTTATTATTATCATTTGTATTATTATCCTCAACAAACATAGGGAAAACAGAAGTTATTGCAAGAGCTTAGACTGGCTCCCAGTCCCTTTGTTTTATTTTCCGGTTTTGACCAAAGGGACTGGTAATCTTTGGCAGGGGTTTTCCCGTAGTGTCTCAGGAATTCCCGAGACAAATTCTCGTTAATCAAATCAGTTGTCAGTCTGTGTTGTAACCACAGGTCAGTTGTCTGAGGATAGGAGCTTGATCCAGATTTTATTATCTGTATCTAATTTGACCACATGTTACCTGTCTCTCTTGTATTTCAGAAGATAGAATTAGCACTTTCTTGTTTCATTCAAAACTTTTTTCTGGGATTAACTTTTAAAGCTTGATGAAGAAACACTGACATGAAGCATACCATAGGAAAAGGTGCATTGTAGCACTTTGGCGTGTATAAACACCAAGACTCAGATAAATCTGTCGATCTGTGCAGTCTGATCATCCCTAACTGATGGTTTATATAGTGAAGACTTCTGTCAGTTTGTACACATGCTTTATAATCTCTTGCTTACTAGCTAAATAAAACCATCCTTACATCAAAAAATGAGCTAAGACACGGGAAACATTACTATTACTTTTTACATGCATCTATGTGCACAAAATGAAGAGTTAGATCCGTGTGCGGAGCTACACAGTCTGACTGATCTTTCTGATATTGCAAAATAAAGACTCAGATCAGCATGTGCAGTCACGCAGTCAACTCAGGACAATATGTATAAACTGAAGACTAAACTCAGCCAGTGTGTTCTGGCAGTTTGATGATCAGTCTCCCCCTTTTTGATTTATATAGCTTATGGATGAAGACAGGGAAGACTGATCAGAATGTTTGGGTATGCGGGCTATTTAAATGAAAAAGAATTATCAGATCAGTCTGCCTATTCAAGTAGTCTGAACAGACTTTTCGACATTGCAACTGCCAAATATAAAGGCTTTTCATGTAGTCTGATCAGACTTTCCATATATAAGGATGCTAACTCTGATCAGACAGTCCAGATGCGCACACTAAATTCATACATAAATAAGCCATGGCACAGACTAAAATATTATGCATAGCCTGTGCATAAAGTGAAGACGCAGATCAGCCAGCGTATTAATGCTGTCTTATATGTGCTCGGCTGTTTGATATATGTCAGTATTTATTAGGGTCCATACACTTTTTTGTGTAAACTTAGTGACTGTGTTGGAATCGCAGGAACGTACAGATTGATCTGAGTCTTCTCTATGTGTACTATGCTAATAGGTGCAGTAGGCCCTTGCCCTACTTGTATCCAAATTTGTAGGACGCCCCGGCACTTAAAGTTACCCAACAACATCCCCCACCCCGACCAACCCAAATGAGAATGGAATGCTAGTGCATGTATCTGCATTCACTGCATGATATATTGCCATTTGTTTTGAATAATTACTGTATCTATTTTTTTTTCTTTTTCTGTTACGGATCATGAAGAGTAAGCCACTCTTCACCTTGTTAAAAAATTCCTGAAATGACACCTTTTCTTCTTTTCTTTTGTTTTCGTATTTCACTGTTGGAATTTAATTAGATCATAATAACAGTTTAGGTAAAAAAATAAGTATTGGGTCAAATCGGTCTGAGCAAATAGTACAGAAGGAGCAGTTTGATCAGGGTCTGCACTATTTGCCATTCCATCTACATTTCTTAGACACATTACTGCACCTTAAAATCATCCTGTTAAGTTTTAGGAGAATTACAATTTATTGAGACACCTAAATTGAACGGCGCATCAGCAACGACTTTTGTAAAACTGCAGTGTCTTTATGTATATTCAATTTAGGTGTCTCAATATTAAGAATTTTTACGGTAGTTTGATTTGAGAGCAATAATACAACTGCTGTTGTAAATTCCATTCACCATCAAAGCAGTCTCTGAGAAAACTTTTACTGACCTGACCACCAACAAAGAGTAAATCTATTTCAGAGGATTCAAGTCAGTAATAATGACTCATGTCAAATTGGGAAGATGGTTGCATGGTATTTATAGCACTGGTACTGAAGGCATAACTGTTGCTCAGATTAATGGCTTTTCACCCTAAGCCAGATTACACCAGGCTAAATGGTTGGCCATCAGAATAAAACGAGCCACGTTAAGACTTCTACTATTTGAATACATATAACCATTTAGCCTGGAAGCCAGGCTAGCAAGAGCTTTGCTTTGCAAGTACACTTTTGCTTTCAGATCAAACAGAGCTCTTCAATCTCAAAAGACATGCTGGTCTGGACCCGGCTCAAGTGAAGATTGTTTGTTGTGGGTCGCATTCTATAAAGACGTCTCTTGGAAGTCTTACATTTTGGGATATGACAGCGTCAGTGTTTGCTGGTGAGTAGCTTTCATCTGACTTAAAGCCTTTGTTATGTGGTATATTCCCTTTCTTGAACCTCAGTATCCCTATACACCAGTTTAAATTCTTGTTTCTTCACCTACCCTTAATTAGACAGCTCTGTAAGGCCTCTTTTTACTGGATGTGCAATTGGTTGGGTATTAAATAATAGAATAGAAATATAAAAGTTGTTTCTATATGCTTGGTAGTAGTTTGAGGACAACAGACTTGTATTTGAGGAAGAACAAAAGCAGTAAAATTGTTTGCGTCCAGAAATTTCTCCGAGCAGGAAGGGGGGTGGGTTGCAAACGTTGGTTTTTCTGCTGTGCACCTTGTGATATGCAGTCAGACTTGCAGGATACATATACTAAAAATAATAGTTTATCATATATTAGTAACTGTCTGTCAGCTCATTGCATGACAGGAACTCTGTATGCTTTCACAGGCAAAATTTCAGAAATTTTGCATATTTTAACCGTGCCCACTTATCAATAGATATTACAGCAATGGAACTTTGCTTGAAGTATGACTGATATGCCGTACTTTTTACATAAGAGATTAAAGAAACAAAACACAGATTGCTTAATAGTTCATAGGCATATTTCTTTTTGTAACAGGACAAATAGTATGAGTACGATATTTCAAAATGTACATGTTTTATGCTTTTGCCGCCAAGTGCTGCCATAGAGTTGATAGCAAATATTTCCTCCACAACTAGCAGAACTGTAATCCCTGGCATAAAAAATGATGGCAGTGAACCTACTTTACATTATATAACGCAAGAAGGCTAAAGGCCTTAATTTGGTGTGGGGTATAGGTTGCACTACAGTAAAAAAAATGCTCATTATACAAGCCCCGCCTCTTTGGGGGAGAGCTTTCAGGAGTATAATGAATATTTGCCGGCCCCTGATTGGTTATATTATGAAAGTTGAATATTTTTCTGAATGTTATGCTTATTTATTATTATAAAAAATGGAGCTTATTTACAAAGCTGTTTTGCTACATTTTTGTTGGGGTTGAAAAATACACAGGGGGTGCCATTGAAAGTTTCGAGATTTATTCACTGCGAAATACACCCTGTCAGCACTAAAAATAGAATATGTCAAAAATATGCCGCACAACCCCCAGCTTTTTTAGATATTACTGGTAGGTGAAGGTGTTGTCTATTCAATTCCATGCCTCAATTTGGAAAGTTTAGACCAGGAGAAAATTGGCAGTGCATTGACTTTGACCCATTTTGCACTGTGAGCTATGGGATTGTTTTAGTGCAGTGCCACCTAAAATGCCTTAGATATACTAAAATCCTCCTTTCCATGGTTCAATATACATTGCTGCTTTCAGTAGATCTTCCCCAGATGTATCTTTGAAGCAAAGTTTGAAACTCTTGTGGTTACTAAGATACTGAGTTAAACAGAACAGGCGAATATTTTTTCTGTGATCCATCAATCGTGTAATATAGGTCATGGTCTGATATGCATCACTGCTTTCACTATATTTTCCCCAGATACATATATGTATTTAGTAGTTTAAAAGCGCAACACTTTTTTATTTTTCATTTTGCATAATGGATACTATTTGGACCAAGTATAGTGTGTAAACGTATCAGACAACTTTATCTTATGTTTCGGAATAAAATATCCTCACATGTACCTGTACTGCAGTAGATAACCACTCAAGTATGAAAATCAACTTTTGCTCATGCGCGTTTCAGTGAACACTTAAAATGTGTTGTTGTTTTTTCAAAGCTTCTGGACAGTCCGTAGATCATCATTTAAGAAAAACACCCAGCAATACACAAATCACAACAAACACAACTTTTTGGCACCAATAGCACTAAAAAATCGCCTCCAGATTGCCAGTTCATAATGTTTCAAAGTGAAAGCTAATGGGATGACTAAAATGCCATATGACCACGATTTCTAGAGTGCCCTTTCTACTAACCGGTACCCTTTAAAGGTCGATAAAGACCAGCTCCGTCAAGAACATGCAGCCGCACACAAGACAGATCATTCATTGTCATCAATTACAACTCAGGGGCTTCCGACACGCTGACGCTATCAATTAGACATTTGGGACCCATGCGAATGTTTCTCTTTGAGACGTGGAAAGAAATTTGGCAAAATGAAAATTTTAAGGAGTTTTAAACCTTGACGCTCTGTGCTAAAAAATTGGCTATGCATTTCTTTTTACGGGCGGTATACAACTGCAATGTCAGCGTCAAACGTTTTGAAGAGGAAGATTGTAAATCATTATTCTCTTAACTTATGCCACTTTCTCTTTCTGACACCAAATTGCATTATTATGCCAGAATAATCTTTGCCATTTGATTGGCAATCAAAACAACATGTCTCAAATGAACAGAAGCAGGGCGTTTACGGTACACTGAATCATAGTCAGGTATTGCAAAGGCT
The DNA here is from genome assembly GCA_963989385.1 of Ctena decussata. Lineage (NCBI taxonomy): Eukaryota > Metazoa > Mollusca > Bivalvia > Lucinida > Lucinidae > Ctena > Ctena decussata. Next base: position 68,115,846 of record OZ022498.1, on the reverse strand, counting down.
CTGGTAAAGACGGTATCCAAAAATGGAACAAACTTCCACAGCATTTGATGAATTAAACATTAGTGGATGTGGGTAATCGAGGCCCATATTTTACGATTTGATCTAATGAATTTTTATTTTAGGGGTAACGCTACATGATGAACTTAAATTTAATGGAATACACAGGAAAATTCCATGAAATTTGACAACGTGACAGAAAACATGTCAATCTAGTATCTTATAATTTTCAAATTTTTGTCTTCAAAAATCAAAAAGGTATTTCCAAACAACTAAGTGTTGCGTTTTTAAATGTACTTAGTATATCTATTTAGCAAATGTATAAAAAGGCCAAAAGATCACAGCCTTTCAAACATTTTTGTAGTGTTTTCATTGTAATTTATATTATACAATTCAAATGCTGTTATTTTGGTTCCTTCCCTATCCAAAATTCCTTTTGTTCATATTTCATGGCTCTATAGCAATGAAATACGTGTTGTTTTCTTCCCAGAGTTGGTCAAAAAGGTTCCAATACTTAGCAAATTGTAGAAAGAAAACAAACCTTAAGTTATCTGTTGTAAGAAGTAAGTGGGGTAAGTAGATCCCATAAAATTTGATGTGATATAGCCTCTGTATGCAAACTTTAGCAAGGAGACCTGCTGTGGTTATATTTCTTGTTAATTTGTTGATGTTGGTTCTTTCAAACGGATATAAGAGTAAAAGAAATGTATTTCCTTTAGTATATGTAATTTTTATATTTCCTGCAAACCAGTGACGGTGGACAACTTTGAAGCCATTTATTTTTTGAACAACAAATATACCCATTCCAAATTTTTGTATTTATCAGTATGAAGACCAATCTAAAAAATATAAGAAATTTAAAAAAATGATATTTGGGATTTTATTTAAATTCATTTCAAAATTTTATAATTTTGTCATTTATCAAAAAATCAAAATCTTAAAATGATGCCTAATTTCCACGTGACCTACCATCAGAATGGAAATTCATATCGGCAATGTCAGCAATCAGCCATACTAAGAAAATGACAAATATATATAATCTATTGCTGGTTTAATTATGTCTGCCTGATCAAATCATATGTACAAGTGAAAAAAAAGGCTTTAAATTCACGAAAATTCCATACACAGATCAGGCAATTTAAGCCAATTTCACTTTACTACTGTTGCCATGGTAACGGGGCAGTGAATGAAAAAAATAAATACTGATTTGATGGCCCTGGATGGATGTCTTGATGTACACCAAGTTTCAACAGAATCCGAGAGATGTCATTTCCAGCCTATATGGGATGCACTTTGATACTCAGAGAATGACTCTTAAGTCGTTGCTATTTCGACACATTTTGTCATAGAATACCTCATCTATACGCAAGTCTTACCTATACAAAAATAGCAACAAAACCTATACTAACAGGACACTGAAGATAGAACAAAAAGACGCTGCAGCTTTACATGGGTCGTTGCTGATGCGCAGTGCCATGCAATAACAGTATACCCGAGATAGAACATAAAGACACTGCAGTTTTACAAAAGTCGTTGCTGATGCGCCGTTCAATTCCAGTATACCGGAGATAGAACAAAAAGGCGCTGCAGCTTTACATGAGTCGTTGCTGATGCGCCGTGCATTAACAGTATACCGGATGTAGAACAAAAATACACTGCAGCTTTACATAGGTTCTAGCTGACGCGCCGAGCAATAACAGTATACCGGAGATAGAACAAAAATACACAGCAGCTTTACATAAGTTGTTGCTGGCGCACCGAGCAATAACAGTATACCGGATATAGAACAAAAAGACGCTGCAGTTTTACAAAAGTCTTTGCTGACGCACCGAGCAATAACAGTATACCGGATATAGAACAAAAAGACGCTGCAGCTTTACATAAGTTGTTGCTGACGCACCGAGCAATAACAGTATACCGGATATAGAACAAAAAGACGCTGCAGTTTTACAAAAGTCGTTGCTGACGCGCCTTGCAATAACAGTATACCGGATATAGAACAAAAATACAGTGCAGCTTTACATAAGTTGTTGCTGACGCGCCGAGCAATAACACTATTCTGGAGATAGAACAAAAATACACTGCAGCTTTACATAAGTTGTTGCTGACGCGCCGTGCAATTACAGTTTACCGGATATAGAACAAAAAGACGCTGCAGCTTTACATAAGTCGTTGCTGACGCGCCGAGCAATAGAGGTATACCGGATATAGAACAAAAAGACGCTGCAGTTTTACCTAAGTCGTTGCTGACGCGCCGAGCAATACCAATATACCGGATATAGAACAAATATACACCGCAGCTTTACATAAGTCGTTGCTGATGCGCCGTGCAATAACAGTATACCGGAGATAGAAAAAAAAGACGCTGCAGTTTTACATAAGTCGTTGCTGACGCGCCGTGCTATAACAGTTTTCCGGATAAAGAACAAAAAGACACTGCAGTTTACAAAAGTATTTGCTGACGCGCCGTGCAATAAGAGTATATCGGAGATAGAACAAAAAGACGCTGCAGTTTTACCTAAGTCGTTGCTGACGCGCCGAGCAATAACAATATACCGGATATAGAACAAATATACACCGCAGCTTTACATAAGTTGTTGCTGACACGCCGTGCAATAACAGTATACCGGAGATAGAACAAAAATACACAGCAGCTTTACATAAGTCGTTGCTGATGCGCCGACCAATAACAATTTACCGGATATAGAACAAATATACACCGCAGCTTTACATAAGTCGTTGCTGATGCGCCGAGCAATAACAATATACCGGATATAGAACAAATATACACCGCAGCTTTACATAAGTCGTTGCTGATGCGCCGTGCAATAACAGTATACCGGAGATAGAAAAAAAAAGACGCTGCAGTTTTACACAAGTCGTTGCTGACGCGCCGTGCTATAACAGTATTCCGGATAAAGAACAAAAAGACACTGCAGATTACAAAAGTATTTGCTGACGCGCCGTGCAATAAGAGTATATCGGAGATAGAACAAAAAGACGCTGCAGTTTTACATAAGTCGTTGCTGTTTCGCACTTACTCTTTTGTATGAAACTTTCCCTCATAGTACAACTCATGATTATGCATATCCTGCCTCCAGGAAAATAGCCATAAGACCTTTACTAAGCGTAAACTGTTGATGGAACAAGGAAGAATCGGCAGCTTTACATGAGTCGTTGCAACTTGCTTTTACTCTGGTGTACGGTAAATTTCTCATACCACAACTCAATAATATTCGTGTCCTACCTGTACAAACTTCGCCATCTCCAACAAAACCTTCATTGCAAATACAGATATGTGAACCTCCCTCGCTGATACATTCACCGTTCAAATCACATGGGATTCCTGCATCCTCACATTCGTCTGCATCTGCAACAATTATAAACAATTATTACGTCGAACAAATAGAGAAGAAACTATAGAGAAAAGGCAATATTGAAGGCCTAAGGCTCCTAATTTTGATTGGAATTTGAGATAAAGTTTTGATAATGACGTTAATTCTAAAGACAATATGAAAAAAATTATCAAATAACACACGTCTTGCTAATTGTGTAAGATATGAATCATATAGGTAAATTTTGGCAGGTGGGACGTCCGGGTAAGTGGGACACTTCATCGGATTTTCTTTCGCGATTGTTTACGAGTTGTTTCTTTTCAGTCAAATCTTTAATTCAGGGGGGTGATTCATTACTGTTACGTCATAATAGTTCCTCTGTTTTCTTTAGACATTATGTTGAGTTACCAGAGCAGCTGCAGAACTAAATTTGGTAAGTAATAACGATTTTTCCAACTAAGAAGAAATTTGTACACTAGTAAGAGGAAACTCATGTTTATTAAAATACTGCTCTGCTGTCAATTTCCCCAAGCAGCGTTCCTCAAGTGCCATCTGTAGTCTGGAGAAATTCAACACCATTCGAGCCGCGACACGAGAAAACCAACAAAGTGGTTGTGCGCCCAGCGCAGAATCAGGTCAGCCTTGGCATCCGCCCAGTCTGATCTGAGTCTTCGCTGTCCACAGGGCGGTAGATCAGACCCTTGGCTACCCTTTAAGCGCTGAGCGAAGTCTGATTAGACTGGGTGGATGCCCAGGCTGACCTGAGTGTGCACTGGGCGTACAACCACTTTGTTGGTTTTGTCGTGTCGAGGCTCATTTGAAAGATTATCACTGCTGTCTGTGAAGAATAGTTGCGATAATTGTTAACGCATATTTCACACGTGATAAGCACACACCTTAAAAAATGACGTTACATCTTAATGACGCCAGTGGTGCCTTTTAAACTAGACGGCCTGTTTTTGAGTGTGAAATTCGAACGACAATACAAACATTTACAAAGGCCAAATACACATCTGTTTCTTCTAAATATAAGTAGAAAAGCAGTTTTGGTTTTCCTGAGATGTGTTATCGTTGATCAACGAGGAAAAATGACCGTTAAGTCTGTAAAGAATAACTGACGTAACGTCGGGAAAACGTGTTATCTAGTTTTTGGCATCAGTTGATTGTCATACTATGTATTTTTTGTGCATGCAGCTTAATATTGCCATCAACACATCATGTGTATAGTGTATATTTGCAGCTTTCTCCTCCTTTGATATTTTCAACTAGAAATGTGTGATAGGTATTTGTGCGAGTTTGCTGAAAAGTGTCCCACTTACCCTGATATTATGGGGTAGGTGGGACAGTTGCTTTTTTAAATTAAGAGACTTGTTAAAACAAAATTGCCGTTTTGTATGTTCAGATGCAACGAGAAAATGTCATAAAAAGGCAAGTGTTCAAACCTTTGTATACCTCCTATGCAGTGCTATAAGAATCTTAAGTGTGCCACTTACCCCAGCGTGTAATGGAATGTTGGGTAAGTGGGCTCGTGATGCTTGTGAATTATATAAGAGCCGCGACACGACAAAACAAACAATGTGGTTGTGCGCCCAGCGCAGACTCAGATCAGCCTGGACATCCGCCCAGTCTGATCAGAGTCTTCGCTGTCCACATGGGGGTAGCTTAAACCCTTAGTTACCGTTTGAGCACTTTTCAAAGATTCTGATCAAACTAAGCGGCTGGCCAGGCTGATCTGAGTCTACGCTGGGCGCACAACCACATTGTTGGTTTTGTCGTGTCGCGTCTCAATTAAGATGAAAAGGTGCACTTTCAGGCCATAGCTAATCCGATCTGACTGGCTCTTGACGAAACGGCGCTTCTGCAAACGCCGTTTTCGGCTTGTGCAAACGCATGTGCAAACGATGTTTCCTGCAGTTTTTTTACGGCTTTTGATTAGTTAGTGACACAAACGCTGTGTCTAAACTAAACAAAGTTGAGCAAATGCAAACGATAAAACGTCGTTCATTAAACGGCTCGGAAACGTCGTACAAACACTCGAAACGAGAAAACGGCAAACGGCTGTGTCTAAACAAAACAAAGTTGCGCAAATGCAAACGATAAAACGCCGTTCATTAAAGCCCCGGTCCCACAGAGCTTGCGACCGCGCCGCGACCTATCCGCGACTAAAAAAACTGACAGTCGCAGAGAGGTTGCAGAAGTCGCGGAGAGGTTTAATGATGGTCGCAACAAGGTCGCAACAAGGTCGCCGAGCAGTCGCCGATCAAAATTAGTCGCAGCCAGTCTTTTGAACATGCACAAAAGACTAGCCGCGACTGATTTTGATCGCCGACTGGTTGCAATGGTTTTCTGGAAGTCGCCGATCAGTCGCCGAACAGTCGCCGACCGGTCGCCAAATCGGTCGCCGATCAGTTTCATCAACACTTTGGTTCTGAAATGTTGCAACCTTGCTGCGACTTATCGGCGATCTGTCGGCGACTGTTCGGCGACCGATCGGCGACTTATCGGCGACTGACCACTGGTGAGACGGCGACTGATCGGCGACCGATCGGCGACTGGACGCCGACAGGTTGCAGCGTGCCCCGATAGATCGCCGAACGATCGGCGACAGGTCGCCGACTGGTCGCCGACAGGTTGCAGCGTGCGCCAATAGATCAAGGCTTGCAGTGCATTATTTTATTACCAGGACTCAAAGTGCTCGCATCATGGTACATAGAGCCCCCCCCCCCCGCCACACACACCAAAAAAAAAAAAAAAAAAAAAGAAAAGTAAAAAAAAAGAAACATCGTCGCCAAAACAGACAGCAGAAATGACTCCCGACGTTCGGACGCCTGCTTCAGATGAGGAATCTCAACAGTCAAAGGAGGAATCTTAATAAACTGCGGCCTTTTTGAAACCAATGTCTTATCCAGTACTGTGTTCTCCTCCTCCGTCTTAATCGCCTGTACACCATCATAGACAATAGAGGTGCATGCCGGTTGTTTCGTTGCAAGCAATGCACTGAATCTGTAGCTGTGTTATTTTGACAACTTTCACTGAAATGATTTCATTCTTGTCACCACATTTCCATTATTTTTTTTTTATCGCAGAACGGTCGCCAATCAGTCTCCGACCAGTCGCCGTTCATTTGAAACCGATTGGTCGCCGACTGGTCGCCGATCATTCTGAACTAGTTGCAATCCTGTCCCGATCCTACGGCGACCAGTTGCAGTGAGGTCGCCGATCGATCGCCGACTACACGCGTAAGCTGTCGCCGACTGTGCGGCGACTGATCGGCGACTGATCGGCGACCACATTTGAAGAGGAAAAGAAGTTGCAATGGTCGCAGAGGTCGCAGGTCAGTCGCAGACAAAATCAGTCGCAAAGCGGTCGCATCGCAGTCGCAAGCTCTGTGGGACCGAGGCTTAAACGGCTCGGAAACGTCGTACAAACACTGGAAACGAGAAAACGGCAAAGAAAAAGATCTATGTACTGGTTGAGTGGTTTTATGACAATGCGCAAACAGGCGAGAAATTGCATGTTTATGATTCCCTTCCTATTTTATGTTTGAAATTATGTTTCGTCACTCGAAAGCAGCTGTGCAGAGGCAAAACTCTCTCATGAACTATCTGAAAGCACGTTGAAATAACCGCGCAGATAGGAAACATATATTTACTACATATAACATTTAACATGATTTTTGCCCATAAAATAATGATCATTTAGTTACGTTTTCAGTCTTTTTAAACTCCGTCAGTGTCACCATAATCCACAGCCAACATTATCCTAAGTTACCTTATTCAGTATATTGAAACACTCACAAATGCTGAGCCGCAGCACGAGAAAACCAACAAAGTGTTTGTGCGCCTAGCGCCGACTCAGATCAGCCTGGACATCCACCTAGTCTGATCAGACACTTCGCTAAGCGCTTAAAGGGTAGGTAAGGGTCTAAGCTACTTCCATGCGGACAGTGAAGACTCTGATCAGGCTGGGCGGATGCCCAGGCTGATCTGATTCTGCGCTGGGAGCATAACCACATTGTTGGTTTTGTCGTTTCGCGGTTCAATTTTATTTGTCACACGGTCACGATACACTAGTATGTGTGTGTGTGTGTGTGTGTGTGTGTGTGTGTGTGTGTGTGTGTGTGTGTGTTCAAGTTTGTACATGTATCTTGATAGTTTACCCAAACGGTCGAAGATGAAACTTCTTTATTTCACACACTTAAAGGATGAAAATTAACAGCTAACTAACTAAAAGCCTTGTGCGATGTTAGATGTTGTGCATTCGAAAGTTTTTTCGCTAATTGAAAGTTTTGCGATTGGTAATATTCGCGCTCTAGATTGGTTTGATGATACAACAATGTGTGATATGTTTCGTGCAGATTTTAATGTTCGGTAGTCTGACAAATCAAAAGACCGACCCTTGCCACAGTCGAACTTTCAATCAACTGATGCTAAAGTGAACAACCCGTGGTGAATGTAGAATAATCAGTTTCTGGTGCCAGAAGGAATGTATGGAAATGAAATTGGTCATTTCTGGTAGAATGATGCATATTTTTATCAGACTACACCATGTGGTTAAGAGTTATGAGCAATTTCACTCACTGACTACAGCGGAAGAACAAACAGACTGATGGACTTGCACAGCGATTAAAGTGCACACCTGTGGGTTGTGCAATACTGTTTAGACTTTCGTCACCGTTTTGCATGCCGGTGGCTGGACAATGTTAAAATACATAAATATACAAAATTTGAACCATATATACCACGGGGTTCAAGAGTTATGAGCATTTTCACTACTTGGCCGTAAATTTTCAACTTGTGCTCAGCTAAGCCTCGTCCACCAAAAAAGACGGTTATGCACGCGAGTCGTTAGATAATGTTGACATGTATTAGTATGCAAAATTTTATCAAAATATAGAATGCGGTTCAAGAGTTATAAACATTTTCGCTAACTGATAATGGACGGACGGACGGATGGACTCACACAGTGATTATAGTGCAAACCTGCGGGTTGTGCAATCAGAAGTTTTGCATACCAGTGGCTGGGCAATGTTAAATTACATGAGTATACAAAATTTGAAGCAAATATACCAAGGGGTCCAAGACTTATGAGCATTTTCAATAAAAGAGCTCGACTGGCCAAATTGATGCTCGGTGAAGCCTCGTCACTGTTTTGCATACCAGTGGCTGGGCAATGTTGAATTACATAAGTATAAAAAATTTGAAGCAAATATACCAAGCGGTCCAAGAGTTATGAGCATTTTCAATAAAAGAGCTCGACCAGCTGAATTGATGCTCGGTGAAGCCTTGTCACTGTTTTGCCTGCCGGTGGCTGGACTATGTTGAATTACATAGGTATGCAAAAATTGAAGCCAATATAACAAGCGGTCCAAGAGTTATGAGCATTTTCAATAAAAGAGCTCGACCAGCCGAATTGGTGCTCGGTGAAGCCTCGTCACTGTTTTGCCTGCCGGTGGCTGGACTATGTTAAATTACATAAGTATACAAAAATTGAAGCCAATATAACAAGCGGTCCAAGAGTTATGAGCATTTTCAATAAAAGCTCGACCAGCCGAATTGATGCTCGGTGAAGCCTCGTCACTGTTTTGCCTGCCGGTGGCTGGACTATGTTAAATTACATAAGTATACAAAATTTGAAGCAAATATAACAAGCGGTCCAAGAGTTATGAGCATTTTCAGTAGTTGGCTGTAATTTTCAACTTGTGCTCAGCAAAGCCTCGTCCATCAAATAAGGTTGTTATGCATGCGAGTCGTTAGACAATTGTGACATGTATAAGTATGCAAAATTTTGTCAAAGAGTTATAAGCGTTTTCGCTAACTGATAACGGTTTTCGCTAAATGATAATGGACGGACGGACTCACACATCGATTATAGTGCAAACCTGCGGGTTGTGCAATTTTCAAAGATAACGTTTAAGAAACAGTCTCCAAGAGACCAGGGACGAGAACCTTAGGTAAGATTTTTGTGGCAAATACTGTGATGTACAAAGGTTCGACGAGTATTTACGATTTCGACGGTCAACATAAATGTGCAAACTTAAATGCTCATATAATATAAAAACATAACAAATCTGCGCGCTTCAGTACTGACTCGTAAATATGCCTAAATTGCAAAACCGTGGACTTTTGCCGTTATCAAAATTAATAAATTAAGGTACTCATACTGATATATATACGTACGGACGTAAACCAAGGGCAAAAAAAATGCACATTTGGCGTACAGAGGACTGAGCCTAAACTACATTTTACACAATTTTGAAGCCTGCATAGTATTCACCGTATAGAATTTCGTCAATACGGTAAAAGAAGTAGGTTTGGCTTATGTAAAACATCTCTGAAATTACTGTTAAAAGGACGTACAATCGCGTCAGATAAGGACTTCTATGCTTAAGGCGTGGATTTTCCCCACGATTAAAAAGTTATACGGGTCATTGACTTCTGCTTTGCATTTATGACTATGCCATGTAACTTGCATGACAAATGAATTTTCAAGTGTTCGTGTCTATGTAAAGAACGTTAAAAATACGTTGACGTTGACGTCATTGTTGAGATAAATTGTAAATTATCCTCAAACTGATCGTTGAAATAATGACTTATTGTATGCATTACACCCTTTTTGACTTACATTCCTTACATAACAGACAACACTGGATAGTTTTGACTATATGTATGTGACCTTGACCTCATTTCAAGGTCATGGTACACAATATAATCCTTGAAGATCACAGTGCTACTGTCGACCATTCTTCTTCTTTGGCTTACTGAGCATCGTCCCCCCCCCGTGACCCAGTTTCCCACTCATATATATATATTGCGTACTTGCATCGCATAAGTCTGCTGCATGAAGGAAATGCTGGGTCAAGGGGACGGAAAGTACTTGTATATTAATAACAGTGAAGCGTTCTCTTTTGGCCGCTTTTACCGGAAGTATAACTGTGGTTTTGCATGTTTAAATGCCAGTCAGGCGTAACAAGATGAAAATCATTGCTTTGTATTGTGATATGCGTGTATTTAGCATGCATTTTTGACAAAAAGTTATGGAATGAATGACTGATTTTAACATATTTATTACCTCAAAATAGGAGGTATGCGAAAAACTTGAATTTAGGGTAGGTAGGGTCAAACTGGATTATCTCCCCGTGTCTTTGGGTCTGAATCACAAATGATCTGATTTCATACGGTTTACATATTTGTGGAAGCTCTGCTAAGAAAAATCTGCACAATTTATACTTTTGAAAATTCGGACCTGTCGCGCCGGTCTAATGGGGAAATCCTCGCTTTAATCATAGAAGTCCTTTGGACGACACATGGACAATTTTGAAACATAAGAATTTGGTCAATAATAATAATGGACCTGTTTTGAATTTACTGCGTGAAATCAGCATTTTGTGTTTAATTTCTTTAGTGTCGCTTAACCCAGAAAGTATGAAGAATGAGCATAATAAATAAACTGTTGCAATCTATCTCAAGCAGCACCGAAGTGGAGAATATATGGCGGCCCTCCTTTTCGTCCTAAGAACATTAAAATATTATTCCAACATAACGTTAACATTTTCCAAATTGAACGTTTAGGGAAGCTGCGCCGTATGAACATTTTTGACAAATCATGTTTCTAACGTCGAGACCGGCAACTGTCGCGTCTTGACGAGCCAAATGTAAATAATTTCTTCTGTCGACGCCCGCGTCAATATAGTCCTTTAGAAAACGCTCAATACAGTTGCATTGTATTTTCTTTCTGTATAATGTTAGATTCGAAATATGTTTGCCTTACCTGTGAACAGATGCAAATAGTATGTAATTCACTCCGTCTTCGCCGTTGTTAATGAATATTTCGCGATCTGCCCTCCAACATTATGTGTTAATCAGCGATAATTCAAGGAAACAATACCAGCATGCGTGCAATCAAATTATGAGATTTTTAGGTCCTTTTAGATTATAATATGAAAAATAATAATCACATGTAAGTAATTGATAAAATAAATGCAATATTAGAAAGATACATACCTGCATTTATTGCTGCTTCAAAAAGCAAAAATAAGACTATAAACGACCTCATCTCGGTGTTTTGAGCTGCCGAATGATTACAGAATGAGAGCGGGACCCTTTATAAATGTATCACTATGACAGGAGGCGCTCCTGCCACGTTGTAAACAGTGGGTATGTGGCTAAACAACGTGCAAATTAGACCGTGCGTAACTCTAAGGTCGTCACCGAAGTGACCTAAAAACCTAAACCCAATTTAGTACATCAGTACGTCGTGGCAGCAGTAAGATGAATCATTTTGAAGGGATGTTCTATAAAGAAATTGGTTAATTCGAGCCGCGACACGAGAAAATCAACGAAGTAGTTGTGCGCCCAGCGCAGAATCAGATCAGATTGATCAGACTCTTTGCTTAGCGCTTAAAAGGTAGCTAAGGGTCTAATCTACCTCCATGCAGACAGAAAAATCTGATCAGACTGGGCGGATGCCCAGACTGATCTGTGTCTGCGCTGGGCGCACAACCGCTTTGTTTATTTATTGGTGTCGTGGCTCAATCTCGATGTAGAAAATACTGAAAAACAGGCTGTTAACGGAGGAAGAATCGGCCTGACGACCTTCGGACCAATGGGACCATGAGTCGTCACTGGTTCGGCCCTAGAGTCGTCATGGGGTAATATCGTCTGTTTTACATTTAAAAATAATTTGTTTTCATACATGTATGATGAAACAAATCAACAAATGAGCCGCGACACGACAAAACCAACAATGTGGTTGTGCGCCCAGCGCAGACTCAGATCAGCCTGAGCATCCGCCCAGTCTGATCAGATTCTTCGCTGTCCGCACGGAGGTAGCTTAGACCCTTAGCTACCATTTGAGCACTTAACAAAGAGTCTGATCAAACTGGGCGGATGTCCAGGTTGATCTGAGTCTGCGCAGGGCGCACAACCACATTTTTGGATTTGTCGTGTCGCGGTTCAAATATTTAGTAACTTTGCTGTTCAATGATCATCGAACAGAAAACATATTATCATCATAATGTTGCTTTAAAGTCCAGATCCCAACAATGTCCATGATGCTGTATAAGTACATATCTAAAGCATGGTCAATGAAAATCCCGATAAGACTACAATATTTTCTTTTGTTTTAGATTACCTACTTGTCAAAAGCACTAAAGCATGATCAATGAAGATCCCGATAAGACTGCAATGTTTTCTTTTGTTTTAGATTACCTACATGTCAAAAGTCCTTAATCGTCTGACAGAGATCACTGTTACAACCGAAATGGAATATAAAAAATATCGGGATGTGACTGACCAATTGAATTTGCGGTCCCAATGCATGGAATATTGCACGGCCCGTCAATGTTGGTCGAAAAGACAATTTTGATGAGTGCTCTATAATAAATCCAACTTTTATCAGTTTTGAACGGAACCCCGGAAGGGACATTTCCTTTCCGATATCTATCAGAAAAGAAATTGAAACAAGAAAAAAAGAACGGATATTAAAAAAACTAATATCTCGTTTAAACGACTTATTATATCGTTTAAACGATATGAGGCAGAATGGAAATTAAAACAAGAAAATCAGAAATGAAATTAACAAAAGAACAAACAGAAAAGAAATTGAAACAAAAATATGTATTTCAAACGACTTATTATCTATTTTCCATTCCGATAAATATCAGAAAAGAAATCGAAACAAGAAAATTAGAACGGAAATCAAGACAACAAGTATCTCGTTTAAACGACTTAACATATCGTTAAAATGACTTAATATGTCGATTAAACGATATAATAAGTCGTTCAAACGAGATATTTGTAGTTTTGATTTCCGTTCTAATTAAATAAGTCGTTTAAGGTAGACAGATACTGAATAAAAATATTGGTGGGCATTCATTTCATTATACCAGCTGAATAACCCAAAGGGCTATAAAACATTTGGAAAAGAAAAAAGAAACTTTCACCGCTTTGTTTTCCTAAAAAAAACACACAAAATTTTGTATTTCTACATACATTTTTTATACATTTTACATTTAAATTCATGTACATACTGTGTAGTCATCGGTCAAATCAACCAAAACGAAATTCATCTGACTGGAAAAAAAGTAAAACAAATTAGACAGAAAATAGAAACATAACTAAAGGGAGACAGCACTATATTTCTTAAAGCAGAGGCTTTTGCCAAAAAAAAAAAAAAAAGTTTTTTTTTTCTCTATAAAAAAAATAATCTCTAGGAGTTCAATGCATGTAAGTAAACCCTATCCATAGAGTTGATCTTGATCTGGGTTTATACGTATAGTAAAGGTACTATATATACAAATATACATGTCCAGTATATTTAGTGTGCGGGTATAGACATTTGCACATGAAATTTTGGCCACTTCGGGACCCTCTATCAAAAGACAAACAATCAAGTGGAAAAGTTGTTGCTTTTGTTGTTTTATTGCTGCACGTCCACCACGCCTACTAATCGCTCTCATGCGGAACCACGGTTCAAAACGTCAATCCATGAGAGGAGTTGCCGGTTTGCAGTAGGGGAGCCAAAATCGTAAACAAATTTGACATCGGCACAAGGTTGGAGGTATTCATTTTCTCTGGAAACTATTTATGCAAAATATAAGAATGCTATTTTGTCACATATATATTGTTTCTTCGGCACATGAAAGGATTAGGCACATTATCTTGCATTTTTTCAGATATGCATTAAGTACGACGGAGAATGTGTTCAAGGTCAATCTCGGCGATACATACATGTAGGGAAAAGTCTCATTCTCTTGCTTGAATTTGAGTCTCTGATGTTGTCAGTCGCAAAGAAGTAAACAGAACTACTGTATGCGTGAATCCAAACGTTGGAAGTAAGCTTTCCGTGATGGACAGTTTCGCATATAGAAAATATATGCAAAAACTTGGCATAGTCAGCCCGGTTCCGCATGAGATAATAGAAAATATAAGGCATTTTATGAGAAACAAAAACAGTCTCTGAACAATAATTGAATCAAAACTAACATGAACTCTGTGATAAATCATTATTTTATACATTGCAGATGACTACTTTGACGCTGTTAATATTTCCCGTTTGTCTTTTTTAGGCATTTTGCAAACCCTCTTTCAAACCCTCTTGCATGCCTCAAAAACAGACAAACAGGGATTAAAAAACCCAGAAGGTCATTTGCAATGTATAAATAATGATATATTACAGAGTTCATGTTAGTTTTGATCCAGTTATTGTTCAGAAGCTGTTTTTGTGTTTGATAAAAAATCCTTATATTTTCTATCATCTCATGCGGAACCAGGCTGACGACGCCAAGTTTTTGTGTATATTTTCTAAAAACTAGACTGCCAAACGCAAAAAGCTTACTTTAAACGTTTTGAGTCACGCATACAGTACTTCTGGTCACTTTTTGAGACTGACAAGGTCAGAGACCCAAAATCAAGCAAGAGAATGCGACCTTTCCCTACATGTACATATCGCCAAAATTGACTTTCAACACATGCTCCGCCGTACTAAATGCATATCTGGAAAAATGCAAGACCATGTGTCTAATCCTTTCATGTGCCGAAGAAACAATCTATATGTGACAAAATAGCATTCTTATATTTTGCATAAATAGTTTTCAAAGAAAATAAATACCTCAAACTTTGTGCTGATGTCAGATTTGTTTGCGATTTTGGCTGCCCTATTGCAAAACCGGCAACTCCTCTCATGGATTGACGTTCTGAACCGTGGTTTCGCATGAGAGCGATTGGTAGGCGTGTCCACGGTAAACAGCTATGTACGTCCACGGTAAACAGCTAAGCGGTAAACCAGTACTAAAGCCCCAGTCACACACACACATTACGGTTAGGGCGAATAGTTGCGGATAAAATCCTCAGTTTATCCGCAGAATTTGTGGGCGTGGCCTAATTTTATTTAATGAATTTACGGATAAAGTTACCAATAGATGCGTATGGATACGGATAGGTACGAACTACTAACCTTCCGTTACCTTCTGTAAACTTTAGATGCGGATAAATACCTTCAGATGCGGACTGTTGCGCATGCCTAGCGGATAGAAGAATAGAAAAGATTAACTGCGACGTCCACATCTGTGTCTACTCCTTGTATGCTCCAGTCACACACATACGGATTGTGCGGATACTACTGATGGCCCGTCCGTATCTATCCGTTTTATCCGTAATGGATCCCTATCAGATCCTCAGAGTCCGTAACTGTCCGTATCATATCCGCAGATTCCGCAGGATCCGCGTCGAAATTTTGAAAAGTTTCAAAATTCGGGCGCGGATGAGTAAACCGTAATGGTGCGTTACTAAACGCATATATCCGCATCTATCCGTTTCTATTCCGTGTCGCACACGTATCTATTCCGTATCTTATCCGTAACTGAACCTATCATTCCGCAGTCCCACCCCAAAATGAGGACCGATACGGTTTCAAGCGGATCGTTACCTTTAGTTACGGAAGTTACGGGTCTCGTTCGGCGTACTGTAACGGACTGTTTTCTACAGTAACGTTTCAATACAAAAAGGTTGCGTTCCAATACTGACAGATACCTACAGGATGGTTTGAAGAGGCGGCTGTACGGCAACAACACCAGTAGGGGGGCAAAGAGACAGAGACTGTATCTCAAGGACTACTATAACAGAGAGGCCGGGTCGGTGCAATGGTAGTGACGTATGGTGCAGTTATGGTGCGATGTTATGTTTCTTATTTGTAACAGTGGGCTCATCTTTTCATGAACGTGCCAATGGCAAAAGTAGAGCCATCATTTCTTAAACTTATTTGACTTTTATCAATTCGAATTAGTTGTCCAATATTGGACAAAGTAATTCTTTTATTAATTCCAATTAGTTGTCCAATATAGGACAAAGTTTAATGGTGAAATGAAGCAATAAATATCCACTGGTCATGCTTGAGTAGCCGAAACTTCGAAGATGGCCCGTGTACCTACTTTCCAATGTGTTCTGTGCTCTTGAATGAACTCTTTTAGATTTATATTTTACTTCAGTGCCACTGGTGTCGTGCCCTGCGGCGACCGTAAAACGTCTCCCCGCACGTCATCTATAGTGCAGATTATATATAATTTTTCCTTTGAGGTAAGTAAAGTATTCTGAGAAATCAGAAATTTTTTATTGGTTAAGATTTATAGTCTAGATTATTGCTTTTTTTCCTTTTAGATCTTTTATGGTACAAATCAGTCTTTGAATTTACTGCTGTATCAAAATTAAGAAATTACATTATGCTTTTTCTGGTTTTCGTGACCAAATCATATCGGGGTCACTGATGCGCTTTGAGTAGCCGAATTCTCGAAGTATGGTCCATGTACCTTCCTTAGAATACGTGCAGTGTTCTTGAAGGATTAGAATAATATCTACTTTATCAACTGCCGACTAAATATCTTTGTCAACCAAGCAGTAAATGGGTACTTTTTTTCAAATCAGGGAAGGACAAGGCAGCGAAAGGAGAGAGATGGGCTTCGCCTTTCATATGCTATGCCCAAGATACATTGACCCTAACCACCTACCCCTATCCTCCTCCTCCCCCAAGCCACCGCCCCTACGGTCATTAGGCTATAGGAAACCTTTACCCAAGTTATAGTTTGGATCCAGGTATACAAATTAAAATAAAAATCTAAATCTATTCCTTCATGAGCACAGAACACTAAACACATTCGAGAGAAGGCTCATGGGCCATACTTCGAGGTTACGATTACTAGAGCCTCATCAATGACCCTGACATGACCCATCACATCCGTAACTAAAGGTAAAGATCCGTATGAAACCGTATCAGTCTTCAACTTGGGACTGCGGAATGATGGGTTCAGTTATGGATAAGATACGGAATAGATACGGATGAGACACGGATTAGATACGGATAGATGCAGATAAATGCGTTCAGTTACGAACTTTTACGGTTTACTCATCCGCGCCTGAATTTTGAACCTTTATAAAATTTCGACACGGATCCTTCGGACCCTGCGGATATGATACGGACAGTAACGGACTCTGCGGGTGCGATACGGATCCATTACGGATTAAATGGATAGATACGAATAGATATGGACGGGCCATCCGTAGCATCCGCAGAATCCGTATATGTGTGTGTGACTGGGGCATTACTGCACATACTTTCGCCAGTAACTGACAACTACCCTTCTTGAATCAACGGAAGGAGACACGAGTGTATGTGGCCGGACAGGTGGAAAAGGGTTTCTGAAAAGTCACCAATGGTGCCACAAAGACCTTGCAAGGTTATGGGATGGAATAAAAAAAGAAACAAACACGATCATTTTGTTGATAAAGAATAGAGATGTCAAGCGATTTAGACCGTATAATTAATAGACAATGGAAATATGAGCCGCGACACAAGAAAACAAAGTGGCATGTGCGCCTATAGAACACTCAGATCAGCCTGGGCATCCGCCTAGATCAGAGTCCTCGCTGTGCGCTTGTATGATTGCTAAGGGTCTGAGCTACCTCCATGCTGACAAAGACTGAGCGGGTGCCCATGCTGATCTGAGTCTTCGCTGGGCGCACGTGCCACTTTGTTGATTTCCTCGTGTGGCGGAAAATAGATCATCGAGTAACCTGGTTTCTGAAAAGTCACCAATGGTGCCACAAAGACCTTGCAAGGTTATGGGATGGAATAAAAAAAGAAACAAACACGATCATTTTGTTGATAAAGAATAGAGATGTCAAGCGATTTAGACCGTATAATTAATAGACAATGGAAATATGAGCCGCGACACAAGAAAACAAAGTGGCATGTGCGCCTATAGAACACTCAGATCAGCCTGGGCATCCGCCTAGATCAGAGTCCTCGCTGTGCGCTTGTATGATTGCTAAGGGTCTGAGCTACCTCCATGCTGACAAAGACTGAGCGGGTGCCCATGCTGATCTGAGTCTTCGCTGGGCGCACGTGCCACTTTGTTGATTTCCTCGTGTGGCGGAAAATAGATCATCGAGTAACCTGGTAACCTGGAATCAAGGTTGTATTTGACCCCTGCCTTTAAAATGTATGGGGTTAGCGGTCTGGAGGATAATTCCTCCAGATATCAACATATGTTGCTCGAAAATAATTTTTATGCTAATAATATAAGACGTTTCTACAGAAAGGTTAGTGTGAATTGACGTCCAAAGACGGTTTTAAATGGATCTGTTGATAGCTTTTTGTCATAACGATACCCAGATGCTGCATTTCGTTTGTAAAATGAGCTCAGTTTTTCTTCGTCATTAGGCTGACCAGATGTTTCATTCCGTTTGTAATACGAGTCGTCATTTTGTCCAGTTTTGAGGGTTTTTTTTACATTGTTCATATAGACTACAAAAAAGAAACAGTTTATCTAAAGTGGGCTTAAGAAAAAAGTCGGGCATAAAGCTTATTAAAAGGTCAAGGTAGGCCTAAAACAGGACGAATGATGTGGCAGCTGCTGATGGTGGCGAATCGGTTTGTACAATTTGTTTACTTATTGTAATGAAATAGGAGCAGGTAACTTTGGACAGCGGGTAGTTCGGACAGTGACATTGTTTCCTTTATATGTCAGTTGTTTGGAAATAAAACAAACACAACTGGCCAAAGATGAGACGGCTCATCATGCGCCGTCTCAAATGGATTTTTAATGTTTGCAATGGTATGTCCGAATTTACCCCCATGTCCGAAGTTACCTGATTTTCCCCTATTTCAGTTTTACCACATAAGAGGTACCGTATGGACTGCTGAACTTATCATGCTTTTTGTATTTATTCGTAATTTCTGCTTTCGCATGCACATTTAATCGCAGTGCTGAATCTCCGTTAACGTTGACAGGTGATTGCTTTTCAGAATTCCTATATAATAAGAAAAAAAAAAGACTGATAAAATGGGATGTTTTGTAAAATCGTTTAGCTGTGCGAACAAAGATGCTGATTACCTAAAACGAATGAAATACATTTTTTATTTCTGGAGTCAGTAAAATCCCTGTAATTAACGAATTTTTCATTCAACGTATCTGATAACGGCTTCAGTACAGTGAAAAAAAAAGATATTTTTTAAATATATACAAAAAGGTTCTGTAAGTCATTCTCAGAGCCCTCTATAGATAACCGTTAGATATATAGGAGATTAAAGCGTGACGTCACTGATAAGACACCTGGGGGATTCCCCGACTATGGTTGGCAGAAAGATTGATACAGTATTATAGTATACTGCTAATTCGCGTGATTGTTTGTGTAAAATATGAATTTAAAACAGCAACAGTTTAATGTTTTAGACAGATAATATGTAAGGCTTACATTTTCTTTAATGAAATTGAATTTCATGTTTTATTTGCGTGCTAAGATGCTTCAAAAATGTTTTTTTTCCCTTTCTATCACACATGTTCATAGCGCAAATTTATAAAAGTCTAGATGATGTAGCGTGTGAAAAGGGAAACGGAAAATACAACAAATGAACGAACGGACAAACAAACCATTAAATGAATGAATGAATGACTGGATAAATGGCAGTGAATCGTTGATGAATGACTCAGATGCATATCTTTTCCTTTTATATTTCTTAGTTCAAGCTTTTGAACTTCATGTAACTTTCAAAAATTACTGTTGGTTTGGCTCTATTATAAAATTTTATAAACTGTTTTAAAATCAATATTTTAGGTGGCATTTACTTGTTTTAGGATATAGCTAAAAGCTTACACTGATACGAGATGAAATGCGAAATTCAATTTCATCATTCAATTATTGTTAGCATTAAACTGTTCTTAACTTGTTAGATCTCGCATTCACAAAATACAGTACATCCTTTTGATCATAGATACTCAAATGAAAAGTATCTGAGTCTGTATCCTATGTTAATTTTATGTTTGTTTCCTGTTGTATAATAGTATCTTCGCTGTCTTCGGTGGATCCTTTGATCAAGGACGTCTTATCATAGTTCAAAAGACGCCCCTGGCCACCTGTGGTGACAATTTGAAATGAACATGTATCTGAAAGAAACTGTTTGTGCGCCGCGTGCGGCTAATTATCCGTTAGCACAAACGTATGGCTTCCTCTACTTTTTTTCTTTCTTTCTTTATTGCTTATAAAATTTTAAGGAATCGCAACCATCGATAGAAGTTATTATTTCTATTATTTTTGTTTTTAATTTTCTTGTCCCTAAATCCGATCGACATTTTACGGTAATTCCGCTTAAGTTCTCTTAGATATAATATTCTATTTTTTATTATTACATCTTATCCCATCTTGATACTAATAAATATATTTAATAGTTGAAAAGATGAGAATACTGATCTACAGTATTTTCATTTTATTCTGTTAATATTTTTTCAGTCGTAGTTATTAAGAAAAGCAGTCCGGGTACCCAAATACGCGTTTTACTAGATGAATTCAAGAAATTAAACGATTTCGTTTTCGTATGACAGGAGCCGGGCCGGGTTGCGCAATCGGTAGGGCACCTGACTCGTAAGTCAGAGGTCCTGGGTTCGAATCCCGGTCTGGCCACGTACTTTCGTTTCTCCTTCCGCTGATTCAAGAAGGGCAGTTGTCAGTTACTGGCGAAAGTATGTGCATTTAGTACTGGTTAACCGCTTAGGAGGTCTAAGCCTGCCAAGGAATAGTGTGGTTAGGTTAACTGACCGTCCCGACATGACCTTAGTTGTTTACCGTGGACGTTAAGCATCAAATCAACCAACCAACCAAATCGTATGACAGGTGACTAAGATCTTATTTCCAATTATTTTAAATCGGTAGCTCTTATTTTAATTATCTTATAAGCATTTTTAGCAATTACACTTCAGACTATCCTATAGAAAAACACTGTCTGCTACTAATCTTTTGCCACAACCAAGCTACCCACGTGATCATCCGATGACGTCACTGCGGGGATTCCCGTTATCTCCTATAGTTTTTTTTATTACTGTGCTATGTGACAATGAAACATTTATTGCCCTATGACTCGCTGATATGTAGTCAGTGAGTTTGGCGTCATTATGTAGATTTGCATTTTTCAGGCTGGATATATATGGGTAATGCAATGATAATCTTTGTACCGACTCCTTACAACCCAATCTGCAGTGAGCACTTGACGTTGGCACGCGACGTTGGCACTAAGTCTACCCAACGTTGTTAAAACATCATGGACGTTACTTAATATAAACGCAGTGGGCACATTACGTCGAAATGACGCCGTACTGACGTCGATGCAACTCTTTTTCAAGTAATTACAAAGTTATCTCCCTTCTTAGATTTTTCAGTAATTTGCTTGTCTGAAGCATATCTCTGAAAGTATTTAAGAGAACAAAATGAAAACTTCATACATTGATAGAGGGCAAGGAGAGAAAGTCCAGTGTACAAGATTTGTAACTCTTATGCAAGTAATTACAAAGTTATCTCCCTACTTAGATTTTTCAGTAAATTGCTTGTCCGGAGCATATCTCTGAAAGTGTTAGACCGAACTCAATGAAACTTCACACACTGAAAGAGGGCAATAAGAAAAAGTATAGAGCGTAAAATTATAACTCTGTCACAAGTAAATATGAAGTGAGCTCCCTTCCTAGTTTGTTTACAGTATTTTGCTTGTTCGGAGCATATCTCTGAAAGAATTAAAGGAAACTAATGAAAATGCACACATTTATAGAGGGCCATTAGAGGAAGTGCAGCTCACAATAACCATAACCCTGTGACAAGTAATTATGGAGTTAGCTCCAGCTCCCTTCTTGGTTTTTCACAGTATTTTGCTCGTCCGCAACATATCTCTGTTAGTATTGAAGTGAACTAAATGAAACTTAACACATTGATAAATGGCACTAACAGGAAGTACAGAGCATAAGAAGCATAACCCTGCCACAATTGATTATGGAGTAAGCTCCCTTCTTAATTTTCCTCGCTCCTATGGTTGTCCAGAACGTATTTCTATAAGTATTAAAGAGAATTAAATGAAATTTCACACATTAGTAGAGGACAATGAGAGGAAAAGCAGAGCACAAACAATCATAATCTTATTGCAAGTTATTTTGGAATCATCTCTTTTCTTATTTTTGTCGCACCTACGTTAGCTGGGGCGATATAGGCGTGCACGGACCCGTCCATTCGTCCGTCCGTCCGTCAACAATTCGCAGTAGGTGTCTTGTGAGCGCAACTCCTCCTACACTTTTTGGCCAATCATTTTGAAACTTCACAGATGTTTTGGCCATGGTCTGTAGATGTGCATATTGTTTGCACATAATTCCAAAATTATTTCACATGTTGAACTTAGTCAATTTTTACACAATACCTTCCATTGTGAGTGTCTTGTGAGCGCAACTCCTCCTACATTTTTTGGCCAATCATTTTGATACTTCACAGATGTTTTGGCCATGGTCTGTAGATGTGCATATTGTTTGCACATAATTCCCAGATTAATGTTTGCCACTTTTCTCACATGTTTAACTTACTCAATTTTTACATGCCATAATACCTTGCTTAGTGGGTGTCTTGTGAGCACCTCTCCTCTTACATTTTTTGATCAATCATTTTGAAACTTCACAGATGTTTTGGCCATGGTCTGTAGATGTGCATATTGTTTGCACATAATTCCCAGATTAATGTTTGCCACTTTTCTCACATGTTTAACTTACTCAATTTTTACATGCCATAATACCTTGCTTAGTGGGTGTCTTGTGAGCACCTCTCCTCTTACTTTTTTTGATCAATCA
This sequence comes from Ctena decussata, assembly GCA_963989385.1. NCBI lineage: Eukaryota > Metazoa > Mollusca > Bivalvia > Lucinida > Lucinidae > Ctena > Ctena decussata. The sequence goes on along the minus strand of OZ022498.1, from coordinate 68,092,872 downwards.
TTTTGAAACTTCACAGGTGTTTTGTCATGGTCTGAAGATGTGCACATTGTTTGCACATAATTTCCAGATCAATTTTTGCCACTTTTTTCACATGTTTAACGTTTTCATTTTTGTCACACCTGCTTTAGTCACACCTGCGTTAGCATGGGCGATATAGTTTTCACTACCAATTAGAACTCGTGTGACTGAATCCCCGCAGGTGCGACACCGCTTTCCGCGGATTTCTTGATCTCATTCATTTGCTTGTCCTGAGCATATCTCTCAAAGTAAGAAAGGTACCTTAATTAAATTCCACATAATAATAGAGGGCAGTTAGAAGAAGTGCAGAGTGCAAGAGACATAATGTTATTTGAAAGGTCCCTCAGGACCTTTCCACCGTGTTTAGGCTGAAATGATGCATTTTCGCTCCAGTGCAGAAGTCTTCCATATTTTTACTACTGCTAATCACTATTACTGCGGCCAAAATTATAAAACCCGTCTAAAATCTGGAAGGATATTTCATTATTCGCAAATGTTAAGAGAGGCTGACTGTAAGCATCGAGCATTGGCCCATAATAACGTGGAAAGTCGAAAATTACGGGTTTTGATCAAATTTTGGGAAATTGATATAAACTATGCTTGTTTGTGTTTCACAAGTTTTTAGAAGTCAATGTTCGGCCGTTTCCATGGTAACCAGGAATCCATTTTGATCGTATCAATATTGAGACGTATATGTATTATTTCCTCGCTAAAAAATAACAATAAATATTACCCCATTCCCGATTGCTTGTATAGTTTGACTATACATAGTTGTAAAATTAGATAACATAATATGAATGTTTACTGTCCCTTATTATCAACGGGAGAGCTTTTACTCGAAGAAAAAAGACCCAATTTTTAGTGAAAAATTCTTGTTTTATTCGCCTAATAACTTAGAATGGCAGCCACGTTTGAAAATCAGGCCATATATACTGTATACATGATTAAGCAATGTTCGAAGATTAAGATTGCCAAAAAATTTTAAAATTTGTAATCAAGTTACAATTTTATAAAGAAATTTATACTTACATGATACGAAATATACGTATGGATATTTTCCCCTGACAAGTTCAATAACCCGCAAATTTTAACAAGCGTCTATTCGATATCACGTGACCACTCACTTGACGCTTGGTTGATTGCATGCCCAATTCAGTTCTATACATGGCGACAAACAGTTTGTCACCAAAAGAACTGTGGGGAGGAGGGTGGGTAGTTTTCATGTAAGTATAAATTTCTTCATAAAATTGTAACTTGATTACAAATTTTAAAATTTCATTTCAGAAATTTATACTTACATGATACGAAATATACGTAAGGATGATTCCAAAGCAATGACTTCTGGCTGGTGGGTACTTGGTGACTTATTTTCCTATCCCATGAATAATGGAACGTTTGGATGTTCAACATACTGTACATCAATTACCTTCTGTATTATCCCACTTTGTACAAATGTATGTACATATTCACATTTTGTCATCCCATTTTGTACAATTATATAAATATTCACATCCTGTCATTCCTACCCTCTTGTATGAACTGGCTCTTTAGCTTTATACAGTATTTACATCAAAATTGCTGATATCGCAACCCGCCGGAATTAAAAGTAAAAAGTATGCAAAGACCAGGAACTGAAACAATCAAAATCCAAATCCAGCCCTCAAACCATAGTTGGAAACAACTAAGATTACAAATAATCAAGATACAGAGAACATATGGCCAACCGAGTGAGCAGCTTGTTCCCAAAAGGTGGCCACTCAGCAACCCAAACCGAACCAAAAATAATAATAACATACATAAGGTAAAACATCACAGAAACTCTGACACCAAAAACAGGCAACAAAGAACCACAACAGAACTACCGCCTTGGAACGGTCAGTAATGAATTACTGGGGGGCTTAAATCGATTTTACAGGCCCAACCTCACCCTCAGTTTCTGAAGTGGTACAAAACATTTAGTTGGTTGTTCGGTTCGCATGATAACCCTCTAACTCGTCAATGAATCATCACGGTAAACACATAAATCAAATTTCAACACCATGAAGAAGCAAAGACGAGGACTCAACAGATACAACGGGCCGTCTGACAGGTGGCGATCCCTGTCCTGCCAAACAACCCCACTGGAAATCTGAAGCAAAAGAAGGTCACCAGTTGAGCCCCGGTGGACCAAGCAACAGACAAAAAGTAAAACTGCGTTAATCCTAGTACAATTCCCATTCCTGGGAATCTATTTGTCTGTAATAGAACTTCTTAAAGGTCACGTCATTACTCCAGTCTGCTGCTTCCAAAACAGAAGACAAAGAGGCTCCTTTACAGAGAGCCAAAGAAGAACCAATTGCCCTTGTAGAGTGGGCTTTCACCTTCAAATCTGTATCACTATAAGCCTGTCTAATGACACTTACAATCCAAGACGCAATTGTCTGTCTACAAACTGCTTTATGAGGTCTATTCAAAGATAAAAATAATTTGTTCTCTTGAACATTACCCTCTGAAATTCTTAGCTGAGAAGTTCTGTCTATGTAAGTCTGAAGAGCTCTTTTCGGATCCAGCTTGTTGTTTTTTATGAAAACAAGGTACATTTTTTTTCTACCTACCTGTCCTGGTCTATCTTGCTTAGAAAGGCCTTCTCTAATAAAATTATACCCTCTGGAACAATGTTCATAAAACCATCATCAATCCTCAATGCTTGAATGTCTCCACAGCGCCTGAACGTCGTGACTGCTGTAAGAAAAACAGTTTTCCATGTAAAATATTTCAAAGAACATTTTGACATAGGTTCGGAAAGCTTTCCACAGAGAAAATTTAATACTTGTTTAAGATCCCATTCTGGCACCAGTCTTTTCTCTGGTGGTCTTGAGTTAAAGACACCTTTCAGAAGTCTCACAATATCTGGGTGCTGACCTACTGGTTATTTATCTACCAGTGGTAACATTGCAGACAACATTGAGCTATAGCCTGCAATTGTTCTGTATTTCAAACCTGACTGAAACAATGATGTCAAAAAATCGGCACAATTAAAATTGCTTTATAGGGATCAATTTACCGTTCACAACACCAGCCACGGAACTTGTGGAACTTGACAGCATAATCTTTTTGTGTCCCAGGCCTCCATGAGGCTGCCAATAAGGTTCTAGTGTTCGTTGAAAAACCCTTATTTTGAAAGGATCTGTTGATAGCAGCCATGCAACAAGATTGAACACTTGAGGATTTGGATGCACTATTGTTGTTTTCGGCTGGAATAACAGACTGTGAATTATCGGTAACTTTACTGGACATGCTATCAGCATCTGAAGAAGAGTTGTGTACCAGCTCCTCCTGGGCCACTGTGGGGCAATCAGAATCAACTGGCACTGAAACCTCTTCATGTACTGTAGTACCTTTGGTATTAGACATATTGGAGGAAAAGCGTACGTTTCCATGTTTTCCCATGGCACTGACAAGGCATCTGTTGCCAAGGCAAGGTGACTGGGAACCCATGAGCAAAATATCTCTACCTTGCGATTTTCCTCCGAAGCAAATAGGTCCACCATTGGTGTGCCCCATAAATGAAAGATTTTGGAAGTTACCGAATTGTTCAGTGTCCATTCTGTGGGACGTATCTCCACACGACTCAAATGGTCTTCCAGGACATTCTGAGTCCCCGATAAGTGTGCTGCTGTCAACATTATCTGATTGTTTATTGCCATTTTCCGCAAGTTCCATGCCTGACAACATAGTCGAGGTGATCTTGTTCTCCCTTGCTTGTTTATATACAGAACTACTGTTGTGTTGTCTGACCTTATGAGTACATTCTGGCCTCTCAACTGAGGAAGGAAGTGTTGTACTAACAAATGAACTGCCTCCAACTCTAGGCAATTTATATGTAATGTCTTTGTTGTGCAGACCAAGTGCCCTGACAAATCAGATTTTCCAAGTGACCGCCGTAGCCTTGTTTTGAGGCATCTGTTGTCAATACTTTTGAATTTGGTTTTTGACGGAAGGGTTTCCCCTGCAATAGATTGTCCCTGTTTTGCCACCATTCCAAATGGCTTTCTAAGTGTTTGCTTAAAGGTATTCTGGCTTGGAGATCTCTTGTCACAGGTCTCCAGAAATGTAGTAGATGGAGTTGTATTGGCCTCATAAACAGACGAGCATGTGGTACCAACTCTATGCAGGATGCCATTATTCCTAACAAATGGAGAAAATTCTGAGCTGTGGGCTCTTTTTTTATAAGAAAAGGTGCTTGCTCTATTTTCAAAATTCTCTCCAAAGTTGGAGAAACCATGCCTCTGCTTAACAGAAAAACTTCCCCTATGTATGTTACAGTCTGACTTGGTATTAATGCTGACTTCTCTAGGTTGACAAGAAAACCTAGTTTCACTAGAAGGCTGAGCGATTTCTCTTTGTCTCCCATTAGAAACGTCTTGATTTGATTGACCAGAAACCAATCGTCCAAATACATTGCTAGTCTCAGATTGTGCATCCTTAGATAAGCTGCCACGACAGCTACGACCTTTGTAAAGGACCTCGGAGCGATCGTTGGACCAAAGCAAAGGCACGTGAACTGAAAAGCTTTGCCTTGAATGTAAAATCTTAGGTATTTTTTGTGTGCTGGATGAATTGGTATGTGAAAATAAGCGTCGTTCAAATCTATTGATATCGCCCAGTCTCCTTGCTGAACTAGATTTACAACCTTGTTTTCTGCAAATCTTTGAACTCATGCAGTCCAGAATCTGCAATGGTAGCTTTCCTACGAATGAGATGGTGAAAAGCACCTGTTCTTAACATTTGGTCTAAAGATTTTGTAGACATGGCAAAAATGTCCCTCACATTTTGTACAGCCTCATCTAAATTAGGCGACTTACTACTCAAATTGTTTAACAAAAGTCCTAATGCCTGTTGAGTATAACATAAGGATATGATGCCCATACGTGCAGCAACCTGTCCCTGATATGCAATTTACTCCAAAGATTTGAATGGTTGAGAAAACAAAGATTGCGAACTGCCAAAAGCTGCTCTTCGTCCATGCTTTTTAATAAGAAGACGTTCTGTCAAATCATCCAAGCTAGGCACTTTCAAACCTTTTCAGCATCTTCGCTGACAGGAAAAGAAAGTTTGCTTGACTCTCTGTAAGCTGATAATTTATCTTGCGCTTGACACCTCCATGAATTATTAAGAATGTCTACCTGGGTTTTATCCAGACATTAACCCACGATTGAGGAAGAAGAATCTGCCTGCGCATCCTCACCGAACATTTCTGCAAGCATGTCATGTGTCAAAGGCTCATTCTCTTTGCCACTACTGTCCTGAGCACTGTTTGAGTATTTACCAAACCTTGAGTTGATAACCAGATCGGAGTTCTCCTGATCTGCCCAGAAGATTTATCCCCCTCTTCTGAGGATAGAAGACCAATACATTGTCTTTCTCTTTGCCTCGGTTGCAAAGAAAGAACATCATCAGTGTCTGGGTTACGGATCCCAAAATCCTTGTTCAGACTATTTTGCAAAGGAATTAGAGGTTGGCGCTCACCTGAAGTGACGTCCCCTTGAGTTTCCTGTGGTCTACACGCACCAATAGTGCTGTTATCCACTTGAATGTTACTTGGCCTGCCCGTATCGGCGCCATTTGAAAATTTCAGCAAGCCTATGAGCTGCTCAAACTTACCGTCCAAAGACGAAAACTTACTTTCTATCTGCTCCGAAAGTTTATTTTCAAGGTTGGACAAGTCCTCCATCTTTGCGGAGGAACGGAACGACGCAGAACACTTTCACGTCGACGCAACTTTCTTCTTTCCGCCATCAGCTGATTTCTGTTTAATGGTAACACCACGTGTAGGAGCAGATTTTATGGACGAACTTTCTTCGTCCGAAAGAAATACCATATCTTGCGTTGAAGCGAGTAACGAAGCTTCCGCCGTACTGAATTAAATTCAGACATAATAAATACAATTTTCAAACACGAAAATTTATTTTACAAGACACGATTATTTTCTTTTATCGAAAACACGAAATGAACTGTTTGTAGCCGGAAATAAAACTGAATTGGGCATGCAATCAACCAAGCGTCAAGTGAGTGGTCACGTGATATCGAATAGACGCTTGTTAAAATTTGCGGGTTATTGAACTTGTCAGGGGAAAATATCCTTACATATATTTCGTATCATGTAAGTATAAATTTCTGAAATGAAATTAGGTATAAGCTCGCAAAATTCTAAAACTTATCCATCTCTGTTATATGTCAATATTGTAAAATAGGAGTAAGGGAGATAAGTAAAGCTGGCATTATCTTACCTCCCTTGACGATTACAAATCTGCGAACACTACAGGTAGTATCCATGATCTTTCAAAATTTGAAAGAATTAGGTTAATATCAACCATGCTCACCATGACCTTTTTCTTATCTATGAAATAGGAACATTTACCAAGACTGCAATTGCACGTATATTCGGTACAAGAGTTGTCCCGAGCAAAACGTCTGCAGTAATCACGGAATGGAAGAACGTAGTAAAAACGTTTTATTTGCAGCAATACGTTTACCCTAGTTTTACTTTATGCTGAAATAAATAAATTTACTAATGTTTCTTAAATGAATTGCTTCTGTGAAGCAGGTCAATTACAAGTAGAGGCATTTTCAGGACAGAAAGTGGTGTAGAAGAAGGTGTACAGGGTCTAGTCACCGAGGAATAAGCTGAAATCTTATATAATGTTCTGTTACCTATGATTGGATGCTACATAGAACAGCCAATAATGGATGGATGAATTACTTACAATTTTACGTCCTTTTTAACAATATTTCAGTCATATCAAGACGATTGGAGGATGGGATGGTGTTGGGGGGGGGGGGATGCGTATGAAAGGCTGTGTGCGCAGTGGAGACCCATTTGTGGTTGAAAATATTAACGCACCCAGCGGGTCTCGAACTCGGAACCACTTAATCAGCAGGCCTACTGTGCTACCGGGGCTTCTAGAAAAGCCAAGAAAGTCTTGTTATTAAGGTAATCCTGATAGGAGTGCCATCTTAAGTATACGTGTGTTGTACTCTTAACCCGGATAAGGCCATATCCCAGAAAACACTGATCTTAACCCAGAACTTGTTATAGCTCTTAACCAGGAAAAGCTATTTCTAACATACATGCAGGGACGCGCATCACTATTTTTTTAAAGCATGTATCCTATTTCATGTCTAATTTTCGGGTCAATCTTTGTATTACATGTATTAGACTGACGGTAAAGATGATGATAATAAAATAAAAATAAATGAATTAAATATCTTTTTTTCTATTTATAGAATTTCAGGGGACCAAAGTTCTTATTAAAAAGCAAGCTGTTAAGATGCATGAAATTTGTTTGCATTTTCGGTTGTAGTACAATGTAGCTGTTTTCGGGACAGATCGATACGAAGAATAAAGTGATAGTGAGAGTGTATTTCAGGATATGTATTTCGATCCGCTTTCCGTATTTTGTTTCCCGTATTTTGTTTCATAGTTTTTTTACGTCCACGGTAAACAGCTATGGTCATGTCGGGATGGTCAGTTCATCTAACAACACTTAGCCTGCGCAGGCTTTGACCTACTAAGCGGTTGCCCAGTCCTAGGTTCAAATACTTTCGCAGGTAACTGACAACTGCCCTTCTTGAATCATCGGAATTGTGACGTCACCAAAATTTTTGTTCTATACATTTACAATACATGTATCTTAACTTTCGTAGAGTTAGTAATCTTTCTGTCATTTCGGCGATCTTTTTCTGAATACACATTTTGACTTCGACACAAACAGTGGTAAAACACATGGAAAGTGTCGGAGGGGAATCAAAAATCACTTCGATACAGCAGTGTTTTCGTTATAAGCGAGTTCGACACAACGGAGGTCGAAATGCAATATTATATAGGGGGGGGAATGTTCGGGAATGGAAGATCACTTCGACACTAGCAAGGTTTTCGAGATAAGCAAGTTTGACACAACGAAGTTGGCCTGTATAGATTTCATGACGACGTGCCACAAAAGTCATTTTCTCTCTGGTGTTTTGAGATGTCGTAGTTTTTAATACCCATACACATGGCGCTAAACATGACGTCGCTCTCAACAATCTTTCAGACATATCACGACCACGCCTGGTTGTGATAGGAGGGCTCAGTGCTCACTTTTATGACTACTGTTTAATGCGGTCAGCCGTTTTCAATTGCGAAAAAGAAAACTTTTCCATGATTTTTTTCTGAAAGAATAGAAAATGAGCTTTCTAATGATACTGAAATTATATCTTTAGCTCAGCGGGATTTTGCTTCAATTTCCTGATTTTTTCATCATTTTAACTTGTTTCTGCAAATCGAAATTGGAAGCTATTACTACCTATGGCAACGGCAGCCTTTCGCATATAGTAAATGTACCCATATGAGCCGTGACACGATAAAACCAACAAAGCGGCAAGTGCGCTCAGCGAGGACTCAGATCAGCCTGGGCAGCCGCTCAGTCTGATCAGACTCTTCGCTTTGTGCTTAAAGGGTAGCTAAGGGTCTGAGGTAGCTCCATGCGGACAGCAAAAACTCATATCGGACTTGCAGATTCCCAGTCTGAGCTAAGTTTTCGCGTGGCGCACATGCCACTTTGTTGGTTTTTGTCGTATTGCGGCTCCGTTATCTATCTCTATATAAATATGCTATTACACTGACAGAATCAGCAGTGGGCGTTGTACAATGGTTAGGGTTTTCGTCTACCAAGTTTGGCGACCTAAGTTCGAAACCTCTCTGAATTTTTTTTGTTATGTTTCTAGAGTCACGTACAGATACATGCAAATATGATATTACTTTACGAGGGATGGATGACTTGCAATGTTACCCCTTTTCAAAAAGGCTTCATTCATATCAGGAAGATGAGAGGGTGATAATGAAATGCTGTATGCAGTGCAAACCTCTAAACTATTCGAAGGGTTTCCACTTCAAGCGGAAATCGAACCTGGGGCCGCTAGATCAACAGGCCAGCGCTTAACCCACTGCGCTACCGGGGCTCATATATTAATGTACGAGCTTGACTGATGCTGCAGCTACCTTAACGATGTCAAATATCGGCGTGCGAAACTTTGATATATTGATGACAATCGAAAGTCTGAGGTGCTCTATATGGGTATCACGCTGGCCATTCGGATAATAATTGATCAGGTTGCCTTCTATCGCCATAACACGAAGAAAGAAAGAAAGAAAGAAAGAAAGAAAGAAAGAAAAGAAAAAAAAAGGGATAGAAGGGATAGAAGAAAAAAAAAGTCTCATGAAATAAGATACAAACAACGAACTTTTATATCACACGCAGATTTAGTTTAGAGTGGAGACACCGTTTTCAAGTCTGTCCGTCCGGATTCTATTTTCCCCGTTGATTGACTACATTTCTTAGCTTCGCCAATATTTGCTACAGTTTCTTATTTTCCAACTGAGAAGCGAACTCCAGGCCCGTAAACGCCTCTGCATTTATCTATGTCCATCTTCGCAGTCCATGGGTACTACGTCCACTTTGTTCCTTACATACCCTTGGCCAACGGCCTATTCGAAAGTCGGCCGCCTTTTGGCTGCATCGAGTTGCTCCCCTTAGTGCATGTTATTTTTAGACCGATAAGAACACCTGTTGCAAAACACAGTTGTCCAACAACTTCGCATAATTGTTCAAAAACATTGATTAACTACTTAAATCTTGACCATCTTCACCTTTATTGGTAATAGTTTCTATCGACTAGCACTCCTATTAATGCAGATTTTTTTTTTGTTTGTTTATTTTTACGGATAATTTGATTGGATGCGATGGAAATTGCTCGCATGAAATGAAATGGCGCAATGGAAAATTTTATTTACGAACAGGCTCTCCGCTAAGGGTACGTAAGGAACAAAGTGGACTTAGTAGCCTTGGTTTGCGAAGATGATCTATGTCATTCTTTTTGTCTATGTTTCCAATGTTGAATTTTTTAAGGTAAACAGGCAGGCTTCTGGCAAACAGATAGCATATCTGCGAATAGCACAATTGTCAATATGCGCTGTCTTTAGAGACTTTATTATACGCCCATAGATTTCTATTTATGTTTTTGATGAGAGAGAGAGAGAGAGAAAGAGAGAGAGGGAGAGAGAGAGAATTGATTGATGGATGGATATTTTACTTCCCTTTCAACAGTACTTCATTCATCGTTTCAGGACGACGAGATGGTGATTATGATGAGAGAGAGAGAGAGAGAGAGAGAGAGAGAGAGAGAGAAAGAGAGACAGAGGTTGTAATTAGTTCGATAGGTGCATGGGCTGGTCGTTTCAACTATACTAGCAGGTCTAATGAAACTTCAAATTCTAATGCATACTGGGTTGATCGAGAAGTCAGTTTAAAGGACACTGCAACTTTTTCGTGCATGATTTTCGTCGAAGCATGGATTTATCTACCTGTCCAACACTAAATCCAGCGAAATATCCACCCTGTTCAACCGTAAAGCCGGCGAAACGTTCGAAACGCCGGTACATCGTTATTGTAACGCCAGTTAACAAGCCATTCGCTCCAAAACTTCAATTGCTGTGCCCATATCCGGTAAGAAATTATTTGTTTCCGTTTTGAATCTGTCATGTCTAGCTTGTTCTGACAATACAGAGGTTAGCCGTAAACTGCCAATAATCATACATGTCAAATTATGGTGGTTGTATTGCATCCTTTACATTTCTACAGTTTGCATTACGGTGAGTGCAAGTTCTGTATTCGTTTTAACCATAAAATTAATTGTTTTAGGTTTCTTGTTTAACAGACGATCATTAAGATACCTGGAATTTCCTGCCAAGGAATTGAGCTGCTGGAACCTACATGTAAGAAGCAAAAGTGGAAATAGGCAAGAAAAAAGCAAACTAACCCATATTTAATTCAAATGAAATAAAAATGAAACTTAGTTTCAGGTAATTCTGGAAACGTTTTAACCGTCGTTACTTTATGAATTGTCAGAAAAAATTATTCTGCATTTTTAATTTATCTTTTTATAATGAACGATCATGTTCAGTGTTTAAAGGTGTTCTCTTAAACTCATTGCAAGCAGCTCGTGTTTTCATACTTTTGCGTATTTTCACAGTACGAACCATTTTGGAACACATCTGCTGAACAGCCTCTTGCCGAACCTTGTTTTCAGTTTCGGATTTAATGTTCATAGCGGAACGTTTTTTTATTCTTAAAGAACTTAGAACATATTGTTATGTGTTCGTTTTCTAAGCCCTTATTCGAGCAGACTAAGTGGTTTTATCTGAGAGGAGGTCTTGAAATTAGGACTATGAACATACTATACTACTATTTGATATACTTGCACTTATATTCACAAATCGTGACATGTTAGATGCCACTTTTCAGATAGATAAAAAAAGCCTGTCGAGTCATTCTGCTTGTTTTGGTCAGAACCGAATGCTTTATTTTCTTTATTGCCAACATTTATATAACACCAAAGAAACAAATACTTTCTTATAGGGTATGGGCGCAGCAATTGAAGTTTTGGAGCGAATCGGTCGTTTGAAAACGCCGTTTCGACCGTTTCGCCATCTTCTGGGTTAGACAGGGTTTAATAATATCATTTCGTAGCATACTCAGTAGACTCTGATATGACGTCCTTTCGACATTGTTTGCCATCTGGAGTGGTGAAGGACTAATTAATTGTAGAGCCGGTGTGAACTATTTCAAGTCGAGTCAGAATTATCTGGATGTCTATTAATTACCTTACTGCCTCAGTGATTTTGCACGCTCGGAGCATGGAAAAGAAAACTAACTCCTGTGCACAAAAGAATCTATACATGTAGCGACCGCTGTATATAGTATATATGGATGGATAACTTACGTCCTTTCAACAGTATTTCAGACATATCAGGACGATGGGCGGGTGATAATGAAAGGATGTGTGCAATGGAACCTTGTATACTGTAGGCCAGATTCTCGCCTCAAGCGGGACTCGAACCGGGTCCGCTAGATCTGTAGGCCAACGCTTAGCCCATTGAGCTACCGGGACTCCTTGATTTATATGGTGCGAAGAAGCGTTCCAACACATCTACGGACTTAGTGACAGGTTGAAACTCTGTTATTTGCATTTTTGTAAAGGTTAGCATCCACATCTACCAATTAAACGTATGGCCAAGACTGGCACAGTCGCACTGATAATAATCTAAAACATTAATCGGGAGCCCCGGCAGCTCAAGTGGTAAAGCGCTGGCCTGCTGATCTAGCGGTCACGGGTTCGAGACTCGCTTGAGGCCAGAATCTATTCAAATTGTATACGGGGTTCGACACAACCTTTCATTAAAGGAGGTGAACTATATAAGCTTTAAATAGCTTTCGTTCAAATCCTTAAACTGCTTGTTTGTAATTTGTGATTATATATGTACATTTGACTGAAATAAAATATGTTTAAACCAACCTTTCATTATCATCTTTGCATCGTCCTGATATGACTATAATACTGTTGAAAAGGACGTAACATCGCAAGTCATCCATCTATCCATCCAAAAATCAAAGAATCTTTATACAAGCTTTATTAGACAGGAGTTATTGTGAATATGCCAAAGAAAGTTTCTGACTTTGCTTCCCAAAATTTTAAAATATTCGACACCTGTCAAACAAATAAACTTGCCATGCTTTTTTGCCTTTAAGGATATTCTGATAATTTGGGGTTACATACTGTTATCTTAAGAATAGCCGAAGACAATAAGGCGCGACTTTGCGGGAGCTTGACGTGTTTTTTTTTTTTTTTTTTGCTTCACGTCCACGGTAAACAGCTATGAGCATGTCGGGACTGCTGTCAGTTAACCTTACCACAATCCTGGTCAAGCTTAGACCTCCTAAGCGGTAACCAGTACTAATTAAAATCTAAGTTCACTTACTTTTGCCAGTAACTGACACCTGCCCTTCTTGAATCAGCGGAAGGAGAAACTAAAGTATGTGACCGGAGCAGGTATCGACCCCGGGACCTCTGTCTTTTGAGTCAGACGCGCTACCGACTGTGCCACGCAGCCCGGCTGGACCTTGACTTAAACAGGAGACTTTAATATGGACAATACGGCCAAGTAAAATAAGATCAACTGTAGTGTCAGAATAAACAGTTTTCCTAAGAATAATTCAAATTTCTAAAATTATGCCAGAGACAAGACAATATCAACATAATGTTAAATATAGGTCACAGTGACCTAGGTGTGACTTGGGGTCAATCACTATATCTGAAATTACAATTACACCACGTATATAATGCAAGGCAATAAAATAAGTTTAAGAGATATTGGCTTTAATCACTGGACCATGAAGTATATGTCACACTGATCTTAAATTATTATGAGGCTACTCATAGTGTCAGCCAAATGCATTAACCCAAGTATGATGCAAATCCATAAAACGGTGTTTGCGATATTGCCTAAATTCACTGGACCATGAAATGTGAGTCAAACAGTCCTAAAATAAGTATATTGTCACTCTCAGTATCAGCATAAACCATGAACCCAAGTATAATGCTAATCCATGAAAAGGTGATATACATATGAGGTTGACTCACTGGACGATGAAATACAGGTCGCTGTGACCTACTGGTAGTTTGAGGTCAAACATCGGATCGCACTTAGTCATTATCGCAAGAATCATGTTCAGAATCCAAAAATGCAGGACTTGTTGAAGTTAAAAAGGGTTTATAGCAGGGCAGATATGTAACAAATTTTGGCCGAATTGTGCACTTTTTGATAAAAGCATGAAATTTGGCACATAGTTAGACTGGACCAATATATGAATTTTCAGGGTGGATGCCAAGCTGAATTTTGCCTATATCGGCGGCCATCTTGATTTTTCAAAATGGCGTCTGCCTTGTAGGTAAGTTTTATTCTGATCAGAGCCCATTACATTTTATATAGACTTTGAGCTGACAAAAGTCCCTCTGTCATACAGAGGAACTATAGAGAGTAGTGTTTGCAGAAGTTCCTATTAAAATTATGTTGATTTATATCTGTAAACCTTCTGACTATGGGTTAAGCCTATACGTGTACATTATATGTTAACTTTGAATATTTCCATAGAACCATATAATTTGAATGCTGAAACATTTCGTTTTGTTTCTGTCAGCCTTTTTCCCGTTTTTCCTATCTTCAAATATTGGAATATTTACAGTTTGTTTGATTTTTTTAATCATTCTCTACTACTGGAGGTAACGTAAATAACATTGAGTCATGATAGTCCATTATAATACCACTTTTGAACTTTCTTCACTGTGTCTCAAAAATGACATTCTTGCAATTCTTAAGAAACTTTGCTTCTTGAGACCTCTGGCACTTTAACAGTTAGGTTTAGGGCGTTATGACGTGTGTTTTATACGTTACGAAACATAGGACACTGCAAACTAATAATGTTTCTAGACATGAAAAGTTCTGAAGACAATCACTATTTTTTGGCATTTATTTTGTTACCCAAACTCAACATCTTAAATAACGTACTTGCCTAATCTTTTGTAATCTACAAAACATACAAGAACATTGTCTTACAGTGTGTATTGAAAAGATATAACAAATTAAGTGAATACAAAAGAAAGACTATTTATAAGAGAAATACAAACAGACATTTGAAGATTTTGGAAACAGAATGTTACATGTAGACTTGGGTTGCAGAGCACATTTACTTTAGTTCCGCTCTACGGGTGGTATACGTTACACAAGAAATGCCATTTATCAACTAAAATCATCATGTAAACCGAAAAGTTACTGCATAATGCCAAGATACTATATATAAGTTTTACAACACAGCTTTACGTTGTCTATTTTGTAATGCTCCTACCTCTGATGCCTTTAGCAGGACTTTGGGAATAAAAAATAAAAAACATGAACTGAAAGCTAATGATATGAGGAGTTGAGTAATTGGCTTTGTGGATATTAGAAGTTGGTTTCGATTAATTCTTCCTTTTACGAGAATCTTCATTCTATGCCGCAGTTTTTGTTTTATTATTTTTTTCTAAACTTGTCAACGCTTATATATTCAACATTCTCTTCAGGGGTGCCTAAATATGGAATCTTTAGTTGTTGTTATTGACAAATCTTTTATCTTTACAAGTAATAATAATCTACAGTGTTCCAGATGCACAAAATGCAATGACAAATGGAAAAAAAGACTACATAATTTATGTTAATCAATATTAATGTTACTTCTTATGGATTTAAAAGCAAATTTCGGTTCCTCATCTCCTAAATGTACCTTTTAGTATGACTAGAAATTAAACGAAAACAAACATAACAAGTAATGTATACAACCATTTTATTGGCAATTTACTAATTAGTCACACCTTATATGTACTAAAACATTATGTTTTAGGCAGAAACAAATAAAATAAGTTATACCTATACATATCAAGGACTAAAAATTAAATGTTATTCAATTCATCTTTTTACCTTAAAGAGCCTAGTTTGTTGTTATCATTTTGGGAAAGCGGTAGGGGGAGGTGGGGATGGGAAGTAAATAATTTATTGACGAAGTCCTGCTGCTAATGAACCGTATCCTCAATACACTTTGACAATATCCAAGAATATACTAATACAATAAATAATATGTTAAAAGTTGTTTGAAAGTAATTATGCTGTTGTAATATTTAGGTGTTGATAATAATGGTAAATCGTAATATGCAAAGATAGTGCAAAATTACCCGGTCAGGAAAGATTAAGTCATTTTATAGTGACAGTTACACTTCGTGAACGGACAGGTGATGGGTAGCTCTAATTTCCTTTTCTCAGCATAAAGATTTGCACTTTTTTTCGTTTTCCTTACAGTAATATGCAGCAGTATAATTGACGAGAGCTATACAAACAGATAACGTTATTACCACTCCGCAGGTACACATTCAACGTGATATTAAACCTAAACCCTGATCAAAATATTTACTTGTCGAATGTGTCATTAAATGGTTATTCTAGTGAAGTTGCTTTAAAACTATGTTTAAAAAAGTCAGAGCGAGAGTATGTCATTCGTAAAGATCTTCGTTTTTCCTGTTGTACTACAGGAAATATTGAAAATACGTATACTACATGTATCTGAATATCTGAATATAGTTGACACTTGACAGGTTGACACTTAAAGCATTGAAAGCCGAGCTGCAGTCTGAGACTGTCTCTTTACAACAGTTTGAAAATCTTATCACATGACACCAGTAACAATTATATACACACTACAATTGTGCTACTCAACGTTACCCCTAAACCTACCTTCAGATACATGTTTAAATCATATAATTATAGTTAAAACATACAACGATGGTTTTCCAATATAGTGACATATGCTTCTGGCTACTTATGATAATATACAGATCAAACTGAGGATATACAATTTACCCTTTACACGTGTACCTATTTCTCGAAGTCATTCTTAATTGTATGGACTCTTACAAAAACGTTTCGTTCTAGGTTCAGGTAATTGTTCGGTGTTGCACTGACTAATTCAAAAGGAGCCAATCAGTTCTCTCTAGTATGTGCATAATTTGAAAATGAATAATAGCGTTTGTTCAGTAAAAACCACATTTATCAACCACTATTTCGGTTTATTTAGAAAATTGTTGTTTGTTAGTATCTTTGTTACTGAAATGTACGTTACACATCAAATGTGATTACTTTTTATTTTTTAAAAAACCCTATTTAGCATTGTGCTTTAAAATAAACTCAAATACATTTATGGATTAAATTATGTTTCTACTTATTTCATATATTATGAGTTATGCAAAATGATTTATTATGTAGACTAAAGCACCAACAAAAATTTTAACAAGTAAAAGAATTGCTATCATTACCCAGTTAACAAGTTTTATTCACTAGAAAAAGAAATCCGTCTGCAAAACAATGATATTTTGAAAGGTTTTGTTCACCAGGTGGTGAGGAATTGTGATTGACTGTCTTCCATTTCCATACCAACAAACATGTAATTTTCAATTAGTGTCATGTCTACGCCCGGTAGCATAGATCAGAAATGACGAATAACAGACAAGTTTGAGAAAATCATGGTGAAAGTTCAGCTTAACATGTTCAGAAACACAGAACCGGCCTTTCTAATGATTTCCGATTCTGTTTGCCATTAAATGCAGTTTCAGTGGCGGCCATTTTGAAATTCAAGATGGCCGCCATAAATGGAAATTTTCCGCTTGGCATCCACCCTGAAAATGCTTAGAATAACTTTGTCTAGCATTGTGCCAAATTTCATCCTTTTATCAAAAAGTGCACAATTATTTCACATATCTGCCTAGCTATTCTATAAGAAAATTTCAAACGGTAATTTTGTGCGCAAAAATCTGAAAAGTAACCATCGTTATTAAAAATGTAAGAGGGTCTGAAGGTTCCTTAATACCTGATGGAGAGCGTCCTAGCATTTTTTCCCTTTTTTCACACATTTTCAGGCTGGGCAGATAAAAAATGGTCTCCTCTGTGTCCAAATATTTGCCAAAATACACAGTGGAGTCCATTTTCAAGGTTGAACAATTTCATATACACACCTGTGTCATGGTGGTAAAAATTCTTAATATTGGGACACTAAAAATAATTACCATAACTGTCCAAAAATTGGAACAGTTCTGTTTTACAGTGCAGTAATGTGCCCCAAAAACAAATGGGATGTCAAATAGTGTAGACCCTGATCAGAGTGCTCCTGTCTGATCTGAGTTTGCGCTATTTGCTCAGACCTGTCCCAATATATAGAATTTTTATGATATACTGTGAGTATGATAAAGGTATAACTGCTCTACCTGTATTTAATTAATGCATGCAGTGTACATGCACCATACATGGTCAGACATTTGATAAAAATGACAGTTTTCATCTGGTCTACCTTACAAATTTGAGAAAGAGTTGGAACAAATGATTGCTAGGACGCTCTTTTTAATGTATTAAAAAACTTCAAAGCTAAGGATATTTTCAAGAATGATGTTAATTTTCTAGATTTCTGCGCACAAAATTATCCTTTGATTTTTCCATAAAACATTTTTTTGACAGTATGTTCCTCTATTCTGAATTCTAAACTGTAGAGAACAACATAAATAAGAAGTCAGCAAATTTTCAGGGAGGTACGCTAATTTCCTACGGTTTTATGCAGATTTTTGTATTTACCACAAATCACAACCTTAAAATAATCACCTTGAATAACCTTGGGTCAAAGAAGAAATATTCATCACGTTTCGACTCCGGCCTTTCAACTTTGTCCAGACAAACGTATCGTTTAAGAGGCCTGGAGGATATAACTTACAGAAATCCGCATATGTTACAGTAAAATAATGGTAATGCTCTAACAAAAGATGTTTATGTAGAAACATTAGTGTCACTGACGCCCATATGTGGTTTTAAATCGAGTTGTTGATACCTATTTTGTCATAAAGATAACCAGATGTTACAATTCGTTTGTAATAAGAGTCAAGTTTTTTTCATCTTTTTCTTAGCCTTGTCATTAACCTAATCAGGTGTTTCGTTCTGTTTGTAATACGAGTCGTAAATATGTCCAGTTTCGAGGTTTAGTTAATTTAGGCTACGAAACGGAAATAGTTCATTTCAAGTGGGTGAGAAATAAGTAGTTTATTCAAAGTGGGATTAAAACAACAACAGTTCATTCAAAGTGGGTTTAGAAAAATAAGACAAAGAAAATAAGAGCTACTGATGGCGGCGAATGGGTTTGTAACTTGTAATGAAACATTTTAGTTTTACCACATGATAAATACTTTATGGACTGCTGAAACTATCATGCTTTTGTATATATTGGTAATTTCTGCTTTTGCACGCATGTTAAAGCCTAGTGATGAATCTCTGTTGACAAGCGCTTGCTTTACAGCTTCTTTTTATACATGACAAGAAAGTAAAGGACGACTAACAAAATAAAATACTATTTATATTTCTCGAGTCAGTAAAATCACTGTAACTTTACAAGTTTTTTTCTTTACAACGTACCTGACTTCAGGACAATAATAGAAACTGCGATTATATGTGTATTACGGAAACGTTTCCCCGCCACCCTAAATTTACTTATAAATCGTGACATTAAGTCGTTTAATAGTTATAACAGAGACAGCTTACTTCTCTATGTGACTTTATTTTTATTCCATTGAAAAGAATTTCACATTTTAAAAAAAGGATATGAAATAACTTTAAATCCGACTTGTTAAGTTTCGTATCTTTTTCTAATGGTAACCTAGTCATTGAAGTCTATTACAAAACGGTAAAACAACCCAGGAATGCATTTTGACCATACAATTTTGAAGTTTTATTTAGGTTTTTCAATATTCTGTAAATTATCGTAACAAAGTATAGTTTCCAAGCTTTAAAGCGATGTTAAATTTATGGAAATAATTCTATTTTTAAAAGTGTCATTTAATGACTTAACATGTGTTCATCGATGTTTCGACGTTATAATCGAGCGCTTAATACTTTTCGAGATGCGATAAAGAAATTGTCTTTGCTGTCTGTATTAGGTAGTTCTGTTTCATACAGGTGCGTTGCATTAATTTTATACCTATGCAAAATTTTCATAAGTCTTAGCATACCTAGCTTCGGCTGAAAGTCTTTGTTGTCAAAAAAACTTACACTTACCATGGTCACGCTATGTAATCACGTGACCTTACTGTACTACGACAGATGCTGCTTTGGTAACCGTACTGGTGGTCACGCGCTTCGTTATGACGGTAAGCTGGTTTATTTCTTGTCTGATTATTTCAAAATTGAAATGATTTACATCGAGCAAATGGTATCAGTGAATAATCTGCTTTGTACTTTGACAACTAATCTGTGAAAACGGTATTTAAGCGACAATCTGAAGAAATCTGCATCGGCCATGTACTTCAGTTTGTTGTCATCTCAAATATTTGTGTTTTCTGTCGGTTTATTATGTTATTTTTGAATGGTCACATAATGTATTATACATCATTTATACTGATGTTTTGTAAAAATACTCGTATTTATTATGTGAAAAGAACAGGGGGCCGTTTTGCATGTTTTGTTTAATGTACTGCTTTTTGTTGTGATGAACTGCTTTTTAGGTATTACATTTCATCAACTGTACTGCTTTTCGTAAAACGATGTATCACAGTTTAGGACTTCAGACTACCGTATCGGCCTGAAAATTAAAAAAAAAGGCAAAGTACAATCAAAAAAGGGGTCACCCAAATGAAAACTGGCTGCTTAAAACAAGTGACTCCTTAACACAGGTTCATTTGCACTGTAGTTTGGTTCAAGAGACCAAGATAAGGTGGCTGCTAAATACAGGTGGCCCCTTAATGGAAGTGACCACATAAGCAAGTTTGACTGTAACAGCGATTCGCCTCACCTTGGGCCTTAAAGTATGGTTAAAATGCCTATGCTGTACTGCCTCTACACTGCTCTCCTTGATGAGCCACCGTTGCTTTATTTAAGTACTTCTGATAATGGCAGAATTGTGTGAATATTGCAGACTATTAGTATTTTGTATGCTAGGTCTCGTATCTTTCTCACTCCATATTTGCTAAAGGCAAGAAGTTTTACAGGAGTTAAATTCCTGTCTATATTATGAAGAAGAAAAAGAATGTTTATTCATGTGCTGAGGCCTTACCGGGAGGGGGGGGGGGGGTCAGTGCTCCCTAGCTCCCTGAAATTAATGCCCAAATCTCCCCAGCTCCCTGAAAAAAAATTTTGCCTTGCTCCCTAAAATTATTTTGCCCCTGCTCCCCAAATCCCTAAAAGTAATACAGCTTCTCCCAGCTCCCCAAAAATATTCAGGCATACTGCCTAAAATGTTCGACGTTCAGTGTAAAATTGCATAAAAGTTCTACCAGATATTCGGTGAAGTAACTATACTCAGAGGCCAAAGAAAGTATACACTTTTTGAATGTCTATATTTTACAATCATTTACTGTCCATGCAAATTCTGCAGGATTTAGTTTTTCTCAAAGTTAACTGCTAACTCAACTAGGGCAGCTCAACTAGGACTACAGTGGAAACAAGGTTATGGGATAGACTTTACATGGTCAACTAAATTACTGTGCGAAATGCTTGCCTAGTTGCACTATATGTACATGTCAGTTTTGCACACTTTCACATGCAGCAAATTAGACAATATGATTTTGCTGTTAATCTGTATTGCAAACTTTGGATGTTTTCCCTACTCAAACCACAACATTTGTGTTTTATTTACATACTGAACGGGCTCTCAATCACATATTCAGAGGTGAAAGCACGTACAGACCTTTTAAATGCCTGTTTTGGCCTTATTTAACGGGAAATTTACAAAATGGTCTCTTCGCAGCACACCTTGCCTGCAACTGTTTTTGCACAAATATTAAGCCAGTTGTTGGCTCTGCGGGGCTAAGCTCATAGTATAGTTCCGTGGTTCATTGTTTGTCAGCCGTACGTTCATTTTAAACATTTTCAAATGATATATTGGCCCTTAGTAATCGAAATGTAACATCTGTGGGATGGGGGAAGAATACGTTCTGATTCATGCCAACTGCTACGTTACTTCGGTTACTATGGCAGTTAAAAGTTGTCATTGGCTTTAGCGGGAATGCTAAAATATTATTGTGTGCTCTTAAAGCCTTTTATTGCGGATATAATAATAGATAAACATTTCTTAATAATGCCATATCAATAATTTGCTTTTTTGAGCCATCTGCTTGAACTTCTGCTGCCATACAGCTGGAAAAACAAACGCTTCATAGAAATGTCAAGTATAGCTTAAGCCTCTGCAAACATACTTTAACTAGACTTGATGCAACTTGGTTCAGAACTTTTCTTGCTTTGCTTGTGCAACTTGGTGCAGAACTTTGCTTATGCATTTTGGTCCATAACATTGCTTGCTTTGCTTATGCAACTTGGTTCAGAACTTTGCTTGCTTTGCTTATGCAACTTGGTCCAGACCTTTGCTTGCTTTGCTTTTGCAACTTGGTCCAGAACTTTGCTTGCTTTGCTTATGCAACTTGGTCCAGAACTTTGCTTGCTTTGTTTATGCATTTTGGTCCATAACATTGCTTGCTTTGCTTGTGCAACTTTGTCCAGAACTTTGCTTTCTTTGCTTATGCAACTTGGTTCAGAACTTTGCTTGCTTTGCTTATGCAACTTGGTCCAGAACTTTGCTTTCTTTGCTTGTGCAACTTTGTCCAGAACTTTGCTTGCTTTGCTTGTGCAACTTGGTTGAGAACTTGCTTGCTTTGCTTGTGCAACTTTGTCCAGAACTTTGCTTTCTTTGCTTATGCAACTTGGTCCAGAACTTTGCTTGCTTTGCTTATGCAACTTGGTCCAGAACTGTGCTTGCTTTGCTTATGCAACTTGGTTCAGAACTTTGCTTGCTTTGGGAATCTAAGCCCCCTACTGACTTTCAGTGGGCTTTTGCGCTCATGACAGAGCAGACCTGATTGCAACTGTTGATTCACAAACAGAAATCTTTATTCTAAATCAGTCTAACTAAGTAGTACGTATCTGATTCTTATAGGAGGGAAGTACAAACTGTTCTAGAAAAGGGCAGCTTTCTGTTGCTGATGTATAGGATCTAAATGCAATGATCAATAAATTGTTAAAAGCAAATTATTCTGTAAGAGTCCCTATCTTTCGTAGTGTTGCACATGCATAACAGAGAATGTATTTAGAATGGATATTGAGGTCCTGTTTTTCAGTTAAGTTTTTTGCAGGTGTCTGGTGCATGCCATTTAAACATTTTGTGTCGCTAGAACATAGGAATGTACTATAACAGATGTAAATACTTAATATAAAGGGGTGTCTGCGGGGCACTTCTCTCACCAGCTCCTCAAAACCCCTTGGAGAGCCTCAGTGCTATAGGCTATGTAGCCCTTGAGCATATACATGTACATACATGCAATATTTTTTCCCTGAATGGTTACGAACATGTTGCTTTACCTGTTTTATAATGCACTGAAACAAATCGATAGCCCCAACCCTGTCAGGTCACTTCAGTAGGCGTAACCATAGCAAACGTATATTTTCGCGTGTTACTTGTGTAGATGAAGAAAAGTTTTACTCCTTACATGAAGGATGCCCATAAAGGGCAGTGTGAACTATAATTGTTGCTACCATAGACTTCTATAGTGACCCCTACTCCCTTTGACAGTACCCCGCCCTTTATACAATGTTGCTTCACTATCCTGATTTGCCCTTATTTCAAGCTAAAATATTAATCAGCAAGACAAAAAAGGGAAAGCACCATTTTTCCAGCGAGTTTTGACACTTACATGAACACATGCACTAACACATGCATCATCGCATGTCACCCTATACTAGTACATTTACAGCAATACTTAGTACTGTAATCTGTAAATTTTAGGTATTTTGCAGTTTGTTCTGTTTTATTTGAATAACTTTTGGTCATTCTGTCGTCGCAGTAATAGACTCCTGGAAGACAAAAATGCAGTTCAGTTGGATTTATTTCGTGCTAGGAAAGCAGTTCACTTTTTCCTACGCAAAATCCTATTTTTCTCATATAATATTAATCTAGTCAAGCTAAACTCTATTTAATTTGAAAATACACTTTCTGTCGCACCATAGGCATACTTTTCTCTGTCTTTTTCGTTGTATTTCTAGGTTAAAAATTACTTTTTTCGTACAACAATCGTGGTAAACGACTAACTCAAACCCGTTAAATAGCGATATTCTCATTTCTTTTCCATCCACTAAAAATGACACCTCTGCTGCAAGAACCAACATATATGGTGTAATTATTTGTGCAAGAACTTTCACCTTTCTAGCTATATTAGAGAAGGAATTCTTCAAAATACTCGCATGGCGAAAACGCCGTTCTGCGGAAGTCGTCCCAATAAAGTAGTACGGTTACCAAAGCAGCATCTATCGTAGTACAGTTAGGTCACGTGATTACATGGCGTGATGGTAATAAATAAAGGGACACTGCTTAAGATTCCAGAAACGTTCGCTATTTAGAATATTGCGGTGAAGCAATTTTGCAACCTATCAAAATTATCTTAGTTATATTGACAAGTAATAAAACGCTTCCAGATAGTTTTAGTCGTTTTCGCGGTGAACAGGAAAATGGTATTGAAAAACCGAGATCGACATTTGAAAATCAGATATTTAAACATATTTTATTGAATTAATACCCGCATAAATTCCATTTCTGCAAGAATAGATTTAACCTTAAAAAGAGCAAGGCGGGACAGTCTTTGCGTAAATTAGCATAAGTCTAATGCTAGAAACAGTAAAGCTTGCTTTAGACATCTAATTAACAGAATACCTCTACTATCCCATATGCGACTCATTTTGCAAAAATACTTTTAATGTCATTTCGCTTGCGGTGAGGCACTGATAACTGAAATTCAACATGGCAGAAGAGGGGGATAGGGTAATCTGATTTTGCTCAAGAAAGTTTAAATTCCGATTTGTTTTTTTTTTCATCTCCTGTTTTAACAATTTAACAGCACCTAACTGGTGATTTTGTTCATCCTATTTTGATTCAATGAAGGGTGTGAAAAAATGTTTGCTAGTAGGTACATGCACAAAAAGGTTTCCCATAGCCTAATAGCCGTAGGGGCAATGGGGGTTAGAGACCCACTGTATATTGGGCACAGCTGATGAAAGACGGAGCCCATCTCTCTCTTTTCACTGCCTTATCCTTCCCTAATTTGAAAAAGGTACCGAACCACTCTAACCACTCGACTACGGCGCCTTTCTGTACATGTACAATGCTTGGATAAAAGATAGGAAAAAACGACATTTCATATATTTCTCTGCAAGGCTTTCACATTTCTAAAAACTCATATCCGTGCTTTGCTAAAATATTAACAGATAGAAAAATGATAAATTTAAGAAAAGATAAAGGCCAGCACTTCAGTTTCAAAGCCTGTAATGGAACAAATAGAGATGAAATAAGACGTATGGAACACTTGCATAGGTACACTGTGTCCCACCATTTCTTCTGTCCTATTTTCCAGTTGTCAGTGTCAAAATACCGTAAAAAAGTTTTCTTTTAATAGCTCACAAAAAGGATAAAACAGGCATTCTATTAATTAAATGTCTAAAGCCTAACCGGTTTTAACATCAGTACCTATACTAATTGGCTTCAGCAAAGGTCCCGTCTGGTTCTTTTCAAGACTGAGTATTTTCATGCAGGAAAGATTTTTCTGGAGCTTCATTAAATATAACGTTTAAATATTTGTTATTGAAATGTCGATCTCGGTTTTTCATTACCATATTCCTGTTCACCGCGAAAACGACTTAAATTCGTGGAAGTGTTTCAGCACTTGTAAATATAGTTAAGATAACTTTGATTGGTTGCAAAATCGTTTCTATACAACAAATTATTTTGGAATCCTAGGCAGTGTCCCTTTATTTATTACCGTGGTAAGTGTAAGATTTTTTTGACAACAAAGACTTTCAGCCTAAGCTAGAATGCACATTGGGGTATGCTAAGACTTATGAAAAATTTGCATAGGTATAAAATTAATGCAGTTCTCAAAAATTTAATAGAATAATTATTTCGAGATACCTATTACAAAAAAGTTTGTTTAAAAAGCATTATTTTTATTATTATTCTATGTCTATATTTATCTCTGGAGACTGCATTTATGAATTCATCAAAGCCTATTGCATACGAAAGAGCTGAAACAGCCCAGAAAGGCATTTTAGCTTTGCAAAGTTTGTAGTCTTTTTTAGTCTTTCAATACTCTATAGGTTATCGTAAAAAGTATAGGTTCCAAGCTTTAAAGTGATGTTAACTTTATAGAAATAAACTTTATAAAATCATCTTTAAAATCATTTGAATGACTTAACATTGGGAAATCGATGTTTTGACCTTGTAATCTAGCGCGTACTACTTTTCGAGATCCAATAATGAAATTGTCTTCGCTGTCTGTATTAGGTATTTCTGTTTCCTGTTTTGAACATGTAGTTCTCAAATAATGTATACATTCTTTTATGCTTCTTACTGACAGTTTCTGTTAAACAGACACATGATTATCTAACACTCAGGCTAATACAGTATGTCAACTGCCAAAAGAGGTAAAATCTCGAACAGCCACCATGTACACAGTGTTCAGCATGTGATAAAATCAACATTTCAAAAGGTGTGAATAACTTCTGAAGTACAAACCCTACAACATTGATTTTGAGCTCTCTAGTAAGTGCACTTGGAAAAAGAATCGAAATCTGAAGGATTTTATTTTTTGAAGGGGGGGGGGGGGGAGCGGGGGCAGAGTGGTCACAGCGAGTTAGAAACACTGGTAGGATAATGAGATACAAGATATCATAACATGATCATCAATATTCTAAAAGGTGTAAGGGTAAGAAATTGTGGAGCAGGCCAGAGTATAAAGACATGGAGAAGACACAAAACTGCAAATCAAACTTCCAAAGGAAAATAACTCGGAAATTATAGTATGAATGCAAGAGTTGTTATTCTTTTTTGTGACTCATTGTCATGACCTGTTCTGCATATCTTTGAAGTATCATGAAAAACAATGTGGTTGTGCGCCCAGCGCAGACTCAGATCAGCCTGGGCATCCGCCCAGTCTGATCAGAGCCTTTGCTGTCCGCATGGAGGTAGCTTAGACCCTTAGCTACCCTTTGAGCACTTAACAAAGAGTCTGATTAAACCTGGAGGATGCCCAGACTGATCTGAGTATAATATTAAAGAATATAAAACAAATGGAGCAGACCTGAAATCACAACTAAAACCATCGAGTGGAAATAACTCAAAAAATAAGAAAGCAAGAAATGTCATTCTTGTTCATGACACATCGTCACGATCGACATGTTCTACATATTTGTGAAAAATTAAGGAAACATTTATATTATTTTGGGTATTCAAGTTATCGAGCGGACAGGGAAATCACTCCAAAAACTATCAAGGGGTAATAACTCAGAAAGTAAGAAAGCAAGAAGTGTTATATTTCTTCGTGACATATCGTCATGACCTGTCCTACATATCTGTAGAGTATCATGAAAATATTTCATAGGGTATTCAAGTTACAGAGTGGACACGAATCTGCCAAAAAAGGCACCGAGGGGAGATATCTCCAAAAGTACAAAAACAAGATTTTCCATTCTTGTAAGCGATACATTGTCATGACCTGTTCTACATTACTGTGAAGTATAATGAAAATATTCCAAAGGGTATTCAAGATATGAAGCCCACAATATTTTTACGGACAGACAGAAGGACGCCAGGCTCATGGTTGTATCCGCCGAACCTTTCGGTCGGCGGATAAAAAGAAACATTATCACAAAATTATCCGCAATACCCATCCTTATATGTAGCTCTGTTTTGTAATGTTATCTTGGCTGTCTGAAACAAACAGGTTAAACTATAGTCATACATTTATTTTGAAGAAACAAATACCTAGGTGTCTAAAATCTACAAACTATAGGCTTATTTTTTGAGAAAATGACTAAATTTTTTAACAGGAAAAAAGCACGAAAATACCCACAGAAAGCAGTAAAAAAGGCATCTACAGCAGTTCTTAGTTTTAAAATTTTCTGGGGGGAGATCCACGGATCCCACCTCCCCTTACGAGAGTGGATAATCCCTCTTATGCTCTCTCCTTTTTGTGCCTTCGGCACTCGCATCCTACATGGCCGGACCACTTTTTTTATTGGCGGCGACGGTCCTGCCGTTAGCTCGTCAAATCAACGAACTAACGTCACACTTTGATGTCACGTTTTGAGCTGGCGTATCGCTTATTGCACGCCAACACAATGCGATAGCAGCTACAAGCGGCTTTCTTAAATCGCCGATATCTTTATATTCATTCATTAAAATGACATTATTAACCGTTTTCTACTTTAAATTGCGATTACACCCTATATGTTACCCAGTTTACGTGCTAAACCAAGCAAACGATACGAACAACGACTAGGAAAACAGTTATTTAAGTTGCAGCGATACATTTTCCGTTAGTCTTCTTAACAGAAAACGAAAAAATAATTTTTGAAGATGTAAAGTAAAAAGATTTTGGTCCTTGTTCCAATTTTGTGCATCCACTGTCTTTAATTCCATATTTGCATTACATCTTCCGAGTGACTGCGGAAATTTTTCAAATACCTGCCACCGGAGTCGAGATGCATAGCAAGGAGTTAGTTCATCATACACATGTAGTCCAACGACTGCGTTGATCTCTCTGCAAACCTCCTCATTGGATACGTGGTCCTCCAACAAAATGTTCAATAACCTTCGATAGCATATCATCCCAAAGGTCTGCGTTCTTTTTTCTCTAACACAGTTGCCAAGCCTACAATACCTCTAGCACTGCTGCAAAACCTACAAGACATAGGGTCAAGTCAGCTAAATTCGGACAGCAGGTAAATTTGGACAGTGACATTGTTTCCTTTATATGTCAGTTGTTTGGAATTAAAACAAAATCACTGGACAAACAGTGAAAATCCTGATGAGACGACTACTTTCGAGCCGTCGCATCTGGATTTTCACTGTTTGCAATGATATGTCCGAATGTACATGTTGTCCGAATTTACCTTACTTGACCTTATTATCCAAGTATCCCATCAAATGATCAGTGAACCATATATAGGGCATATATAAACAGTGCTGACCCAGATCAGACGCTGCATAAAACACATGAGTAAAAAGAGTAAACTTTAAGGCTGAATCCCCATAGCCTTGTGGCTGTTGGGGCAGTGGGGTTAGAGGCCCACTGTATCTTGGGCGCAGCATCTGAAAGGCGGAGCAATCCCTCCCCTTTCGTGCTTTATCATTTGAGGTCCTACATGAAATTAATACGTCTTATAAAGAAAAATAGATGTTCCTGTTTAAAATAAAACAGAAATGCTAAAAATAAACTAAATCAGACACCCTTTAACTGACAAATGGATCTACTCATTTGATATAGACAGAATAGCCTACTTGTTATAAATGACCCAGGGAAACACGATTTAGACAAATTGGAGGTACGAAGAACTCGGAGGTAAATAAACGGCGGCGCTTTGGACTAAGGTAGGTACATTGTATTCTTTCATTTATAATATACTGTAAAGGCATCATCAGAAACTATTGGTGCATTAGGTCACTGGGCACTATAATAAAAAACAGTTTATGGCAAACATAGCTTTTGATTCTGTCACATAAATGTGCGACAATCCTTTAAACACACATTTAATCTCGTGTTTACATTAAACTTCGAATAAACAGGTATATATAAAATATCGACGGGACTGGACTGGGAATTTGGAGGTGCTTAAACATTCTATGGGCATTTATTGTTTTACAGCATATAAACTAGCCGAGAGATTCATTAGTTTTAAATCATTTAATTTTCAAACTTTAAGCAAATTTGAGGAAAGGTAGGTGAAACTGTGTTTGCTATGAAACGTATCCTTGGAGTTGTGCGACCATGCAAGACTCAAACCAACCTGCTCAGCATCAGTAGTATTTCTTATAATGGTGTGTTTAAGACCTACAGTTGGTTATTATATAGGCGTCGGACAGAAGCATATTAAGTTGTCCGTCCACGGCACCTTAGGGCAGTCTCTACTCTCAGTGGTAACAAGCCATGTTGTGACCCCGATATTTTTGTCCCCCGACGTAGTCGAAAGGACTATAGTAATGGGTTTGTCCGTCCGTCCGTCCGTAGACACAATCTTGTCTCCTCAACTCCTCCTACAGTTTTCAATGGATGTTAATGAAACTTCTCAGTAATTGTTCCCATAATCTGAAAACGTGCATATTTTAACGCTTTTTACCAGAGTTTTGGCCCTTTGTCTTTTTTCAAAAGTACGTCTAGTCCCTTCAACTCCTCTTACAGTTTTCAAGGGATTTTGATGAAACTTGAAGTTATTGTTCCCATGATCTGAAGATGTGCAAATTTTAGCAAGGTCATGCTCCACTCATTTTTAACCAGAGTTATGACCGTTTGTCAATTTTAGTCAACTCATCAACAGAAATTCTTGTCTCCGCAACTCCTCTTTCATTTTTCAAGAGATTTTAATGAAGGGTTCCAGTTGTTGTTCCCATAATCTGAAGATGTGCATATTTTACCTAGGTCATGCTCCATTTATTTTTACCAGAGTCATGGCCCTTTGTTATTTTTTCAAATTATAGTACTTTTGTCTCTTCACCTCCTCTTTTATTTTTCAAGGGATTTTTAATGAAATTTTCCAGTTATTGCTTCCATGATCTAAAAATGTGCGTATTTTACCGAGGTCATGTTCCACTGATTTCTACCAGAGTTATGGCCCTTTGCTCATTTTAGCCATTTTATCAACAAAAATTTTTGTCTCCGCATCTCCTCTTTCATTTTTCAAGGGAATTAGACGAAACTTTCCAGTCATTGTTCTCATGATCTGAAAATGTGCATATTTTACCAAGGCCATGCTCCACTGATGTTTACCAGAATTATGGTCCTTTGTCCATTTTAGCCATTTTATCAATAGAATTTTTTGTCTCCGAACCCCTCTTTCATTTTTCAAGGGATTTTAATGAAACGCTCCAGTTCCAGTTCCCATAATCGGAAGATGTGCATATTTTATCGAGGTCATGCTCCACAGATTTTTATCAGAGTTATGGCCCTTTGTCACTTTTTCAAAAGAACGTCTTGTCTCTTCAACGCCTCATTCATTTTTCTAGGGAATTTTTTAAATGTTCCAGTTATTGATCCCATAATCTGAAAATGTGCATATTTCACCGAGGTCATGCTCCCCCGTGTTTTACCAGAATTATGATCCTATGTCCATTTTAGCAATTTTTTTTTACCGGGAATTCTTGTCTCCGCAACTCCTCCTTTATTTTTTTGGCATTTTGTTGAAACTTTCCAGTTATTGTTTCCATGATCTGAAAATGTGCATATTTTACCAAGGTCATGCTTCACTGCTTTTTACCAGAGTTATGGCTCTTTGTCATTTTTTCGTGCGTCTTGTCTCTTAATCTCTTCTTGCAGTTTACTTTGGATTTTACTGAAACACTTCACTCAAAATCCGTTTGGAATGTCTCCATGAAATTGTATAGGTACATGTATTGGGTAAGAGTGATGTGTTGCATACAAGAATGGTTGCTCCGCCTTTCTTGGTTTCCAAGTTTTGTGCCTTTGTTAGTTTTTTAAAGACTTGGGCGCGCAATAACTAGATAACCGTTTGGGATCTCTTTATTAAACTTCAGAGCAATGTGTATGAAGTTCGGACAATGTGTCATGAATAACAATGATTGCCCCCCGCTTCCCCAACCAACCCCATTTTTATGCCCCCGCCACGAAGTGGGGAGGGCATATAGTTTTGCCCTTGTCCGTCCGTACGTCCGTAAATACGTCCGTCCGTCACACTTTATAGTACTGTTCTTGTCTCCGCAACTCCTCCTACAGTATTTGATGTAGGGAGTTGAAACTTGCAACACAGTTCAAACATGCATTGAACATGCGCATAAAGGGAACAGAACTTTATTTTTTTTTATTTAGATCTTTATTGTAGAATTATGTCCCCTTAAATAACATAAATATTTTGACCATATTTCACATTTGTAGTACTGTTTGTCTCCACAACTCCTTCTACAATATTTGGTGTAGGGAGTTGAAACTTCCAACACAGTTCAGACATGCATTGAACATGTGCATAAAGGAAACATATCTTTGATTTAGATCTTTATTGCAGAATTATGTCCCCTTGAATAACAAATATTTTGACCATATTTCACATTTGTAGTACTGTTTGTGTCTCCACAACTCCTTTTACAGTATTTAATGCAGGAAGTTGAAACTTGTAACCCAGTTCAGACATGCGTCGAACATGTGCATAAAGAAAACAGAACTTTGATTTAGATCTTTATTGCAGAATTATGTCCCCTTGAATAACATTAATATTTTGACCATATTTCATATTTGTAGTACTGTTTGTGTCTCCGCAACTTCATCTACAATATTTGATGCAGGGAGTGGAAACTTGCAGCACAGTTCAGACATGCATTGACCATGTGCATAAAGGAAACATAACTTTGATTTAGATCTTTATTGCAGAATTATGTCCCCTAGAATAACATAAATATTTTGACCATATTTAACATTTGTATTACTGTTCTTGTCTCCGGAACTCCTCCTACAGTATTCGATGCAGGGAGTTGAAACTTGCAGCAGTTCAGACATGCATTGAACATATGCATAAAGGAAACAGAACTTTGATTTAGATCTTTTTTGCAGAATTATGTCCCCTTGGATAATATAAATATGTTGACCATGTTTCACATTTGTAGTACTGTTTGTGTCTCCACAACTCCACAACTCCTTCTACAGTATTTAATGCATGAAGTTGAAACTTGTAACACAGTTCAGACATGCATCGAACATGTGCATAAAGGAAACAGAACTTTGATTTAGATCTTTAATGCAGAATTATTTCCCCTTGAATAACATTAATATTTTGACCATATTTCATATTTGTAGTACTGTTTGTTTCTCCGCAACTCCATCTACAATATTTGATGGAAGTGTACCGATTCTGATTTTCTTCAAGCGAACAGCGAAGACTGGTCCGACATTACCGTACTTGGTAGCGGTTGGACGTGGTATTTTGCTTATTGTGTAAAATCCGGAGGTCTGTCCCGAATGTTTTAGTGTTAAAAAAAAACTTTTCAAAATATAGCCCTCCAGATTTTAAAGATTTATACCAGAAAGTGAAGTAATAAAGATTTTCCTCATATGGTCTAATGTTGATATTTTGCCTGTTTTGATGCGTTACATGTCAGCAATACAAGAAAACAAAGAGTATTTGACACTCGACCACATGGGGAAAATTTCTATTGCTTAGTTTACTGGGATCAATTTTAAAATCCGTAGGGTTACATTTTTAAAAATAATTCGCCGCTTCAAATTTTTTGAATGCGCTTCCGGTATTTGTGCAATCAGCATTCACCCCGGATGAACTGTGATGGAATGGATTTTTGGAGATAATCAGACTGGGTGCATTTTGTTGATTTTGTCCCACTCTGTGCCTTTTTATGTCGTTTGAGCATGTCATTTTTTTTGTTTTGCCGTACTTTTATTGAGTTTGTTAAGTATAATCATGAAATGCTTAGCTGTCTGATACTGAAATCATTCCATTTTTTCCAAATCTAGTTAAATGTGTGGTTGATGCTTTGTTTAATTAAAACAATGCAATAATTTGCTTCATGATTTCATTTGTTGTACTTTTTGTTTTTATTTCAGCCTAATTCCACTAAAAAATCCTGTGCGCAAAAAGCGGTGTAGATCCTGATTATACACATTGTTCTGCGGCATCTGATCACGGCCTGGTAAGTACCTTTTACGGGACGCTAGATAAACGTGTGTGTGTGTGTGTGTGTGTGTGTGTGTGTGTGTGTGCATGCGTGCTACGGTGTGTATTTCAATTCTGGTAACGATGCTCCCCTCCCTCATCTCAGTGGAACGTGTCCATGGCCGCAGTACGGGGCACCGTGCGTCCGTCCATTAGATACAAGTAGACTACTATAGACATGTTTTATTCCTTGACTCTTCATTATTAAGAAGCGTAGTGGCGTAAATGGTCAAGCTGATTCTCTTCTCTGAATGACCAGGGCGGAGTAGTCGTAGTCGGCGTGGGTTTGATTTTTTACCGCCCAGTAGGTACTTCTTTATTTCTCAACAAGTTCGTTAAATCTTAAATGTAATCATATAGTATTTCCAAGCTTCAGTATCGTATGATCCAATTGTCTCATGTATACACCTGATTGTGTTAGCACAATCGAGTAGCCCTATCCGATTGGTCATTGTGAGAAATCAGGCTTAAAATTGTTCCATGTAATTTCTTAATTCAGGAGCGTAGTGGCGAAATTGGTAAAGCTGGTGTGTCTCTGAATGGCTAGGCGGAGTTGTCGTTGTCGGGGTTGGTTGGAATCCAAGCCGCCCAGTGAGTGGTTCTTTATTTCTCAACATTACACTTTTTACGGATGAGCTTGAGATTCTGAGTGGCTAGACAGAGATGTGGTAGTCGGCGTAGTTCGAATCCTGGCCGCATAGTGGGTACTTCCTTAATACTCAACCTTGAATATGATCTGAAAATATTTACAAAAATCTCAGATTCACATAATTTTATTCCTTTTCACAATCCGATTCCACTATTAATAAAGCCACACAAAATGAAATGTACCACGGAAACCGATATACATATTGTTGAAAACATAATGGGCCGCGACACGAGAAAAAAAAAACAAAGTTGTTGTGCGCCCTGCTAAAACTCAGATCAGCCTGGGCATCCGCCCAGTCTGATCACAGTCTTCGCTGTCCGCACGGACGTAGCTGAGGCCCTTAGCTGCCATTTAAGCACTTAGCAAAGACTCTGATAAAATTTGGTGGGTGACCAGGCTGATCTGAGTCTGCGCTTGGCGCACAACCACTTTGTTGGTTTTGTCGTATCGTGGCTCAGATCAGACAGGCACACATCCTTCAGTCATGCATGTAAACCTGATAACAAAAGTCACTGTACAAGATCTATATAGTTTGCTCAGGACATGCATCCGACTGAAATGTAAATGCGTCAGTCCGTGTAAAAGAATGTTAACTATTACAACGTCACTGTTTCATAAGGTTTATCAAACTGGTTATCAATGATTTTTAAAACGAAAGTTTCACAATCTAATTGCAATCTATGGGATCTATGTAGTGTGCCTTGAAATAAAGTTTCATTGTTACTTGCATTGTCTTTCTTGAGATAATATTAATTCTTTATTACATAAAATTAAGGAATATTTCACATCCTTCGCCGAATGTAAATAATTAAATATAAATGAATAAATAAAATAAATAAACAAATGTGAATTAAAAAGAATATATTTTTTAAGATGTTAAAATTAAAATTATAAATTAAAAATAAATGTTACAGTGTGTACATGTAACAAATGCCCCCGAAGACCTATCAAACTAATTTTTGAGTCCTGGCTGTGACCGTGACCTTGGACATGGAATCTAAGTCTAGTACATGACATACAGTCTCATTTTGCTTTACTTTCTGTGAGGTTTGAATGTATTCCGGAAGTATAAGGGGACTCATTGGTACTTAATTCAACCACTAACCAAACTGAGTTATGTCACTGACATTGGGTGTGGGAACATAAATGTCACACCTTAACATAACTTATCTTCTATCAAAC
Organism: Ctena decussata; assembly: GCA_963989385.1. Taxonomy (NCBI): domain Eukaryota; kingdom Metazoa; phylum Mollusca; class Bivalvia; order Lucinida; family Lucinidae; genus Ctena; species Ctena decussata. The sequence goes on along the minus strand of OZ022498.1, from coordinate 68,057,854 downwards.
TGCCATTTTATCATGCTTTGCCTTTCTGTGAAGTTTGATAAAGTTTGCTTCAGCAGTATTGAGAGAGTTCAGACACATGATTTAAATTCTGAGCCCTGACTGTGACCCTGACCTTGGGCAACAGAACCGTAATTTGTTTGTGACATGATTTGACCTTTGACCCCTGATTGTGGCCTTGACCTTGAACGTGGTAACCCAAATCTTATGCGCGACATGCCATTATCTTTCTGTGAAGTTTCATTACATTTGCTTCAGTAGTTTATGTTATCGCTGAGACACGATTTTGCTCGACAATCTAACCTCTGACCCAATTGTGGCCTTGACCTTGGACGTAGGGTCGTAAGTCTTGTATGCGACACACTTTCTCATTATGGTCTATCTTCCTGTGAAGTTTCATCAAATTTGCTTTATTAGTTTTAAAGTTATGGCTGAGACATGATTTGTAACTGACAGACAGACAGACGGACGGACGGACGGAAATTTTAAAATGCTACCAGAAGTTCCTTCGGGGGCAAAAAAGTATATAAAAAGGTAAAGAGAGAAATAAGTAAGAATAGTAAGTGATCATACAAGATAATAATATTTATAAGAATATCTTAATTTATCAAATTTCTTTCTTTCTTATGTTTTTATTTCCCCGCATCATATGAAGCCGGGGGCATATAGTGTTCCGGTCGTGCGTACGTGTGTACGTTATTACGTACATAAATCCATACGTCCATACATACGTGATCCTGTTGGACTCAGGTTAACTTTTTTATAAGAGGTAGATTTCAGGCTTCCTATTATTGTAGCAACTTGAAATTTTGTATGAGCATTAATATCCATAAGTACAACAAGAAATTTTGCAAGGTTAAGATTTTTATAAGAGGTAAATTTTAGCCTTCCTTTTATTGTAGCAACCTGAAAATTTGTATGGGCATTAATATATTTATAAGTATGGTCGATGTACCTGTTTTCGGGGTGATCCAGAATTCGGGGTATTCTGATAGATTATACCTCTCCTTTTGCCGAGGACGCCTACAGACGATTACTTTTGCAAATAGAAAGTTGAATCAGCATGTTTTATCATACACTAATTAACGCGCGAGAGCACGTTAGTTTTGACGTCATCCATGACGTCTTCGTTGGTGACCGTGGAAGCGGCCATATTGGAAACACTGCAAAGTTTATGGAAAGTACTGAGGAACATGACACGGCGATTAATTCAATTATGAGCTTTTTTCTGATAATTCAACGACCGTGTCTACATGCTAAAGAATTGCAGGTCTCCCGAAGGCAGTTGCTATCAGAAGAATCTGCAGCTTATGTATTTTGAAGGCGAGTTCTTTAACGAACCCCGAAAACTGGGGCAGTTTCGGAGAGCAGATTCAGTTGAGCATCTGGTTCGATTTGATCAACTTTGTAAATATGGAGACATGCGGGCATGAAATGTAAGTTACATATTACTTAACACATATTTTTATATGCACACAGACTATCAGTTTGTGATCTTTGTTTATCACACAGTTTTTATGTTGCGAATAAAGGTTAATACCCCGAAAACTGGTGCAACCATCATACAACAAGAATATACAAGAATCAGCTCATGAGAATCCATATGTCACGGTCCACGGACTTCGGACTTTCGCCAATTTATCAAGGTTCAGGTTTTTGTAAGAGGTAGATTTTAAGGTTCCTATTATTGTAGCAATGATTTTGTATGAGGTTTTATATCTATAAGTACAACAGGAATATCCAGAATCAGGCCATGATGAAACATATATTACGGTCCACCGTCTTTGTTTCTAACCGGATTCTGTAGTTCACAATATTTACTATTTTGGCCATACAGTGACTCTGAAACAGTATAAAGAGGTGCAGTCTATTACATTTCATTGGGCCACACTAGGCTTAAAAATGGCCTTTAATATTATACAAGTCTGCCTCTATGAACTACTTATCTTACGAAGAACCAGTACCTTAATCAAGATGCCATCTTACCCAAGGCACTAGGCGGGGTATCAGTGTACTATGGACACATTTCTAGTTTTTTTTCCTCTTCATTTTTATCATTTTATTCTTCTTTCGCTTTATTATCATTATTATTATCATTTTATTCTTCGATTGCTAATCAGCAAATTATAAAATACACCAGCCAAGAGTTCTTGTATTTTATCGAGTTTCTTCAATCCCCCAAACAACATTACAGTTTTATTTACATCCACAAACAGGCACATCAAATAGACAAATATGTCAGATAACTTGGCCATCAAACGGTATGACAAAGGACGGGTTACACTTTGGCTGATTTTGTGCCCACGATCGATCTTGATAAAATTTATGTATTTAAAATGCTTTGCATTTGGCAGTTTATATAAGCACATATCTAAGTTTGCGGTTTCATAAATGATTACGTGACTTTCGGTTTATTCCATATGGGGTGCTGAACTCGGTACACTGACTACATTGTACCTTCGGTTTTTCGATATAACCAACGACTCCGCTGACATATCAGCCCTCCGAACAGGCAAATATAATACTTTTGGTTCTTATCCACAGTATAAAAGAGATATTTTGCTCAAACCATCCAGCATTGAGTAATTTCATTCGAATTTTTACAACAATTCAAAACATTGAATTTTACAAGTGTTTATTTACACAATAATAAGCATGTAAAGCGTTTGCTTTTTGTGAAAATAATGATACAAATGTAAAGGAACTCGATTACAACCGACTTTGTCGAGCAAATGTATTCTTGGCGAAATGCTTTTGCGCGCTTGTGTCCTGGCAAGTGCGTGAAAAGTCATCAACCTTCTTCTTTTATCAAGCATAATCCACTAACATATCATTCACCGTAACGACAAAAACTTCATCATACCCAATATCAAACAAATATGAAATATTACACATTTATGGATGCTACACAGGTACAGACTGATATTTAAAATATTAGACAAATTCAATGAATCAAGAAATATAGGTCACAGGGACCTAGATGAAGCGCAGCGTTGAAGTAACTTACTTTTCCAAGTCCGATGAAGTTCCATTAAATATTAGTTAGATATAATATAAAACACAAATTCAATAGATCATGAAATACAGGTCACAATGACCTACCAATAGTATTACGTCATTTGCAATGTCTGACTGAACCAATCTAGCTATATAAAATGTTAAATATATCAGGAAAGCAACTGAACCATTATATATATACCACAGTGACCTAAAATAGTAAATTGAGGATTTTTTGCATCGTCAGACTGACCAACTATTTCTAAGAACATGATACAAATCCAATACAGTGTTGGAGATAACTGAAAATCCTGGTCCATACAGAAAGTTACAGGACATTTTACCGATTTGATCTGATCAAATATCAGCACTCTTATCCCAAAGATATCAAAAGAAGCATGGGAAAACAAAGCTTATCCAAAGTAGCAACTTTTCAAATAAAGTCAGTGGACCGGAAGTTCGAGGACACAGAATTCTACAATGCAGCAGCTTCAGGCATGGGAGTACATCATCTGACCACGTAGGTTATATCACAGCATGATGATGGAGGACATTCAGTCTAACACCGTTACTCACATACGCATATAACGCCATACCTATACGCATGCCCCTCGCTGCACCCACTCCCCCTAATCCCTAACACACGCATACAAAATCCTTGGCGGGGACATTAGGGTACAGTTCTGATAAGGTTCATACTGCTTCACAGATGAACATTATGAAAAGATACGTAGTATCGAATAATGCCTCTATTTTCTATGAATTTCAAAATATACCGATGCGTCTTTGATATAAATCCTTCAGTCCTGGTGGTAGAGACATAAAAATTTACCCGTAAAGTTTATTTTCGTTAACTCCTACCTTCGTTACGACTGTAATATTACCCGTTCATTTTTAATGAATAGATGAAGAATATTTATGTATTAAATCGTTGTGGCTACGCGGGTAGGATAAAGTGAACTTTGAATGCATAGTAGACCTTGGTACTCAAAGTCCCAAAGGCTCAATGTTAAATGTTGCAGACAGTGTCATGAATTCAATTGCAAACTTTTCCTAGACGGCAATAAAACATGAGAAATGAAATGGCACAGAATAAAGTAGAAACATATAGCTGACCTGGCCCCGAGGTTATAAAACTGTTTTTGTGCTCAACTCAGCTGTTGGCATTTTCATATTCATAAGCAGAGAAAATTCCATACTCAGCTCAATTGAGCATGAAAACAACTGTACTTATCAGTAATATGCTATTTATTGGCAGGTAAAATTTCATGCTCAGCTGAGTTGAGCATGAAAAAAGTTTTATAACCTCGGGCCTGTCTGCATATTTTTGTGGTTATCTGTTTACCTTCGAAAACCGGCCTTTTCAGTGGGCACATTGCAATAGTAAACTCGTACTTCTAATATTTTTACATCCAGGAAGCGCCGATAAACACAAGTACCCCCATCTTTAAAATTCACAAAACTCAGCATTTCGTCACAATTTGTGAAAACTCACTTTTTGAAATATCCAGTTTACTTGAGCACTTCAGTGACCAAAGCAAATGAATGAGACATTTCCTGTATGACAGTGGTCGCTTTGGGTCAGAATGTTAAAATTTAGACCACCACTCAATGCAAAGTCTGGTATATTTTAAAAATGGGGGAACCCGTATTCATCACAGCCTCCTAGATACAGTGTATTTAATAATGATAAACCGTTTAGTGGTATGGTTTACCGTCATATTTCCCTATCTGTGGCTGCAATTTGAACTGTGAAATTGCTAATAGCATTGAAGAAAAATGACACAAACTAAGTGGCCGGTTGGAACTTTCGGATAGTATACGAGGGGCGTTCGAAAAGTTTTGCAAATGGCCTCATGACCTTGTTTAGGAGCATGCTGGGTACAACTGCTATGCATGTACTGAAAGCACTGCATTTTGTCTTTACAATGATACCAAACACTATACAAAGACACTTTTCCTTATTGAGTTGCAACGCATTTTAATACGCCCCAGTCATACCACTGGGCTAATTTTATTTGCAAATCTTTTCAGTGTTAGGCATACAAGTCAAATATCCTTGTAAATACCCAATTAATCTTTGTCATTTTCTTGTCCATCGTTACCTATAATATCCATACAAAAGTTAGAAGAGCGGCAACTGTTATCGATTTATTCCTTGCAAAGCAATGCGCAGTTCTTACGACGTTATTGAATTTTACGTTAACGTCATTTTTGGAAGCTTGCAGACGCTTCATTTTTGGCATTAATTTGAATTTGTTGACAGGTTTTCGTTGACCTATGTAAATGCTCTTGCTGACAATAATTTGAATGCTAATACACTTGTTTTCATTACAAAATCATCAAATTTTAGTAGAAATGGAGAAATTGCTACAGCATAAAGTACGGATAATTAATATTCCCGGCCCTGTACGGAAGCCAGATTAAAACTAATTTCCGCGATATTTACAGAACAACATTGTCTGGGCATTGTCTTTAACTAACAAAGATAAAAAGATATCAAAGACTGCTGATACATAAATTACGGCCTACTAAAGTAAAATTCTTCAGTGTCTTTAGGGTATACCTCTTTCAAAGAAGTTAAGAATGCGTCCTTTTTTAATAAATGCACCTTGTTTGCAGATTCTCTTCGCATAATATAGCTTTATGTGATTTTGCAATCAGAAGTTCTGTCTGTATGGTGGTTACCGTGAAATTACGTCATTTGCAAAACTTTCCGAACGCCCCTCGTATATTGATCTCTCTTACATTTTTAAGGTTTTACTTGAATGATTCATGAATATATCCCACTGGAATCCCTGAAACTGGCCTTGGTCTCAGCACTGTAACTTACTTTATGATCTAAATAATAGGGGTGATAAGCAGATGTCTTTGATATTCTTTTCACTTGCTTGTTGGAGAGGTGGCGGTTTGTGCAGGGAAGGTGTCAATTTGATAAAACTAAATCTAGACCTACAAGCAATATTTGTGTGTGCATGTAAAACGATATCGATTTATGTGCATAATTTTTGAAACTTTCAATATTCATGTATTCTTTATAAACAATAAATGTTTTTTTCTGGCTACCAACCAGATAGCATCAGGCGGATAAATGTTTTCATTTTTTTTTAATTTATATTGACCCTGTAGAGCAAAAGGAACAGGTTTCTGCCTGAGAAGGCGTGGTGAGATGTACACCTTCAAAGGAAACACCTGTTGCATATAATTTTCTTTTACCTCCCTTCTACATGATTGTTAACACTGAAAGGAAAGAATCTTTGGAGAAAATTGTTTTCGTTTGGAATATCCAGGAAAGCAAACAGGAAGTCACAAAAGTATTTTCTATCATAAAAGAAGGTAAAAAGAAGGTGGAAAAACGTGAAAAGAGAATACCTCCAAGCCGGGGTGAGGAGGGGGCGGAAGGGCAGGGGAGGGGCAAAAACTTACCATTTTAGAGGGGTTCTCAGTAGTATGAGAGTGGTGAGTGAAGAAGGGTTGCGGAGCTAATCCAGTCCTCATTACCTTTCTATCCCTATGACGTAATATCCGGCCGCTTATCTTTGATGACGTCATAACCGGTGTGTCTTCTTGAAACACGTCGAAACCTATTAAACATCGGGTAGCTTTCCAAAGATACATTTACAGCCAGATAAAATCTTCTATGCTGACATTCTTTTACACGGGTCCATAACAATATCGACGGTTGTGATCTTTTTGGCATACACTAGTACTCTTCCTTGGACGGCTATGTTCGGTCCGCAGTTTCACCGGACAATATTTGCAGGGAAGTGCAAAAATGTGAACCAAAGTGCTAAAATTGCATAAAATATTTAAGATTGTGCAAAACTATGTAAAAATGTGCAGTCATTTGGAAAGCAACAGTCGATTAGACAGTTTTAACTCTGAGGTAATTCATGGAAAACCCAATCAGTATTTTATGACCCTGCCATTCCCAACTGTCCTGAATGAGTGGACTCCAAAAAGAAAGCAAGCGTTTAAATCATAAACAGTATCAGATAACGCATTCCAGACTTGTCATGTGCTCTCTCACATCATCCAAGGTGGCGGACCAACAGGGCAGACGGGAAATGGCTTCACCCAATATGGTTGACCGGAAATTACATTCAAGATGGCATGGCATCTAAACCTATAACATGAGGCTGCATGACGACCGAATTTGTCCCTCACCTTTACACTACTCATCCCTATGAGTTGTACAGTGTTTCAGCCTCAAAACGCAGAAAGCAGACAACAAAGTTTTGTCAGAAAATTTCAAAAATTGTTTCGTCTACGATTTACGCACTGAGAATTCAAAACCTAGAGTGCAAACAATGTTTGCACTCTAGGTTTTGAATTCTCAGTGAGTAAATCAGATGATGAGTCGCCTAATCTGGATCTACACGGTTTGAATATTCAACAATATCTTTAATTTGGCGCTTCAAGGGTTAAAGATTTAATTGAGCGGCGACACGAGAAAACTCAGTCTGATCAAACTCTTTCCTGAGCGCTTAAAGTGTAGTTAAGTGTCTAAGCTACCTTCATGTGGACAGCGAAGACTCTGTTTAGAACGGGCGGATACCCAGACTGATCTGAGTCTGCACTGGGCGCACCTCCACTTTGTTGGTTTTCTCGTGTCGCGGCATAGTTGCAGTTTTGTTGCCGTTACATGACAGTCAAACGGAAAGAGTTCGAATGTGCAGTTCTGACGTTTCATATATAGGGATCATACGTTTTACCGTGTTCCAAAGGAGTTGTTACAACACGAGGTGTTAGCTGATTGTTCAGACGCTTTCCAAGGGACCCGGAAAATGTAAATGCAACGAAGCAATGATGTTAACTAATTATCCTTGCATCTATAGGATGATACTATTTTAAAATACACCACGCAAAATATTTGAAGGAGCATCTAGCATAATTTCCACAAACGACAGTGCAACACATTCCCACTTTGAGAGTCATTTACTTTCGATCGACAAATACCATGGAATTTCCAATTATTTTGCCAATTCTTCAAAGAGAGTTGAGGTTTATGACTGTTCAAATTTTAATCCCGTATTTATCCTGCTCATGTTCACGGACAGCTTTTTGTAAACATGAAATTTTGGTAGAGAAAACATTTGAGCCGCGACACGAGAAAACCAACAATGTGGTCGCGCGCCCAGCGCAGACTCAGATCAGCCTGGGTAGTCGCCCAGTCTGATTAGACTTTTCGCTAAGCGCTTAAAGGGTAGCCAAGGGACTAAGCTACCGTCATGCGGACAGCGAAGACTCTGATCAGACTGGGCGGATGCCCAGGCTGATCTGAGTCTGCGCTGGGCGCACAACCACATTGTTGGTTTTCTCGTGTCGCGGCTCAATTTCATTTTGTTCAGAACAGATGAAAAAGCATAAACATTTCAAGCAAAATCAAACAGACCATTAGGTCTGTGACACTTAATGTCTAAGAAAATGTTTTGTTTGAAATGATCACTTTAAACTCAAGTTTATGAAATTATATATACGAGGGTGAATCAAATAATACGCGGACTACCTGATTTAAATGGTAGATATATATATATATGAAATTAAATTTTACATCACACAAAAGTGCATCGTTTGCACTATATACATGCACAATTTCGACAAGTTATGTCACTGTCCCGCCAGTCTACAGATCTTTAAACCACACTAGTGTCTGCGGCACGAAGCACGTTACATCACCGATTCGACGTCGTGTCGACGTCGCCTAGCGCCCTTCATTTTTTCTCAAAGTACGCACCTGCTGCCAACACGCACTTACGATGGCGCTTAAGCCAGTTATTGAAAATATTTCGATACCACTGTTTGTTGTACTTCTCCACCATTGATCTTGCTGCATATCTCAGTTCATTAAGGTCCTGAAAGCGCCTACCTCTAAATGTTGACTTCAGTTCAGGAAACACGGCAAAGTCCATAGGTGCTAAGTCTGGAGAGTAAGGTGGGTGGCCTAGGCACTTAAATTCTAGGACATCCAATTCTAGCTGTGTTGAATCTGCTCGGTGCGCTGGGGCATTGTCCTGGTGGAATATAATCGCATCCATGGAGAGGTGGGGGCGCTTCTTCCGCAAGGCCGATACTCGGGATGCCGATACTCGTTTCTGTTTGTTTTCATCAGAGAGAAGGCGCGGGATCCATCGCGCACTTACGCGGCTCATGTTCAAACACGCTGTTAAAATGTGTTGAATAATACTATAGCTAACTCCAAGCCTGGACGCAAGTTCATTGATGGTGACACGAGCATCCCCCTGAACGACGTCCCTTCACTAGCCCGTTGAACGATGAAATCTGACACGATTTTTCGCTCCGCTCTGCTCCGTTTGTTGTCTGCTAAAGATGTCGTCTGCCGCTCCGTTTGTCGTCTGCTAAAGATGACCGACCTTCGCAAAACCTCCGATGCCACTTGTATTCTACATGCCTTTGGCTTCATGTCGGCATTTTCAAGCATTTTCATAGTTACTCAGGGTGTTTTCCCTAATGAAACGCAAAACTTGATGACTGCACGTTGCTCCATGTAGTCCGTGGACGTCATTTTCCTTTTTCAAGTATTCCGCGTATTTGAAGATTAGTTTGTAACGGACAAAGATACGGCCTCAAATTGAATATCGTTAGCCATGACGTCACTCAACGTCCACACAATGTAACGTTACTTTTTGCCGCCTTATTAGTCAGTTACAGGAACACAAAATTATTCCATGCGTTTTTGCTTTATTAATAACTTTACGTGCTCCGTGCTGCAAAATGAATGTCCATAAAAGGGTTATAAATTTTACATGTTAAAATTAAAATAGACCACTCTTTCGGATTGAAATTAATGCCAGTTTTACGCTAATATGAATTTTATGTAAAAATCGTCATTATTTTATGAATAAAACGACTTGTCCGCGTATTTTTTGATTCACCCTCGTACTTCCAGAAAAAATGCCTCAATTTCAGAAAGTTTAAAAATTGCAAAATGTGTTCCATGGAAAAGAATATGACATCAGTTGTATTGAAATCATTGTTGTTGTCTTAAACTTGGATCCTTCTTGAAAATGCTGCAATAGAATAGGAAATTTCTGATAACTGGTGGTCGAATTTATGGCAAGTTGAACTTGGCATATGTTGTTGTAATATTTTTCAGAAAATATCAGCTGTTTTTTTTCTAAATATTTTCAGTAGTGTACATCGAAAATGCATGGAAAGTCATGAACTCTATTTGAAATCAATGAAAATGCATGCACAGTCATAAAAGGCGTCATTAACACATCACTGCCTTTCACCATTCTCACAAAAATAAGAGAATGGCTTTGACGCTGATGAAAGTGAAAATAAAATGCTTATTACTGGGCAGCAACGTAACGTGAAGTAAAGTTTTTTTGTGAACGTTAGTTTATGCTAGTCAATCTAGCTTAACAGGTAAGAAACTATTTAGTCCGTGTCTGGTGGAATGTTTTCACAATTTTCATTTTTGACTTTTTAGTGTTTATCGTGTGTGAAGACAGTGGGCGGGGCTAAATTTCTATGAAGCGCGAAGCGCTTCTTGTAGAATATTAGCGACGGCAACTGACTTCTTCATACAGTGAATGCTGAAAATTCATTTTCATTTTCTTTTCTTTTTTTTTTTTTCATTAAGAATAAACTGACTTTTTAGTGTGTGAAGACAGTGGGCGGAGCTAAAATTCTATAAAGCGCGAAACGGCCACTGGTTTCTTCGTACAATGAATGCTAAAAAATCAAAGTTTCTTCTTTATAGTTTTACTCTTTATACTTTTTTTGCCGTTTTCGCGGAAAGTTAGTTTAGAATATGCAAAGTATGGGTCGAAGAAAAGTTAGTAACGACGTGTTCGACAAAAACGTTAAACAGCCGTCGCTTTGAGTTGGCATAAATCGACCCTTATATGGAACAATCAAACCGTTGGTTCACCTTTGATGTCGTTTGACGACAACGTCACATGATCAATTATCGCTCAATACATGCTCGTGCAAATGATCTCATCCTGTATTTTCACTTTTACAGGAAAATTTCGTTTTCAAAGTTTATGACTCAATAGCGTCACTGTCAGTTTGTATGTACTAAAATAAATTAATATGAGCCAAGTGTCATTACATTTTAGCTAATTCCTGCGTAAAAAGTATTTGATCTATGCTGTTTCTTTGGTTACAATGTATAGCCACAAGAGGGCAATGAGGCCCTGATTCGCTCACCTGAGTACAAAGGTCTACTAAGGGTCATGACTTGAACAAACCTGAGAGTTTGAAACTGAAAAAATGAGACATTGGTTAAAGGTCAAAGAATAACCATGATCTCTTTTACAGAAAAATGATCATTTACTCATTTATTGGACTCTATTTTTCAACTTTTGCACTTGTTCCATAAACTTTTATGTTCAAGCATTTTTAAACATAACGCAAATTGACAGTGTCTCTAAAATTTTCTGCAGACATAATATTTTACTTTGAAAGGTAGAAATTGAGAAAAGATGTCACCAAAGACATTATTTTAACTTATATATGGGGGATTATATCAATGCCATTAAATTTTAAGGTGAAATAGATCTTATGATATGACCCTCGTGGTTCATGCTGTTTAACATAACACACTTTAATAATCTCAATACATGTATTTCAAAAGTAGCGCTAACGAAGCTTAACTACTATTGATTCAGTATAGCGGACACTTTAGGCTAATTATCTACTCAAAATAAAATATTTTGCGCTTGAGCGAAAAGAGCTTCATAAGCACCACCCCTTTAAGCTCGGCCAGCTCCCTTTTATATCAGAGCCTGGTCGCTACTATACACACTTGCCAAAATCTCAGACGGAGGGCCTTTTAACTGTTTGTCACACAGTGATTACCGCATGCGTTTCTAAAAATACAACTTGAGCCCAATCAACTAGTTTAACGCTCTGATTCTTATTTAAAAAAAATATTTTTTCCATATGGTTACTTACGGCAAATAGCACAAGACGAGGCCAGAGTGCGCTGATATTTGCATCTGCCCGACAACTCATGTGCTAATTAAGAAATACTTTTTTCTTACCTGCGAATTTTCGCTGATTAACACATGCTGTTGGAGGGCAGATCACGAAATATTAATTCATGAATGAATTGATAACGAATGCATTACTAGTTATTCGTATCTGTCTGACAACTCATGTGTTGATCAATGAAAGTCCATGGGTAAGGAAAATTCTTTCGATTCTAACATTAAATACAAAATGAAAATACATGTATATTACAACATTTTCTAAAAGACTAGGTTTGAGGCGGGCGTCGACAGAAGCACATTTTCATATTCGACTTGATCAAGGCGCGAAACTGGCACATCTCAACATTGGCATCGTGAATTATCACAAATTTTTACTCGACGCCGCGTCCTATGCGTTCAATGGGGGAAAACGTTAACGTTATGTTAGAAGCAGTGAAAAATTACCGGTAATGATTTAATATTATATAAAAATAAAAATACAAGATTATCGCAACGTTTTGCCAATGACAATTTTGCGATGAACATCTACATAAGTAAATGTGTAAATTCGACTCGTCAATTGGCGAATTAGCACACCCTTACGGTAAACCAGCAGAAACGTCATGCCGTACCGACGATGATGTGGCGTGACGATGTTGCACCGAAGTTGGTCCGACGTTATTTCGACGTTGTGTGCCTTTTGGGTAAGAGTGTGATTGATCACAAATATACACAACGCTTCTTCTTACACTGGCGCTCACGTATTTGTACACATTCAAAACGCGTCGGGGACGCAGTTGATGCGCGCGGGATACGCGGTAATTATGGACGCGAATATTTTAGTAGCCAATGAAAATTCGTTCTCAATTTTGCGTATACCGCGAAGCGACGCGCGCAACACGCATTTTATGCAAATTTCATGGATCCAATCAAAACTGCGCACACGATACGGGTAGTGACGAAGTCATTTGCGTCTTAACGCGCGCGTACGGGAACCAATCAAAATCGCGTATTGAATGCGCATTTTAATGAGGTCAAATCATGTGAAAGAAAGAGCCATTAGTCTACATCAAGCTTGATGTCGAATACTCATTTGGTCTTACTTGAACTATAACGGGAAAGAAAGAAAAAAAAGAAGCCTAGAAACGCGACCGGCAACTCAAAACTAAATGCGACTGGGACAGTCCCATGACACTTCGCCATTTAAGTGGAAATAAATCGCACTCTTCAGCCATAAATTCCTTTCGTATCTGAAATTAAAATCATGGAATCTGAAATTAATATGGCATTTATGGAAAATAAGTGCCAGGCGGCAGTCACTTTGAATCTTAAAAAGGCATTTGACCTTATATGGATTTCAGGGACCCTCATGAAGCTAAACGAATTCGGCATCAATGGAAATATGTTCCGCTGCATTCCTAACTTCTGAAACGGCAAAAGAATTCAAGTCAGGGTGGGGGATAAAAACCTCTGATCAACATGACTTGGAAATGGCTGTCTCCATGGCAGTGTCCTCAGCCCTATCCTATTCATTGTAATAATAAATACCCTTGATGATGCCCTGGGAGTTGGGGGGGGGGGGGGGGGGCAAACCTCTCTCTTTCTCAGTTTGCAGATGACAGTGCCATCTGGACCTAGCACTCCTCTCCCAAACATGCTCTCGTAAAACTCCAATCAGCCCTCCAGACAATCGAGATATGGTCCAAGCTCTGGGATTTCAAAAACCCCACTATTAAGACAAAGGCTATAATTTTCACTAAAAAGACTTAATATTGAATCACTTCAAAAACTCTCCCTTTTTGGGACAGAAGTAGAATTAAGTGACCATATCACCTTCCTGGGTATGATCCTAGATAGCAAACTATCAATATCTTATTGAAAAATGTAATAAAGACCTAAACCTCATGAGGATGGTTTCAGGCACCTCCTATGAAGCAGATAAATAATCCTGTTGACATTATATAAGGCCCTAATCCTCAGTAAAATCGATTATGGTGCACAAGCTTATAGCTTGGCACCCAAACATCTACTCTCAAAGCTCAAGACCTCATCCAAAACAACTTACCACTCTGTATTGCTACAGGGGCATACCACTCCACCCCTATTAATGCTTTAGAAGTTGAATGTGGAATTAAACTCCTACAGCTGAAGGCGCCGGGCCGCGTAGTGCAATCGATAGGGCACCTGACTCATGTCAGTGGTCTTGGGTTCGAAACCCGGTCTGGCCACATATTTCGTTACTCCTTCCGCTGATTCAAGAAAGGCAGTTGTCAATTATTGACCACCAGCACTTACAACCATACCAAACCCTCAAAACTGGACGTTTATCCCCTTATAAATGAAGCAGTAACCGAAAAATTGCAATCCCAATGGACCGATAGCAACAAGGGCCACACCTTCCATTTCGTCAAACCAAAGGTTAAACTTAAATGTGACGTATATAGTCTCAATAGACGTTTCGACATAGCCTATTCCGGACTAAGGCTAGGATACTGCGGGCAGGGCTGCCTTCACTACAGTAACAAGTCCGCCCTATGCCCCCACTGCAATGATGCAGAAGATCTCAACCATATCTTCTTTGACTGTGTGGCCCCATAACAATCAAAGGCGAGACCGTAGAATCCACCATATTCAAGTTAGGCTATCACACAATAAACCTGAGACTGCTCCTGTCTTCCCCCCAAAAAACATGCAAATACAATTAAGAAGGCAGTCTTTGAATACCTGGACAAAACCAATATCATTGCCAGGATATAGATATAGATTCCAATATAATAGGGAAAAAAATCCCCTAATTTTCTCTAATTCGAGCCCCTGTTGCTAACCACCTACCAAACCAATTTCCCAAAACCCTGGATCCACATTAATCCCCCACTTAGTGCAATGCTCATGACAAAAACTCCCATTACCCAGTAAAAGCCCCAGAACCAATCTGTACGACTACAATCTGACTTTCCCTACGGTCGTATAAATAACTTTTGTCTATTGACAATAAAGGCTAAAATTAATGTGTATCCAACCACCTTAACCTCACACCCAGGCTTAGCTACCTGGAAACCAACTGAACCATTATAAGGTTCATCACATTTGCTCCCTAGAAACAGAAAAAAGAAACGGCCATCCTTTTCGAGCAACCCGCAATAAGAAATAAGCTACTGTCCCCTTGTCTATTAATAATATTCTCCATTTCCCCTCCAAAAAATTATGTGTATCCAACCTCCTTAATCTCACACCCAGGCTTAGTTACCTGGAAACCAACTAAACCATTATAAGGTTCATCACATTTGCTCCCTAGAAACAGCAAAAAGAAACTGCCCTCCCCTCCCAAAAATCCACAATAAGAAATTAGCTACAGTCCTGTTGTTGACTAATAATATTCTCCATTTCCCAAAATATTAGAACACTAAAAAAACTCCCATGAAAATACAGGACCCTAAAACTTTAAATATGCAATTTATTTTGGAACCAACTAAACCAAAATAAGGTTTAGAACAAATGCTACTGTCCTAGGTCCCAAAAGGAAATTTTACCCCACCTACCTCCCTCCCAACAGAATTAAGCTATGGTCCTCTCTGGGACCAACGGGCAAATTCATGATGTAACCCAGGCAGTCTCAATTACTCATGAGGGCCACAAAAACATGAGACAACTGCATTCCAGATCACCCTCAATCTCTTATCCCCCACTGCCCATTGCATTAGTTAATAAGGGAAATTGCTCCCCACCTAAGAATTTGCTCCCCATTTCCCCCTAGACCTGCCCTGGGCCCAGCCAGGACAGGGGGCTTGTTCCGGCAGAACTAGCAAAGTGAAGTCTGGTGGAGGCCTGCAGTTCGGGGAAGATACATTATGGCCAGAAGTGTGCCTCTCATGCCATGCGTTTCCAGAAGCCCTGAATTGTATTGCTAAAGCCAACCCACAGTGGATCGCGAGGGCTGTGTGCATGGGAAGTGATTTACGCGGATCTGTGCACAAGTCCATTTGGGTTCTATCCCATTGCAACTTAATGTTTCTGGAAGTTTTTGCTCCCCATCAAAGATTTTGCTTCTCCCTTTTTCTGAGACCTGCCCGGGAACCCAGCACAGGTCCACTTCGGTGCAACCCCACTAACACATGAATCTGGGCAGTCTTTTGCACCCCCTCCCCACCAAAGAATTTGCACCCCACCCAAGAATTTGCTCCTTGTTCCCTCCTCCTCCTCCCTCTTTTTTTCTCCATAGAACTGCCTTGGACCTAGCCAGGACAGGAGGGCTTGTTCCAGCTTGGGTCTAACATCAGTTAGAAAACCAGGTTCTTCTTGTAGAGAGTCAGGTGTTTTTTTCTTGCCGGGGTTCCCGGTTTTCAGTCACCTTGATGATCATTCAACTCTGGCCCCATATGCTGGAAATTTTTGTAGCATTAAATTGCTTCCTGGAAATCAAGGTTTATCTTGGAATGTACGTTTTCTGCCTTCAGCCAAAACTACATGCTACAAATGAAATATTCTTAAACTTTAT
This sequence comes from Ctena decussata, assembly GCA_963989385.1. Taxonomy (NCBI): domain Eukaryota; kingdom Metazoa; phylum Mollusca; class Bivalvia; order Lucinida; family Lucinidae; genus Ctena; species Ctena decussata. The sequence continues at coordinate 68,041,420 of OZ022498.1, read as the reverse complement.
TTTGTTTACTTTTACTCTGTGTAGAGGATACCTGTTTCGATTCGGCACAGATTGCTCTGCAATAAGGTAATCCGAAGAGAACCCACTTGTCTGTTCAGACTATACCATTTCCAATTTCATGCAAGTTACTTCGTAGTAAAATAGATGTTTCCGATTGGGTGCAAGCTACTTCGCAGCAAAGTAAATGCCGTAAATGCAGCCTGCTCAAATGTTAACATGACCTAAACATGCCCGAGGTCAGTTCAAAAATAAATAATAAATGCGGATTGCTTCGGTTTGCTGATTAGACAGGACTTTTTAATCCGAAGTAAAAGTTAATTTGGATTCGATCCAAGGTACTCTGTAGGATTAGTTTACTCCAAATTAGTTTTTAATTCGAATAAGATTTGCTAGTTTAAACAGTTAATTCAAAGTGAATTCAGTTCGATTGGGATTCGGACAGTCTCGGCGGAAGCCAAATATGATGTGAAGTCCGCTGCAACTGTCCGCGTTCTCTTGCTTCCTGCAGAGACTTCTTTCCTTGAAAATTGGCATCCTGCCGAGACTGTCCGTGTGACTCTGCTTCCTGCCGAGAGCCTCAACAAGAAGCAGAATCAGGCGGACAGTCTCTGCTGGAAGCCATTTATCATGTACAGAAGTCTCGGCAGGAAGCAAGAACTCGCGGACAGTCTCGGCGGAAGCCAAATATGATGTACAGTCTCTGCAGGAAGGGAAATTTAGCGGAATCGATTATACCCTGTGGTATTGTTCTGTTTGAACATTCAACTCAATATAATAGTTTCCTGGTCAGTTTAATTCTTAGCGAGGGTTACCGTGTGCCCGGATTTGTCTGTACTGGCCCAGATACATGTAAGTTGCAAATCCGTTCTGGCCCAGATAAGTTGTGACTTTTTTTTTGTTTGTTTGTTTGTTTTCTGGGCTTCGAAGTTAAGAAAAATAGAAATCATGTATAATTTCTAAGCCTAGAAGTTCTATTATAGAGTTAGTCTAAAATAGTGGTTAATGAGTCCCATTGAATTCAGAAATCGAGACGTTACGAGTTGTTATGTAAAAATTGATCCAGATAATGTGGGACTACTTTATGGTTCCCGTCTTCTGCCCATCGATTCGGTCAGATTCCCGGTAGAGGGGTCGAGACAATATCAACTTAGTAACTTATCAGTGAAGCGTTTTATTGTTTTAAGCTATCTTAAAACTATTTTAATTAGGTCAACGTACAATCTGCGGTTGTACGCGTATTGAACAAGTCATGAATATTCATTTTATCATCGTTTGCGTCTCCCGCGTCGAGACGCGTCAGGGCGCGTCTAGACGCGTCTGATGCGCGGTTCTAGGTGATACGCACGCAGCACGCGCATGCAACGCGGTACGAACGCGTTTTTGGTGTACAAATACGTGAGCGCCAGTGCATATGCTTAGTGGGGAAAACGTTTAAAGTTGTTTTAGAATTAAGAAATATACTCAGCGTCAATGAAAACGCACCAGTCTTAAAATGTATTTTTTTTTGCTTAAATTCAATGATCATTCTGTATCAACAGGGTATAGCTATCATACCGGACCATCTTATAACGCCAATGGTGTCATTCTGTCTGAAGGTACGCTGTGAGTGTGTGACGTAACATAAGCTCTGAAATCAAGAAAAACGGAATTCTACCATTATTTCACATGGCTGCAATTCCTCAATGATGGATTTTGCTAGAGTAGAGATACCCTATCAAAACGCCATAGAACAGAAATCCAGACCACCGAATGCAACAAGGCGACTTGGATTCGAACGTCACTTTATTGCCATGTTCATCAAACAAGGACAGACAAAAGTAACTAAAGGTAAATTTGATACTTTTTTGCAACCCAAAATGCTGAGATAAGTAGTAGAAACAGAATTTCAGAAGTTTTGTGGGGCTAACGTCAACCATTAACTTAACGTCAAACAAACTTAACGTCAAACAAAATTAACCTGGCAAACAGTGCTCTGGCTGGGCGCCAGAGCACTGTTTGCCAAGTCAATTTTGTTTACGCCAATGGATAACGTCACCCTTATTTGCCGAACCGCGTCATAATTCAATGGAGGAAAAGTGGGTTTTATGTGAAGAGACCTGCCAATAAACGATTCATTTGCAATCAAGAGTCTGGCAGAGCACGAAATATGGATTTATTACGCTTTAAATGTGTCATTTGATATCGACAGTTTTCAAATACGTCAGTATTGACGTCACACTTGATAGCACCCACTGATGAACGAACTTTAATTTGCAAATATTCTATCTCAATACAACAAAATACAGATTAACCAAATTGTCTATTACATAAAACCAAACATTAAACGAACATAATGTGCCATAAGTTCCAATCTGGTGCGTTTTCACTGACGCTGAGTATATTTATCTTTATCTGTAATTGCACCGTTTATCCTCCCGACACGAATGTGTCGATTAGCCATTATTGACACTAAACAAATATTTTCATCGTTACTTTTTTATAGACTGAAATGCTGGGGTCTTGTGACGTTGTGGCTGTTTTTGCGGAGGTCGACTTATATACATGTTTACATTCGACGTCATCAAAGCGAAGAATTTCTTCGCCGCGACGCTAGCAACGGAATTTATGACATGCTTCCTTTACGATCAATGGGAAAACGATAATGTTACGTACGAATTAAGTTTATATCACGACGTCACTGTTATTCAGTGTCATCAAAATCGTATGACCACAGAACAGAACTAACCTGGAGTTCAGCAATAAATCTCAGGCCACACACAGGTGGCATAAGAGAAAAAATGCAGCAAATGTAAACGTGGTAGCAAGCATAGAACAACGGCAACATTTTATGACATTGAAGTAATCACACTGTAGTTAGTAAGCTGTGGAGTGTACAAAGTAACTGAAATGGCAATACATGTAAATATAAATCTGGAGTATCATTACACTTGTAATAACATTTTTGTGCATTGACAACAACCTGTCAGCAATGCGTTTTCTAATTTAATTGATATTCATTTCAAAGGCGATAAAAACCCATTTTAAAAGGGTCATACGATAAACAGAGTCCTACACTCGTGATCATTTTCTCTAAGATTTATGAAACTCGCCGAAGGCTCCTTTCATAAATTGCATATGAAATGATCACTCTTGTAAGATTCTTTGTGCATGACATGAACACCCGTAGGTGAATAAGAGACGCTGAAGCTGTTTTACAGGGCATGAAAACAGAACAACAATTAATTTCTATCCAATTTTTAATTCCCTCATATTTCAAGTGTACTCAGAAACAACAAAAATATACCAGGAAAAAGGTAAAACAAGGTTAACACGTGCAAAACATTGCAAGGGAGCTCTTTCCCCTTAGTGGTGCATGGCTGTCTAATTGTATTATATGCGACTGTTTTATTGCATTGTATCAAAATGAATTTTTTCTACGTGCCTGCGCATTGGTAGGGTCAAGTCAGGTAAATTCGGTCAGTAACGTTGTTTCCTTTATACGAGTCAGTTGCTTCGGAATAAAACAAAATTAACTTGGCAAACAGTGCAAATCCTGATGAGACGGCTCATGATGCAAACGTTTAGAGAACGTTGTTTGATCAATTAAAACATATAGTGAATCATGTATAATAAGAACCATCTTGAAACCCTCAACAATCATTTACAGCATTATGTATGTCTCTCATAAAGCGTGTTTCTTTATAATTCCATAATATCCACATAGTCAAATGATCATCAGTTGTTACTCCGAAGGTACTGATACGCCGCCTGGAAAGAAATAATGACAGACCTTACCCAGCAGGCATATGACGTCAAAATTGCGTCGTATTGACGTCGATGCAACGTCATTACGTCGCATCGACGTCAGTACGACGTCATTTTAACGTCATGTGCCTGCTGGCTAGTTGGTTGGTTGTTTTGGGTTTCACGGTCCTTTGACACAGTATTTCAGTCTGTATCGGGCCGTCTCCTAGAGACAGGGAAAAAGAAAAGAGAAAGGATAGACGACAGAAAAGAACCCCAGCCCGCACCTATCGCGAGCACAGTAGGCCCTTGCCCTAGTTTTATCCGAATAAGTAGAACGCCCCGGAACTGAAAGTTACAACCATCATCATCGCCCGACCACCACCCCGTTGACCATTTCAATTGCATGCAGACTAATGCAGTTACATGTAGGAGAGTAAAATGTTTTGAACTTGTCTACCTATAATGAAGGAAAATACGTGCATCTTGGAAATGGAAGCATTTTAAATAATATATTCTTTTTCTTTTCCTACACTGGTCAATTGCTGAGGACGTGAAAAACTATGGTAAGGGAGGCATCTTACCATTTTTGAAAGAGACGCAATTAATAATATCTGTAAAAAATGAAAATGGCAGAGAGAAGCAAATTGCATCCTTTTGCCATTTGTACTCTTTTCTTATAGGTCGTTTGCTAAAAAGTGGCAACACAACGATTTGATTTCATTACTGAATAAATTTTCATTAAACGTTGCCTATCTTGATGATATCCATTCAAACTCATGCAAGGAAAATCATTTTTTTTTTACCTTTGGATAAAAATTTATTTTATTAATTTATTATCATCTTTCTTCTCTATGTTTTCCATCCTTACACAGGAGGTACCTATAACGGTATAATACTATGTAGCTATTGTTGCATCTATAGTTACAATACTAATACTACAATTGTTCATTTTACAAAGTACCTTGTGGTATAAAATTCACTCACAACTTGGTAAACAAAAGGCTTTGCTTAAAACGGGCAAATAATTTGATTTAAGTGGTTGGTTGTTTTTGGTTTAACGGGTCTTAACTATACTTCTATCATCAAAAACCAGTAAAACACGCAAAACAATTAAGATTTGCTGGCTGCGAGCGTTTAATGCAAGAAAACGATTTAGTCACCTGACTAAAAAACAACTGACCAGCTGACCACATGATGAATATTCATACCATAAAGACAAAAGTTTCTCGCTATACTTCGAAACGCGAGAAACTATTATTCTTTGAGACAGTATTTCAGTCTATATCGAGCCGTCTCCCAGAGAGTGGGAGAACGAAAAAAAAATGATGGACGAGAGAAATATCTTCAAACACCTCCCCCCTGCACCTGCACAGTGGGCCCTTGCCCAACTATTATTCAAATTAGTAGGACGCCCCGGCACTGAAACTTACCCAGTGGCATTGCCCGGCTGCAACCATCCCCGCCAATCATTTGAAAAGGATTTTCTAATACAGTATCTTTCTTCTTATTAAAGTCGACTCTTACATGTAAAAGGGATCAAATGAGTGGTGAAAATAAGCCAGGAAAAAAAACAACGGTATAAGACACCATAGCTGCTGATTTTTTTTTTTCAGAGTTGCACATATACAATCAACTCGACTTGCAGATATTACACTTACAGGTTTCTGGCTGGTACGCATAACTATTTCCAATCATTATAGCCCTGTGTGCCTCATGGCTCACGTCAGTACCATTCTTTAGTCTCAAATCATCCGGCACTCCATTACAGTTCCCGCATACCCCCGTGAAACTAATACCGTCCTCCTTGTTGATGATAACTTTCGCTTTGTTTTTCCCGTTGTGCATTGCCTTCATATCACATATGTTCTCTACAACGATGAAGTCACCGGCCTCAGATATTGTGTAGCCATCCCCCGTATAAGGGGCAGTCTCGAGTACGTCATTAACCTAAATAAAAGGTGTAAATATCTTGTTCAGGTGTACGGGTATACCGCCATGATTTTTTTGCCATTTTCAAAAAGGGAAACAACTTTTGTGACTTCCTGTTTGCTTCCCTGGGCGACCTTTCTTTCCAAAATTGGTCTACTCTTTAATGAAAGTATTTTCTCTTACGGAAGCAAAATCATTTCTGTAGGAGGTAGCCCAAATTGGAGGGGCAGAAAAACACAATAATATGAAATAGGCACTACCTATATTGCAACCAACCAACACAGAACACTTTGCAGTTAACGTACTTAACATGCTTAAATAATCATAGCATCTGAAAGGGCTAGTAAACTCAATACCCTGGTGTGGTGGCGTCGTTAAAATTTCGGTATCCTAACCACTTCAGTAATTTATCTTCTTTTTAATGGGCTGCTCCTCCCCTACAACCAGTAATGAATCTGTTGCAGTGATGCATGTAATTTCCTACGCAATTAGTCTTGTCTGGTACTGTTTCCTTGCACTGTCTACAACGACAGAAGTTTCATACATGCCTCAGGGCATGCAAACATACTGACTGTATACTATGTGCTATACTGTAAACTGTGTACTGTTTACGATCTACTGTGGCACAGTTTACTGTTTTCTTTGTCCTGTTTACTGCCTTCTGCAAAATAGTTTTTTTTGCCACTGCAGAGCATGCGCACACACATCTAGCTTTTACACGCGTTTTTGTTCCTTTGTGCATTTAGTCAATGTCGCAGTGAACAGTAGACAGGACGCAGTAGCCATTAACCAGACAGTACACAATAGTTGGTTGGTTGGTTTGGGTAAAACGTTTTAAGACAGTTTTTTAGTCTGTATCGAGCCATCTTCCTAAACAAAAGAGATTTTATAGGCTAAAAAGAATTTAAAAAAATCAACAACTACCCGCACCTACTGCATGCACAGTAGGCCCTTGCCCTACTATTATCCAAATTAGTAGGACGCATGATCAAGGTCCCAGCACCATCGCCCGACCATGACCACCCCCAAGTGCACAATAGGCAATAAACATGGCATTGTAGAGAGTAAACAGTATCAAATGGTGGGACCCATTTTTTTTAGACGAAATGACCAAACAAGCCTTGTATTGCCCGTCTTTGTTATTTCAGAGCTAAGTACATTTTCACGAACGGATTTTTATTTTTCAGATTTCTGCGCAGAAAATTACCCTTTGATCTTTTCATATAAAAACACTTTTCTAAACAGCATGTCCCTCTATTTTGTATTCTAAACTGTAGAGAACAACAAAAATAAGAAGTCTGCTAACTTTCAGGGAAATACGATAATTTTTTATGGTTTTATTGAGATTTTGTATATACCACAAATCACCCCCTTAACAAAACAAAACACAGATTACAGACTATTGACTTGCAGTACATTTATTTAACGCTACGTCATAAACTGACGTCAATATCACAGTTGAAATAAATATTAAATTAACATTTTCATTTATTGTACTGCTTTTAAGGTAACATTTGTACATTTCCTGTCGAGTCGAAATTTGTTAATGTTTTCGATTTTAACGTTTTTGGAACCTTTCTATGGCAAGTTTTAGCATTTCACGTGCCCTTGTTCTTTACCAGAACTGAAAGGAAAGAAATATGATCAGATTCAAATCACAAAATATTGGTGTGATTCTGAGATTGCAAAACATGTTGTATTCAAAAAAACAATTACAAGCTTTCAACCGTCAAGTTTCTATTGTTTCTGAATATAGCTTATATAATATACTGGACAAAATAATATAGCCCAATACTGCCGATAATTATCCAAGTTTTGTATTTTTGGTGAGTTAGCATTTTTATAGCACTTTCGTATGCCATCAAGCTTGAAATTGTGCACATTTTTATTTAAGCACAGTAGTCCTTCAAATCACGCTACCCTCAAATTCACAATGGTCAGAAGTCCATAAGGAGCAGAATCACCAAACTTTTCGATTTCGTCAATTCATGATAGTTTTGCAAAATTGTTCGATAGTCATCAGATTTTATCGCTTCTAGGGTCAACAAGCTGAAACAAGTTTAAAACCCCTTCCCATTTTAAAAGTTGTGCCCGTTTAAATGACACACTATCAATTCTTTATGGGAATTTCATATCACTTTTATGTTAGGATTAGTTTGACTTAAAGCCTAGTATTGGCCAAGACAAAGGCTATCGGTCGAAACTTAAAGCGTAAACAACTTAACTTGCAAAATGAATCGATTTGAAGGTAGAAATGATTTATTTTCCCGAATGTTTGAAATGTTCCAGAAATCGCAAGTTAAAAGTGTGTTCCCTAAATAGTTTTGTCCAGTGTAGTATATATTATGTTTAAATATTTTTGACTCATGGTGTACTATTCTAATGTGTTAGTGGAACATCTTAAATTGAGCAAAAACTCACTAATTTCGTGATTTTATCCTGTTTCAGCAGTCATTATTATATATATTTAATGCATGACAAGGCTCAAAATTGAAACTGGAATAACACAATAGAATTATTGGTACAGTAATGAAACCATGCAAAAAGGAACATTTATGTTGACTTTCAAATCTGACCTGGGACGGGAAGGTGGGGTTGGAGGGAGGAGGTAGGGGGGAGGGGAGCAAATTAGGCTTTTTCGCATGTGGTCCTTTGAAAATCGTTTATTTAAGTTTACATACATACTTGCAGTCATTTATTCTTGAATAAACCGTAACGTTTAAAATATAATAGAGCCGCGACACGAGAAAACCAACAATGTAGTTTTGCGCCCAGTGCAGACTCAGATCAGCCTGGGCATCTGCCCTGTTTGATCAGACTCTTCGTTAAGAGCTAAAAGGGTAGCTTAGGTTCTAAGCTTAGGTTCTAAAGCTACCTCCATGCGGACAGCGAAGACTCTGATAAGACTGGGCGGATGCCCAGGCTGATCTGGGTATGCGCTGGGCGCACAACCACATTGTTGGTTTATCGTGTCGCGGCTCATATCTATGTTTGAAAAGCCGTAATACTGTCAATGATGTTTTGTACTGACCGTCAAAACAACATAATTTTAGTATGCATGTATCTGTACACTGGCGCTCACGTATTTGTACACATTCAAAACGCGTCGGGGACGCAGTTGATGCGCGCGGGATACGCGGTAATTATAGACGCGAATGTTTTAGTAGCCAATGAAAATTCGTTCTCAGTTTTGCGTATACCGCGAAGCGACGCGTGCAACGCAGAATTAATTTCTGGAATCTGAAATTAATATGGCCTTTATGGAAAATAAGTGCCAGGCGGCAGTCACTTTGAATCTTAAAGAATTCAAGTCAGGGTGGGGGATAAAAACCTCTGATCAGTGAGTGACCTGGAGGGCTGATTGGAGTTTTACGAGAGCATGTTTGGGAGAGGAGCGGTAGGTCACTGCTCTGATCAACATGACTTGGAAACGGCTGTCTCCGGGGCAGTGTCCTCAGCCCTATCCTATTCATTGTAATAATAAATACCCTTGATGATGCCCTGGGGGGGGGGGGGGAGGGGGCAAACCTCTCTCTTTCTCAGTTTGCAGATGACAGTGCTATCTGGACCTACCACTCCTCTCCCAAACATGCTCTCGTAAAACTCCAGTCAGCCCTCCAGACAATCGAGATACGGTCCAACCTCTGGGGCTTAAAAATACCCATTATTAAGACAAAGGCTATAATTTTCCCTTAAAAAAAGACTTAATATTGAATCACTTTAAAAACTCTCCCTATTTGGGACAGAAATAGAATTTAGTGACCATATCACCTTCCTGGGCATGATCCTAGAAAGCAAACTAACATATGGGGTCAGCATATTAAAAATCTGATTGAAAAATGTAATAAAGACCTAAACCTCATGAGGATGGTTTCAGGCACCTCCTATGAAGCAGATAAAAAAATCCTATTGACATTATATAAGGCCCTAATCCTCAGTAAAAGTCAATTATGGTGCGCAAGCTTATAACTCGGCACCCAAACATCTACTCTCAAAACTCCAGACCTCATCCAAAACAACTTAGCACTCCGTATTGCTACGAGGGCATACCACTCCGCCCCTATTAATGCTTTAGAAGTTGAATGCGGAATTAAACTCCTACAGCTGAAGGTGCCGGCCTGCATAGCGCAATCGATAGGGCACCGGACTCATGCCAGAGGTCTTGGATTCGAGAACCCGGTTGGGCCACATACTTCGTTTCTCCTTCCGCTGAATCAAGAAAGGCAGTTGTCAATTATTGACCACCGGCACCATACCAAACCCTCAAAACTGGACGTTTATCCCCTAATAAAGGAAGCAGTTACCGAAAAATGGCAATCCCAATGGACCAATAGCAACAAGGGCCACACCTTCCATTTCGTCAAACCAACGGTTAAACTTCAATGCGACGTATATAGTCTCAATAGATGTTTCGACATAGCCTATTCCGGACTAAGGCTAGGACACTGCAGGCAGGGCTGCCTTCACTACAATAACCAGTCCGCCCTATGCCCCCACTGCAATGATGCAGAAGATCTCAACCATATCTTCTTTGACTGTGTGGCCCCATAACAATCAAAGGCGAGACCATAGAATCCACCATATTCAAGTTAGGCTATCACACAATAGACCTGAGACTGCTCATGTCTCCCACAAAGAAACATGCAAATACAATACAGAAGGCAGGACAAAACCAATATCATTGCCAGGATATAGATAGATTCCAATACAATAGGGAAAAAAATCCCCCTAATTTTCTCTAATTCGAGCCCCTGTTGCTAACCACCTACCAAACCCATTTCCCAACATCCCTGGATCCACATTAATACCCTACAAAGTGCAATGCTCATGACAAAAACTCCCATTACCCAGTAAAAGCCCCAGAACCCATCTGTACGACTACAATCTGACTTTCCCTACGGTCGTATAAATAACTTTTGTCTATTGACAATAAAGGCTAAAATTAATGTGTATCCAACCTCCTTAACCTCACACCCAGGCTAAGTTACCTGGAAACTAAATGAACCATAATAAGGTTCACCACATTTGCTCCCTAGAAACAGCCAAAAGAAACTGCCCTCTTTTCCTGTCAATCCGCAATAAGAAATAAGCTACTGTCCCCGTGTCTATTAATAATATTCTCCATTTCCCCTCCAAAAAATAATGTTTATCCAACCTCCTTAATCTCACACCCAGGCTTAGTTACCTGGAAACTAAATAAACCATTATAAGGTTCAACTCATTTGCTCCCTAGAAACAGCCAAAAGAAACCGCCGTCCTTTTTGAACAACCCGCAATAAGAAATAAGCTACTGTCCCCATGTCTATTAATAATATTCTCCATTTGCCCTCCAAAAAATAAATGTGTATCCAACCTCCTTAATCTCACACCCAGGCTTAGTTACCTGGAAACTAAATAAACCATTATAAGGTACAACTCATTTGCTCCCTAGAAACAGCCAAAAGAAACCGCCGTGCTTTTTGAACAACCCGCAATAAGAAATAAGCTACTGTCCCCGTGTCTATTAATAATATTCTCCATTTCCCCTCCAAAAAATAATGTGTATCCAACCTCCTTAATCTCACTCCCAGGCTTAGTTACCTGGAAACTAAATGAACCATTATAAGGTTCAACTCATTTGCTCCCTAGAAACAGCCAAAAGAAACCGCCGTCCTTTTTGAACAACCCGCAATAAGAAATAAGCTACTGTCCCCGTGTCTATTAATAATATTCTCCATTTGCCCTCCAAAAAATAATGTGTATCCAACCTCCTTAATCTCACACCCAGGCTTAGTTACCTGAAAACTAAATAAACCATTATAAGGTTCAACTCATTTGCTCCCTAGAAACAGCCAAAAGAAACCGCCGTCCTTTTTGAACAACCCGCAATAAGAAATAAGCTACTGTCCCCGTGTCTATTAATAATATTCTCCATTTCCCCTCCAAAAAATAATGGGTATCCAACCTCCTTAATCTCATACCCAGGCTTAGTTACCTGGAAACCAACTGAACCATTATAAGGTTCATCACATTTGCTCCCTAGAAACAGCAAAAAGAAACTGCTCTCTCCTCCCAACAATCCACAATAAGAAATTAGCTACAGTCCTGTTGTTGACTAATAATATTCTCCATTTCCCAAAATATTAGAACACTAAAAAAACTCCCATGAAAATACAGGACCCTAAAACTTTAAATATGCAATAAATTTTGGAACCAACTAAACCAAGATAAGGTTTAGAACAAATGCTACAGTCCTAGGTCCCAAAAGGAATTTTTACCCCACCTACCTCCCTCCCAACAGAATTAAGCTACGGTCTTCTCTGAGACCAACGGTCGCAATTCATGATGTAACCCAGGCAGTCTCAATTACTCATGAGGGCCACAACTGCATTCCAGATCACCCTCAATCTCTTATCCCCCACTGCCCATTGCATTAGTTAATAAGGGAATTGGCTCCCTACCTAAGAATTTGCTCCCCATTCCCCCCCTGGACCTGCCCTTGGCCCAGCCAGGACAGGGGGCTTGATCCGGCAGAACTAGCAAAGTGAAGTCTGATGGAGGCCTGCAGTTCAGGGAAGATGCATTATGGCTTGAAGTGTGCCTCTCATATGCCATGCATTTCCAGAAGCCCTGAATTGTATTGCTAAAGCCAACCCACAGTGGGTTGCGAGGGCTGTTTGCATGGGAAGTGATTTATGTGGATCTGTGCACAAGTCCATTTGGGTTCTATCCCATTGCTACTTAATGTTTCTGGAAGTTTTTGCTCCCCACCAAAGATTTTGCTTCTCCCTTTTTCTGAGACGTCACCTGCCCAGGACCCAGCACAAGTCCACTTCGGTGCAACCCCACTAACATATGAATCTGGGCAGTCTGTTGCACCCGCCCCCCTCCCCACCAAAGAATTTGCATCCCATCCAAGAATTTGCTCCTTGTTCCCTGCTCCTCCTCCCCCTATACCATTTCCAATTTAATGCAAGTTACTTCGTAGTAAAATAATGTTTTTGATTGGGTGCAAGTTACTTTGCAGTAAAGTAAATGCAGCCTGCTCAAATGTTAACATGACCTAAACATGCCCGAGGTCAGTTAAAAAATAAATTTTAATGCGGCTTTGCTTCGGTTTGCTGTTTAGACAGGACTTTTAATCCGAAGTAAAAGTTAATTCGGATTCGATCCAAGGTACTCTGTAGGATTAGTTTAATTACTCCGAATTAGTTTTGAATTCGAATAAGATTTGCTAGCCTAAACAGTTAATTCAAAGCAAATTCTGATTCGATTCGGATTAAAACTCTAGTCTAAACAGGATTATTGAAGGTATAGAAAATTCAGGCATGCGAATGTTTTTACATTGTCTCAAAGGCAAGGATAATTGCTTATTTGTGGTCTTGATTGTGGAGAAAACTGGAGTACCTGAAGAATACCACCAACCTTCCTGCAGAGACTGTCCGAGTGATTCTGCGTCCTGCCGAGGATCTCCGCAGGAAGCAGAGTCACGTGGACAGTCTCGGTAGGAAGCCAATTTTTGAGGACAGAAGTCTCTGCAGGAAGTAAGAGATCGCGGACAGTCTCGGCGGAAGCCAAATATGATGTGAAAGCCGCCAAGGCTGTCCGCGAGTTCTTATTCCTGCAGAGACTTCTGTACATGATAATTGGCTTCCTGCCGAGACTGTCCGCATGACTTTGCTTCCTGCCGAGAGGCTCGACAGGAAGCAGAATCACACGGACAGTCTCTGCAGGAAGCCATTTATCATGTACAGAAGTCTCGGCAGGAAGCAAAAACTCGCGGACAGTCTCGGCGGAAGCCAAATATGATGTACAGTCGCTGCAGGAAACGAAAATTAGAGGAATCGATTATACCCTGTGGTATTGTTTAACTCAGTATAATAGTCTGGGTCCTAATTTCACTGGTCAGTTCTTAGCGAGGGTTACCGTGTGTGTTCTGGCCCAGATAAGTTGTGACTTTTTTTTTGTTTGTTTTCTGGGCTTAGAAGTTAAGAAAAGTAGAAGTTATGTATAGTTTCTAAGCCTAGAAGTTCTATTATAGAGTTAGTCTAAATAGTAGTTAATGAGTCCCATTGAATTCAGAAATCGAGACGTTACGAGTTGTTATGTAAAAATTGACCCAGATAATGTGGGACTACTTTATGGTTCCCGTCTTCTGCGCATCGATTCGGTCAGAGATCGAGACAATATTTAATTAACTTAGTAACTTATATTGTTTTAAGCTATCTTAAAACTATTTTAATTAGGCCAACGTACAATCTGCGGTTGTACGCGTATTGAACAAGTCATGAATATTTATGTTATCATCGCTTGCGTCTCCCGCGTCGAGACGCGTCAGGGCGCGTCTAGACGCGTCTGATGCGCGGTTCTAGGTGATACGCACGTAGCACGCGCATGCAACGCGGTACGAACGCGTTTTTGGTGTACAAATACGTGAGCGCCAGTGTAAGATAAGCAAAGTTAAAAAGGAAGCTAAAGTCTGGCTGTCGCAACGTGATCATAGCAAACACACGTCTTATATTGTTCGACCCCGAGTAACCTTTCAGTCTGCCTAGGATGAAAGGTTGCTCGGGTCCAGACTGTGCAAATTATAAGACAATAACATTATTACGGTTATCCTGTACGTTATCGGTCAATTCGTTATCTCTGTTCGTATGACTAATAATTCAGCATGCAAAAATCAAGTTCAGTAAACATCAACTCCTCAATGATCTAAACTTAAAATTCATTGTCTTTACAAAATTTTAACTAAATTCGACTATTCAATCATTTTTGCGTGCCATATTTTACGCCAGGCAGAATAAAATCTAGAACGCAGTATCCAGAATCTGTTAAAATACAATTGCCGACTTTTGTTGAGGTAGACATGAAGTGTTATCGTAAATGAACTTCTTTTTTTCAAGATATCATCGATGTGTAATCCCCGGGAGATCGCTTACAAACTGAATAACATAATTTTGACCCTTTTTGATACTAATTAGTATTTAAATCGACTGCCTTATAAAATTAAGAAAATACAAAAAGCTTTTCTCTGGCTTTCGTCGCCAGACACTTCATGTTCACTGAGACAAAACTCGGCAAATGTTTTATTATAATTTCATTTGAAATGTATGTCATATTAGTCAACTTGACGGCAAATTTCGGTTGACGTTACTCACCAAACATGCTACATTATTGCATAAAAAGCAGTGCCGAGAGGTATTAACAACCGTGCATCAACAGGCGAAAAGCCGTGTTTCAACAAAGGTTTTCTCGCGCTGTTGATGCACGATGACAGAACTTTCATTATGCTTGTGCCGGGCCACTAAAAATCGCCATGCACTCTTGCCTCTCTCCTTTCAGTTAATTTACAATAATAGGTCGCGTGATACCTATGTTTTCTTATGACGTCATCATGCTTTGTACTCTTATTACGTCTTAAAATACCGCAACGGATTTCAAAGCCATGTTGTCTTCATTCTTACGATGCCAAATGGAGAGTAAGTAATTGTTAAAGAAAACATGCATCCTAAGCTTTCAGTAATCAAGAACTGCAGGATGGTATATGAATGGATTAGGCTTGTTCTGCATGGAAATTATTGCTCAAGGTATCTGCTTTTTGTTGATTAATTTACCATCTATTTTGCATCAACTACAACGGCCATCTTGGACACTTTTCCGAAATATTGAGGTTGAATAGAATGATGGCAGCCATTTTGAATAGAATGAATGCTCTCGGGCCCGGAAGACGTATATTAGTAAACCAAATGCACCAGCGCGTTGGCTGTCAAACGGTAACAAAATAGAGTGCCAATTTTTTTCTCAAATTTTAACGAATAATTCGTTAAATTATGCAATAACAGCGATCAAACATTTGTTTCCAATGCATTAACATTTGCCAGGTCCCTCGGGAGATGTTGAAAACCTCGGCCTTCGGCCTCGGTTTCCAACATCTCCCTCGGGACCAGGCAAACGTTAATGCATGAAAAACCATGTTTGATCCCTATATTAAAACATAAAATCGCCAACCATGCGAAATTAAAACGTTACGTCTCCGGCCATGCGGCACGAAGGTATGTTTTCTTCACGTGATCAGCCTCTGAACCGATGGAATAATTTCTATTTATAGATTATATAATATTTACTTTTATTTCTTTGTTTTGACCAATGGATACCGACTCGTTGGCCTCCCCGATAGTCACATAAATAGCTTCAACATACGCTGCGTTGGGATGACGGATACTCTGCGCAGTCATTACATCCACAGATATGAAACAGTCACCACTATGCGCCTCAGCAAACAGGTATTTACAGATTCCTTGGTAGCTCATCTTTTGTCCATCAAAAAGCTCAAAATGTGGATCGCCTGACGCGGAGCACTCACAAACTGAAAAATACATTTTCAAACTGCATAGTGACACCTAAGATTTCGCGCTACGCATTAGGTTTACTTTTCACCAAATCATCTGAGCCGCGACACGACAAAACCAACAATGTGGTTGTGCGCCCAGCGCAGACTCAGATCAGCCTGGGCATCCGCCCAGTCTGATCAGCATCTTCACTGCCCGCATGGAGATAGTTTAGACCCTTAGCTACCCTTTGAGCACTAAATGAACAGTCTGGTCAAACAGGGCGGATATCCAGGCTGATTTGAGTCTGCTCTGGGCGCACAACCACATTGTTGGTTTTGTCGCGTCGCGGCTCATTATTATTCTTAGTTTAGGTAAATGGATCCAATCTCAGGGGAAGGAACTTTACCATTTACATCTTTGCCTAGCATCTCAATAGGGACCAACTTAAAAAACAACAACAACAGAAAACAAATGAGCCGCGACACGAGAAAACAAACAAAGTGGTTGGGCGCGCCTGGGCATCCGTCCAACCTGATCAGACTCTTCCCTAAGCGCTGAAAGGATAGCCGAGGGTTTAGGCTACCTCCATGCGGACAGCGAAGAGACTGATCAGACAGTGTGGATACCCAGGCTGATCTGAGTCTGCGCTGGGCGCACATTTTTGGTGTTCCTGTGTCATGACTCAAATATCTCTTAGAAACAAATGTTTTTTTTCAATAGGATATGGGTATAGAGCCAATTTTGGAAGGGGTTTTTGTCAAAGGAAACTGTATTGTCCTAACGAGTATTCTCAATAAATAAGCCGCGACACGACGAAACCAACAAAATGCATGTGCGCCTAGCGAAAACTCTGATCAGCCTGGGCATTCCCCGAGTCTGATCAAAATCTTTGCTGTCCTCATTGAGCTAGCTTAGACCCTTAGCTAATCTTTAAGCGCAAAGAAAAGACTCTAATCAGACTGGGCCGATGCCCAGGCTGATCCGAGTCTTCGCTTGCGAACATGCAACTTTGTTGTATTTTTGTCGTGTCGCGGCTCAAATGTATTTGAACAATAAACTAGAACATGTGTTTATGAAACACTATGCCCCTAACCATTAGCTTGCCTCTAAAGAAGGTTCATCCAATGATGCTTTTACCTTTGTACCATAGGCTTCAATGTACTACACTGGCGCTCACGTATTTGTACACATTCAAAACGCGTCGGAGACGCAGTTGATGCGCGCGGGATACGCGGTAATTATGGACGCGAATATTTTAGTAGCCAATGAAAATTCGTTCTCAGTTTTGCGTATACCGCGAGGCGACGCGTGCAACGCGCATATTATGCAAATTTCATAGACCCAATCAAAATCGCGCACATGATACGGGTAGTGACGTAGTCCTTTGCGTCTCAACGCGCGCGTACGGGAACCAATCAAAATCGCGTATTGAATGCGCATTTTAGTGAGGTCAACTTTAAGAAAATCATGTGAAAGAAAGAGCCATTAGTCTACATCAAGCTTGATGTCGAATGCTCATTTGGTCTTACTTGAACCATAACGGGAAAGAAAGAAAGAAAAAAAGAAGCCTAGAAACTCGACCGGCAACTCAAAACTAAATGCGACTGGGACAGTCCCATGACACTTCGCCGTTGAAGTGGAAATAAATCGCACTCTTCAGCCATAAATTCCTTTCGTATCAGAAATTAAAATCGTGGAATCTGAAATTAATATGGCCTTTATGGAAAATAAGTGCCAGGCGGCAGTCACTTTGAATCTTAAAGAATTCAAGTCAGGGTGGGGGGATGAAAACCTCTGATCAGTGACCTATAAATAGCAGTGACCTGGAGGACTGATTGGAGTTTTACGAGAGCATGTTTGGGAGAGGAGTGGTAGGTCACTGCTCTGGTCAACATGACTTGGAAACGGCTGTCTCCAGGGCAGTGTCCTCAGCCCTATCCTATTCATTGTAATAATAAATACCCTTGATGATGCCTTGGGGGGGGGGGGGGGGGGGGAGCAAACCTGTCTCTTTCTCAGTTTGCAGATGACAGTGCTATCTGGACCTACCACTCCTCTCCCAAATATGTTCTCATAAAACTCCAGTCAGCCCTCCAGACAATCGAGATATGGTCCACGCTCTGGGGCTTCAAAATACCCACTATTAAGACAAAGGCTATAATTTTCCCTTAAAAAAAGACTTAATATTGAATCACTTTAAAAACTCTCCCTTTTTGGGACAGAAATAGAATTTAGTGACCATATCACCTTCCTGGGCATGATCCTAGATAGCAAACTAACATATGGGGTCAGCATATTAAAAATCTGATTGAAAAATGTAATAAAGACCTAAACCTCATGAGGATGGTTTCAGGCACCTCCTATGAAGCAGATAAAAAAATCCTATTGACATTATATAAGGCCCTAATCCTCAGTAAAAGTCGATTATGGTGCCCAAGCTTATAACTCGGCACCCAAACATCTACTCTCAAAGCTCAAGACCTCATCCAAAACAACTTAGCACTCCGTATTGCTACGAGGGCATACCACTCCACCCCTATTAATGCTTTAGAAGTTGAATCTGGAATTAAACTCCTACAGCTGAAGGTGCCGGGCTGCGTCGCGCAATCGATAGGGCACCTGACTCGTGCCAGAGGTCTTGGGTTCGAGAGCCCGGTTGGGCCACATACTTTGTTTCTCCTTCAGCTGATTCAAGAAAGGCAGTTGTCAATTATTGACCACCGGCACTTACAACCATACCAAACCCTCAAAACTGGACGTTTATCCCCTAATAAATGAAGCAGTAACCGAAAAATGGCAATCCCAATGGACCAATAGCAACAAGGGCCACACCTTCCATTTCGTCAAACCAAAGGTTAAACTTCAATGTGACGTATATAGTCTCAATAGACGTTTCAACATAGCCTATTCCGGACTAAGGCTAGGACACTGCGGGCAGGGCTGCCTTCACTACAGTAACCAGTCCGCCCTATGCCCCCACTGCAATGATGCAGAAGATCTCAACCATATCTTCTTTGACTGTGTGGCCCCATAACAATCAAAGGCGAGACCATAGAATCCACCAAATTCAAGTTAGGCTATCACACAATAGACCTAGACTGCTCCTGTCTCCCCCAAAGAAACATGCAAATACAATACAGACGGTAGTCTTTGAATACCTGGACAAAACCAATATCATTGCCAGGATATAGATAGATTCCAATACAATAGGGAAAAAAATCCCCCTAATTTTCTCTAATTCGAGCCCCTGTTGCTAACCACCTACCAAACCCATTTCCCCAAATCCCTGGATCCACATTAATACCCTACTAAGTGTTATGCTCATGACAAAAACTCCCATTACCCAGTAAAAGCCCCAGAACCAATCTGTACGACTACAATCTGACTTTCCCTACGGTCGTATAAATAACTTTTGTCTATTGACAATAAAGGCTAAAATTAATGTGTATCTAACCTCCTTAACCTCACACCCAGGCTAAGTTACCTGGAAACTAAATGAACCATAATAAGGTTCAACACATTTGCTCCCTAGAAACAGCCAAAAGAAACTGCCCTCTTT
Organism: Ctena decussata; assembly: GCA_963989385.1. Lineage (NCBI taxonomy): Eukaryota > Metazoa > Mollusca > Bivalvia > Lucinida > Lucinidae > Ctena > Ctena decussata. The sequence continues at coordinate 68,021,896 of OZ022498.1, read as the reverse complement.
TCCCGTCAATCCGCAATAAGAAATAAGCTATAGTCCTCTGGTCCATTAATAATACTCTCCATTTCTTCCCCACCCCCAAATTAATGTGTATCCAACCTCCTTAATCTCACACCCAGGCTTAGTTACCTGGAAACTAAATAAACCATTATAAGGTTCATCTCATTTGCTCCCTAGAAACAGCAAAAAGAAACCGCCGTCCTTTTTGAACAACCCGCAATAAGAAATAAGCTACTGTCCCCGTGTCTATTAATAATATTCTCCATTTCCCCTCCAAAAAATAATGTGTATCCAACCTCCTTAATCTCATACCCAGGCTTAGTTACCTGGAAACTAAATAAACCATTATAAGGTTAAACTCATTTGCTCCCTAGAAACAGCCAAAAGAAACCGCCGTTCTTTTTGAACAACCCGCAATAAGAAATAAGCTACTGTCCCCGTGTCTATTAATAATATTCTCCATTTCCCCTCCAAAAAATAATGTGTATCCAACCTCCTTAATCTCATACCCAGGCTTAGTTACCTGGAAACTAAATAAACCATTATAAGGTTAAACTCATTTGCTCCCTAGAAACAGCCAAAAGAAACCGCCGTCCTTTTTGAAGAACCCGCAATAAGAAATAAGCTACTGTCCCCGTGTCTATTAATAATATTCTCCATTTCGCCTCCAAAAAATAATGTGTATCCAACCTCCTTAATCTCATACCCAGGCTTAGTTACCTGGAAACTAAATAAACCATTATAAGGTTAAACTCATTTGCTCCCTAGAAACAGCCAAAAGAAACCGCCATCCTTTTTGAACTACCGGCAATAAGAAATAAGCTACTGTCCCCGTGTCTATTAATAATATGCTCCATTTCCCCTCCAAAGAATAATGTGTATCCAACCTCCTTAATCTCATACCCAGGCTTAGTTACCTGGAAACCAACTGAACCATTATAAGGTTCATCACATTTGCTCCCTAGAAACAGCAAAAAGAAACTGCTCTCTCCTCCCAACAATCCACAATAAGAAATTAGCTACAGTCCTGTTGTTGACTAATAATATTCTCCATTTCCCAAAATATTAGAACACTAAAAAAACTCCCATGAAAATACAGGACCCTAAAACTTTATATGCAATATATTTTAGAACCAACTAAACCAAGATAAGGTTTAGAACAAATGCTACAGCCCTAGGTCCCAAAAGGAATTTTTACCCCACCTACCTCCCTCCCAACAGATTTAAGCTACGGTCTTCTCTCTCTGAGACCAACGGTCGCAATTCATGATGTAACTCAGGCAGTCTCAATTACTCATGAGGGCCACAAAAACATGAGACAACTGCATTCCAGATCACCCTCAATCTCTTATCCCCCACTGCCCATTGCATTAGTTAATAAGGGAATTTGCTCCCCACCTAAGAATTTGCTCCCCATTCCCCCCCCTAGACCTGCCCTGGGCCCAGCCAGGACAGGGGGCTTGTTCCGGCAGAACTAGCAAAGTGAAGTCTGATGGAGGCCTGCATTTCGGGGAAGATGCATTATGGCCGGAAGTGTGCCTCTCTTGTGATGCGTTTCCAGAAGCCCTGAATTGTATTGCCAAAGCCAACCCACAGTGGGTCGCGAGGGCTGTGTGCATGGGAAGTGATTTATGCGGATCACTGTACAAGTCCATTTGGGTTCTATCCTTCAGCCAAAACTACATGCTACAAATGAAATATTCTTTAATTTTATTTTGTTTACTTTTACTCTGTGCAGAGGATACCTGTTTCGATTCAGCACAGATTGCTCTGCAATAAGGTAATCTGAGGAGAACCCACTTGTCTGTTCAGGCTATACCATTTCCTATTCAATGCAAGTTACTTCCATGTAAAATAAATGTGAGATGGGAGTGCGCTGACCACTGAGCTGTGGAGACCCCTTGAAATAGTCTTGAATTGGCTTTGAAACTCTTATAATTTCTTATAAAAATATGCCAGTATTCACAGGGTATAATCGATTCCACTAATTTTCGCTTCCTGCAGAGATTGTACATCATGTTTGGCTTCTGCCAAGACTATCCGCGAGTTCTTTCTTCCTGCCGAGAGTCTCTGCAGGAAGCAAGAGATCACGGACAGTCTCGGCAGAAGCCAAATATGATGTACAGTCCGCGGAGACTGTCCGCGATATCTCCTGCTTCCTGCAGAGACTTCTGTCCTCGAAATTTGGCTTCCTGCTGAGACTGTCTGCATGACTCTGCTTCCTGCCAAGAGCCTCAGCAGGAAGCAGAATCATGCGGACAGTCTCAGCAGGAAGCCATTTATCATGTGCAGAAGTCTCAGCAGGAAGCAAGAACTCGTGGACAGTCTCGGCGGAAGCCAAATATGATGTACAGTCTCTGCAGGAAGCGAAAATCAGCGGAATCGATTATACCCTGTGGTATTGTTCTGTTTGAATATTCAGTCTGGGTCCAAATTTCACGGGGAAATTTCACTGGTCAGTTTAATTCTTTGCGAGGGTTACCGTGTGCCCGGATTTGTCCGTTCTGGCCCAGATAAGTTGTGACTTTTTTGTTTGTTTTTTGTTTGTTTGTTTTCTAGGCTTGGAAGTTAAGAAAAATAGAAGTAATGTATAGTTTCTAAGCGTAGAAGTTCTATTATAGAGTTGGTCTAAATAGTAGTTAATGAATCCCATTGAATTCAGAAATCGAGACGTTACGATATGTTATGTAAAAATTGACCCAGATAATGTGGGACTACTTTATGGTTCCCGTCTTCTGCGCATCGATTCGGGCAGGATCGAGACATTCACAATATTAACTTAGTAATTTAGCAGTGAAGAGTTTTATTGTTTTAAGCTATCTTAAAACTATTTTAAATAGGCCAACGTACAATCTGCGGTTGTACGCGTATTGAACAAGTCATGAATATTCATTTTATTATTGTTCGCGTCTCCCGCGTCGAGACGCGTCAGGGCGCGTCTAGACGCGTCTGATGCGCGGTTCTAGGTGATACGCACGCAGCACGCGCATGCAACGCGGTACGAACGCGTTTTTGGTGTACAAATACGTGAGCGCCAGTGTAAGTCGAAAAAGAGGCTTAACTCAGTCAAACATTTACAAATTGTTTTCGAAAGTTAATCAGGTCATCTACACCTCAAGCAGCATCTTCCTGCAAAAAATCATGATCCTAGCGTCAGGGATTCTCCAGATAGTTTGTTCACAAGGTTCCATAGGCAAATAATGTACTGAGTAGAAAAAGGGGCATAAATCGATAAAAAAGTCATGATTTTTTTTCAAAAGTTAATCAGGTCATCTACATCACAGGCACTATCATCCCGCAAAAAATCATGATACTACCATCAGGGATTCTCCAGATATTTTGTTCACAAGGTTCCCTAGGCTTACAATGCACTAAGTCGAAAAGGGGGCATAACTCGGACAAAAATTTACGAACTTTTCTGAAAAGTTAATCAGGTCATCAACACTTTAGGCATTGTCATCCTGCAAAACCTCATGATCCTAGCATCAGGAGTTCTTGAGATATTTTGTTCACAAGGTTCCATAGGCTAAGTCGAAAAAGGGGCATAACTCTGAAAATATGTGACCCACGAGAAAAAGAAACAAAACACATGTTCGCTTATTTTCATACTGATCATGTATTTAAAGTTTTAAATTCCTAGCTCTTACGGTTCTTGACTGGATGTAAAGGTACCTTTGTACGACAGGCTTCAATGCACTAAGTCGAAAAAGGGGCATAACTCGATAAAAAAATTATGAATTTTTGTTCAAAAGTTAATCAGGTCATTGACACCTTAGGGAATATCTTCCAGCAAAATATCATAGCCCTAGCATCAGGGGTTCTCCAGATATTTTGTACACATTGTTCCATAGGCTTACAATGCACTAAGTCGAAAACGGAGCATAACTCAATCAAAAATTCACGAACTTTCACGAACTTTTTTCAAAACTTAATCAAGTCATCTACACCTTGAGCATTGTCATCATGCAAAACCTCACGATCGTAGCACCAGGGGTTCTTGAGATATTTTGTTCACAAGGTTCCACAGCCTAAGTCGAAAAAGGGGCATAACTCTGGAAATACATGACCGGAGGAAAAATAAAAAAATTTTGGGTCTGCTTATTTTACATACTGAGCATGTGTATAAAGTTTCAAGTTCCTAGCTCTTACTGTCCTTGACTGTATGTATGGGTACCTTTGTACCATAGGCTTTAATGCACTAAGTCCAAAAAGGGGCATATTTTGGTCAAAAATTTATTATTTACTTTCACAAGGTTAATCAAGTCATCTACACCTTAGGCAGTATTTCCCTGCAAAAAATCATGCTCCTAGTATCAGGGGTTCTTGAGATAGTTTGTTCACATGGTTCCACAGGCTAAGTCGAAAAAGGCGCATTTCTCTGAAAATATGTGTAGTAGTATTTCAATTTTCATATCGACGTTGCCCCCGCACCTCAGCGGAACGAATCCATAGCCGCAGTAACGGGGCGCCGAGCGTCCCCGTGACCCACGGAAAAAAGAAAAAAACACGTGTTCGCTTATTTTTCATACTGATGATGTATTTAAAGTTCCAAGTTCCTAGATCTTACGGTTCTTGACTGGATGTAACGGTACTTTTGTACCATAGGCTTCAATGCACTAAGTCGAAAAAGGGGCATAACTCGATAAAAAATTTACATTTTTTTTCAAAAGTTAATTAGGTCATTAATACCTTAGGGAATATCTTCCTGCAAACTTATATGATCCTAGCATCAGGGGTTCTTCAGATATTTTGTTCACAAGGTCCCATAGGCTTGCAATGCACTAAGTCGAAAAAGGGGGCATAACTTGATAGAAAATTCACGAATTTTATTCTAAAGTGAATCAGGTCATCTATTCCTTAAGCATTGTCATCCAGCAAAAAAAAGGGGCATAACTCTGGAAATACGTGACCGTAGGAAAAATTAAAAAAAATATGGGTCTGCTTATTTTTCATACTGATAATGTGTATAAAGTTTCAAGTTCCTAGCTCTAACTGTTTTTGACTGTATGTATGGGTACCTTTGTACCATAGGCTTTAATGCACTAAGTCCAAAAAGGGGCATATTTCGGTCAAAAATTTATAAATTTTTTCAAAGGTAAATCAGGTCATCTACACCTTAGGCAGTATTTCCCTGAAAAAATCATGCTCCTAGCATCGGGGGTTCTTGAGATATTTTGTTCACTAGGTTACATAGGCTTACAATGCACTAAGTCAAAAAGGGCATAACTTTGGAAAAAAATCACGAATAGTTTTTTAAAGTTAATCACGTCATCTACACCTTAGGAGCATCTGCCTGCAAAATATCATGAACCTAGCATGAGGGGTTCTTGAGATTTTTGGCTCACAAGGTTCCACAGGCTAAGTCGAAAAAGGGGCATAACTCTGAAAATATGTGACCCGCGGAAAAAAAACACGTGTTCGCTTATTTTTCATACTGATCATGTGTATAAAGTTTCAAGCTCCTAGCTCTTACGGTTCTTGACTTATAGATAGCGGACAGACGGACCTACGGACGGACAGACGGATAGGCCCAAACCAATATGCCCCCACAATTTCTCCGAATTTCTCCGAATAAAAATATATGAGAGTAAACTCCCAAACGTGAGTGAGTCAAGGTGTACGAATTTACTCCTTCTATAACTATATTAAGGATGACCGTTAAGTACGTTCCCGGTTCCTGGTGTCCGGTTCCTTGTTCCCGGTTCCCGGTTCCTGGTTCCCGGTTCCTTGTTCCCGGTTCCTGGTTCCCGGTTCCTTGTTCCTGGTTCCTGGTCCCCGGTGCCTTGTTCCCGGTTCCTGGTTCCCGGTTCCTTGTTCCCGGTTCCTGATTCCCGGTTCCTAGTTCCCGGTTCCCGGATCCTGGTTCCCTGTTCCCGGTTCCTGATTCCCGGTTCCCGGTTCCTGATTCCTGCTTCTTTGTTCCCGGTGACAGGTTCCTGGTTCTCGGTTCCATCATCCCGGTTCCTGATTTGCCGTTTTTAAACGATGATGGGTAAACAAATTAGGAACAAGGAACAAGTTCCCAGTTTCAGATTCTCATTTACCGATTAGTATTTGTTTTTTCCCTTAGTTACAAAGAAGCATTGATAACAAATGCTTTATCACATTTACGCGATTGCAAGATCATTATATGCCTTACACAAAGTTACATGTCAGATCAAAAATTATCGTGCCAACTATTTTAAAATAAGAATTGTTCAAAAAGGAACCGGGAACTCTTATCCGATTATTTTGTGCTTTCATTTCTTACTTATAAAGTTGACTTCATTATAATTAAAACATAACATTTAGTTGGTGGCAACATCATCTTATGCATAATAACATGTCATATGTAAAATATGTCCTTGTTGCCGATTGGACATTTTCAAACAATGATGATGGATATACAAATAAGGAACAGGCAACTAGTTCCCGGTTCCCGAGTCCCAGTTCCCGATTAGTATTTGTGTTTTCTTTGAGTTACAAAGAAACTTTTATAAGAACAAATGACTTGTCACGTTTACCCGATTGCAACATTTTATATGTCAGAACAAATATAAGTGTGCCAACTACATAATAATCAGTAAGAAACCGGTAGCTGGTTCCTTGTTGGCATTATGCAGTTCTTTCAGATTGATGAGTTTTTTCAAAATAAGGAACAAGGAACTAGTTACCGGTTCCCGATTCCCGATGCCCAGTTGCCGATTATATTGTGCTTTTGTTTCTTACTTACAAAGTGGAATTCATTGTAACTAAAGCATCATATTTACTCGGTGCTAACATCATCTTATGCCTAATATCATATCATTTTTAAAAAATTAATTATTCATTCAACTTGATTTAAACCGCTTTTTGTTTAATAAGAAAGCGGGAACTAATTCCTTGTTGCCGATTTGCCGTTTTCAAACAATGATGATGGATAATACAAATAAGGAACAAGGAACTAATTTCCGGTTACCGATTCTCAGTTCCCGATTAGATTTTTTTCTTAGTTACAAAGAAGCATTGATAAGAAGAGACTTTTAACATTTACCCGATTGCAACATCATCACATTCCTTACAACATGTTATATGTCAGAACAAATATTAATCTGCGAAATATTTAATAATCAGTTTTGTTCATAAGGAACTTGGAATTGTTTCCTTGTTGCCCTTTTGCAGTTTTCTCCTATTGATGATTTTTCTCCAAATAAGGAACAAGAGTTCCCGGTTCCCGGTTCCCGATTCCCGATTTGCAGTTCCCGATTTTTTTGTGCTTTCATTTCTTACTTACAAACTTGAATTCATTTAAATAGAGCATCACATTTACTTGATGACAACATCATCTTATGCCTATAAATATGTCATATATCAAAATATAAATTATTCATGCAACTTCATAAAAACCGCTTTTTGTTCTATAAGGAACCGGGAACTGGTTCCTTGTTGCCGATTTGCTGTTTTCAAACAATGATGATGGATATACAAATAAGGAACAGGCAACAAGTTCCCGGTTCCCGACGATTCCCAGTTTCAGATTTTTTTTAGTTAAAATAAATCATTTGTAAAAACAAATGACTTATTACATATACCCTATTGCAACATCATTATATGCCTTATACAACATGTTATATGTCAGAATAAGTATCGCTGCGCCAATCGTTTCCTTGTTCCTCATTTGCAGTTCCCTCAGATTGATGAGTTTTTTATTTCAAATAAGGAACAAGGAACTAGTTACCGGTTTCCGGTTCCCGATTCCCGATGCCCTGTTGCCGATTACATTGTACTTTCGTTTTTTCCTTAAAAAATTGAATTGATTGTAATTAAAGCATCATAAATATTCGGTGGCAACATCATCTTATGCCTAATATTATGTCATATTTCAAAAATTAATTATTCATTCAACTTGATTTAAACCGCATTTTGTTCAATAAGGAACCGGAAACTGGTGCCTTGTTGCCGATTTGCCGATTTCAAACAATGATGATGGATATACAAATTAGGAACAAGGAACAAGTTCCCGGTTCCCGATTCTCAATTCCCGATTAGATTTGTTTTCTTAATTACAAAGAAGCTTTGATAAGAAGTGACTTTTCACATTTACTCGATTGCAACATCATCACATTCCTTAAAACATGTTATATGTTAGAAAAATATTTAATGTCCCAAGTATTTCATAATCAGTTTTGTTCATAAGAAACCGGGAACTGTTTGCTTGTTGCCCTTTTGCAGTTCTCTTCTATTGATGATTTTTCTCCAAATAAGGAACAAGGAACTAGTTCCCGGTTCCCGATTCCCTGTTACTGATTTTTTGTGCTTTCATTTTTACTAACAAAATTGAATTCATTGTAATAGAAGCATCACATTTACTCGGTGGCAACATCATCTTATGCCTAATAATATGTCATATATCAAAATATAAATTATTCATGCAAGTTAATTTAAACCCCTTTTTGTTCTATAAGGAACCGGGAACTGGTTCCTTGTTGCCGATTTGCCGTTTTCAAACAATGGTGATGGATATATAAATCAGGAACAGGCAACTAGTTCCCGGTTCCCGATTCTCAGTTCCAGATTAGTTTTTGTGTTTGCTTTTAGTTACAAAGAAGCATTTATAAGAACAAATAACTATTCACATATACCCGATTGAAACATCATTATATGCCTTGTACAACATGTTATATGTCAGAATAAATATCGCTGCCAACTATAGAATAAGCAGTATTGTTCATATGGAAACCGGGAACTGTTTCTTTGTTCCTCTTTTGCAGTTCTTTCAGATCGATGCCTTGTTAGTTCTCAAAAGTCGGTTCCCGATTCTTATTTTTTCTTGTCACATTTCTGCTCTGACTACTAGTAGGTGCTTTTTTGTTTTTGCATTTTCCTTTTGGATAAAAAAGTAACATTTTTGTGGATAAAAACAAACGCATTGTTAAAAAAAAAACTTTCTGATCTGGGCGGTAGATAAAACCTGTGATTAAGTGTTCGCATATTTGCCTTGAAAGAAATTATTTGATCTTATATAAGTTTCTTATAGATTTTGCAGCACATGGGCAATGCTGCATTGAATCCAACGAGCTGTTGTCAAATTGGATATGTTCAGAGCACGTTGTTGACTACGCCACACTTTGGAAGTGATGTATGGGTGGCGATGTAACTGGTTCAATGCGTCCCAGGCCGTGCAAACCAATATGTGGAAGACATGAGAACGTTAAATGGGTAAAACAACAGACAAAGAGGTCTCAATCAGTAAGTGAGCACATTAAATTTGATATATACCTCCAGCGATTTCTGTTTTTATATGCACTTTCCCTGTGTTCTTTGATACAGACAAACTGATCTAACGAAGTAGAGCGACCCCATATAATAAAAATTCTCCTCCACCCACCCTCTTTCATTTTTTTTTTTTAGAAAATGACCCATTTTCTATACAATACTGACTCCCGTTAGAAAATGATAAGCCCTTTGATGATATCTATACAATATTGCCCCCTCCTGGTCATTTTTCTGGGGCTGTTGTTTGCCGATTACATAAATGCTGTAGCTGAGGAAGGGCAGGAACGAGAAGCCCTAGCTTAAAGATGGAGACCAGTGCTGAGAAAACCAAACTGATGACGAACAGCGCTAACGGCATCCAGAGGGAGATGAAGGTAAAAGAACAGAAGCTGGGCACCGTAACAAGCTTCAATTGCATTGGAGCAAGATGATGCTCAAAACCTGAGGTTCACTCAAGTTCTGCACAAGCCACTGCAGCTCTTACAAAGCTTCAGCCAATTTGGAGAGATGACAACATATCTATTTGTTCAAAGGTGAAACTCACACCGGGTAGGCGGCAATCAAAAATGCTCTTAACAATCGATTAACGCGGATCAAAAACAGCGTTTTCGATTGCAAAACAGCGTATTCGATTGCAAATTGTCGCCAATTTGCAATCAAAAACGCTGTTTCTAACTGTTTTTGATCCGATTTCGACGATTGCACGAGCGTTTACGATTGCCGCCTACCCGGTGTGAAACTGGTAGCCTCCATTGTCATTTCTATATTTCTGTATGCCTGTGAGTCGTTGGCCTTAACAGCCGAGTGAGGGAGAAAAAATGCATACCTTTTGGATGAGATGCTACCGAAAGTTATTAAATATTTCGTACAAGGACCATATAGCCTACGAGGAGGTTTGCGGAAAAATCCAAGCAGTCACTGGAGAATATGATGAACTTCTGACGATAGTCAGGAAATGGAAACTAAGATAGTTTGGCCACGTCTCAATGTCTTCTGGTTTAGCAAAGACAACTCTACAGGGCACCATGAAAGGAAAAGTTCCTTGTTCCTTATCTGCAGGAAGAATTATCAATGTGAGGGAACTGCAAAAGGGCAACAAGAAAACAGTTCCCGGTACCTTATTGACAATAGTGATGTGTTAAATAGTTGGCACAATAATATTTGTTCTGACATATAATATGGTGTAAGGCATATTAAGACGTTGGAATCGGGTAAATGTGATAAGTCACTTGTTATCAATGCTGCTTGGAACCTAAGAAAAAAATACTTATCGGGAACCGAGAATCGAGAACCGGGAACTAGTTCCTTGTTCCTTATTTGTATATCCATCATCACGGCTTGGAAACGGCAAATCGGCAACAAGGAACCAGTTCTCGGTTCCTGATAGAACAAAAACGGTTTAAATAAAGTTGCATGAACAATTCATTTTTGAAAAATGACATGTTATTAGGCATAAGATGATGTTGCCACCAAGTAAATGTGATGCTTTAATTACAATGAATTCAAATTTGTAAGTAAGAAGCGAAAGCACATAATAATCGGGAACCGAAAATCGGCAATCGGGAACCGGGAACCGGGAACCAAGGTCCGGGAACCGAAATTATGAACCGAGAACCGGGAACCGGGAACCAGGTACCGGGAACCAGGAACCGGGAACCGGGAACCAGGAACCGGGAACCAGGAACCGGGAACCGGATACCGGGAACCGGATACCGGGAACCAGGAACCGGGAACCAGGAACCGGGAACGTACTTAACGGTCATTATATATAAGGCCTAAAAATTAGCTGTGTTTCTACTAACATGCTGAAAAAAAATCTGGTCGGTAACTAGGAAATTTTGTTTATTGTTTTATTGTTTTATTTTTTCTCCCGAAAAATGATATATGATAATTCATCTTAGATGCTCGAAAAAGTCAAATCTGTATTTTGGAAGGTACTAAAAGCCAAAAACTACAAAAAAGTAGTTAAAACCCGAAATTACATAGAGAAAGTGCAAAGACGACTCTGGGCAGGGTCGGAAATTGAAAATGGTAGGGTCGGTGTTTTAATTTTTATTTTGCTCTTTTATTGATAGAAATAGCAGAGTCCTGGGGGTTGGGCGTGTGTGTGTTGGGGGGGGGGCGTTCTGAAGCAGGGTTGGTCGGGTTAGTGGAAACACGGATATTTTTGAGCCTAACAGACGATTGCTCTTGAACAGTAGTATAGAGTTATGAAATATTTTACCGTGAGGTATCGCTGCTAGATTCACACTACGGTTTCGCCTTTGTAAATGACTGTGATTAGCCAACTTAAAAAAGAAAAAAAAAACGGAAAAATATCATTGAGTAAAACTTGATACAGTTGGAATGACATATGAGTCGGAACTATCTCGTAATGGGTTACTTCACACTTCATTACCGTTAGTAATGACGAGAATTAGAATATTTATGTCCGAAATATCAATTGGAACTCGGATGATAAAAGCATGATGTGTAAGGAATAACAAAATTCAAACCTTTATCGATATTAGCGTCATCTTTTGTGCAGCGATGACCAACAGGTAGGTATTTTACTCATTGCCAAGAAACACTACCGAGCCTCATTCGCCTTTCGTGAAAATGGTGCAAACTTAATTTCCTCCACCTTTTAACACGTCTATTTGTGGCTACAAATCAAACATTAATGAAGTCAACTATGACAAAATAAATTGGTGTTTTTATCCATGCAAATTTGAAACATGACCTTATAATATTGGGACCTAAAGGGCGATAACTCAGCATATTGTTACTAAATTGCACGTAAAATATTCAAAATAATAAGCTTGTAAAACAAAAATACAGGCTGTTTAAGAAAGTTGTAGTTAAACGTTGAAATTGTAAGAAGATTTTTGAATGCGATAGTTACAGTGCAAAATAATACAGTAAGCGTGGCGTGTTTGGCGTTGCAATGGCAACAATTTGAAAGTTACAAATTTCTAAAACAGTTTTTATAGACTAGATCATGCTAGCTTAACAATTCTAGGTCTATACTTAGTTTCAAAGAAAGTGTTTAGGCGTCTACACGGCATATAAACACTACTGGGCGGAGCAATTTATGATAATTAGATGATGCAAATTGATTTTATTATGGAAATCATTTTGGGAATTTATATTGCAAAGTGTATGTCACAGATTATATCAGCTATCTAATAAAGAGAAAAGGTAATTGATATCCTATATCCTTCGAAGGGCAAACTAAGCCGTGTCTCAATGATATAAGTCTTTGATTGTATCACTGAACACGCGACAATAATAAGTGGCATGACCTGATTAATTGAAGGTGCAAAGAGGCAGTCTCAGTGGTGACTGACTTCCACTGAATAGAGTGCTTGAAATATGCAAAAAAAAATTACAGCTAAACAAATTACGTCAAAACTGTATCCTCTAATTCAGAAAATAAAGAAAATTGTGATTTTGCCGGGTAGATTAGTAATCAAAGTGTTCGGACTTTAAATATGCATCGAAATGAAAGAAAAATAAAAAGCGAGTAGTTTGTTTTATAAATACGAGCTCTGCGCGACAAAATCACTGCACTTGTATGAAAAACGAAACTATGATCCTGCCGCGTGGATAAATTCCCGAAGTGTTCGGACTGTAAACACAACATCTCATAACTTATAGTTTTCATTCGTTTTGCTGCGTGTTAGAATATCTGCTTTTGCTGTTCAGAGTTGTTTCCAGGAAGCTTAAGGAACGAATCATTAACATGAATATTCAGACACTGAGTTTGATCGTGTCTTCAAAATCGGAGAAATGATTCCTGTGCGGCCTGTAATTGATACCAGATACTACAATGACCACATTTACTATTTCAAATTTTAAGGTGTGTGTGTATCTGCAAAGGAAAATAACTTTCCTCCTTTCCTATTTATGTCTCTTTCAAAAGGAGGTCAGCTATTCTAGGAAAGAATTTGCTCCTACAAGAACATTTTTCTTAATGAATTAACCCCTCTTGAGAGATGAGTAAAAAAGCACGCAAGCTTTCGAGATGAGATGCAGTATTCAGACATGAAAGTTTACTTAACTTCTCTAAGCAAAACCAGAACTTTCTGCATCACAAAATACTAAAGCCTGAGGAGCACACAACATCGAAACAATAACCAGGCAACGTCATTTTTAATACGAAGTTTGTTTTAAAGCGACATTTGGTGAGCTGTTTACAAACGATATTGTGAAACAGTTTACCAATACTAAACCAGACAAGGAAAGTGTCAGAGACATGTCTCTTACACTTCCCTGACCAGAATAACTTTTCAAGTAAATCGAGTCAGTTGATTTGACACATTGTGTCATATATTTCTTGTTGAATATTTTTCTGTTATTTTATGCTACATATATTCTAGGGGCAAATGATGTCCCCCGGGAATGCATGCTTTTTTTCGTTTTTTTTTTTTTTTTTTTGAAACGCATATAAAAAATTAACAGTTGTGCAAACACAATGGGAAAAAATGTTTGCATTCTTTCCTGAATGCCCTTTGGGCATATCGTTCAAAACTATACGTTACCTACATGTATAAATATTTTCGTAAAAATGATATTATTTGAAATATATTTTTGCTTTGATTTCAAATAAAGTTGTTCTGTAAAATCATCCTAAAATATAAGATAAAATAAAGTCTACGTACTAAGTTTTTATACCAGAAACGTAAGAAAAAACAAAAGAGCAAGGTACTGCATTTCATTACCAAATAGTAAGTTTTTTTTACTGTCCCTCTCACAATTCTGACATTTCTTAAGAAATACTGTTCAAATATACAAACCTGCACTTTTAGCGGTTATATTTAGGGTTTCATGAGGTAAGTATTGTACGTGACAAACATTGAATATTTCGAACTGTTATGTTGAAAGACGTGCAGTATTCGCACGACGTTAATCGGATGTTCTCTTTGCTTGGTTATAATTCTAAAAGGGAAATTGAAGAAAACGTTTAATACAATCGCTATTATTGCCCAGCAACTCAATTTTACGATTTTAAGAGAGTGACGTACGTGCCAGTTTGTTATATAAATAAAAATGCAAAAAATGAAGATACATTAAAAAAATAAAGTCGCTGCAATAATAAGCCAGCATTATTTGTGTTTAGGCATCGAATAAAGTGGATGACAATCGTCGGTTTGATAACCTTGAAACCTGAACGACTATATCCTGTTGCGTATAAAACTGTGATATTACCAGTTTTTCCGATAAAATATGATAAAAATTACCTTGTTATTGAAAATATCTGGAACACTATTAATGTATATATAACCGAAAACATTAAAAATGCAGTCTGAAGTTTGAAGAACACAGCCACAAGACTTAAGTATATATTACGCTACCCCAAGCATTTCCACTTGAAAATAACAGCTAGATTAATGATGGAAATCAGGACATTGATTTAACTTATACGTTTATAGGCCAGTCTTTTAATGACGAGATTTCAAAATCTCTTTCACATGCAGACAGACTATACTCACAGCTCATCAGTGCACAACAGCAGCCACTCCCCTTCATTTTGAAATGACCAAGGTCATGACCTGCTGTAAATGTCAAGCTTTGCAAAGAACAACACAGTGATCCTGAGATCTCGCCTTTGTTTGAAAAATTTAAATAAAAATGAAATGTCCCAGGTTCCGGTTTCCTAATATGTCAAAAAATATTTAGATGAGGAAATGACGCCCTCCTGATGTCCTATGATGCAGAAGACGAGTGGACCGTTAACCACCAAACTGATGTTCTAAGGGTGTATCGCCCTGAAATTTTGAATTTGGCCCATGAAACTCGTTTATCAGGTCATTTAGGTGTTAACAAGACCTACCACAAGATTCTTAACCATTTCTACTGGCCAGAGCTGAAGTCTGATGTTTATTAACATTGAAAATCCTGCCATACATGTCAAATGGTAGGAAAACCTAATCAAATTCTTCCTAAAGCTCCTTTACAGCCCATTCCTGCATTTGAGGAAACTTTTAGTGGAATAATTATCGATAGCGTAGGTCCTTTGCCCAAAGCAAAGTCAGGTTGTGAATATCTTTTAACCATAATGTGATGTAAATTACGTTATCAACACACCTTGGAGGCGCAAGCAAAAACAGTTATGTCATTTTGATATGTTGAAATAGTACATTGATAAGGATAACCCAGTTGTTTCGCCATTAAGTGCACTTCATTCTGTCCCTCATGAGTAATCTGATAGGACTCTGAAGATATGAACGTTTTGTAATATCTGATCCCTCATGGATGAAACTTCAGAATTTTGACATCTTAAATGATCTCGACCAGAAACTGTCACACCCGGATACAGACAAGAGACTTGAACTGAAACTTACTATTAGTTCTTGAATATGAGCACTCATTTCCAGACATCTCATCTAGGAATGACAAACTCTTTTATGACGTTGGCTATGATGGCCCAAAGCCTGTAAAGCAACATCTATATATAATGAACCCTGTGAAACAACAGTACTTCAGGGAATGGATTCAGTTTGTGCTGGAAAATTGCTTTATCGAACTAAGTCAAAGTGACCGGAGTTCTGCTTGTATTCTTGTGCCAAAACCTGATGGAACATTTCGCATGCGTATAGACTATTGAAAAGTAATTTGTGTCACTAAAACAGATACATTTCCAGTTCCACTTAGTGATGACTGTATTGATCAAATTGGACAAGCCAAATATGTTACTAAGTTTGATCTTCTGAAAGGATTTTTTCAAATTCCATTGACAGACACAGCTAAGGAGATTTCAGAATTTGTTACACCAGATGGTCTTTAGCAATACAATTGGTATGCAAAGCTCTGTAGCAGCGTTTCAACGACTATAAATAGCTTGACATCTGATCTGGTTAGCTGTTAAGCATACATCGTCGATGCAATTATCTTCAACGATGAATTGGAACAACATCTACAGACTATTAGAGAATTCTTTCAAGACTTAGTGATGCCGAATTGAGAATCAGCTTAGCAAAAAGTGAATTCTGACATCCAAATTTGACAATCCTAGGGAATATTTGTGGGTTAAGGTTATGTAAAACCCCTGATTACCTCAGGTTTTCCTGTACCTACATTCAAAGACAACTGATGCGCTTTTTTGGTATGGCAGGATTTTGTAGGAAGTTCTGTATCAACTTCTTCGTCATTGCAGAACCCTCGACAAATTTACTAGGTAAAGGAAATAAATATATTTGGAATAAAGACTGTCAAAATACCTTTTATAGGCTAAAGACTCTACTTAAGAGAGCTCCAGTTCTTTTACCACCAACTTTCAAAAAGGCATTTAGGATGGCAGTGTATGCCAGTGATGTCGATGCAGGCAGTGTTTTGATTCAAGAAGATGATAATAATGTGGATCACCATATTTTTTAATTTTCTTAAAGGTCTACCAAACATCGGAGAAATTACTCTAATATCGAGAAGAAGTGTGTATCTTTAATCCTTGCTTTTCAGCAATAATATATATGAAGTGTACTTTACTTCTACAGCAACACAGATTGCTGTCTTCAGTGATCACATAGAGGATATTTGACATTTTCAGTGTAAGGTCGATTTTAATTTCATCGAATGAACACCAAAAGCCGTATTTTCACGAGTGGCGAAGCCACGAGTGAATATTCCACTTTTGGTGTTCATGAGTGAAATAAAACAAGAGGGCCAAGAGGCCCTGAATCGCTCACCTGCGCTAAAAGGTTTAAGGTCAAACTAGGGACATTATAAGTTTGAACAAACCTGATAGTTTGCAACCATTTCCAAATGGTTCTGAAGAAGAAGATTTTTGAATATTTTTCTATGTATTGCTATGGTTCAAACCCTGGACCCCTTGGGCCGTGCCATTTTAGACCCTGGGACCATCATTTGAATAATCTTGGTAAATGACCACTAGGCAATGATAGAAGCTAAATTTCAAGCCTCTGAGCCAAGTGGTACTGAAGAAGAAGATTTTTGAATATTTTTCTACGCATTTCTATGGTTCAAACCTTGGACCCCCTGGGGCGGGGCCATTTTTGACCCTGGCACCATCATTTACACAAACTTGGTAAGGGACCACTAGGCAATACATCATTCCAAATTTCAAGCATCTGCACTAAGGGGTTCTGGAGAAGAAGATTTTTAAGTACATTTTGATTTTGAACCGAAGACTCCCTGCCACAGAGGCCTTTTGGATCCCAGGGCCACCATTTACACAAACTTTGTAGGAGTCCACTAAGCAATGCATCACACCAAATGTCAAACATCTGAGCCAAGTGGTTCGGAACAAGAAGATTTTTAATAGTTTCCTATATGTATTTCTATGGCTCAAACTCAGGACTACCTGCTGCAGGGCCATTTTGGACCCTGGGGCCATCATTTGCAAACTTGATAAAGGACTACAAGGCAGTGCATCATACCAATTTTCAAGCATCTGAGCCAAGCAATTCTGAAGAAGAAATTTTTTGAATATTTTTCTATGTATTTCTATGGTTCAAACCCAGGACCCCCTGGGGTGGGCCATTTTAGATCCAGGGGTCATCGTTTAAACAAACTTGGTAAAAGACTACTAGGCAAAGCTACATACTAAATTTCAAGCATCTTAGCCAAGTAGTTCTGACGTAAAAGATTTTTGAATATTTTTCTATGTATTTCTATGGTTCAAACCTAGGACTCCCTGCCACGGGGCCATTTTGGACCCTGGGGCCAAAATTTGAATAAACTTGGTAGAGGACTACTAGGCAATGCATCATACCAAATTTCAAGCATTTAAGCCTTGCGGTTCTGAAGCAGAAGATTTTTGAAATTTTTCTTTGCAATTCTATGGTTCAAGCCTTGGACTCCATGCCAAGGTGCCATTTTGTATTCTGGGGCCACCATTTACACAAACTTGGTAAAGGACCATTAGGCAATGCTACATACAAAATTTCAAGCATCTGAGTCAAGCAGTTCTGGAGAAGAAGATTTTTTAATATTGTTCTAAGCATTTTTCAGGTTCAAACTTGGGACTCCCTGCCATGGGGCCATTTTGAACCCAGGGGCCACCATTTGAACAAACTTGGTAGAGGACCACTAGGCAATATTACACACCAAATTTCAAGCATCTGAGCCAAGTAGTTCTGGAGAAGAAGATTTTTAGTATTTTTAGTATTTAGTTTCGAACCCAAGACCCCCTGCCCCAGGGACATTTTGGACCCAGGGGCCACCATTTGAACAAACTTGGTAGAGGACCATTAGGCAATGCTACATACAAAATTTCAAGCATCTGAGTCAAGCAGTTCTGGAGAAGAAGATTTTTAAGTATATTTTAGTTTCAAACCCAAGACCCCTACCACAGGGCCATTTTGGACCCTGGGGCCACCATTTGAACAAACCTGGTAGAGTACCATTAAGCAATGCTACATACCAAATTTCAAGCATCTGGGCCAAGCAGTTTTGGAGAAGAAGATTTTTAAGGATATTTTAGTTTCGAACCCAAAAACCCCCTGCCCCAGGGTCATTTTGGACCCTGAGGCCACCATTTGAACAAACTTGGAAGAGATCTACTAGACAATGCTTCATACCAAATATCAAAGCCATAGGCCTAGTGGTTTCAGAGAAGATGTCATTTATAGCAAATTGTTGACGACGCACGACGGACGACGGACGACGGACACTTGGTGATCACAATAGCTCACCCTGAGCCTTAAGGCTTAGGTGAGCTAAAAAAGCCAAATATTTTTTTTCTTTTTTGCTTGAATATCGCAAAAATTCTGTTTATTCAAAAGCGTCAGCCATCATGACAGAAACACAACTTTTGTTCTAGCCGTTTTGCGTCAAATTTGATGTTTCCAGCGTGTTTATTGGGTATGATGTTGGTCGAAAACAAAGTTTGCAACAGAAAAAAAGGGTTCAAAAATCATTTTGATAAACAGATCTCATAAAATTTGCCAAGATAGAATGCCTACACGAGACCTAGGCGGCCTGACGTCGCGTGCAGTAACAATGTTACGTTGGCGCTTTAAGTGACGTCATTAACGTTGTAATGACGTGCAAACATGCGTGACATAATTTTTGCCAAGCCAAATAAGATTTAGCCATTTAATCGACAAAAACTTGAGACTATTTCACAAAAAAAAAAAAATATTTCTGAAACAGTGAAATCAAAAGTGATAATTTCACTGCTTGAAACAGTGATATTATCAGTTTCGATTTCACCGAGAAATCTCGTATAAAAAAGAAAATCCACTGACCTTCACTAATATAACGAAGAATAAGAATCAACGGTTACTCAGATGGAGTCTTATGTAACAGGAGTACAATCCACCTGTTTCTACATTATGTCTGGATCTGCACTGTGGTGTATATAGGTTTTCAATATTATTTTGTCATAATGATTGCGCATATGGCAAAAGGAAGCTTTTATTTCATAAAACTTTCTTTTCTTTGAAAAGGGGAAGTGTTATGAATATGGTGTTTAAATGCTGTGAATATTTTCTTCAACCATGATTAGGAAGGTTCTAGATGTTTTAAAGGTTTGAAATAAACAAGTTGTTTACATTATACTTTAGAACATTCTAGAGACTTTTTGAAACTTTAGAATGTTCTCGGAATAGAAAGAATTGCCTAGAAAGTTCTGAAAATTGCTCCTCATCGACAAAAGGTTTGGAATATTAAGGAAGCTAGTAGAACTTTCAAGATATTTCGAAAATATTCTAGAATAACATATTTTAGTACTGAATGAACTAGTAGAATTTTCTGTTTAAAGTGATCTGAAATTATGTCAGGCCTGAGTACTTTCTGGTAAAATCTATCTCTGGTTATTTCCTGCATGTTCCTCGATAATATGTAAAGAGCACATGTTTTCATCTATACATCGTTGGTAAGCTTTCACCAGTGAATTATTAAAAAAAATTAAACTGGAATTTAAATATACTGGATATTTTGTGACTGTCATAATTTCTTGGATTGGAAAATATTGTGCTCATACAACTGCCTCTATCTTCTTACATCAGAGACTGTTGAAGGGCTTGAGTTTAAGATGTTCTGAGGGACAGTTATGATAAAACAAGGTACTGTATATTACATTTTCTTTAATTGATTATTGATAGTTGATGTACACGTAAATAAATTCTGTTAACTTTTAAAACAGGCTTGTTGCTGGTTTACTTCCATCTTTCTTGTTACCACTGCCTAGTCGTAACACCGTCACAAAGCATGTCCGGTCCATATTTTTAAACCTTTTAAAATATCATCACGAAACTTGGTACAAGTATAAAGCATCATCAGACGATGTGCAGATATTAAGGACCATAACTCTACGTACAGTTCATACGGAATTGTGCCCCTTTGTAATTTTAATATGAAAATCGTGTCCGCTCTATAACTTTAAAACCGTTGATGATAATTTTCACGAAGCTTAGTACAAATTATAAAGCATCATCAGACGATGTTCAGACAGAAATCATAATTTTTTTCTGCGTTTTCGTGCGGAATTATGCTCGTATGTATTGTTCAGTAATTACTATGTAAATCGTGTCCGTTTTATAACTTTAAATGCTACAAAGACATTTTCATGAACTTTGCTAGAATCTAAAGTATCATCAGATAATATGCAGATGACAAGAATTCTAAGCCCGTCTACATTTTTACGGATTTATGCCCCTTTGTTATTTTCAGTATTATAATAAAAATCGTGTCCAATCTATAAATTTAAAACCGTTGAAGACTTTTTCACGAAACTTGATACAAATTTAACGCATCGTCAGACGATGTGCAGAGAACAATGACCATAACTCCACCTTCAATTTACGGAATAATGCCCCTTAGTAATTTTCAGTATGGGATTCCTGTCTGCTACATAACTTTATAACCTTTGAAAATATTTTCACAAATCTTAATACAAAGCAAAAGCATCGTAGGATAATGTACAAAGAACAAGATTACTCCATATAAATTTTAAACAGAATTACGTCCCTAAGTAATTTTAGCACGGAAATCGTGTCCACTCTTTAGAATTAAAGCCGTCAAAGATATATTCATGAAACATTGTACAAATATAAAACATCATCAGACGATGTGCAGAGAACAAGGACCATAACACTATCTACATTTTACAGGATTGTATTCTTTTATAATTATGGTATTAAATCGGTTCCTCTCTAAGTCCCGATTTCTTAAAACACAGACTAACCTTTAGTTATCGAATATTTTGCCTTTTAATAACTGTAATGCAGCATTAGTCTTTAATTAGTGCTTAAAACATGTTTAAAGGCGACGTAAAATCGGGTCTAGAACTTAGAAACCATTGCAGATATTTTCACAAAACTTGGTACAAATATATAGCACTGGCAGTCAATTTTTGAGAATAAATTCCATAACTCGGCCTAGACTTTTGATGAGGAGATGAAAAGTGTGATGGGGAACATCTTTTTTTGTTTCCAAAACAATCATCTAGTTATTTGAATCTAATGTCTTATATGCTATTGTCTTTTGTACTTAAAATGATAGGGGGGAACATCTTGACATAAATATATAACAACACATAATTCAGAAAAAAGTATAAATCCATAAAATATTTGTCAGATCGCAGAGTAAAAATGAAGTGCTTTTAAGTTAAAATTTAGAGATAAAAATACATAATATTTATCTACTCAAGCCTTGTTCCCAAAGACAAAGTTTCTGTGACAAAGTGGTTTGTTATAATAGAAAAAATATGCTCGTGTGAATGCAAATATGTTTCACCTTTTCATTGCCAAATTTATGTGGTAAAATTTATTTGACAAATAATTTTTTTTCCGTATGAACAGAAAAAAACAGCATAGAATATGTGACACTGAAACTAGCAATGGAGATGAACAACGTTTATTTAAACAAATTGTCATAGTTTATATTGTCAAGGTAATTTTGAGTAGAAATCTTCGTCCATATGAACACCGCTGCAAGTATTTCTTTGCTAAAGTCTATTTGACAAAGACTTCTTCGTCACATTTTTATATGACAAAATAATTTGCTCCGTCTGAACGCAAAATATATGGAAATCTTTCTTTGATAAACTTTCTATGACCAAGAAAATTTATTTGTGTGAACGAAGCTTTACTTTAAATTAAGATATAAAATGAAGAATACTTGTTTATTTCATTATTAAAAGCCTCATTGCTCTGTAAGCATAAAATATCGTAAGGTATCGCTGCAAGCTTCTCACTATACTTTCGTCGTTGTATATGATTGGAATTGGTCAGCTTAAAATTTTTAAACGTCCTTGAGTTTCTCGTTGATTGATTAATTTGTTGCTTAACGTCCACTGTAAACAGCTATGGTCATGTCGGGACGGTCAGTTAACCTTACCAAACTATTCCTGGGCAGGCCGGTTAACCAGTACTGAGTGCACATACTTTCGCCAGTAACTGACAACTGCCCTTCTTGAATTCAAAATAAATACACAAATAATGAGCTAAATCTTTAATCATAGAATAAGTTGTCTTCTATCGTACAATTTTGATACAATCTGTACGACTGACTCATATAGTAACACCAATCTATTCTACTGAAATTATTTTTTTTTCAACTGACTCGAGACTGAAATTTAGTTAAAGCCATTTAGATATATATTTCATCATGACCGAGATAAGTGTATTAGCCTCAGGGATTATCTTGACACCTGAGATTATTGCATATTGTCGTTTAGTTTCGGAAAACTGACAAAAGATATCCGGTAATCTACCTATGCGACTTTAAAAATCAATAGTCTGGAGCTGCCTTAGTATGAAACAAGTTGGCTTCTTTAAAAAGAATCCATAGAAAGGTCTGCTGCAGTGTCTTATACAGTTTAGTAGCCGGCTTTCTATCAGGACCTCGTCAGGGGCGTCTGCTGCATATAGTGTGACTGCACGTAAGATTTGACTAAATGGTCATAAATGAATGCTTAAACCCACAATGGCAGTCATTTACATAACCCGCATCACTGTATGTACAACATCCAATCACTTGCCAAAGCAGAAACGGTATGTATGGGTGGATGAATTGTGGTTTTACGTCCTTTCTAGCAGTATTTCAGTCACATCAGAACGATGACAATGAAATGCTGTGTGCATTGGAACCCGGTTTATAGTTAGAAAGATTCTCGCCTCTAGCGGCCCAGTAGCGGGCCTCGAACACGGGACGGCTAGATCAGTAGGCCAGCCCTAAACCTACTGAGCTAGGGCTCCTAGAAACGATATGCATCTAAAAGGTCTCATTAACAGATGCGCGATTATTAGTAGTCGGTGGAGATAATAATCACAATAGTCATGGATCTTATACGCAATTGTGGTACATGTACTATTTTACCCACTTTTTTAACCAAAAGCGTTTAGGTTTCAAGACTTGCATACGTACTGCTATTACAATTGTGGACTACATATATTCTATCATATTTTATCCATCAGCCTTGCAAGGTCGTTGGGGCACTATAGATGACTTCGCAACAATCCCTTTTAGCCTTGTCCTGTTTTCAGCTGCTCTGGTTCAACTGGCAGAGTCCATCCCTGTCCACTCTCTAATATTGTCTCCCCAATTATTCTGTCTACCTCTTCTTCTTTTTCCTTTAACCGTGCCCTGAAGAATCGTCTTTGCTAGACCGGAAGACCTTAAGACGTGACCAAACCACCTTAGTTTCCGTTTCTTGACCATGGTCAGGAGTTCATATTATTCTTCAATGGCTGCTTGGATCTTTCTGCAAACCGCCTCATTGGTTATGGGCATCCTGATATAAAAAGTTCAATAACCTTCGGTAGCATCTCATCTCAAAGGCCTGTGTTCCTTTCTCTACCTCTGCTGTCAAAGTCTACGATGCCCAGGCATACAGAAATGCGTTAATAGCAAGGGAGATCACTATTTCTACCTTTGGTCAAAGACAAATGTTGTTATCTCTCCAAATTGGCTTCAGCTTTATTTAAGCTGCAGTGGCTTGTTCAATTTTTGAGAGAACCTTCGGTTTTGAGCCGTCATCTAAGGCAACTGCTTAAAGATATTTGAAGCTTGTTACGATACCCAGCTGCTGCCTTTTTAACTTGATCTCCCTCTGGATGCCACTGGCGCTGTATGTTATTTGTTTGGTTTTCTCAGCAACTATCTCCATTTAATACCTTTTGTTGAAGTGGATGGGTGACAGGAGACATCCTTGCCTGACTCAAACTGTTCTTGTAAACCATTCTCCCGAACTGCTATTCATCTGGAATGCACTTGTAGCCTTGTCGTAGAGCTGGTCAATGGTGCGAACTAGATTGACACTGTTATGAATATGGTGTTTAATTTGGAGTAAATATTTTCTTTTACCATGATTTTGCAGTTTTTAGATGTTTACTTGGTTTGAAATAAACATGTGGTTTACATTGTACTTTAGAACTTTCTGGAATAACTATTTTTAGTACTTTAGTATTTTAGACAAAATAATAGGACTTTCTGTTGTAAACATTAAGACTCTTCTGGTATAAAATTATGTCAGAATTGAGTACTTTATGGTAAAATCTATTTCTGGTTAATTCCTGAATGTTCCTAGATAACATATAAAGAACACAGGTTTTCAGTTAATTCATCTTTGTATGTAAACTTTCACCAGTCTATAGTTAAATAAGTTATACTGGAATTTAAATATATTGGATTACTTTTGTGATTTTCATTCTGGGATTATTGGAAATATTCATGTGCTCATACAGACTATATTTTCTGGGATCAGAAATTATTAAAGGACTTGTGTTTTAAATTCTGAGGGACATTCAGACTAAAATAAGGTATCGTTGTTTACATATTTTCTTGATTAATTAATGACTGTTTTATTTTGATGTACATGTAAATAAATTTTGTTAAGTTTAAAAACAGGCTTGTTGCTGCTTTACTTCCATCTTTTTTGTTATCACTGCCAGGTCGTAACAACACTGATATTGTACTTTCTCATGGTGACCCATACTGCATGTCGAAAGCCTTTTTTTTAAACAAATCAATGAAGACATGGTATAGGTTTTGTTAATGCTGGGGGTACTTTTCGCACAGGATTTCGAGGTTGAAGATTTGTTCTGTGGTGCTCCTTCCGGCTCTGATCACATCCTGTTCGTCAGCGATTATCTGTTCGTCTTGGGGTTCAAGCCTGTTCAAGATGACTTTCAGCATGACTTTACTGGGATGACTGATGAGGCTGATGGCTCTGTAGTTCTGGCAGAGCTGTAGGTTGCCCTTTTTATAGGGAATGTAATAATCAGTGACTCAGTTCATGTTGTAGGCCATTCTCCTGTTCTCCAGATCTTCTTACAAATTTCTGTTAAAACATCAGTCATGGCCTCCCTGCCAGCTAGAACACGTCTGCTGGTATATTATCAAGTCCGGCAGATTTCCCCCTTTTCAGTGCTGCTACTGCAATCTCAACTTCCTCGCGGAGGGTCAGTTATATATTTAAACACCAACAATGAACATATCATCATTGTGCGGAAGTATTCATAGAAGAAGTATACGGCCAGGATAGAACTCGAATCTGAGTCAAGTGTTTCCGGTAATGCCCGAGCGAGCCCTGCTCAGCTTGGTACAACAGCTAGATTAAGGAGTTCTTGTAGGTTAGAGATAGGCCCAATTACTTTGGCTATTTGGAACTGGTCGAAGTTATCATAGGCAGTGGGCAAGGCATTGACTTGCTGTAGGAAATAAGACGCTCCTACCTCCAAGTCCGGGCCTCCATGAGTCTCCAAGCCCGATGGGTCAATAAGGGATTGTAGTAACACAACATGTATTGTGTTACATGTGCCCTCCAAAAGAAGGAAACTATAACAGCAAGCACATGTGTGCGCTGGGGTATACATTTTACCTATTCTTATATGGCTGTTGCATTTCAGTGGCTAAAAAGAATGATTTCTATTTAGCGTACTTATAAGATCAGGTAAAACAATTCTTATTTACAATAATGATTAATTCATAAAATTTGAGAAAAAAAAAAAAAAAAAAAAAGAGAAAGTTAAACCCAGTTTCAAATCTTAGTGTTTACTACGGTACGGAGCATCATCTTTATCGTTATTGATTGTTTAATGCCAGTAGGGGAATCAAACGCTATTATCTCGTTTTAATTTGCTAATAAGACGTAGTAGTACAGTTCATATTTACAAAAAATGCATTCGTTGCTTGATCAATTGTGCAATGCTCAACAAAAAATAACACGCCGTACGTTGTTCAAGACAGCGAAAATTTACAATAAATTATGTTACCTGCCGTACCTCAATAAGGTCTGTGATTATGGACTGGACATCGCTTTTTCGATCTTTTCTTTACCGGCGATGACAGATTTAGGAGTAATTAATGCAGAACCAGATTAAAATGCCCTGTTTGTAAAGTGAACACTGTGGAAAAGGTCTGAAGACCTTTCCAATAAGAATATTCGGCCAGACGTTGTAATGATTCCTGTATCGCAGCGGTAAGCTTAACAGTTCAACATTATCACGCCTGGTAAACTATCACAGGTACCTCCGGCGGAAGTACCGATAAAAAGTTGTGACAGGCATATGGCGCTGCCTGAGACTGCCAAAAAATGACAACAAATAGTAGGAATTCCTCTTTTTTGACAAAATATAAAATAACCAGGGAGTTTATTAAAAATTGAAAAGTGCTATACGACCCTTATAGACATAAAGTTTTGCCAAACATCATATTCCCCAGAACTTTCCATATGAACCAAAGATTCGACATTTGAACTCAAAACATAAAGAATTTGGCCTTATTTTGGTCTTAAATGCAGTGATATCTTGCATACGAATCTGTGTTTCTCGGCACACTGCTGTTAAGGTGACCTCCTTGTCCAAATATAAATGTCAGTTGACTACAAATAAGGCCTGATTTTTCAAAACAACAGCTGGATGTGCCTGCAGTGACGTGGAGGTGCCTGTGATGTAAGAAAATATAGTGAAAATCTGAATAGTTATTGCAGCTGAAAATGTTGGCATACTACTTCTTTCTTTAAACCACTGTCTGGAAAGAATCATTTATTTAACATCCCAATAAGCTATCATAGAGCATATACCATGAATGCCATGTTAAAATTCCTAAAACACCATCTCAAAGAGTGCCCATTATGTTTCTGCTTCTGTTAGTCAAACATTGACGAATTTCACATAGTTGCTGAAAATTCACTGCCTAAGTCAGTGTTAAAATCGTGATGAAATGCGCGCTGAAATAAGAGTCAACATTTTTGTGAATGGTGATGACTGTGATCGGGAGGTGCGTCCTGTGAGTTATTCTAACTCGGCCGAAATTGTCGAGGTCACAACTTATGCCAGCTACACGTATGGCGTGTCAAATGGGTCATAATTACCGATATCCGTCAACAGGCATACACGTACAGGTACCTTTTGGTACCTCATATGCTCGCGTGACCGAGTTTGGGGAGGGGTGGATAATGTTTCCAGCAATATTATATCTGTACAGGTAATAATTTGGAAATTTATTTGACCATCAGTGGACCAGAATTACCAATTACAATAATTTCATTGGCTGATTGGAGGTGTTGACACATTTTGCTAAAGAGACTGAATGACATTTCTGTTCTGTTCTGTTCAAATCTCCAAACGAAGTTCCGCAAGTGGCTCAGCGGTACGTAACCATAGTTGCACGCAGTTGGCTCTGTGTGCCCGTCCAAGAGAATGACATTTGGAAGTTGATCCTCCTTATATATTCCACTCCTGCCTTTAGCTTTATGGTTACTGGAGTGATAGATGCTACAAGTGATTCAGTCAGTCTATTTTTTAATTGCTGGTGCTAAAAGTCAAATCATCCGTAAGGCCTACAGATTACATCATGGGCAGGTGACATATTCTCAACATTACACCTTTTAGTATGTTGAAGTGATTGGAATCATACTGTAAATTATGTGGAATTCAAAGTCTCCGAATAGCCACTACATCAAAATTGGTAATAAAAGAGCCCTTTTACTACATAAAAGTTATCTTCCGAAACATTGTTTTCGCAAACATTTCGAGTAGTTGGCATGGCGTGTGATCTCGACAATTTCTAACGAGTTGAAATGACTAACAGGCAGTCATCATCATTTATAAAAGCGTTGCCTCTTATTTAAGCGCATTTCATACATATTCTAACACTGAATTAGGCAGTGAATTTTCAACAGCTACGTACAACTCGTCAATGTTTGGTTATAAGATATGGAAACAAAACGGGCAATAACTCAATGAGATGATATGCTTTGGATTTTGGATTTCTGTTGTGAAGCATCAAGGTTACTTGTTCTTATGTCCACTTGTCTGTGGTCTTCTAGCAATAAGTTCATATGTACAGCTGCCCACTTTGCTTTCTGGTTTTTTTTGTAACTTAAAATATAAAATAGGTAAAACAGAAGTAAGCGTTGTTTTCATTTGGGGTAGGTGAATGACCACCTGTCTGGGAAAGAGCTGTTTATTCGGTTTACCATGCGTGTCTTTTATGAACTATTGTCAATGTATACTTACTTCTATCTTGGTTTTGAGAGCAGGATGTAGAATCTGATTGTATAAGTTCATGATCATTATATTTCTTTTTTTATAAAGATATGCTTGATTTACGCATTATGATAGATCATTGCGACGTTGAATGAACGATTCTTTCAAGGCAGTGCTATACAGATGAAGAATATCAATATTTGCAACCGCAATAAATCTTCAGATTTTCACTAAATTTTCTTACATCACAGGCACCTCCATGCCGTCACAAGCACCTCTATTTGTTTTGTACAGAATCCAGCCTTATTTAGAGTTTATCGGCAGTTATATTTGGGCAAAGAGGCTTACTTTACGTCAGTGTGTCCAGACAAACAGATTCTTATGCAAGAAAAGTGCATTTAGGACCTAAAACAACCGATTTTTCTTGTTTTGAGTACTTTCGACTGACCTTAAAGCCACTTCAACAGTCATATCGTCCGCATATATGTAAAGTTCCCGGGGATATATTGTGTGGCAAACCTTCATGTATATAAGAAGCGAATAGCATTCTTTGGTTTTCAATAAACTCCCATGGTTATTATGTATTTTATCCAAAACGACGAATACCTACCCTTTTTGTCTCTTTTTGGACCGTCACAGGTAGCTCCGGATGCTTTGTCACAACTTTTTATCGGTACTCCGCGGAGGTGCCTGTGATAGTTTACCAGGCATTATTATGTAATTGATTTGCTACGCATTATACCTTTGCGCCGGTACAACGTAAAACGGCCAACTAAAATAAAAAAGAAATTGTCCAATATAAACAGACATATAAATAGGGCCAATTACGTTCTGCATCGTAGAATTTTGGTCACAGCTGATTGGAGCATCACGTAACATGTCTTCAAGCTCAGAATTCTATGCGAGAAGTCAATAGAGCAGGTCATTTTGTCATTGCCTTTTCATTATGACACCGTTTTAAACTTTACCAAAACATCATGAAATTACATGGCAAAAAGAACTGTTAGTCAGATTGATGTAATAAAAATGTACCCATGGATTAACGGCGCTGTGAATTCGTCGTATATGAATTAACCTTAGTCCTTTTTCCTTGCATTCTCTTTTAATATCACTGAGCAAACAGTACAGGCCCAGCTACTCCTGAAGGAGAGTCTGATTACAAACTCTACTATTTACAATTCCATCTGCATCTTTTGGTCCCATTACAACATAATTGAGCCGCGACACGACAAAACCAACAATGTGGTTGTGCGCCCTGCGCAAACTCAAATCAGCCTGGGCATCCGTCAAGCTTGACCAGACTCTTCGTTGAGTGCTCAAAGGGTAGTTTAGGGTCTCAGCTACCTCCATGCGAACAGCGAAGACTCTGATCAGACTGGGCGGATGCCCAGGCTGATCTGAGTCTGCGCTGGGCGCACAACCACTTTCTTTGTTGGTTTTGTCGTGTCGCGGCACAGTTGTAAAAACAAGTTTTCTGATTTTATGTCTGACAATTACGGTATTTAAGTGTCCCAATTTTTAGAATATTTATGGTGTAACAATAGGCGGTTTGAAAAGATATTTTTGTCGGAATCTAAATCGGTGCATATTAAGGGAAAAGAAAACAAATACCGATAAATATGTCATGACTTGACTCCTACCTATTTGCCCTGCTATATGCCCTCAGCCCTAGAAGGGCGCATTGGCTCGCAGCTTCACAGGAAAACCGTTTTGTCTTGCAACTTCACTACAAGACAGTGTAGCCTTCCTTTAGCCTATACGGATGACCCCCGACTGACTGTATTATAAGGCCAGTAAGGACCCATCCGTTTGATTACATCATTATGTCAAATACAATGCATATTAAAGCCGCGACACGACAAAACCAACAATGTGGCAAGTGCGTCCAGCGAAGACTCAGACCAGTCTTGGCATACGCCCAGTCTGACCAGAGTCTTCGCTTTCGGCATGGAAGTGGCTTAACCCTTAACTACCTTTTAAGCGCACTGCAAAGACACTGATCAGACTGGGCTGATGTCCAGGCTGATCTGATTCTTCGCTGAGCGCACATTCTGCTTTGTTGGTTTTGTTGTATCGCGGCTCATTTTTACCTTGATAGCAATACTCAAAGTCTGCTTTGCAGCCCCCAGCTACCCAGATGAAATTCTCATCCGAAACTCCCCATATGCCTTTGTTTTTTTCATTGTAGTCTGTTTGTGGCTGGCCGTAGGCACGCACACAGCCTGCATGTTTTGAATGTAGCTTCTTAACCCGAACGTCCACGATTGTTATATCGGGCAAGTAGCACGTTTCATATCTATGACCGTGGGAGAAGCATCTAATTTCTTTACAGGTTGTTTTCTGGGCTGTTGCTGAAAATAAAGTTCCATTTATGTTAACCTCCAATGCCAGTGTTGCCCATTTTCAGAAATGGATTGGAGTGAGATTTGGCCGCGCGCTTGACAACACTCGATCGAGCGCAGTGAAGAAGTCTGCTAGAGTGGCCCGGGGCATGCTTCCCCGGAAAAAATTTGAAAACCCAAATGCGATTTCCTGCATTCTCATGTGGAAAAATACTTACAAGTTCATATCAGCCGAGGGGATTAGTGGCAATCTCAGTCAAACAGATAATGTTACATGTATCTACAGGTGTCTCCGGCATTTTACGTTTTGGTCGGCTGATACGCAAATCCAGGCAGCGATGTAAGATAAGATAAGACAATATGTATCAAACTACTTGTGATCAATATATGGCCCGAAGCCATTTGCTAGTATTCAGGGAAAAACTGATTTTTTTTCATTCATGGAGGGTGATAAATTTGGCTTGATTGTTGTCTGGTGCTGCCAAGCATTAGATGCAATTAATGTTTATAAAAGAAAAAAAAATTGTTAGACCTTTTTCTGCAATAAGATAACACTTTTATCTTTTTAATGTTCACTTTATATTTATCGTAAGTGTATTTTTTCACTCGGATGATGTTAAGTGGGTAAGACTCTGCTCCGCCTGCGCATCCGCTCAATGGAACATAAATAAAGGACGCACAGCTTCTTCAGGCAGATAGCAAATACTCTGATGAAACCGCACGGATGCGCAAGCTGATCTGAGTCTTCGGTAGGTACACATGATGTACATTGTAGGAATTGATGTGCCCCGGTTCAAATAAATTTGTTAATTGATTTCACCAGTCACTCTTTTTCGAATTTTCGGCCTCTCTGCCTTTTTCAAGAAACAAATACAATATATATAAATATAGACAACTACATGACTATGCCACTATTTTGGAAAGTTGTTACAACTTTTACAACTTTCCAAAATGGTGGCGTAGTCATGTAGTTGTCTAATATATAATTTGAATTTGTTTCTTAAAAAAGGTCAAATGGCCAAAAATTCGAAAAAAGAGTGACTGGTGAAATAAATTAACAGAGTTTAATTCCCTGTGGATTATTTTATTCAATAGTAAAGTGCAAATAAATTTGTACGAATAAACCATGTGAGTTTTGTAGATTATTACTAAATTTGAAATTGCAGTATAATTTAAAGTCTTTGTTTTCACAAAATACATATTTTGGGCATTCTGAAATGAAAGAAAAGAGATTTTAACAGGCTGATCGGAATTTCATTTATGCACTTATAAATAAATGTAGGCCATTAAAAGCATTTATACCGACTGCTTATTTTAGGCGCGTGTCTTTGACAAGATGGTTGATTTTACAAAGTTATTAAGAGTAAATACATATATGATATATTTACCAGACTGCAAAATATTATTCTAGATTTAAACAAAAATAAATAAATAGATAATTAAATCGATAAAATAAATGAATAAAGATGTGAACACTGCCCCAATGCTGTCCCGTTTTTAAAACAACCCATTAACGAAGTTACTAGTCATACTAGTTATACTACAAATCTTTTCTGTCCTTTACTATATGGTCTTGGAATGAACGAATGAACATGCTTCTAATGTTAGAGACTCAAATTCAGTCCAACGTTTTAGATACGAGCTTAAATGAAAATATATCGAGGCCCCCTAAATATTACTATATAGGTGATAGATTCTTATAAAGCCAGCATACAAGACTAAGAACAAACTGCAGCATATTAAATCAACATCTTTTCTCTGAAACCATTATCGATAATTATCATTGTACTGTGTAGCGACTGAAACCACAAAACATTACTTTCTTGAATGCAAGAGATATAATGGAATGCGAATAGTTATCATGATGAATGATTTAAGATGTTACTGTATACCAAATATCGATAGAATACTATTTGGAGTTGCCGAATTAGATTTTCATACTCACTGTCAAATCTTTGTTGCAGTACATACAAGTAAGAAGATAGGCAATGATCAGGAATTAATAAAATCAAATCCCACATTCCGCTCTCAAAACCAATAGGGAAAGAAGCACATACACACAGAAATTGACATAAGTTTACGAAAGACACGCACAGTAAACCGAATGAACAGCTCTGTCCCCAACGGATGGTGATTCAGCTACCCCAATAACAGCATCACCATCTATTTTTACTTATTTTTTTATTTGAATTGCAAAACAAAACAAAACAGGAGGCTGATTGGGCAGCAATAAGGTAACCAAACCGCCAGACACCAGAGACAAGCAGACACGGCACAATATAACATCAAGGAACCGCAACAGAAGTACCGCCTTGGAACGGTTAGCAAAAGATTACTGGGGGGCTTAAACTAGTTTTATCGGACCCAAACCTCGCCCGTAGTTTCCTTAACGGTACAATCAAACAAAACAAAACAACAACAACAAAAACAAACAAAAAAAAAAAAAAAAAAAACGCTTATACCAGACAACAGACTGAACAGACTATGCGAAAAACATTTAAGAATTATTTGTACCCATTTTCCATATTTTAATATAAAACAAAACAGGTAGCAAAACAGGTAGCTGCGGAATGACCAGGTGGCCACAATGCTAGCAGACCACAAACAAATTCACTAAGACACAAGAACAACAATGAAGCACCAGAACAGAATTACAGCATTCGAACTTGGAACGGTCAGTATACCTCTAGGTACAACCTCGCGGAATATTCTTCAGTCAAGGTTACTTTTTTTAGAAACACCAATACTTAATTGCCTGTAAAACCATATTGTAACTTTCAAAGTGTAATTTTATAGTTTTTATGCTAAATTCACTGCTGCAGCCAATATTTGGCGATACAATCTATCATCATGGACACTTACTCACGGTTTGTTTAAAGAATCAAATTTAAGGTACTTCTGCCTAAAATTGTACCAAAGTGTAGTTTGTTCCCTAAGGTAAGTAATAAGTTACTGGGGGTGGCTTAAACTACTTTTACTGGGCCCTAACCTCGCCCTCTGCTTCTGCAGTGGTTTGAAACATTAAGTTAGCTGTCTGGTCCTTATGAAGGTTTCCTTACTCATCAATGAATGATCATCGGAAACAAACAAATCTCGGATAAGGCCTATGATGAATAAGAGATGCGGACTCAACGGAAAGAACGTATTGCGACTCAGGAGACTCCTGGGAAGTCAGACAACACAACTGAAATACCGGAGCAAAAGAAAACTATCAGTTGAACCCGACCTACCCCACTTGAGGCCTGTTTTGTGGGATTAGCCGGAGTTCACTTTTCTGAAAGAGTGTGGTTAACATGTATTCTTAAAAACAAATTTAAACAAAAATAATCTAACATGCAAAATTATTACCTTTATTTGATAATTTGGTTTCTTCATTTGTTTTCAGATTATATAGCTGGATAAATATGAAGGTCATTGAAATGGAACCTAACTGCGTTTCAAACCCTAAAACATAATAATTTATTCTAACATCTTAAATGCTAAAACATGAGTTTCCAGTTTCTGTCGTTATAGATTTGTTTATGTATCAGCAATAAATGTATATACGTAGGCAGACATACACTGGCGCTCACGTATTTGTACACCAAAAGCGCGTTCGTACCGCGTTGCATGCGCGTGCTGCGTGCGTATCACCTAGAACCGCGCATCAGACGCGTCTAGACGCGCCCTGACGCGTCTCGACGCGGGAGACGCAAACGATGATAACATGAATATTCATGACTTGTTCAATACGCGTACAACCGCATATTGTACGTTGGCCTAATTGAAATGGTTTTAAGATAGCTTAAAACAATATAAGTTACTAAGTTAATTAAATATTGTCTCGATCTTTCTACTGGGAATCTGACAGAAT